>CM053507.1:108126915-108642912 GCA_028627145.1 Eidolon dupreanum
GTGGCAATAGTATGTCCTTACCCATCAATAATTACTTTAAATGGAAATGGATTAACTTCTCCAGTCCAAAGACATAGAGTAGCTGACTGGATAAAAAACAAGATCCAACTATATGCTACCTACAAGAGACTCATTTCAGCTTTAAGGACATACACAGTGAAAGTGAAGGGATAGAAGAAGATTCCATTCAAATGGAAACCAAAAGAGCATGGGTAGCTATACTTACATCAGACTGAATAGACTAAGTCCAAAACTGTCATAAAAGACCAAAGTCATTATAAAATGATAAAGGGGTCAATTTATCAAGAGGATATAATAATCGTAAATGTTTATGCACCTAACATCAGAGCACCTAAATATATTAAACAAATATTAATACATCTGATGGGAGAAATTGAGACTGCAATGCTCTAGTAGGGGACTTGAATACTCCATTTCCAACAATGGCTGAATTATCCAGACAGAAAATAATAAAGAAACATTGGATTTGAACTACGAATTAGACCAAATAGACCTAACAGACCTGTATAAAATATTCCATCCAACAGCAGCAAAATACACATTCTTCCCAAGCAGACACAGTACATTCTCCATGATAGATCATATATTAGGTCACAAAACCAGTCTTAACAAATTTAAGGAGGTTGAAATCACGTTGAGTATCTTTTCCAACCACAGTAGAATGAAACTAGAATCAGTAACAGGAGGAAAACTGGAAAATTACAAATCTGTGGAAATTAAACAACATACTTCTAAACACCAGTGGGTCAAAAAAAGAAATAAAAAAGGAAACAAAAATATCTTGAAATATTAAATTGTATACCTGAAACTTACTGGATAGCATTAATTAATGTCACCATAATAAAAATTTGATAAATAGGGAAAAAATAAAGAGTTATGAGGGAAAAATATATTGAAATAAATGAAAATGAAAGTACAATATACCAAAACTTAAGGGACACAATAAAAGGAGTTCTAAAAAGGAAGTTTATATCAATAATTGCCTACAATAAGAAAAAAGAAAGATCTCAGCTAACTTAACTTTATACTTCAAAGAACTAGAAAAGAGCAAATTAACCAAGTTAGAAGAAGGAAGGAAATAATAAATATCAGAGAAGAAATAAGAGAAATAGAGAGAGAACAATAGAAAGATGAAAGAAACTAGGTTGGTTTTTTTGAACAATAAAATTAACAAACCTTTAAGTAGACTGAAAAAGAGAAGAGTCAAAATCAGAAATGAAAGAGACATAATAGGTGCTACAGAAATATGAAGATTTGTGAGAGACTGTTATGAACAATTATATGCTAAGACATTGGATTACCTAGAAGAAATGGACAAATACCTAGAAACATACAATTTACCGAGACTACATCATGAATAAATAGAAAACCTGAACAGATCAATACTGTATGGAGATTAAATCGGTAATCAAAAACTTCCTAGCAAAGAAAAGTCCAGGACCAGATGGCTTCACTGGTGAATTCTACCAAATGTTTAAAGAAGAATTAATGCCAATCCTTCTCAAATTATTCCAGTAAATTGAAGAGAACACTTAAATTCGTTTTATGAGGCCAGGCTTGCCCTGATACCAAAGTCAAGGACACTATAAGGAAAGAAAATTATAGGCCAACATCTGATGAACATAGATGCAAAAATCCTCAACAAAATACTAGCAAATGGAATTCAACAACACATTAAAAAGGCATGATCAAGTGGGATTTTTGCCTAGGATGCAAGGATGTTTTAACATATGAAAATCAATAAACATGGTATATACCACATTAACAGAATGAAGACTAAAATTCATACGATCATCTCAATAGATGCAAAAAAACATTGGACAAAATTTAACATTTGCACAATGAAAACCAATTTGTTGTATACACTTTAAATATATACAATTTTATTCATCAATTATACCTCAGTGGAGCTGACAAAAAAATTCATCTGTATGTATTACATTGCATTATATGTGTTAGGGAAATAAAAGAATTGGAAGATGGTTTCTGCCGAATAGGCTTTAATTTTTACAGTTTTAATTTTTCACATTATTTGAATTACATATATATTTAAGTATAATGGTTTAAAGTGTAGTATATAGATCTAGACACTGCCTATGTCTTTTAATTTTCATAATCCCAATATGGAAGTATGGCTTGGCTCTATGGTAGAGGAGCTTTTAAAAGCATTTTTTTTTAGGTGAGAGGTTCTTGAACTGGTGTTTGTGCTGTCCAGAAACAGAACAGGGAGAAACAGATACTACCAGAGAAGAGCCAGAAAGGAAAGGTTTGGGCCCAGGGATGCAGTTTTTATAGGAAAAATTGAATTGCTCCTTTTTTCTTTTTAACTCTTGATTGGGTGGTAATAAAGAATGAACCTAAGTTTCAACAATAGGTGAGTTTGGTGTCAGAATCTAAAATGCCAGTTTCCAAGCAGAGTTTAAAAACACATATGGTCACAAGAAAATGCTAGCAGTGATTATTCCTAAGAAATAGGATTAAAGGAACTTGAAGAAGGGGTAAGAAGAGAGGATGTTACTTTTCATTTTGTCCTAGTAGAGGGTTTTTTAAA
Source organism: Eidolon dupreanum (assembly GCA_028627145.1). Classification (NCBI taxonomy): domain Eukaryota; kingdom Metazoa; phylum Chordata; class Mammalia; order Chiroptera; family Pteropodidae; genus Eidolon; species Eidolon dupreanum. The sequence continues at coordinate 108,129,488 of CM053507.1, forward strand.
ATAAAATGCTTTAACTGCTATAAATATATGTTTAATCTTACTTATTCATCAGCACTTTCTTAGAAACTAACACAAATTTTATATTTAATATATATTTAATATTGTTTATTTAACCCATCTATTAACTTCTGTTACATTTTCAGAATTGAAGGCAGAAGCTAGTCTAATGGACCAGATGAGTAGTTGTGATAGTTCATCAGATTCTAAAAGTTCATCATCTTCAAGCAGTGAGGATAGTTCCAGTGACTCAGAAGATGAAGAGTACAGATCCCCTCCTTCTGATCCTGGGAATTATATCTCAGGACATCCTACTATGTCTGCCATGCCACAGTGTGAGATTCCTGAGGTAGATGCTGGTCATAATAGATATAACAACAGTGGCCTTCTGATGAATACTTTAAGTAAGTAATGGAAGCATGAGTAATTGGAAAACTAAGAATTCACAGTGAAGCCTTATTGGTTATGATCTACAATTTGGATAAAGAGAAAAGACTCCTATTTTATTCACTTGACACTATTAACCACAGCCTTTCTGTTGCATTATTCATTTTCTATCATCTCTGTTACATACTGCCTTATTGGCTTTTCTCCTATCTTTCTAGGTACTTTTTCTCTTTTGCTGGTTTATAATCTTCTACTCAGTCATTAGAGCTGGAGTTCCTCAAGGCTTAATCATAGGTCCTTTTTTTCTCCTTATTCTTTCCCTAGATAATTTCTGTTGCAATCAATAGATAACTTGTAAATTTGCATCTCTGACCCAGCTGTGAGCTCTAGATACATAAATCGAACATCATCTCTTAGTAAGAGGAATTTCAAATTCACTTTGTCTAAAACTAACTTATAATATTTGGCTAAGTGTTTTCTTCTTAGTGAAAGGCAGGATTCCTCTAATTATGGAAACCAGAAACCTGACTGTATTCAAGGGTTGACTTTCTCTCTTCACTATTATAAAAAATAGTGAATTTCTTTTCTTGGTATAATTTATCCAAACTGGAGATTTCCTAATAAGAGGAAATAAACCCTCTCATACTGTTACTGCAATCATCCCATTTCTCAACCTTATCAAACCCAATAACCTCTTTTATGACAGATATTTTAAAGTTCCTTTTACTATCTTAAAATGAATTTCATAGCTTAGGTACATAAATCTTTGAAAATAATTTAATGTAATATTAAGACAAAATGAAAAAGTAATTTATAGTAAATGAATATGTATTCCACTTTGTAAATGTTCAGACATGGATATACTAGAAGACATAACAAAGTAGCCATATGTTTGCACTTTTAATGAATAAATTTGAATTAAGAGAAGCAAGACATTAAATTCGTATTGTCAGTAATTTTTCTTTTATTTAATGTGTTGAAATAAAGACAAACATATATATATTTGCATATACAGGCAGGTGCTGAGTTGCTATATTGCTGAGCAGCATAGAGGTCACTAATGTGTTTTCCAAAACAATTTTGAAAAGAAAATCTTTGTAAGGTTCTGAGAAAAACAAACTAAGTCTTTTTTCAGTTTACATGGTAGTTATATCTTTGTACAATTGAGTGAATTTTAAATCTGTACAAAGAAATACTTTTAGTTTATAAGACGAATGAAAATTCATAGACACAGACAACAGTTTAGTGGTTACCAGAGGGAAAAGGGGGGTGGGAGAGGTAAATAAGGGTAAAAGGGATCAAATATATGGTGATGGAAGGAGGTTTGGCTTTGGGTGGTAATCACATAATGCAATACACAGATGATATATTATTAAATTGTACACTTGAAACCTATATAATTTTATTAACCAATGTCACCCCAATAAATTTAATTAAAAACGCAATTAGGTTCTGGCCTTAAAATTATAAACAGTTCTTCTCATACATGAATACTCTACTGGCATTTCAAATTGTGTAGAATGTGGAAGAGGTCTTTATTGTACAAGACTGGCCCCAGCATTGTATGACATTTGGCATCCCTAAATTCTCCTCCCACTAAATGCTAGCAATCTGCAAATCATCTGGGCAAGCAACCTCTCATATAAATTTCTGTAACATCTTCTAGGGGGCAGTATTGCTCTCATTGAAAACCTTTGATGTAGATTTCTGAATGCATGTGCCATAGGTAATCTCTTTTTTTTCCAAGTCATGATTACCATTTTGATTGAAAACATATTACCTGTACTAAGCATCTCATATTCAAAGGCTAATCTCATATCTTCAAAAATGACTGAGCATTTTAACAGCATGGAGGTACTATGCATATAACCTCTATAACATGAAGTCTGTTAAGAAAAGCGGAACTCAGGATGTTTGGGTTTGTGTCACTTGAGAAAATCATATTACAGACATCCTATCAAGTTGAACAGTCTTATGCCATTCAATAGTTACATAACAAGTGGAAACTTAAGCCTTGAAAGTAATAAAATGGTCATGGGAACCAGATGTACAAAAGAAGCTTTAGCAGATTTTTTTATCAAATGATATAATCAGTTCTGGAGTTCAAGTGGTAGACAGAGATATCATACAATAATTTATATATGGCCTAAAAACTATTCCTCTTAAATTGGGTATCAACTTCAAAATATACCAGCTTTTGTTGATTGTGGAGTGGTTAAAAAATACAAGACTTTTTTTTTGAATACTTATAAATTTATTTCTTATTAGAGGACCAAAATTATACATAGAAGAAAATATAAATGCAAATGGTAAGTATGCTTCATAACTGTTAGAAAATATTCAGAGAAGAACTTATATACATACTGCATCACCATAGAGTTGTTATATTATTTCAGCAATATAAAACCTAGTGGAATTACTTTCATAAAATTTTCTAAGAACTGAAGCATTTCTATGGCATGCATAACTTGGGAGAGTTTTATGTTCAAACAGTGTCTATTAATGGTTTTTATTAATTCTGGATTTTTTTTTTTTTTTGGTATTGATCCTCTGTTTTATTTGGCTTATTTCATTTAGCCTGATTATCTCAAGGTCCATCTATGTTGTCACAGATGACAGTATTTCATCTCTTCTTATGGCTGAGTTATATTCCATTGTATATATGTATACCACAGCTTTTTTAGCCAATCATCTATCGTAGGACACTTTGGTTGCTTCCATGTCAAGAATTTTTTAACCATTGTAATTCACTACCCAAATGATTTTATCCAATCTCATAGCTTCAAATAAACCCCTACAATCAATGATTCCCAAATCTTTATTTCCAGCTCTAGCCTTTACCTTGAGCTTCAGACTTGTATATCCAATTACCCTCGTCATATATACTTAAATATTTACTAGGTATCTCAAATGTACCATGTTGAAAATTGAACTTGAGATTTTTCTCACACAGTCTCATTCCTCTCATGTTTCTCATCTCATTAAATTATACCACCATTAATTCAGTTGTTTAGATCATAAATTTTGGAGGTCATTCTTCACTTTCTCTTATGCCCTAAATCCAGTGTCTTTGATAGTCTTGTATTCTCTTTCTTCAAAGCATAAATCTGACCACTTAGCACCACCTCCACCTGAACCACCTGAGTCAAAGCCAATATTATTTCAGAATAATATTGTGAGAAACTGCAATAGACTCATAACTGCTCTCCCTGATTTCATATTTCTTCCACTCTATTGTAGTTTATTCTCTGATATACAGTAGAGTCCAATTCAGTTGCCTGCTTAAAATTTTCTGATGAATTCCCATTATATTTCAAACAAAATTCAAAGTTATTACCATGACCTATAAACCATGGTCTTCGAATATCTTTCTGACCTCATTTTCTATCATTCCCTTTCTTTTCATTATATGCCAACCACAGCAACCTTTTTACAATCAGAGAACACAACAAGGATGCTTCTGCGTTGGGGTGTTTGTATGTGCTGTTCTCTGAGCCTGGACAATTACCCCCCTCCATGTTTTCAATTAGTTACTCTTTACATTTAGATCTCTGTTCAAATGTCACCCCTCAAGGAAGCCTTCTCAACTACCCTATCTAAAATAGCACCTCCCACCATTCTTCCCATGTCCATCTTCATTTTTTTCATAGTATTTATCTCTACTTGACATATTATATATTTGTTTATTTGTTTGCTGTTACCCCCACTAGAATGTAAATTTCATGACCATAAGCACATGGATGAATTACAAGAGGAATCAATGATGAGTTACCATTAACAAACATAATGATTTTCACAATTTTTAAGTAAACAAATTATATAACTCTTTTGCATTCTTTAAAATGATATAGTCTGATCTTCTAAACTACATTTTCTCTAATTTCCTGATGTAATTAAATCAGTGGTATAAAAAGGGTAATGTTGGTATGTGGAAGAACCCTGAAATAGATGCCAGGTGATACTAAAACCATGCTGAAGGTTGGTGGTGTATTTTTTCTTTACATGCAGTATTAATTTGAGTAACTAATGATGTAATTAAGTTGTATCACTGATTATTAATGATGAAATGTTAGCTAACCAGTATCACTTGGAATTTTTCTATAATATTTATGTTATCCAAGTGTAAATATATTAAATATTAAAATATTAAATATTTAATTACAGTTTTGCTATTTTTTTTTTTAGGAAACGATTTGCAACTGAGTGAATCAGGAAGCGACAGTGATGACTGAAGAAATATTCAACTATTAACATAAAATTCACAAGACGTGATTATTTTATATTTAGAATAAAAATTTTTAAGACTGAAGAAAATATATCTTAACTTTAAATGATAAAATAAATTTGATTCAGAATTTTCAATTGATGTTACATTTTTTTTACCTTTTATGAGTATCAGTATTTCATTTCATCTTAAAACTTTTATGAAGTTTTACAGATGAGAAAACTGGCTCAGAGGTTAGTAACTTGCCTGCATGTTGTTAGTTAACAAGTGATAGATCAGGTGTTCTAGAGTTCAGTGCTTTGTTTTACCCCATTGTTCTCTCCATATTCTGAAATGTCAAAACTACTGATTTATAATAAATGTGGTTTTAATTATATCTCTGAGCCTTTTCTGTCTCATATTTCTTAAATTTTTGTTGGAAATATATTAATTCCTTACAAAATTAAGCTATAATTTATAGTAAAGTTGAAGCTAAAACAATTGCTTTAATGAAACAACTGTTATCTCATAATATTCTTCATCATTTGCTTATTTTGCTTTTGAGAAAAAAACAAGCAGTTAAGTGTTAAAGAGATAAATAATATTTGCATCTATAATATTTTTTAATTTGAAGGAAATGATAAATATTATAGTTGAAAACCTCCAACTAGCAGCAAATTCTTTTTTTAATTAATAAACTTTATTTTTTAGAGAAGTTTTAGATTCACAGCAAAACTGAACAGAAAGTACAGAGAATTCTCATATACTCCCTGTCCCCACTCACATACAACCTACCCCACTATAAACATCCTTACCAGAGTGCTACATTTTTTACAATTGATGAACCTACATTGACACATCATTACCCAAAGTCCATAGTTTACATTAGATTTCACTCTTTGTGTTGTACATTCCTTGAGTTTTGACAAGTGTATAATGACGTATCATACAGCATAGTTTCACTACCTTGAAAATTCTGTGCTTTGCCTATTCATCCATCCTCTCCGACTCTTGGACCACTGATCTTTTTATTGTCTCCTTAGTTTTGCCTTTTTCAGCATGTCGTATAGTATGCAGCCTTTCAGGTTGCCTTCTTTCACTTAATAATATGCACTTAAGTTTCCTCCATGTCTTCTTCATAGTTTAATAGCTAATTTCTTTTTAGCATTGAATAATATTGCATTGTCTCCATGTACCACAGTTTACTTGTATACTGCAGGAATCTTGGTTGCCTCCAATTTTTGGCAATTTTGAAACAGTTTTTTATTCAGCTTCACCTCTTATCACAGAGATTTCTGTAGGTTTTTTTTTTTTTAATCCTTAAATTCTGGTTTTAATCTCTCCTCTCTTTTCTCTGGCTTAACTTCAGCTAATCTGTATCTTCACTTTTTCCTATTCATCAATACTCATGTGAAAACCATAACTGTGTCATTTATTACTTAACTAAAGCTAGATCAAATACTAAAAATCAAATAATCATTTTCTACACTCACAAAACCTGTTGGGATTTTGTGCTGAAATTATAGGTTGATTTGGGTGGGGAATATTGATTGACATCTTTACAACATAAAAATTCAAAATCATGAGCATGGTATGTCTATTTAGATCTTTTGAAGTTTCTTATAATAACATAGTGTTTAGTGTTGAGATCTTGAGCATCTTTCATTAGATTACATATTTTTTATGCTATTAGAGCTGATATTTTTGAAATTTTCTGTTTGTTTTTGCTGAATTTAAATACAATTTATTTTTGTGTGCTCATTTTATACTCACACACATGTTAAACACATGTTCTTTTAATTTGATATTTACCTCCTCTGAATATGTTTATATTTTTCATTTTTCATTTTTTCATTTTTGAGCTTCAGTCCTTTCTATATATGACTGTAAAATATCACTCTGCTGTCATAAGCACTAAGGCCACAAATATTTTTTATTCTTAGCACTAATAATTTAGATTATTCCATTTTTATTACCTTTTTTGCCTCTGAAGAGCCATTTCTATTCAGGAGTTGCTTTTCTCTCTGGTCTTTTTTCCTTTTATCCTTCTATCTGATTTCAACTTAACGAAAATGTTAAGATATAAGAGGCATCTTGATATGATAGAAGGGGCTCCAGAATAGGCCTTGGAAGGCTGGAGTTCTAGTCCTTGCTCTGTCTCTTATGAGCTCTTCGGTAATATTCCTGAGGCTGGGCTAGGAGAGGAATTTCAAACCAGTGTTTCTCAAATCCCTATCACAAGAATCAAAGGTGCTTGTTAAAAGCACAGGTTCTTAAAGCCAACAGTATCACACTCCCTAACCCAAACTATACTACAAACTACAGTAATAAAACAGTATGGTACTGACATAAAAACAGACACAAAACGATGGAACAGAATTGAGAGCCCGGAAAGAAACCTACACATATACTAATTTTCAATTAAGGAACCAGAATATATAATGGAGAAGGGAAAGTCTTTTCAATAAATAGTGTTGGGAAAACTGGAAAGCCACATGCAAAAGAATTAAATTAGACTGCTATCTGACAACATCCACAAAAATTAGCCCGAAATGGATTAAAGACTTCAATTTAAAACCTTAAACAGTGAAATACATAGAAGAAAACATAAGCACTAAACTTATGGGCTTTGGTCTCAGAGGGGTTTTTGTGAAATTGACCCTAAAGGCAAGGGAAGTAAAAGCAAAAGTAAATGAATTGGACTACATCAGATAAAAGCTTCCACAGAGTGTAAGAAACCATCAACAAAACAACAAGGCAATCGAATGGAAGAAGATACTTGCAAATGATACCTCCAATAAGGGGCTAATATCCAAAATATATAAAGAACTCATACAGCTCGACAACAAAAAACAAAACAAAACAATTTAATTAAAAAATGGGTAGAGGACCTGAACAGGCACTACTCCCAAGAAAACATACAGCTGGGCAACAGATACATGAAAAGATGGTCAGCATCACTAGCTATAAGAGAAATGCAAATCAAAACTATAATGAGATACCACCTCACTCCTGTTAGAATGGCTATTATCAATAAGACAAGAAGTAAGTGTTGGAGAGGATGCAGAGAAAAGGAAACCCTCATACACTGCTGGTGGGAATATAAATTGGTACAGCCAGTACGGAAAACAGTTTAGATGTTCCTCAAAAAATTAAGAATTGAGCTACCATGTGAATCAGAAGTCCTTCTGGGTATCTACTCAAAAAATTTAAAAACACTTATTCATAAAGATACATGTATTTCTGTGTTATTGCAGCACTGTTTACAATAGCCAAGACATGGAAACAAGCTAGGTGTCCTTCGATGGATAGAGAAGATGTAGTACTCGGCCATAAAAAAGACAAAATATTGCTATTTGTGACAACATGGATAGATCTTGAGATTATTATGCTAAGTGAAATAAGATGGTTTGATTTCATTCAATGTGGGATATAAAACAAAAAACAACAAATGAACTAACAAAACAAAAAACTTACAGATATACACAACAGAATGGTGGTTGCCTAATGTGAAGGGGGCTGGGGGAGGATGAAAAGAGTAAAGGGGGTCAAGTTCAAAGTGACAGAAGGAGACCAAACTTTAGGGAGTGAACACCCAATAGAGTATACAAATACTGTGTCATAAAGTTATATACCTGAAGTTTATATAATGTTATAACCAATATTACCCCAACAAATTTAATTTAAAAAATAGGTTTTTAAATCCCTACCTAGATCTATTGAATAAGAATTTTCAAGGGAAAGACCTTAAATTTGCATTTGTGTGTCTATGTGTGTGCATACATATACATACATTACATATTTATATATGTGAATTTACGTAAATGATTCATCATCAAGGAAGTTTAGTTTACATAGGACAAGATTAAGATTTCTTCCATCTCTGATATTATTTGATTCTATGAATACTAGCATTATATTGCCATAATCAAAAGAATTTCATCTAAAAGACGAATCAGAGAACCGAAGTCAATACTCCAGAGTTTGATATTTTGGGTACCTACGAGCACAAATGAACTGGTGCATCGCATATAGGTGCTGTTTCATCTGCCCTACCAGATTAAATGCCATTCTAGGTACAAGGCTAGAGTAGGGAGAGCCATTGACATAATTAGATCTTCAAGGCATCTGTACCTCTAGTGGTTAACTTGACTGATAACTTCTGACTGTTGATTTGTTTTGCATCCAGAGTCATTAACCAAACCAGAAAGGGCAAAACTTCCTGAAAGAATAACTACGGCTTAATTATTAACGCCACTGTCAGAAATAAAGCTGGACTTTTTGGGTAAAGATTGTTGGGAGAGAAGGGATGGGTGTAATCAAAACTGGGAAGACATGGTCAAAGTCTGAAGTGGAGTTTAGGGAGGAAAGGGTAGACTTTTCCTGGTTTAATACGTCAATAAATTACTCAAATGGGTAGTGTAAGAATTTTGTTAGGGATAGAGTCACAGTTTCCCATATTCTCAAAAAAAATTTTATTTTCCTGTTTGCTGACCTTCTTGTTAGTTTTCTTTTTTCTTATAGTTCTCTGACCATTCTTTTGTTTTCTTTTGACTGACATCTAGACAAACATCCCACTCTTTTGTTCTTTTACAAAACTCTTTGACTTGGCAAAAATAATACTGTATAAAATGCATCTATAATCATCATACCTGTTCTTGTTCCTCCTCTGATAAGGACTAAATATATTCTAGAGTCATTTGGGAGTCCATCCACTGAAAAATAAGAACTTTTTTTTGCAGTAATTTAATTTTAGCAAAACTTATGAACCAATTACCCAGAAAGTAATTGGTTCATAAGTTTTGCTAAAATTAAATTTTATTTATTAATAAAACGATGAATTTAACCTAAAGTGATAACACAGGGCAGAAATTTAGCGAAGAACAATGATTCCCAAATGTACATCACCAATCCTTTTGTCTGATTTTCTTTAGCCCCACCTTTTTAATTGCTTATAGGATATTTCTAATTGAACTTTATTATGTTGAAAACCAAAATCAACGTTTTCTCTGTCTTCGATTTTGTGTTGACTGTCCTTCTTCAATGCATTTCAATTTAGTAATATTGATCTTTCTTATCTGCCACCTTCTGGCCACATGACTTTAGACAAATTAGCCTCTTGGGACTTTCATTCCTATAAAATGGGAATAGTAATAAGAATTAGAATAGGTAGATAGATAATATATATATAATTCATTATAGGTTTTCAGTAGATGGCAGCAATTTTATCCTAAAATCAATGTTTAAATCTCTGCTGATGGGTTGTAGTCTTAACTATTTTGCATTCTTTTGCAGTTCTACAGCATTATCTTACCACATCTTGTGATCTGTTGTTCTTACTTCCTTATGCTTTACCTTTACTTAATTATTCTTTTGAATTAGTCTCTGTGACCCAACTCTTTCTTTTCCTATGGCTTTGTGCTTTGCTTTGGGCTAGGCAGCTGCTGAAGCCAACACCCATAGGGTTAAACCTAGTTGCTGAAGCCACCCCTTTTCCCCTCCCAATCCCCCTTTTCACAGTAGGCTGGCAGCTGTCCCAAGTGCCTACCAAAGCCAAATGCTTGAGGAGAGAGAAAGGAGCCAGCTATGAATCCTTTCCAGAAAAACGAGTCCAAGGAAACTTCTTTTTCACCTGTCTCCACTGAAGAGGTACCACCTCAACCCCCTAGCCTTCCAAAGAATCCACCTCCGGTGAGTTTCCAGATTCAGTTTTGCCTCCAATAGGAACAGACTCGCTCTTTTGCTTCTCTGCTTTGGTCTCTTCTGCTGAGCTATATTAGGTTATTAAAAACTATTCTTCCTTGAAATTAAAATTAACCTGAAAACCAAATCTAAAAAGAAGCTTGCTTTACTTAGGAGAGAAAGCAGCAGTAAGAGGTTGTCAAAGTTCTTCACTTGGGATCGAGAACTTTGCTGCATTTCTTTGTATATTCTGAGTTTCCCTGGGTGAAGGGGAAAAAAAGCAGTTTGAATGTCCAGGGAAACTTGGCAAGCACTCCTGTCTAGAGAACTGTGTGTGATTGTTCTTTCTTTACCAATATAAAAATTCAGCCTTTAGTTCCTCCTGTGTACAGAGTCTTATGCTGGACACCAAGAGGAGGTTTAGAACAGATCCAGTGTTTCTCACTATGTGTTCCAGTTTACAGTGGGAAACAGGACAGAGGAACAAAGAAGTAATAATAATATTTTGAATTATAGCTTATTGAAACACTCCTAAATTTATTACCTCATTCAATCCTCACATTAAAGTCCTGTAGTGGAGAAAATTATAGTAATAAAAGCGAATATTTACTGAGTTCTTAATATGGGCCAAGGTGATATTATTCTCATTTCTTTGGAGTAACAGAACTGAAGTAAAAAGACAGGTGTAATGACATGGCCAGGGTCAGTGTGTTAACACAACCGGTGTCAGTGATACATAGCTAGTAAAAGTGTGCTGGTAAATTTCAGATTATATAATTCTCAAGCTGTGAGCTTGAAAGGTGAGAAATCAGTTGATTGTCTTCCAAGCGAGTTATCATCATACATTAACATATATTAATATTTAGGAGGGTCATTTATACCTATTCATATGGATAAAAGAATGAAAACATTAAATTTATTACTTTAGTTATATCTTTCTGGTCCAAAAATATTTAAGGCTGCTTACAAAGATACATAAATTTCTTATAAAATAAGAGGCAATATAAATCTCATGATAAGATATGACTCTCCCAAGGACAGATATCTTTATCCCCCCTCTCATGTTGAGCTATCATAATGAGTTGGGATTTGAAATAAAACATGAAATTCCTCATACTCTGACTGATATAGTGCATGAAATAACATAGTCCTTTCAATGTCCAATAGCATTAAGAAGAAAATATTATTGAATATCCTTCATAGGAAGAATGAACATTTACTTTTATAAGATTTAAGAACTCTCTGCCCAAGATCAAGGTGATCAATCAGCTTACCTCTAGGAATCTCTATTGGGCTGTCAGCCTGGCTCCAGCAGCCTCTGAATGAGAAGCCATCATATTACCAGGATTCCTCCCAGTATGGTGAAAAGAGCAGGGGGGGACAAGAGAGGTTAGTGCTCACAGTGGAGCTAAGCAGGTTACTGACATATGAAAGTAACTGATTGGACATCAAGTGCTCCATAGTTCACCCCTTTGTTCTATTCCTAAAAATAAGTATGATTATTCTGTCCAGAGCCTCAGGCTTTTCAGTTAGTAGTTGTGGGAAGATAAGCAGGTCCTGTGTCTAAGATCAAGAAATATATGAGCAGTGCCATGTTAAATGAATGAGGAACAAAATAATATTCAGAATAGCTCTATCACTCCTAAATCAGCAATGCAAGCATTTTAAGTATGATAATAGCTGTTTCATGAAGAGTAGATACCATTGCTTCACATTACCTATCGTGGTGATTTAAAATAAATAATTTTTTCTGTTGGGGAACAATCTAATAGTTCAAATTGAGAGAGAGGATGGAGCTCATGGATGAACCATTGTCTTTCTGTTTCATAGAAAATCTGTGGCTCGAACTATCCCCTGAGCATCGCCTTCATTGTGGTGAATGAATTCTGTGAGCGCTTTTCCTATTATGGCATGAAAGGTAATTTTGTGTCTCAAAGTCTTGCTCTTCTCCACTCATTTTCACCCCATGTTTGTAACATCTGGTCTTCTTGTATGCACTTCTTTCCCTTATCCATTCTTTCTGACTTCATCCAAATTGGTCTTTTCCTTTGACCAGGGCTGCCAATAAATGCCTCATGGTGTTTCACCTAGTAATTCATACAGGCGAAGAACAAAACAGCCTAATAGAAACCAGAACACAGGCTGTGATAATATAAGTGCAAAAACACTTATCATCTGAGTTCCAGTATTCATATCTGTCCCTCATTTCTTTGAATTGGATTGTCGCTGGGACTGAGAAGGAAGGGATTTTGGAAGAAGCACCATGTTATCTTTGCAATTGGCCTAAGTGATACTATGTGTGCACATAGACTGAAGGGAGAAGTATTGCATTTGAACACACCCCATTCACAACATAAGCATCATCCCATTCACAACAACTTCCATGGGCGCTGCTTCTACTGGCAGTCACCCCTCAGTCACTTCAGTGACAGGAGTATTGAAGGTCGAAATCAGCTTCAAAGACCAGAAATCAAATGCACTTCCTCCCTAAGTCACTTTAATTGTGTCTTATTTTGCCTCTCTCTCTCTCTCTTTTTTTTTTTTCCTCAGCTGTGCTGACCCTGTATTTCCTGTATTTCCTGCACTGGAACGAAGACACCTCCACATCTGTATATCATGCCTTCAACAGCCTCTGTTATTTCACTCCCATCCTGGGAGCAGCCATTGCTGACTCATGGTTGGGAAAATTCAAGTAAGGAAAATGGAAGATCACATCCCCAGAAGCTTCACAGATTAATTGTGCAGAGGTTATCAGTTCTAGCCTTTTCTTCCAAGCAAAAACATATGCCATCCATGACAAATAAGAATCTCTCTAAGACTGACAACACAGAAAGGCTATTTCTCTTCATTATTAGTTTTTCCAATATTTTTTACATATTTTTCAGTAAGAAATTGATTTGTTTTTCTTAAATCTAATTTTAATCTTCTATTCTATAGTTTAGATGAATTCTTGTTTTGATCTCAGTAGCAATAAAGATTGCTACCCACCAGAAAATTTATAATTTTAGAGACTTCAATGTCATTATTTGATCTACTCTCCATATTGAATCATCCCAGCTCCTTTAGTATCTTCTTATGGGTTCCTCTTTTCAGCTCTTTTAGCCTCTTTTTCTTTTCTCTAACCTCTTTATGTAGTTACCTTCTTAAGAATATAGTTTTAAGAGTTAGACTAATGATCTTTTCAGTTCAGTATCTTTTGAGTCCCTGAAAATAGCACCAAGAGAAAATTATAGGATAATGTTATAGTTGTCTCCTGTAACATTATCCTCATAGGCTAAAGATGGATCTTAGACATCCATCACCCAGTTATTTTCTATGGACTTGTCATCTAGAGATTTGTCTAAATTAGCATTTCTCAAAGCACATTCTGTTGAAAATCAGTTACATAGGATATAATGAGTGATGATATGTAAGAAGTTAAAGATTTCATGGCCAAAATAAGTTTAGAAATACTCCTTGTAGCCTTTAACATGCTAATATGCATTGCAAAATCTCAAAGAAAAGGTTATGGCACATAGTGTTTCCCAAACTTGTTTGATCATGGAATATTATTTCAGGGTATCTTGTAGACTTAGTGTTCCAAGGAATCCTCTTTAGTAAAAACTGGTTTATAACTCACTTTGGCCTCTATATATTCATTGTTTTAAAGTGTTTAATCAGCACCTTCTCTATAGCTACAACCACAACATAGTACTAAACACATTTTGACTTGAGAGAAGAGGGATGGTGAGTGAGATCTATGCTTGTTTCTTGTGTAGTATTAGTTACCAAGTCCATCCAGATAGGGTGTTGGTACTATTTGCAGAATAAACAGTATAAGCCATGGTCTCTATTCAGTTATAGAATAAAAGACTTATATACATGACTTGTACTTTATTCTTTAAATGACTTCTTTTAAAATTGAAGACATATAGCTCTGAGATTTGGTGAACAATAGCTTCCCACCCATTTCAGGGAAATTTAACAACCTCCACTTATGCCCTTGATTATGAGCCTTTTTGAAGTATTCTTTAATTTTTTAATTTTATTTTTTTTTTTGAGGTTTACTTAAAGTACACAAATCTAAAAATCTTAAATATACAGTGTGATGAATTTTAACATATGTAATGCATTTACCTAGATCTCTCTCCCTAGGGTTTTTGTACTATCAATAGTCCCCTCTCTTGCCTTCAAATTCTCCCTCAGAGATAGTCATTTTCTCTACCCAGAAAAAGGTACAAATTTCTGATAGCTTTAAATTATGTTAACCTTCCTTTTCCTGTCTTCTTTGTCTTATTACAATTATCTCCAAATTTTAAAAAGAATCATCTGTATTTGTTGTCTTTCCTTCTCACTCTTCATTATTATTCCTTCAGGTAGAGTAATATAATGTACTGCAATAGAATCCAATTAAATTCAATTTAATCTGATCGGGTTAATTCAATAAATGTTAACCAAATATCTTCTATTTGAAGAAACATGGGGGATAAAGAGATGAATAAGAAATAAATACCTGCTTTACATTATTCATGTTCAACTAGCTTTAATGCAGAGTAGATTGTGGTAAGTACAATAAAATATAGCATAAATCATCTCCTTATCCTATTGAAATTCCTCTTATCTAAGATCATTGACAGTGATCTCTTTGTTAACAAATTCCACGGGTCTTTTCTAATAATTATTACTCACTTTGAATTTGTTTTTACATTACAGTTTGTTTATCATTCCTATATTCTTGAAACTTCCCTGGGCTTCTTTAACACTGTATTTTCTAGTTCTCTTCCTCATACTTTTTTAGATTCTTCCTTATTTGGCTTCTCTTTTGCCTTTTCTTTACTTCACTGTTGTCTGAATGTAGGCGTTTCTCTAGGGTTTATTTTTTACTCTCTTCTCTTTTTCCAGATTCTCTTTTTGCAAACCCTATGTTGTCAATATTAGCTATTGTAGATAGCTCTTCAAACTATGTAATCCGAACCTGTCATTCAAGTTCTATTATGCAATGTAACTACATATTGACATTCATCTCCTGGATGTTTCACTTTATCCTCATTTCCTAAACCTGTTCTTTCTTCTAGCTTCCCTATATCCTCACATTCAATCAGTTATCAAATTCTACTGATTCCATTTCTATAATATCTCTCACATTTAGCCCTCTTCAACAGAGAATCTCACGACCATTACTTGCCACTACTCTTGTTTTGGTCTTCATTATCTTTAAATTGGGCTATTGAAATGGATACACAAAATGTTATCATTGCTTCCCATATCCTTTTCTTATAGTTGAGCCTCTACACTACTGTCAAATTAATCTTCCTAACAAAAATCTTTGTTCACATTACTACTCTGCTCAAAATTTTCTGCTGACTAATTCATTGTTCACTAATGTCATCCCAACTGACCTTTCTGCTCCTGTTGTCATACTTACTCCCTTTCAAGAATGTTTACTAGAGAAAAATAGAATACTACTAATATTTCCCTCACAATGGCCAGTATATCTTTTTCATGTCTGCTTGCACTGTTTCTATTTCACGGAATCTCCCTATTCTGCATTGTCCTAACCCAATAAGGCTCAGTTTAAATGCCACCTATGCTGTGTAGTATTCTCTGTCCCTCATCTTTCCCTACTAGCCAGAAATAGTCTACTCTCCTGTGAACTCCTTATTTTTTTTACCCTCATATGACATTTACCAGACTCTATCTTGTCATAATTATTCGTATATAAATCTAATATCTTCTTCCAAATACTTATTAGAGAACAAAACCTCTTTTATGTTTTTATCCACAGCACCTAGAAGAGTGCCTGATAAATATTTCAGTGAATAAATTTATTCACCCTCAGATATTCGGATGTAGGCACAAGATAGAGGATAAGTGTGGGCAGGCAGGAAGATGACTTTTATCTCTAGTGTTGGTTTTTATGACCTGTGACCCATAGCTATCAGTCTGGACTCACCTTGACAGTCATTACAACCATTCTCTTCAATATATTTATTGCCAAATTTGCTTCTGGATGTCTCTCTATACTTCTCTTTTCTCTTTCTCTGAGTAAGCTCCTCCTATCGTTGTTGTCTTATCAGAGCTGACTCTCTTCATGCTAGATCTCTTCCTCTGCCATCACTGTACCTTACTTCTCAGCTCCTAAGGTCTAATTAAAAATAGCTCTGGTGATGAGATAAAATTTAAATGTTCTTCCTCTTCCCTTTTCTTTTTCCATATTAACTCATCCATGATAAAACTGAAGGAACGCCAGACTGAGTTAGAAAGCAGAAGTTCTAAATCTAACCCCAATGAACAATAAATGGAGCATCACTTTATGAATGTCCTTTAATGTGTCTGAATTTCACTTTCCCCATTTGCAAATGAAAAATTGGTCAAGTCTATCTAAAATAGTTATGTGTCAAATGATTGGAATTACAAAGATCCCAATGATCCCATTTCAAATGTGGAACTTCCAAGCCTGTTAACTTATTTCTCCTTTTGTTAAAGATGTCTGTCAGTAGCGTCCTCTCTTATAGTCTTCATAACCTAGACTAATTCCCTGAGTCTACCACCTAGAAGGCTGCCTATTTTCCTCTACCAGTAGCCCCCCAACCTTTTTGGCACCAGAGACCAGTGTTCCTATGAGAATCTAATGCCTGATGATCTGAGGTGGAGCTGAGGCGGTGATGTTATTGCTGGGGAGTGGCTGAAAATACAGATGAAGCTTTCTTTGCTGGCTTGCCAGCCAACTCATCTCCTGCTGTGTGGCCTGCAGCCCAGGGGTTAAGGACCCCAGCTCTAAGCCACTTACATTTCTCTCATTCATTTTGTCCAATAATCTTATAATACTCTGATCTCCTTACTCAGATTCCATTATTCCAGCTCAGACACCTTTTGATTTTTCTGATGATTTAGTGTAGATCATCTCTTTTGGGTTAGTGAGAGCTGGCCTTTTTTCAGTTCTTTTCATTCCTTTTCTTTCTATTTATTCTTTTTATTCCAACAAAGATAACTTTTCTCTAGAAGATTACAAAACCTTTTGAAAAAGCCTGTCCCCTCCTTCTGATATTAAGTAGCCCTGGATTAGTCACCCAACTTCTTATCCCCCACTTGTCATATGAACCTTCTAAGATTTCTTCCCTGGAGAGCTAGCCTAGGAAGATTAGGCATTTAGAAGAGAAATCCACAACCTAAAATATCTGGTATCTCCAGCCTCTCTCTGATAACTTCATTCAATTCTTTACAGTGCACATTGGTATATAACACTTTAAAATCACAGATGTAAAATATATAATATCCAAGGTTCCTTCTAGTACTAACATTCTACTTATATACAAAGAGAATGCTAGTGTGGTAATATGCATGAGGAGTATATTGTACATGTGGTAGTGTGCCATATTTCAATGTGTATATTTCTACGTATGTTCTTACTGGAATTTTTCACTCTTCTACTTTCTATTTGCCATTCAGATTTTTTGGAAAAACAACCACCAGGAAGTCCCTACCAGCTGCATGATCTTTATCACTAGACAGTCTTTTGAAAGTCCCTGGCTCCTTCCTTACCCTTGGTAACTTGTCTATGAGGAAACTGTGGCAGGGATAACAATTAACCCAGGTGTTCAAGTGACTAAACTTAAGAGCCCTTTACCTCTCCACATATCTCAGTGCTAGGGTTTAAAGAAAGTTCTTTGTATTGGCCATTTCTTTTTCCTCTTAAGTTGGAGTTCTTCCTTGACTCCTAACAATTTTCATAACTAAAGACATTTCTTGAGAAAAACATCTCAAAGTATCCTGTTCTTCTGTTTCTCTTACTTTAAAACATCATCACTCACTACAGATTTATTCTGGTCTTGACATATATGTACCAGAGCAGGGATGCTTTGTGTATGTGTGAAATGAAAAGGGGAAGAGAGATCATGTATGAGAAAGGAGCTTGAAGGGAATGCCTAACACTACAGGGTACAGAGTTCCCCTCTCTCTCTTTTCCTAGTCTATTTACGTCATTGACCATGTTATTTCTACTTACATATTTCAGGTAACTTTTTCCTCCTCTACTACTTCCTCCTCCTGCTTTATTTATCCTGACACTGAGAACAGTATGAACAGTATGGGTCTATATTATTCAAGTTTCCAAATTCTGTTTGTAGACTGACTGATGTAACTCTCTCAACAGGACAATTATCTATCTTTCCTTGGTGTATGTGCTGGGCCATGTGATCAAATCCTTGGGTGCCTTACCAATACTGGGGGGACACATGGTACACACGTGAGTAAAATCATGTAATAAACTGAACCACTTTTCTTTCATTAGCAGGTAAATGTTTCACACATTCATTACACATTTTTTTATCAGAGGTGTCCTTTTATTTCCCACCCTTCTGTTTTATTACTAAATTGGTTAAGAAAAAAAAATCATTTTATAACCAGTTGAACTCTTTCCTACTTTATCTGAGTTCACTTGTATTTATTAAATATTCGTGGACTTGTAAAATGCCTAGTTAGTATTCCTTTCATAAAAACTCATCACATGCTTGAAGAAAATCATTAAAACCTTTATGCCCTCCATATTCTCTCACCTAATCATCTAACCATGCATGTATACTTTACCAGGGTTAAAAAAAAGTCTGTTAATATTTCCTTATAAGACATTGTAGAAGTCATATTCAAAGCTTGAATATGAAGCTTATTTCTGTTTATGTGTAGTTCCACATATTCTGGTTGCTTTATCCATTTTTACTAAAGCTATTGGTGTTTACAGTAAAAGAAACATTTAATAAATTTTGATGTTTATTGATTCAGTTCATATAGAGGATTACAGTTGTTCAAGAAGCAGGTCATATATATTTGTGTTTATAATGTGCCTATTACATGTATTTATCCAATGAGTTAAGAATTTTGTTTGAAATTTAATAAATATTAGATACCTCCTTATTGATGTCCCATCAAAAATTAGTGATACTTCTACTAATTATGATGAATTTTAACATTTTGTTTTGTGGTTAGTGAGGGTATGTGTTATAACAGTTCATAAGATCTTTCTATTGAAGTGTCCCTTTGACTAAGACAACATAGAGAACAAGAGCTTTAATTTTAAAGTTCCTTCAGTGTCTGCTTCTGTCTGTTGTACACAAGGGGTAAATGCAAATATCAGGGACAAAATTTTCCCATGTAATAATTACTTTCTGGCAGTGGCTCAGGGTTGTAAAGATCACAAGTACTACCAAGTCTTCTTTATCAGTGAAGGCAGATGAAAAGTGCCCACAGATTAGAAATGTAAAGGAGATCTTTGCCCTTGTATATTTTTTTATTCCCGTAGCTCTATATTCAATTTCTACTGTTGTTTTTAATATCAATATGATTAGCATCCTTACCTCTCCATTTCAGAGTCCTGTCATTGGTTGGCCTGAGTCTAATAGCTTTGGGGACAGGAGGTATCAAACCCTGCGTGGCAGCTTTTGGTGGAGACCAGTTTGAACAAAAACATGTGAGTCCTGTTATTCCTGTATTTTCAAGAATGTAGAGCAGGCTTTAGAAAAGGTGCCTGAGTGGGAAGCATTTGCCAAGATTAAAGTAATTCACTGGTAAGATGATATTTAAGGAGTTATGTTCCATTCTGGGTACTGGTTGTTAACAGAGAGAAAAACTGGAATACATTCAAAGGAAAGTGACCATGATGATGGTTGGACTAAAAGACATATCTTATGAAAAAATGTTGAAGGAAATGGAGATTTAGCCTGGATAAGATAAGAATAAAAGAGAATATCATGGCTTTCTATAGATATTGGACAGATAATTAAACCTGAGACCAAATGAGTGAAAGCCATAGGAAACTAGCATTTTGCTTGATGGAAGGAAAACTTCAAATAGAGTTTGAAGTAGTGAGTTCACTCTCATTTGAGGTATTTAAGAAGAAATGTAGTAAGCACTTTGAGAATAGGAGAGGATTAATGATGTAGAGATGATTTAAGCATCTCTAGCTTTGAGATTCTGTGAAAGGAGAACATGACCATTTGGAATAAAACAGAATGAGTTTCTATAGATGAACTTGTCTACTCGATCATCCCCTCTTTTCCTAAACACTTTGCATTGTCAATGGAGAAAAAAAACCAGTATGAATAAGGTCAAAATGGACCCGTATGAGGAAGCAGTTACGAATAGGCAAGGGAAATAGTTTATTCTTACGTCAGCCAACATTTCTGGCTTCCTCTCTTTTGCTCTCAATGTTCTTTTTTGTCTGTCTTCATTTATCTATTCCTTCATCTATAGCTATTTATCATGCTTCTAGGTATTCTCTCTCTGTTCTCTCTGTGTCCTGTCTTTCTGTGGTCATAACTCAAATGGAATCTTACCTTTTAGAACATTTGAGTTATATTTTATATTCCTTATCTGTCTGAAGGGGCCATAGATTATAGTTGCTTCCTGAATTTAGAGAAATAACTAAACTTTGGCAAATGAGATTCTCTGCATAATTAACTATACAGATAGATGAAGCAGAATAAGGTTTAAATGGAGACCAGAAGAGGAAGTGAAACATACCGTAATAGAAAATAAGGAAGGACAGATTGTGCTAATGTGTAAGAATGAGACAGCGTTAGCAACTTTATTTGAATGTTGCTTCATTTAGTAACTGCTCCAAAAATATATTCAATAATAGGACAAACTCACCTCCAGGTTTCCATCAGCCATGGACATTCTTTAATACTCTCTGGCAGAATTCCCATAAGCACTAGGTGAATTACCCTGCTTAATCAATGGTTTACACCACTGTCCTATGTTTTAATCCTATTTCTACCACACATTCCACAAAATCTGTTATTTAACTCAATCATTCACTTAATTTAATCATTAAACATTTGTTGAGTCTGTAATATTTGTAGGTGTTATGCTAGGTAGTAAGGATTACAGAAATGAGTGAGCTATGATTTCTGCCCTAAAGCAACTCATGACCTACTGAAATAAACAGGCATTTAATGCGCAGAAATTAATATTAGGGTAGATACATATAGGACACAGTGGTGACATGCTATACATTGATGATCATTTCTGCCCAGGTAAAGGAGTCAAAGAATGTTAAAGATGCTTATACTGAGGTTTGAAATATGGGCAGATGTTTGTCTGGGGTCAGCCAGGTATGTTTTAAAATATCTAATATTATATTAAGATACCATGGAGGCAGGCAATATCTAAATCTGTCTCTGTGTATATACATACCTCCAGCTGAATTTGAACATAGGGTGGAGGGTGGAGTTAAGAGGCACATTGAACTGATGATTTGTCTTGTTTGTTTCAGGAAGAGGAACGGACTAGATACTTCTCAGCCTTCTATCTCTCCATCAATGCAGGAAGCTTGATTTCTATGTTTATCACACCCATGCTGAGAGGTTAGAATCTTTTCTGAGGGACTTTGTATAAGACTTTACTCTGGCCAGCCAAAAAGCTGTTCAAGACTTTCTGCTCTCCATCTTCTTCTTTTATAAGAGCTTAAAACCTGAGAGAATTTCTTTCGATCTTGATTTGTCTGGCCTAAATGAAAGATTATGGATTAGGTGATGGGTGAAAAGAGGACATCTATGTTTACAACCTCAAAAACCTGAGCTTGAAGAACAGAACCTCAAAGACTCAAGATTTAGGGTTACTTTTTTATTTCTTTAGGAGGTGTACAGTGTTTTGGAGAAGACTGCTATGCATTGGCTTTTGGAGTTCCAGGATTGCTTATGGTAATAGCTCTTGGTAAGTGCAGTGGAGCAGAGGAAACTAATAATTGTCAATGTCTGTCACGTATAAAGCATCATGTTAGCACTTTACGCAACCTATTTTATTCAGTCTTTACACCCTTTTTGGTAGGTGTTACTGTAGGAGTTTTCCATAAATATTGGAAATAAATTAAATGAATGAAGTCAGAAACCTTTTTTCAAAAAGAGCTCAAGGTTACACAGCTTATAAGATTCCTGAAGAGTTTTAAGAAAGACTGATCCCTATGCCCAATGTAGGACTAATTAAATCAGTTTATCTGTGGAATAGGGCCTGGGTAGCCATAACTTTATAAATATCTAAGTGATTCTAATGTGTAGTCAGGGTTGAGATCCACTGGTCTACACTATAATATTTGAGGAAGCAAGGAAGGTAATTAATTTTTTCTGTCAAACTAGCTTATTTCATCTGTTATTTATCTGGTAATTAGAAGACATTTTTAATTCTTTGTGCCTTTTAAAGTAGCTTCCAGGTTTAGCTTTTTCTACCCTGTTCTGCAGTGCTCCCAAGGAGTTTACTTTTGAGCAAAGAGTGTAAGAGGAGTTGGATAAGTAAGTGGAAATTCATGCAACTTAGATCAAGTGCCATTCTCCACTACTAAGAACTCAGTAATAGAAGAAGAAAAGGGATGTGTGGGTTACTTAGTTTATGCAGTCTAAGGGGAAACTTGGACATAACTGTTTCTAATCATTGACCTGGAAACCTGTTCTCACTCTGAGTCTTTGGGTGGCACGCCCTTGGAAGATGTCCAGTCCAAACACCAAAGAGCTCAATGGAGGGAAAAGAGCCCAGAGACTCAATGTTCAGTCTGATTACTTTCTACCAGGGGTGTGGCTTGTAGTAATACTCAGATTCCAATTCCAATTCCAAGGAAGTTTATGGATTATTCCAGGAAAGCTGTGATAATACAGTCCCTGTTTTCCTTCTCCTTTCAAACCCAAACATTTTCCCAAGTATTTTCCTGGTTTTCCAGTGATTAGTACTATGTCTCTTTCTCTGGATCATTGTACAATAATAATGTTTACATATCAGAGTAATTATGAAGATCAAAAGAGATACTGCAAGTGAAATGTTTTATAAATTATGAAATATGAAACAAATGTTAGCTGTCATTATCAGTCAGCCGCTTCTGTGTTCTGGGTACTAATAAGTCAGTCCTCTCAGCTTTCACTGTAATTTAATTTATTCATTTATTTTTTTATTCAGCCATTCAACAAACATTTATTTAATGTACCTATTATGTGTCAGATTCTGTGCTAGGTATTGGGGTTACAGTGGTACATGAGATAGCCACAGAGTTTGTGCTTTCTTTTTTTTTATAGTGACATTAGTTAACAAAATCCAGTAAGTTTCAGGTGTACAACTTAGCAGTACGGTATATATATTGTGTGTTCAGTGCCCATAGTTAGATGTCTTTCTGTCACCAAATATTTAACCCTTTTACCCCATCTACCTCCCCTCCTCCCCCTTACTCTCTGGTAACCACTAGTCTATTGTCCATGTCCATGAGTCTCTGTTTCTTTGTCTTGTTCTTTTATTGCTTTTATGTTTATATTCCACATATAAGTGATATCAAGTGGTTTTCAACTTTTTCTGTCTGACTTATTTCACTTAGCATGATTATCTCAAGGCCCATCCATAAGTTTAAGCTTTCAAAAAACTTATATAGTCCAGCAGAAAGAGGGAGACAGACAAGTAAACAGAAATTTACAATATACTAATATGATTAGTGTCACAACTGGATATGTACAGAGAAAGCTATCGGAACACATAGTAGGTAAGTAGAGATGAATGACTAAAACTCTGAAGGTAAAACAGATTTGTCTAAAGAAAGATATCTGAAAACTAAAAGACTAACAGCAATTAATCAAAGAAGAGGTTAGAAGTGAAACAGAAATAAGACATGGTGTCTGTAAGACAAAGAGGTGAGAGGTAATATGACATATTCAAAAGCCTTAAAAGAATTCAGATTGCCTGGATCATAAATTAGAAAAATAAAAAAGAGAAATTAACAAATCAGACAATGAAGTTCCTTTTAAGTAATTAAGGAATTAGAACTTTATCAGGAGGACAGTAGAGAGCTATAAAAGGATTTCGAGCTGAGGAATTATTGTTAGATTTTTATTTTTCATTGGTGTTTCTGACTATAATGTGGAGAAAGAATGGGTTAAGGGTGAGTCAAGGATACATTTATTTGATTACTGGTTATTAAACTTTATGTTCAAGGTGAGTGTCTCACTCAGATCACCTTGTCCTGGTCCTGGTAGATTGACAAAACTTGTTATGATTAGATAGATATATGAAGTGAGAGAGAACATAAGTCAAAGTTGGATGTTGGATTGTGAATTGACCAACTGGGTAGATAGTGAGATCATTCACTGAGATAATGAGGGAGAACAGGTTTGGGGCATATCAATTAATTTAGTTCGGACATGTTACATTTTAGATATTCTTGAAACATATAATAATAGTATCAAGCAGTTATTAGGAAATACAGGTCTAGAGCTCAGAAGAAATAGCACCAGGTAAAGATTTGGAGCTATTAGTATATGGATAGAAATTAAGCCATGAAAATAGTTAAAATAACTAAGAGATAGTATGAATAAGGTAAAAAGAGGGCTAGGTTAGAACCCAGCATTTAAAAGACATATAAAAAGGAAAAGCCCACAAATGAGGCAAAGAAGGAATGGCCAAAATGGTAGTAGTGCTATTTTGGATACAAAAGAATTTCAAGAAAAAAGGAAATCAATCAGTGACAAATATTACTAAGTGGGAAATTGAGTTTAGGGTAAAAAAAATTTCATTAAATATAGCAACAAGAAAATTATTGATTTGGTGATATCAGTTATGGTATATTGGTATATAGTATACTGGAGTTTCTAGATTGATTAGAATAGATTGGGTAGTGAATAAGAGATAAGGAAGGGAAAACAGTAAGTATTTATGACTGAAAAGTGACATAGAGTTAAGAAGATATCAAGCATGCTTGAATATTATGAAGAAGTTGAAGATGCAAGATGAAGACAGTATATGAAAGAACGTATGACAGAACTACCTTTGTACAAGAGGGGGAACATCACCTTCATCTAACTGGAAGGAAGAGAGGATTGGTGTGGACACGGGAATTAATAGATTTGATGGCAGGTAGTTGAGGGAGTTTCCATTTGAAGACTTCTATCTTCATGAAGTGGGAGACAGCCTCATCTTCTAGAGGGATATGGATGAAAAAGGGGCTCTATAATAAATCTGGCAAGTCCAGTGACCAAAAAGTAACCTCATAGGGTAAACTGATCATAAATTCCTAACTAGGCAGGTCATAGTGCATAGTAACTTCTTTAGTAAAAGATTTATCTTTGCCTTAAGCAAGCCCTGTTTTTGTGCATCTAGGTTAACACACCCTGAAATGCCTCCTTTCCAGACTCATTATAGGTATAACCACCCTCATGTGGGCACTTCATCTTATTAACTATCCTGTAATCTAATCCTTACTTTGCTTTCTCCCATCCTCATGTAATCTTCCTTATGTTCTCTCTTTAATAACAAAAGTATAAAAGAAACTGCAAAACAATCATTCTCCAGAGCATTTGAGATCTTACTTCTGGGCATTGTCAGTTTGGCTCAAATAAATTAATAAAATTCTCTACAGGTTTAGATGTTTCTTATGTTCACAGGGAGAAGATTGTAGAGAAACTCAAGGCCCATTCAACTTCTTTAGTCAAATGGCCTTGAAATTTAAGTTTAACCTTATCGAGTTCATTACCTGGCCTTACTTTATCACTCCAATATCACTACTGAGACCATAATTCCTGAGATTTCCAGCCTCTTTCTAAGATCATTCTTAGCTTCAGGAGCAGTTTTTTTCCTATCCAAAATCTTCCTTTTGTCTAGATACCTCTTTATTTGCTTACTTGTCTCCCAGGATTAGTATTTTTTCCCTGAACTATTTTTTCTATCACCAATTAAAAGGCTGTTGTAAGTAAAGGGTACTATTTGAAGATGCTTTGGGGAAACTGAGAGGATGAATAAAGAAAAAGTGATAGAGTGAATCTAACTGCAAAGAATAGAGAAATTAGAAAGTGAAGGTAGGATAAAATAAGGTGATTCAGGCATCTCAAATGTAAGGATGTTGGAAAATTCTACTGGTCACTGAGAAAGGCATCTTTGGGAAATGATCTACTAGATGGGCACCTTGCTGGTACTAGAAAATCCATCAAGGAAGAAAGTACATCTAGGAGGGTACCAATATGGAGTCTTCCTACAGATTTTGTTAAACTTAATCAACTTGAAAAAAATCACACTTGACAATTATACAAGTAATATCAGCTCATTGCTGATTATTTGGGAAGTAAAAGGAAAAAAAACAAAATAAAATTCATTTATAATTGGCTATGGAGATGAGGTTAAAGAATAAAAGTGTGGGTTAAGGGAAAGAGAATATGCTACAGAGCAGAAACATATAGAATAGAACTGTTTGTATGAATGATGAACAGTGGTTAGAGCATAAGATACCTAATGGAGAATAAAGAAACATAAAGTGAGAAACTGTAGGTTGACATGAGCTCCCTTGTGGGCAGTGGCCACGTCTTTTTAATCTTTATTCCAGTTGGGTCTAGCACAATGAATAATGCAAGAATGAGTAAATGAGGTACTTTATGGTGGTTAAGAGCATAGATTTTTTAATTAGGCCACAGGTCAAAAGTGGCCTAATTTTAAAAATCTATACTCTTAACCACCATAAAAACTGCAGTTTCTAGCACTTTTTAGCTTTGCAACATTGTACAATTTGCTTAATTTCTTGAATCTTCAATTTCTCATGTGTAAAATGAAGAGAATAGTGCAGATTAAATCAGGTTAAATGCTTAATACTTTACATATAACAATAAATCTTCAAGAGATAGTGATAATAACCATCAGGACAATACTGAATTTGGGAAGTCTTTTATGCCAAGAGTTTGGGCTTATTTGGTAGGTCTTGAAAAGTAGGTTTTAATTTGGCGTCAGATAAGAGAAAGAAGGGATCAGGGATTGAGAAACTAGTTGTTGGCCATTTTAATAATCCAAGGAAGAAGTTGTGAGGTCCTAAATAAGACCATACCCATGGTGATGGAAAAGAAGAGGCAGACTGAAGAAAGATCAACGAAAGTTGGTAATATATCAGATGTAGAGATGGAGAAAGAAGAGAGATGACTTCTATTTCTGTGATTATAGGAAAGTCTCAACAGATAGCTCTCTAATAACTGATCATTTTATTCTTCTCTTGGCTCCCATAATTATTATAACTCCAAAGTCAGGAATTGTTAACTTGGTTTCTGCCCTTTATGAGATCTATCAGTCACTCCTACACTTCAGCAGTCTGTCCTTAGCGTTGACATACTGGAGATGCTAAATGAGAAACTAAGAAACTTGTTTGTATATCAATTGCAGTCGTGTTCGCAATGGGAAGCAAAATGTACAAAAAAACACCTCCGGAAGGAAATGTAGTGACTCAAGTTGTCAAATGTGTCTGGGTAAGTCCATGAATTGTTTACCTGCCCTTTTCAATCAAAGGAAAAGAGGTGCTATGCTGAGCATACAGGCCTTCAAACATGGGTACATTTTTTTCAATGACGTCAGTTCTACATTCGTGCCTTTTGGCAAACTGAGATTAATCAGTGTTCCTTTGTTCCCCTGTTTAACCATTAAGTAAGTAAGTAAGTAAGTAAGTAAGTAAGTAAGTAAGTAAGTAAATACATACATACATACATACATACATGCATACATGCATACATACATACATAAAATAACTTTTTTTTAATTGCCAAAAATCTTCTGAACTGTAGTTATATATGTTGCCCACAGGATATAAGGACAGATAAAATTATATCTGAAATATTCTGAAAAAAAAAAATCAATGTCTGATTAAATCAAAGGCTTGGAATCAAAATCAAAGGAAGTCACTTAAAGTATGCATGTTCGAAGGAAAGGATGATGAATTGGAAAAAGGCAGGGAGTGGTTTCTTTTTGTTTCTCCTCCTGTATCTATGTTCTGCTCTAGTTTGCTATTTCCAACCGATTCAAGAACCGTTCTGGGAACATTACAAAGCGGCAGCACTGGCTAGACTGGGCAGCTGAAAAATACCCAGTAAGTTGGAACCATAGCATCTTTCTTAATATCCAAAGTTATTCTCACCTGCTGCATTTAACCTCTTCTCTTACTGTTCTGGGGTACTTCAAGGAAGAAAACCATGTATGGCAATTCAGCTGGCTCGTTCTTTCCCTTTCTTGCAGAGGCAGCTCATTATGGATGTGAAGGCACTAACCAGGGTACTATTCCTTTATATCCCATTGCCCATGTTCTGGGCTCTTTTGGAACAGCAGGTAAGAATAGTTATTTTGAAAGCCACCCCTTCTTCCAGCCCCTTCCTTCTTACAGAAAAGGGATGTCTCATAATAGCATCTGCCTGACCTAGGGCTCACGATGGACCTTGCAAGCCACCAAGATGAATAGGAATTTGGTGAGTTGAAGAGATTTTTTTTTTTTCAGAGAAGTCTATTTTCTTTATAATCCATATTAGAGAAAAATTAATTCATTTATGTTTATGTCTGAAAATTGATTTAAGATGATAAGAGAGATGCCTTTAGCAGGAAAGTACTGAGTAGGCAAAATAAAGAAAGCTAATCTAGAAGTAAAAATCAGAATCTTATCTTTAGAAATCAGTGGCATAAGGATAGGAAAGGTTTAAACATATCCAAGGAAGTGTTGAGAGGAAAGCAAATTAAGTGATACAGACCTGGGATAGTGATTGTTTTCTTCCATCTGAGCCTGCCCTGGGGCATAGTAGGGACAGGGTTAATGGTGCTAGTACACAATTGGCCCCATCTGTTGGACAAAGATCACAGTTGAGGACTTGGACATGGGATATTTTGTCCATGGGTATAGAAAGAATGGTAAAGTTGTAAGCATTATTTTCTCTTTTTCTAATCTCTATTCTTTGGCACATAAAGTTCCATCTCTGCTCTCAATTGTGCCACTTCCTAAATCATTGTATTATTTTGCTATCATCTCAGTTGTGAATGAGGTAGGGTAGAATGATGCCAGGGTCTTATTAGCCAGTCTATTTGAAGCCTGCCTAATATAATTTCACCTTTTTCCTCCCTCTGGTTACCGAGGATTTACCATGATTGAACTCTTGTTGAGCATCCTGGAGAACAACTTCAGAAACACTGTGTGTCAGTGGAAATCTTCACCCTAACCATGATGTCTTGTCCTTCACATTATTATCATCCACAACTGCAGTTACTGATGTTAATAAAAGCACTTTGACTCTATTCTCTCCGAAGTTAAGGAATGTATAGTACACAGAAAAGAATATTCTGCCTTAGGCCCATCTACCTTCAGCAAACATAGCCTAAAGCCATTCCCAGTCTGTTCCTTCACAAACCCTTGTGAAATGATAGTGGCCTTGAACTAAAGACCTGATGAATTTTAACTTATACTTCTACCTGCTAATACCAAGATTGTTGATTTAACCTTTTCCTGTCTTTAGCCATCATCTAAATTTAATTTATTATTATGTTTCAGGGTTTTATTGTGCTTCAGCCTGAACAGATGCAGGTAGGAGACTTCTCCATAGTAATGGGGATTAATTCTTTTCTCCTCTGTACTTCTACCAATAGTATTAGGACTTCCAATCATAATTTAATGTTTTTTTCCTTGTATGTTGAAGAGTGCTAAACATAAGGATGAAAATAATCACCACACAATGCAATATACAAATGATGTATTATTGAATTGTACACTTGAAACCTGTATGATTTTATTAACAAATGTCACCTCAATACATTTAACTAAAAGAAAAATAATAAAAAAAAGAAAATATTCTCCTTAAGCTCCATACTTCTCTTTCATATCCATTATTAAGTAAGTAGCACCTGTCCAAGTCCAAGGAGAGTGAGTTTTGAGCTCACAGGAAAAGTATAAGCAGTTGATTTTCTCTTCCATGTCAAGGTAGTATCATGGAAATACTGTCAAAGAAAGTGGAAGGCTTTGTTGTATGAGCCACCAAGTCAGAATCTCTGTTTATTGGTGACTCCCAGTTCTTTTTTTAACCCCTTGTTCAAGAATTCCCCAATCTTCATTCTCTTCTTTCTTTTTCTGGCAATGACATTTTCCTTTGGGCTGTGGAAATGAAGAAGATAAGAGAAAATGGGAGAGAAGAGCTCTCAGTTGACTGATAGGAAAACGAGTTCAGAGTGAAACTGATTCCCTGGAATATTAGAAAACTGAGGTGCTATGCAAGGGAGATAGAGTCTTAGGTGTAAAGGTACTGAATTGTGGAATCATTTTGTACTTAGTATGATGGAAGTGTGTTTGAATATGAGGGACAATGTGCACGAGCCAATGAGACTACAATGAGTGTACATAAGATGAAACACTTGTAACTAATCCTTTTTACTACGGTATTACAGGTACTAAATCCCCTTCTGGTTCTTATCTTCATCCCACTATTTGACCTTGTCATTTATCGTCTGGTCTCCAAATGTGGAATTAATTTCTCGTAAGTGCTCATTATGCCTCTGTTGCTCCATACTGACTCAATCTTTGCCCAGTTTGATAAAGATTCAATGTCAGTCCTTCTCTACTCAGTCATCATTTATTTGGGTTTATCTCTGCTTTTATTTACTCATGTTAGATTAAATGCCTATTAATACTGGAGGATGGGAATTAGAACTAATTAATTCTTATTGTAGAGAATCTAAATCATTATTGCAGATGTTGAAAGGGTAGATCAAGCTTCATAGAAAGTCAAGAGTATTTGAGAATAGACTCCTAAACCAATTTCGTACTTTGTTCTTGAAAGGTGCCTCTTTTAAGAAGTCCAAAGCCTTTGATGATAACTAATCCCTTTATTTTTTATTTATTTTTACTTTTTTAGGCGAGGCAACCCTTGGTTGACCTCACAGATTGCAAGAACCTTGTCAGCTTATAATCCCTTATTTTTTATGCCTACAGCACCTGGTCTTCCAGGGTGGTATCCCATCCAAGTAGTAACCAGGCCTGACCCTGCTTAGCTTCTGAGATTAGATGGATCAGGCTTGTTCAGGATAGCACTGTCATAGACTGATTACTAATTCCTTTAAATCTTCTTTTGTCCCTATGAAACAAGTGGGGACACCTGGTAAGAGAGGGGATAGCATTGTCCCTATTTACTGCTTTTCCTCCATTCAAAATACAAGTGTTATTCTTTATAAAGTTTGACAGAAGAGGGTTTCGAACTTCTTCTAATTCCTAATTTAATAGGAATTTCTTTTTAATGATGACCACTTCAACATATTCAAATGGCCTTTTATCATTTACTCATTTGTTGAGCAAATATTAGTGAGTTTAGTTCCAAGTGCCATGCAAATGTAAAAGCACAAATCTTGCCCTCAAGGAACTTATTGTTTAATAAGAGAGTGAGAACGAGTGCAAGGATAATTGTTACACAAAGTAAAATATGTAGAGAAGGAAGAGAGCTCTTCCTGCTCTCAGGGTCAAAGAAGACTTCTGAAGAAGACAATGAGGTAATAATGTATTGTGCCTGGCATATGGTAAATATTCAATAAATATGGCTATAGTATTATTATTCTTGTTATTATGAAATAATGGATAGAAAAACCATCATAAACAAAGGTAGATGTGGGAAAATGTGGTGCATTACAAAGAACAGTTTAATGTAATTCAGGTAAAGGGAGAAAAAAGAAAGTGCGAAGGGGAGTTCTAGGAAATACTACAAAAAGTCTTCGGGACCAAATCAGGAGAGGTCTTTAACGATAGGCCTCGGGGGTTTAGATTTTATCCCATAGAGTCTAATGTTTAGATACAATTCTCTCTCCCTTTTTTCTGCAGATCACTTCGGAAAATGGCTGTTGGTATGATCCTAGCATGCCTGGCATTTGCAGTTGTGGCAATTGTAGAGATAAAAATTAATGTGAGTTCAATAAATCTTAAGCTCCTTGTTTACTCTTCTGATTTCCTGAGATCTAGCACAGTACCTATTTGAGAAAGTGCACAATAAGAATTTGTGATAAGTCAGTAGATACAGGGGTAGAGCAACAATGCAAAATGAGGCTCATCTCCCATCTGAGAGATTCAGAATATATTGTCAAGGAATTTCCAAACACTATATCCAAGGCATCTAGCCATCTCTTTGGAAACATAGGCTTAGATGATACCTTACCAGACACTCAAACAAATACCTTTTGGCAGATTGAATAGACACTACTAGGGAATGATGTACAAGATCATAGCTGAGTCAAAAAGTATGAGGTTTGTTAACTGGCATCTGTGCTTCCTGCACTGAGCTGGTGCTTCCCCCTCAAAACTGCCTTCCGAGTTTTCTAAGCCGAATGCTCTTCAGAGGGAGAAAACTGTATCTTCCTGAATAGATGAGCTAGGATGTCAGCGATATGAGTGAAATATGTGTTCTCCTTTTATCCAAAGGGTTATTTGTTGATGATTCTGACATGTATTCTTTGTCCTAAGGAAATGGCCCTGCCCCAGACAAGTCCCCAAGAGATTTTTCTGCAAGTCTTGAATCTGGCAGATGATGAGGTAAAGGTGAGAGTGCTAGGAGATGAAAACAATTCTCTGTTGGCAGTGTCCATCAAATCCTTTCAGGTGAGATATAGACTTTAATGAATTAGAAACACATTTCGATTATGTACCAAAGCAGCAACATAATTTAGTTGTTAAGAGCATGCATTTGTGAAGTCAAACTACCCCAGTCCAAATCCTGGTTCTGGCACTCTCAAAATAACTTTGAATAAGTTATTTTATCTCTAAACTTCAGTTTCAGCGTTTGTATAATGGCAATAATTTTTATGTCAGAAGCCATTGTAATGATAAGTATTGTATATAAAGGACTTAGCATAGTGTCTGGGACATTATAAGCTTTCAATAGGTTGTAAAAGTTTGGCTTGCATGTTTTCACTACTATTACTGTACCTACTCTGAAATATTTATTTAAAAAATATTTTTAATAATAAAGGTAATATACATTTATTATTGAAAATTGGGGTGCATGTAGGAAGACATAAAAACCACCTATAATTCCATCACCGAGAGATAATCACAGTGATCATTTTTGTATATATGAATAAACGAACTAATTTTTTTAAATACTCATAAATATTTATGCATGCCTCTAATTACTCCTTTGGTTTATTCCTAAAAATGAGATAACTAGTTTAAAGGATAATGTTGAAAGTATCTGATGTGGTTGCCTGCCCTGAGATGCTCTAAGATTGTGATGTCCAAGAGGGAGTAGGTGAGCCTGATAGGTTTTTCATTCTATAGAAAATGCCACACTATTCCAAACTCCATTTGAAGACAAAAAAACAGAATGTCCACTTCCACCTGAAATACCACAATTTGTCTGTCTACACTGAGCATTCTGTGGAGGAGAGGAACTGGTACAGTCTGGTCATTCGAGAAGATGGGAAAAGTATTTCCAGCATAATGGTAAGTTAAAGAACGGCCTAGGTTCCAAATTGTTATGTTAGAGTATGAAGACTGGCTCATCAATATCTTACCAAGTGTATGCCTAATGAAACAACATTTTATGATTATTGGTTTCCTGTTGTCAGCTATAACTGATTTTTACTTTCCTCTTTTTAAGGTGAAGGATGCAGAAAACATAACAACCAATGGGATGACAGCTGTGAGGTTTGGATGTCAAGGAGATCCCAGGCCACTCTGTTCTCTCAAATCTTGGGTCACTTCTGATCTGTGGGGTTTCAGACAAAGACACCTCACATTCTATTTGTCTTGTACAGAGGTTCTCTTTCATAGGGTGTAAGAAGGCATTTTCCAGGACACAGAACTGATAGGATTGCTTTCCCATGTGGTATTCAAAAGTGACCCTGTATCTTTGTATGACCCTTATACCCTGACGCATATATCTCTTCTACTGAATTTTATCCATTTATCTTGTTTTCAGGAAAATAACTCAGTACTTTCCTCTCTGTGATCACCAGAGAGAAATTTAGAAGTGAACAAATAATCCTTCGTTGTTGATAGCTGAATATCTCTTATCGTTAACAGTGTTTTTAAGTATAGTTTTTATTATAAACTTATAGAGGCATCATGGTGTAATTAAGGTAACAAATTTGGTTTCCAATCCAGGAAGGCTGAAGGTCTTGTCAGACAGCCTGGGACAGTTACAGAGATGGAGCACTCAAGAGGTCACCTACTTTCTGTGGCAAGAATCTGACATGAAATAGACAGATACACATGCCTATGGCCGTCAAGATTAGGTGGTGTCCATTAAGAATAGATAGGACTTCCCTGGGTCAGAGATCCATAGGATCTTCCAGAAGCGGGTGAAAGAGGAAATTTATGAATCAGTGCAAGATTATCTAAAGTCCAGGAATCAACATTAAGGATTCTAGAGAATCCTGTTCTTATTATCCCATGAGCCAGAGACCAAGGCAAAAGCTATCAAAATGGAAATGTACCAAAAACCCACACTGACGACACAGTTTAGGGGCCTAGGTTCAGAAGACTAAACAGATTGTTCTGGAAGGGTCCAAGATTGTATGCAGACTCCAAAACAATGATAACTTATTATGGGCTGGGAGTCTGAGCTTTGCATAATTCAAATCAGACTTCATTTACAAAAGGATAAACATCAGTTTTATATAAATACTATATATATTTATATGTATATAATTATTTTTCTCAGTGGAGTATCAATTGGTGAATCCCACCATTATAAAAGGGAAATAAATTAGGTACGCCGAAGCTGGATTAATGAGGAAACTCAGATTGCCATGGATGATTATGACAATGTTCATCCTAGCTAGAGATTTGGTGAGGGTGTGGTGAATAGAAAGCTAATACTCCAGGAAGGAGAAAATTATGGACAACTAGGAGTAGTGATTACTTTTTACATTTGAGTTCATTTACCAGTTAATGATATGCATCACGTACGTACCTTTCATGTGCCAGCCACTGTTCTAGGCACTGGGGATTTAGTGATTTAAAAAAAAAAAGAAGAAAAGAAAAGGCTCCTACCCTTTTATCATGTGTCTCTGTCTGGGAAGGTTTGTTTGATCTATAATAATGTCTCTATTCTTAGGTTTATTAACACTTTGCATAAAGAGGTCAATCTCTCCCTGAGTACAGATATTTCCCTCAGTATTGGTGAAGACTATGGTGTGTCTGCTTACAGAACTGTGGAAACAGGAGAGTAAGAGCATTACCTTTTGGACATTTTACTTTTAGCAATGATTGTTTTTTAAATGCTTTCTTTGCATATAGGCATGGGTATATCAAGATAGTAGGTAATTTTGAATATACAAACTGTAGCTCTTTTTTGACCCTTGCCTCCTTCCCTTAGTCTCACCTTTTCCTACACAGATATATTGAAATCATGACTGCTGCAAAGACCAAACTGTGTAGTTAATAAGGCTCGTCTCTAGGAGATTTGCAAGTTTGTTATTGGCTCACATTCTTACACTTTGGTATTTCCTATTGGCACATCATTACTTCAGGCTTATCCTTTTAGGTTCAGGTTATATGCTGTTTCGCTAATTCATTAAGACTTAGATGAGTAGACTTAGGTCTCAAAGTCCACAAAAGATGATTTAGGTTTAAAGTTAAAAAAAAAAAAGGGACCCAACAGATCAGGGATGGAAAACCTGGCATGAAAATAATTCACTCCTAGAGACTCCTCTCTTCAAGAGAAATGGTGGCTTTGCTGCTTGACACACCATCAGTAGAGAGATAACTCTTTTCCCTAGTAATGAGAGTACTTTTCTAAGCTGTGATGTTTATCCTAACCTAAATACCTCCTATTCCAGATACACTGTGGTACATTGTAAAACAGAAGATGATGACTTTTCACTGAATTTGGGTCTACTAGACTTCGGTGCATCTTATCTGTTTGTTATTACTAATGTAAGTAGTTCATGGTCTTCCCTACTCTCTCCTTCCATATATCTGTATCTGTATCTGTATCTATCCTGGAATCCATTGAAGACTTTGTGGCAAGACAGGATCACATATTTATTTGTAGGGTAAGATGATAGAGTCTATAGTGACTTTAGAAAGCCTACTGTGGTCTTCATAGGGGACATTAAAAGAGAAAACATTGACAGTAGGCACAGGGCCTGGGGGACTGGGAGATATAATTTATCCTGAATCATTGCTATGAAGTGACATAGTCTGCTTCAGTCTCACTATGGCTCTAAGAAAACGAAGAGTATTTATGTCTTTCTGACTGATTCCACATGCAAGTCACCTAACTCCCTAAAAATTTACCTGCTAGCATATCACAGTCTGAAATACCAATACTGATAGTAAATGTTGATCTCTACATAAAGTTTGGGTGATCAGTTAACTGTGATCCATCAAAAGCAATTGTCTCAATGATTATGGCAAGGTAACTCTGAATTTTAATTTTGATGTCAGCATTTTTATATTTAATTTAATTTTTTTATTAAATTTATTGGGTGACATTGCTTAATAAATACATTGCTCAATAATACATCATCTGTACAGTACATTGAATGCTTACTACCCAAAGTCAAATCTACTTCTGTCACTATATATTTGACTCCCTTTATATTTATCTACCTCCCACCACCACCCTTCTCTCTGGTAACCACTAAACTATTGTCTGTGTCTATGAGTTTTTGTTTGTTTATCTTGTTCATTTGTTACTATCAGTTTTATATCCTACATATTAATGAAATCATATGGTTCTCAACTTTTTTTGTCTGACTTATTTTGCTTAGCATGATCATCTCAAAATCCATCCATGTTGTTGCAAACAGAGATATTTTGTCTTTTCTTATGACCGAATAATACTCCATTGTATATGTGTACCACATCTTTTTTATCCAATCATCTATTGAAGGACACTTCAGTTGTTTCCATATCCTGGCCACCATGAATAGTGCTGCTATGAACACTGGGGTACATATATCTTTACAGATAAATGTTTTCAAATATTTGGGGTAGATACCCAGAAGAGTAATTACTGGGTCACATGGTAATTCTATTTTTAATTTTTTGAGGAAGCTCCATACTGTTTTCTGTAGAGGCTGTAACAATTACATTCCCATCAGCAGTATATGAGGGTTCCTTTTTTTCACAACCTCTCCAACACTTGTTATTACCTTTCTTTTTGATAATAGCCATTATTAAAGGTATGAGGTGGTAGGTAACTCATTGTGGTTTTGATTTGCATTCCCCTATTAGCTAGTGAAGTTGAGCATCTTTTCATATTTATTGGCCATTTGTATGTCTTCTTGGGAGAAGTGTCTATTCAAGTCCTCCGCCTATTTTTTAATTGAATTGTTTTTGTTGTTGTTGTTGTTGTTGTTGTTGTTGTTGTTGTTGTTGGAGTTGTATGAGTTCTTTGTATGAGAACTCTTATGAGAGGCATTGTTTGCAAATATCTTCTATTCAGTTGTTTGCCTCTTTGTTTTGTTGATGGTTTCTTTTGCCGTGCAGAAGCTTTTTAGTTTGATATAGTCCTATTCATTTATTTTTGCTTTGACTTCTTTTGTCTTTGAGACCAAATTTATAAAATCCTCTCTAAAACCAAAGTCCATGAGTTTAGTATCTATGTTTTCTCCTATGTAATTTATTGTTTCAGGTCTTATATTTAGGTCTTTGATCCATTTTGAATTTATTTTAATGTATGGTGACAGATAGCAGTCTAGTTTCATTCTTTTGCATGTGGCTTTCCACTTTTCCTAGCACTATTTATTGAAGAGGTTTTCTTTTCTCCATTGTCTATTTTTAGCTCCTCTGTCAAAAATTATTTGCCCATGTTTATGTGGGTTTATTTCTGGACTCTCGATTTTGTTCCATTGGTCTGTGTGTCTATTTTCTTTCAATACCATGCTACTTTGTAGTATAATTTGAAGTCAGGCAATGTGATACCTCTGGCCTTGTTCTTTTTCTTTTTTCTAAGGATTGCTTTGGCTATTCAGGGTCTTTTATGATTCCATACAAATCTGATGATATTTTTTGTTCTATTTCTTTAAAAAATTGCTATTGGGATTTTGATGGGGATTACATTAAATCTATATATTGCTTTGGGTAATATGACCATTTGAATTATGTTGATTCTTCCAATCCATGAACATGAAATATCTTTTCATTTCTTTGTGTCTTCTTATTTCCTTTTAATAATGTCTGGTAGTTTTCAGTGCATATGTCCTCTACATCCTTTGTTAAGTTTATTCCTAGGTATTTTATTCTTTTTGTTGCAATTGCAAAAGAAATTGTTTTTTAATTTCTTTTTCTGAAATTTCATTGTTAGTATATAGGAATACAATGGATTTTTGTATGTTGATTTTGTATCCTGCCACTTTACTGTCTTTGTTTATTGTTTAAAATAGTTTTTTGGTGGACTCTTTCAAGTTTTTTTCTTTTTTTAATTTTTATATTTTTATTTTTTTCAATTATAGTTGACATACAATATATTAGTTTCAGGTGTACAACTGTGATCAGACATTTATATAACTTATGAAGTGATCACCCAAATAAATCCAGCACTCATCTGACACCATACACAGTTATTACAGTACTAGTGACTATATTCCCTATGTTATATTCTACATCCCCATGACTATTTTGTAACGACCAATTTATACCTCTTAATCTCTTCCCCCTTTCACCTATTCCACTTCCCATTTAGGATTTTCTATATAAGGAATTGTGTCTTCTTCAGAGAGTGACAATTCGACTTCTCCGTTCCCAGTTTGGATGCCTTTTATTTTTTTTCTCTTGCCTGACCACTCTAGCTAGGACTTCCGATACTGTATTGACACAGAATGGTGAGAGTGGGCATCCTTGTCTTGTTCCTGATCTTAAAGGAAAAGTTTTCAGTTTTTCACCACTAAGTATATTAGCTGAGGGTTTGTTATATATTGCCTTTATTATGTTGAGGTATTTTTCTTTTATACCTATTTTAATAAGTGTTCTAATTATAAATGGATGATGTATCTTGTCAAATGTTTTTTTGTATCTATTGATATGATTGTTGATTTTTTACTTTATTTTGTGTATGTGGTGTATCATATTAATCAACTTGCATATGTTGAAATATATTTTGCCCCTGGAATGAACCCCACTTGATCACAATGTATAATCTTTTTAATGTATTCTATTCTATTTGCTAGAATTTTGTTTAGAATTTTTACATCTGTATTCATTAGAGATATGGTATGTAGTTTCTTTTTTATGTGTTAATCTTACCAAGAAGTATTGCCCCTGTTCAATTTTTCAGAAGTGCTTGAGAAGGACAGATATTAAAACATCTTTTAATGTTTTGTAGAATTCATTAGTGAAGCCATCTGGTCCTGGACCTTTACTTTTGGGGAGGTATTTGATGATTGTTTCAATTTCCTTACTGTTATCAGTCTCTTTAGATTTTTCCAGTACTTTGTGATTTAGTATAGGAAGGTTGTATATTTCTAAGAACTTGTTCATTTCTTCTAAATTATTGAATTAGGTGGCATATAATCTCTCATAGTATTCTTGTATGATCCTATGTATTTGTGTGGCATCTGTTAAAACTTTTCTTTCATTCTGATTTTATTTATTTGTGTCTTTTCTCTCTCTTTTTTTTTTAGTAGTCTGACCAGGAGGTTGTCAATTTTATTGATTGTTTTAAAGAACCAGCTCTTTGTTGCATTAATTTTTCTATTGCCTTTTTTGTCCTCAATTTCATTGAATTCTGCTCAAATTTTTATTATTTCCTTCCTTCTGCTGACTTTGGGCTTTATTTGTTATTCTTTTTCTAGTTCTGTAAGATGTAGTGTTAGGTCATTTATCTGGGATTTTTTTTGTTTCCTGAGATAGGCTTGTAATGATACAAACTTTTATTACCACTTGTGCTGTATCCTAGAAATTTTGATATGTTGTATTTTTGTTCTCATTTGTTTTGTGTGTGTGTGTGTGTGTGTATCTCTTGATTGCTTCTTTTATTTTTTCTTTGACCCATTCATTGTTTAGTAGCACGTTGTCTAATCTCCACATATTTGTGGTTTTTCCCACTTTCTTTTTGCTGTTGATCTCCAATTTAAAAGCATTGTGGTTGGAGAATATGCTTGGTATGATGTCAATCTTCTTAATTTGTTGAGGCTGGTTTTGTGTCTCATCATATGATCTATACTTGAGAATGTTTTGTGTGCACTAAAAATATATATATATAATCTGGTGTTTTGGGAGGAAAGGCTCTGTTAATGTCGATTATGTCCAATTGGTCTAATGTGGCATTTAAGGCTGATGTTTTCTTATTCTTTTTCTGTTTGGACAATCTATCTATAGCTGTCAAAAGAATATTTAGGTCCCCTACTCTAATTGTGTTTTTGTCAGTTTCTCTCTTTAGTTCTGTTAATAGTTGCTTTTTATATTTTGTCACTCCCTGATTAGGAGCATATACATTGATAAGTGTTATGTCTTCTGGCTGTATTGTCCCCTTTATTATTATAAAGTGTCTATCTTTGTCTCTTGTAGATATAAGTACAGCCACACCCACTTTTCTCTGGATTCCATTTGCTTGGAGTATCGTTTTTTCACCCTTTCACTTTGAGTCTATATTTGTTTTTGCAGCTGAGATGTGTCTCTCAAAGGCAGCTATGGTTGGGTTTTGTTTTTCAATCCAGTCTGCTACTTTGTGCCTTTTTATTGATAAATTCTGTCCATTTACATTTTTAGTGATCATATATATGTTGTGTTTCTGTCTGTTATTTTAGTTTGGTGATATTCTACATTTTCCCCCTCTGTTCCCTCTTATTTTATGTTATATGGCTCAGTTCTAGATTTTTTTTCTGTGTAGTTACCATTAAGTTTATGTAAAAGAAAGTTTCATATATACAGCAGTCCTTTTTCTTCTGCATGTGTCATCTCCATCTCCCTTTGCATGTTTTTACCCCCACCCCTTTTCTGTTTTTGTTGTCACAGATTGATCTTATTTATGCTATAAGTTCATTTCCAAGTTGCAGTAGCTTTTGTCTTCTTTTTCTTAAAATGTTTTTCTTTAACCATTATGTAATATTTAAGTGTATAATACCCTATACTGAATAAAAGTTGCAATTTCCTACTTCTGTCTATCTGCTAGTAATTTCACTCACAGTTTTGTATCTTTTTATCTCTGTTTCAAGTAGAATAACCCCCTTTATTATTTCCTATAAAGCAGTCCTTGTGGTGAAAAATTTCCTTAGCTTCTGTATGTCTGGAAAGGTCTTTATTTCTTCTTCATATCTAAAGGATAACTTTGCTGGATATATTATTCTTGGCTGGTAATTTCTCTCTTTCAACAGTTTGAATATTTGATTCCACTCTCTCTTAGCTTGTAGAATTTCTGCTAAAAAATCGATGAGAATCTAATGGGATTTCCTTCATAGATTACCATTTTCTTTACCCTCAGTGCCTTGAGAATTTTTTGTTTGTCATTAGTTTTTGACAGTTTTAATAAACTATACCTTGAAGAAGGCCTTTTTGGACAGAGATAATTAGCTGTTCTGTTTACTTCTTGGATTCAAAGATCCAATTCTTTCCATAGATTTGAGAAGTTCTTGTCGACTATTTGTTTAAATAGGCTCTCTATTCCCTTCTCCCGGTCTTCTTCTCGTATACTCAATCTTATGTCACTCTTTCTGATGTAGTCAGATAGTTCAGATAGTTCTTGTAGAGATCTTTCATTTTTTTTCACTCTCAAGTCTCTCTCTTCTTCCATCTATGTCATTTCCATATTTCTGTCTTTAATATCATTAATTCTTTCTTCGATCTAGTTTACTCTATTTCCTAAGTTCGGTATTTCAATCTTCATCTCTTTTATTGAGTTCTTCAGCCCCAGAATTTCTATTTGGTTCTTTTTTAAAGTCTCAGTCTCTTTGGTAAAGTATTCCTTTTGTTTTTGATTTTGTTTCTAAGCTTATTAAACTCCTATCTGAGTTTTCCTGCATCTCATTGAGTTTTTTCAGAACTGCAATCTTGAATTTTTTATCATTTAAATAATATATTTCCATGTCTTTAAGTTTATTTTCTGAAAGTATTCTATTTTCTTTCTGAGCTGCCTTGTTACCTTGGTTATTCATGGTATTTGATAGATTACTTCTCTTCCCAGGCATTTATGGGAATGAATTCTGCTTCATTATTATTATTATTATTATTATCATCATTATTATTATTATTAAGTGTGTGCCTCTTTAGCAGGTTGATAAGAAGAGATTTTCGTTTTGTTTTCCAGTAGATGTTGCACAAGCCCCTTGCACTGTCCATACTTCCTGGATCTCTGCTGGGCAAAAGTTTTCCTTTATTCCCTGGGGAGGTGGGTTTCTCCTCTGTGACCAGGTCACCTTGGTCTCAGGGCTCTACCTCCATGGGACAATGCAGTGGGCAAGGGGGTTCTGAGCCCTTGTCCCAGCACTGCTCCAGCTGCCAGATGCAGTGTTGTACTGCTTGAGGTGTCCCAGGTGCCTATGCTGGGATCAGCCTCGATGAGTGGCTACAGATGGGTTGGGAAGGCTGCTGGTATGTTTGCAGTATTGTTTTTCTACTAGTAATGGCAACTGCCAGACCTCAGCTGCCTTGCCCCTGTATCTCCACAAATATCACTGGGATTAGGTACAGTGTGCATCCGCCATTCAAAAACTATCTCTTTAGTTCTCTGGACTATAGTTCTCTGGATAGTGCAGTCCAAAACTCGCTGATACAGTTTTTTTCCCTAGGGCTTGCTGCTAGCTCTGGGAGGATGCAGGGAAGCAAGTTCTAGGAGAGTGAAGAGAGGTGGCCAGGTTTAGTGGCTTTGTTTTGTGCCTGGCAGTGATGGCTGCTAGAACACAGCTGTCACACTTCTGTATTCTGGTCTGTGCCCCAATACATAGATAGATCACTGGGTTCAGCTGTGGTGTATGCTGATCACTCAGGCAGGAATGTGTGGGGCATGCAGCAACCTGATTCCTCCCCTGTCCCCAAGTCTTATAGTGAGCTCCAGGCTGGGACTGCAGCACCTGTCTCTGCTCTTTTTCCTTCCCTACTCCCCTGTTTGCCCAGATGTTTCAATGTGCAGATCTCTCCGACATGTTTGTTAGGCTAGAAATCCTTTTTGGATTACAGCTGTTCAACGTATTGTAATTTCAAGGGGAGAGATCAAGGGTACTCCTCACACCACTGTGCTTCCGACGTCACTGTCCTTTGATGTCAATCTCAATTCTAATTTTATTTAATTACTTTTGATATTATATTAAATATAAAAAATAGTGAATAATAAAAAGATGGAACATTTCTAAAGTGTAATTAGAATAATCTGTAGAGTTTTATTTATTTTAATTAATTAATTTGATAACCTAAATATTTGGTATGCTATTTTTATTACAGCTTAATAGAGATATACCATACAATTCACCCATTTAAAATGTGTAATGGTTTTAAAGATATTAACATATTCAATGTATATATATATATATATATATATATATATATATATATGGATAGATCTATATTTACTATATAGAGAATATTTTCCAATAATACATATTCAATAGTTTTTAATATATTCACAGAATTGTGCAATTTGTTATTGTTCCAAAGAGAATCCCCATACACATTAGCAATCTCTCCCCATTTCTTCCTAAACCCTCTAGCCCTAGACAACTGCTTTTCTACTTCCTGTCTCCATAAATTTACCTATTCTGGACATTTCATTTAAATGGAATGATACAATATGTATTTCATTTAGCATACTTTTCAAGGCTCATCCATGTTGTAGTATATATCAGTACTTAATTTCTTTTTATTGCCAAATAATATTCTATTGAATAAATATAACACATTTTATTTATATGTTTATCAGTTTGAATTGTTTCCACCTTTTGACTATTAGAAATAATGTTGTTATGAATATTCATGTGCAAATTTTTGTTTAGATATATGTTTTCATTTGTGAGGCAATATACCCAGGAGTGGAACTGTTTGTGGAGTCTCTATGTTTAACCATTCAAGGAACTGCTAGACTTTTCCAAAGCAAATATACCATTTTACATTTCCAGCAATGGTGTAAGAAAGGTTGCAATTTCTCCACATCCTCAGTAACACTTGTTTTTCTGTCTTTTTAATTATAGCCATCCTAGAAGGTATGAAATGTTATTTGATTGTGGTTTTCATTATTATTTTCCTGATGACTAATGATTTTGAGCATCTTTTCATATACTTGTTAGCCATTTGTTTATTTGCTTTGAAGAAATGTCTATTCAGATCCTTTCCCTAATTTCTAATTGGATTGTCTTTTTATTATTCAGTTTTAAGCATTCTTCATATATTTCAGATATGTATTTGCAAATATTTTCTGCCATTCAATAGTTTGTCTTTTTAACTTCCTTGGTCATGTCCAATGAAGCACAAACACTTGTAATTTCTCTAATGTTTAATTTATCTATTTTTTCCTTTCATTGCTTGTGATTTAGGTTTCATATCCATTGCCCAACCCAAGGTTATGAGGATTTTTGCCTATGTTTTCTTCTAAGAATTTTATAGTTTTAGCTCTTATATTTTGGTCTTTAATCCATGTTGAGTTAATTTTTGTATATGGTGTTTGATAGGTGGTTAACTTCATTCTTTTGTAAATAAATATCCAGTTGTTCCAATGCAATTTGTTGAAAAAGACTATTTTTCCCTATTAAATGGTCTTGGCACTCTTTTCAAAAAATGATTGACCATAAATGGGAAAGTTTATTTCTGGGTTCTCAATTCTATCCCATTGATCTATATGACTATCCTTTGTGCCAGTACCACACTGTCTTGACTACTGTTACTTTGTAATAAATTTTGAAATCAGGAAGTGTGAATTTCTTGTTCATTTTTAAGATTAGTTTAGATATTCCAGGTTCCATGAATTTCCATGTGAATTTTTTGATCAGCTTAGGAATGGAAGCCTCGTTGGGAATTTGACAAGGATTGCTTTAAATCTGTAGGTGATTTTGAGAAGTATTTCTA
The DNA here is from genome assembly GCA_028627145.1 of Eidolon dupreanum. NCBI lineage: Eukaryota > Metazoa > Chordata > Mammalia > Chiroptera > Pteropodidae > Eidolon > Eidolon dupreanum. The sequence goes on from CM053507.1 coordinate 108,174,445, forward strand.
CTCCTTAGGTCTTTAAGACCTAAATATTTTTCAACAATGTTTTGTAGCTTTAAGAGTATAGGTTTTACTTTAATTTTATTAAATTTATTCCTAAGTATTTTATTCTTTATGATGCTGTTATTAATGGAATCTTTTTTCTAATTTCATTTGCAGATTCTACACTGCAAGTGTGTAGAAATACAATTGATTTTATATATTGATCTTGTATCCTGCAAACTTACTCAACTCATTTATTAGTTCTAATAATTTCTTTTAGTGGATCCCTTAGGACTTTCTACCTACAAGATTGTGTCATCTGCAGAGAGATAGTTTTACTTCTTCCATTTCAATATGGATGGCTTTTTCTTTCTTTTTTATTAAAAAAATTTTTTTTGATTAATTGCCTTCAATACAATGTCGAATAGAAGTAGTAAGAGCAGACTTCCTCTTAGGGGGAAAGCATTCAGTCTTTTATTATTAAGTATGATAGCTGTGGGCTTTTCATAGGTGTGATTTATCAGATTAAGTTCCCATCTATTCCTAGTTTGTTAGGATTTTTAATTTTTTAATTTTTAATTTTTACCATGAAGGGGGTTGTATTTTATCAAATGTTTTTTTCTGTGTCTATTGAGATAATTATGTGGTCTTGTCCTTTATTCCACTGATGTGGTATAAGTTGATTTTCAGATGTTAAACCAATTAGCTGTATTAGTTTTCTATGGCTATTGTAACGAAGTGCCAGAAGCTGAGTGGCTTAAAGAAGAGAAATTTATTAGCTTACAGTCATGAAGGCTAGAAGCCCAAGATCAAGGTGTTAGTAGAGTTGGTTTCTTATGAGGGCTGTAAGGAAGAATCTTCCATGCCTTTCCTGTAGCTTCTGGTGGTTTTCTGGCAGTATTTGGTGTTCCTAAGTGTTTAGAAGATCGCCTCAATCTCTGCCTTCATCTTCATATGAAGTTCTCCCTATATGCTTGACTATATGGAAGACCTCCATGTGCATATTTGTCCTTTTTTATAAGGACACCAGTTGTATTGAATTAAGGTCCACCTTAATGACCTCATTTTAACTTGACTAATCATTCTGCAAAAACTCTATTTCCAAATAAGTTCACATTTTCAGTTACTGGGGGTTGGGATTCAACATACGAGCTTTAGAGGGTTAAAATTCAACCCATAACACTTGCATTTCTGGTGTTATTCTATTTATTGTTTGTTCTGTCTCTTACATGCTGCTTAAGATAGAGGCCATATATATTGTTTCTGAATGCCAGAGTCTTATACACATCTAGATGAGAGATCACAAATTGGAGGTCTGGGACCCCAGTTCCGTCCATCATTCTCTTTTTCTTGGTCTGTACCATATTGTCAATAACAATAGTTATTATTATTTAACATTTAAAAGATTTCACCTCAGAAGCTAAATACATAACATTTCTTAAAAACAATATCGGAAGACTTATATCAGGACATGTACCATGTCAGCTAACTGATGCTGTAATAGTTGTACCCTCTAGAAGGGGCCTGTGTGTCTAGTTCACCATAGTCCACTCATTTCCATTCAGCTGACTTTATTTACTTAATTACCTGTCTATGGATATTTGAATATATGATCTTGATTTAGAAGCTCAAGTCATTTCTCTCAGGCTGAGAAAACCCAAATATATGTCCAGGTGTTTTTCACAATATCAACTAAAGCAAAATTTTACATTACTGTGAACCCAGTGGCTCTTTGACTCAGAAAATCAACTGCATTTAAATATCAAGGACTTTTTATTTCAAAGACTTTTGACCTTGATGTTTTAACTCTGCCATTTTTATCTCATGTATCCATATATTATACTTACTACATAAGAATGATTTTATTCCAAGAAATATATGTAATTTAAAAATTTTTGTTCTATTTAAAACAAATATTAGTAGACACAATCTATATAAAACCAACCATAGCTAAAAACCTATATATAGTAAAAGTAGTTTTAGACTAAAAAAAGATTGTAGAATCATGTATATTTTGTAACATTAAAAAAATTGATCCTAAAATTTCCTTATGACCAAAATTTACAGAAAAATTGCATCTTTTTAAAGTATTTGAGTATGTAAAATTTAAGCTAAAAAATAATGACTAGTAAACAGAATTCAATATAGCAGGTGGTATTTGATATGGATTTTTAAAAAATTATCATCAAAATTTTCAATATAAGGGTTACCAAGAAAATAATTCATTCGGATCAAAGTAATTTTAGTAAAATAAAAATTTTAATGGACAATGTTAAAAACAATTTAATTATACTTACATAGAAAATTGGACAAGGAATTAAACTTTTCTCAAGAACATGTTTTATAAAAATTCAAGGTGTTTGTATAATTCAGATGCTGTGTTATATTTAAAATGTTGGTCAGGATAAAAATATGCAATAGATCAGAATGGTGGGAATCCAAACTATAATATTAAACTATTCTGCCATTTAGGGACTTTGTCAATAATGGTGTTTGAAGCCAGGCAGGTAAGTACAGTGTTACCAAAAAGAACTTCAAAATATTGAAATTGTGTAGAAATTGTGCAATCTCTTGAAGGTAGCAAAAGGATGAAAATATAAAGAGGGGATGGATATAAGGCCATAGAACACTGTAGGTTAAAAATATTTACTTCAGACTACTGATAAACTTATTTCTTCTTTCTGTCACTAAGAGTACCAGTCAGGGTCTTCAGGCTTGGAAGATGGAAAGCATTCTGACCAACAAAATATCCATTGTATGGCAGCTACCACAATATGCCCTGGTTACAGCTGGAGAGGTCATGTTCTCTGTTACAGGACTTGAATTTTCTTATTCTCAGGTAGGATTTTGTAAATGGGAAGTGAAGGTGGAGATATTGCTTAGAAGACGGTGAATTTTAATCCTGGCACTGCCTTAAATAGGCTTGTGACCCTGGCCAAGTCCTTCATATTTTTTGGCCTTAGATTCCTTACACATGACCCTGAATAGAGATTCATCTTGATTCCCAGGATCATAACAGTGCAACATAGTAGCCTATACTCTTTGAGATCTAGAAAAGGAAACTTAAAAATTGAGAGTAAAGGCCCTGGAGTCAAACTGCCTATGTTCAAATTTTGGCTATACGACCTATGGCATAACCTTGAGCAAGTAAATTATCACTTCTCTAATGCTATTTTTCTTTATGTATAAAATAAGAATGCTAATAGAACTTATCAAAGTTGTAGTGAATATTATGTGATATAATGATTTAAAATATTTGATTAAGAGCTTCATTTTATTTTTGCTGTTAACATTATAACATGCTTAATCAATGTGATAGCTGAATTTAGGGAAGTTCGAATCTGGAAACTTTTGTAGAAGTTTACTGGATAGATGCATGGGGCATGAGGGTGATGTCGGGAGTTCATTTACTCGCAGATTTGTGTCTTCTCTAGGCTCCCTCTAGCATGAAATCTGTACTCCTGGCAGCCTGGTTGTTGACAATTGGAGTTGGGAATTTCATCGTGCTTGCTGTGGCACAATTCAGTGGCCTGGTACAGGTATGGATCTGAGAGAAACAAGAGCTTGTGGCTATCCAAGGTTTCCCCTCCAATTTCCTCTTCTCCCTTTTCCTCTATACCTCAGCCTTCCACATTCTCCATGTGAGATGAGTTAGATACACACAGATTTTTCCAGGAAAATATGTAAATGTCAGCAATGATCACCATAGGCCCATGTGAAGAGAGGTCAGTGAATCCAGTCTTCTTTTAGCAAACCTCTGCCTAAATGGTGACCCTGGGTCAATCTGCTCCTTAGTACTCATCCTTTGAAGGGTCCTTTAATTTCAGGTATGTCCATATTTTTTTCTTATATTTATTTCTTCCTGCAGTGGGCTGAATTCATTTTGTTTTCCTGCCTCCTACTGGTGGTCTGCCTGATCTTCTCCATCATGGGTTACTACTATGTTCCTATAAAGCAAGAAGATATTCAGGAGCCAGCAGATAAGCAAATTCTCCATATCCAAGAGAACACGATCAACTTGGAGACCAAGAACACAAAATTCTAACGGCTCCTAGGACTCTGCCCAGACCAAATTCCTGACTCTGGTCTTGGATTTTGTTCTTCCTGTCTATTGGTGAACTCTGTAAACTTTATGTAGTCCAAATGGCCATGAAAAACACAAATTATAATTGAGATTAGTCTCTGTAGATATGCAAAGTTATGTGGGAATTACTTAAACTGCTATTTAGAACTGATAACCTCACCATCTGAGGTGCTGATTTAGGGGCAAACTTGCAAAATAACTGAGAAATGGTATTTCAAGTTTCTTCATAAGTGATATAATTGTATTAATCACAAGGACCTCAAGAATTGGTACATCTGGTGTGATCTGGTCCAGGGGCTGGCTTATCAGCTACCCAAGTTTACTTAGTAAATTTTTCAGTACAGGTAGTAGGAGACAGAATGCCATTTTATTAACACACAGGAGAAGCTATATCTTTCTGATAATTACAGTATTTTATCTACTAACCCAAACACCTCTTTCTCAGTACTGATAGATCATTGGAAATCAAATTAAAGATAATAAACATTGGTAAACATGGTTCTGGAAAACAGGAAAAGGTATAAATTTTAGAAATCTTGATGAACCATTTTTCTATAATGCACATTCTTCTTAGGGACTATAATATTTCAGTTCTGGCTTTTGCCCTTTTACGGACAGTTATAAAGACACTAATTATACTTTTGAAACCTTGTCTTTTCATTGCTGTTGAGATAGCCTTTTCTCATTATTATGTCATGTCTTGCTTATTACAACAAGTATTTAACAACAGCAAAATTTTTATGACTATTATTATTTCCTTCAGCCTCTAAGAAGTGGCTCCATTTTGATAATTTTTCTTGCTTTACTTTTTCACAATTTGAAATGCCGTTTCTTCAATGAGGCCTGGGAATTTCTTGTTTATTAAAAAAAAGTTATATTAATACTCTAGGTTTGAGCTTCTAAAATGGTGATGCTCAATGGAGGGGTATTGGTCCATTTAAAGATCATGTCAAAATCTGTGGAAGAGAGGAGGAGTGGGAGAATATGAGATTTATTATTTGTTTGTTTCTGCATTCATGAAAAAGATGAGAAACATCACCTTGCACACACAATAAATGAATCAGTGGATAGACATGGGAATGTCATTACTCTGGTATGTTACTAAGGAAAAAAGTTCAGAACCACTATACTAGAAAGTCTCATTTTCATTGGATTTGCTCCATTACTTTCATTTAGAACTGTGTTGCATCTCACACTGTAGACATAACAAGTAAGAGAAGTTACTCCAGTTTCCCAAACATTACATGCTTTAGTTTTAGTGACCAAGGTTTCAGAGTACTGAAATGACAGTAGCACTATCCAGTTTTCCCAGATATCTTGATGCGAACTTTACCCTACTCCTTCAAAAGATATTCTGTTCATTTTTTTGAGCAACATTAACTCAATCTGTTCTACGATATATTGTTTTAAGGTATATTAACAGTGCTCTATGAATAAAAGTTTCTATAGACAAATTTTGGAAATGAGGCCTATTATATCTTCTTCTTAACACATGCATATTAAAGATTCTGAGAAATCCTGCAGTAAAGATTTAAGACACTTTGTATAGCCTAACACGGTATAGTATTCTGCAGAACACTGGTTTGGAAAAAACTGGTAGGCAATTCTTACTTATGCTGAACTAAAGCTTCTTCTCAGAAACTTCCTACCATTGGTTCTTTTCTTTCTAGCTAACAAAAATAAACATAATCCCCTCTTCCCATGTGGCAGACTCTTTGCTATTTAGGGAGAGCTTTCACTTCTCCTTCCTAATCATCAAGTAGATATTCGAGTCAAAGATTCTCAGTTCCTTTAATGGTTCCTCATAGGGCAAGGTCTAGTCCTTTTACCACTCTGTTTTCCTCTTCTGAAAAATATCTTATGTCTGAAATGCAGCAGTGGATCAAAATTCCTCTTAATATGTGGTACTTAGAGCCAAATATAACATTCCAGAGGTAGTCAGATTAGAAGAACTAGGATCTGCCTTTCTCTAAAGAATACACATCAGTTAATACAGCCTTAGGTAACATTAGATGTTTTTGGGAACTATATCACAATGTAGGCTATATTCTAACCCTCTGGTTGGCTATAATTCTCCAATTTTTTTGACATCACCATTTTTAAGGGAGCCATTGTTTATCAAAATACATCATTGAGTTCCACTACATGCTATTCACTAAGTCAGACATTGGAAAAACAAAGATGAAAAATCTGCTATATGCAAGTTTACCTCACTTAACTGACTGTCAAGATCCTAGAGAGTATAAAGGCCTTGAGAAAGTAATGGTACATTGAGGAAAAGCAAAAAGGACAGTATGACAGGACTGCAGTAAAGAATAAAGAGTCAGAGGATATAGTCAGAGGAAGATAGGAACCATATTGTGTGGGGCCTTGTGACCAAGGTAAGATATTTTGATGTTATTCTAAATAACATCAGTTATTTAGATGTGAAGTGAGATGTGAAGACGTTGGAGGTTTAGAACATGGGAGTGACATAATTTGATTCTCTATTTAAGATCACTCTGGCTGCTAAGTGGAGAATTGTCTGAAGACAGGAAAGAAGACTGCCAATTGGGAGATTTTTGTAATAGTCCAGGTGAAAGATGATTGTTACTTGGACAAGGTGGCAGCAGTGGAGGTGGGGAGAAATGATTTGACTTGGAATTTAACTCTAAGGTAGTACTGTCATGATTTAAGTATGGTTTATATACATGGTTTGAAAGAATGAAATCGATGCTGACTCTTAGATTTGGATCTTGAGTAATGAGGATGAATGATGTTGCAAATTTCTAGGAGCAGGAAAGACTAGAGTAAAAATAGGATTGGGGTATAAAGTAACTAAAAGTTTTGTGCACATTGAGCTTCAGATACCAATTAGTTATCAAATTGGAGATGCTGAACTGGCAACTTAATGAGTCTGAAGTTCAGTTAAGAGGCTGGGGCTAGAGTTACAAACTTGAGAGTCATCAGCATATGGATGGTATTTAAAACCATTCCACTGGATGAGATATCCTAGGTTGCGAATGTGTGTAGAGAAGAGGTTCAAGGACTGACTAGTCCTGTGGTTTTCTAACATTAGAGGACTCAAAGAGGAAGGGAATCCATCAAAAATAATGAGAATGTGTGACCTATAAAGTAAGAGGAAAACCAGGAGAATGTGATTTAATGCAGATAAAACTAAAATGAAAAAAGTGATCTTTGACCTAAAGGAAGCACATGTTCCTGTTAAGAAATCTGGGTTGTGGTAATTTCTATGTAAGTTTGCCTCCACTATTTAATTCAATTTAATGGACTTTTTTTTTTAAACCCTGCAAGACTTTATGACAGGATCTATGGGAGAAATAAATGAGTATAAATAAAAAATCTCTGCTCTTAAGGAGTCTGTAGAAGGAAGATAAGGCATGTACATTAATAACTATCATTTAAATAAAAAAGTGGTATAGTAATTTTTGTTTGTTTAGCACTTAACTTTAACATGCATTATTTCAGTCTAGTTTACTGTCAAGGAAATTATGAAATGTTATTAAAGTTCGTAGAAAGGAGAGAATACTTCCAGTCATGGCAATTAGTGAAGAATTCATAAAGTAAACATGGAGTAGATAGCATTTTAGGCTTGACCTTGGAGACTAGAATTTGGACACAGAGGCAAGGGACAAAAGAGCATTTCCTGTAGAGAGTCCATCACAAGCAGAGGTGAAGAGAAAGAAAACATTGCAGAAATGATGAGTAACCTGATTTATGTGCAGTAAAGAATGCCACAGAAAGACTGAATTTGACCATCAAGAAGACAAAAATTATAACTACAGAAGAAATACACAGCAAAGACAATGAAGACATTGAAATTATGAAAAATTTTTCTTATTTTGATTCAGTCATCAATTCAAATGGAGATTGCTGAGAAGGCTGAGACTCAGAAGGAGAGCAATGGAATATTTAGAAAAGATCAAAAGCAAATATATGTCATTAGAGACCAAGACTAAGATTCACACCCTTGTATTTCCAGTTACTATGTACAGATGTGAAAGCTGGACAGTAAAGAAGGTTGATAGGAAAAAAATTGATTCATTTGAAATACTGTGTTGTAAGAGAGCTTTATAGATATCCTGGACAGCAAGAAAGATGAACAAGTTGGTCCTAATAAGTTTCAAATCTGTCAACTTCTCTCTCCTTTCCCACTGCCACTACACCAGTTAAAGCCACTGCTATGTTTCCAGATTATTACAACAGCTTTTTAAATTTACTTTGTGCCTCCATTTTCCCCCCTACATTACTGGCAATATGATCTTTCTTACAGTGCAACTCATATTTCTCTACTGCTTAAAAACCCTTTATTGTTCCCTACTTACTCTAAAGATAAACTTCCAACTCCACAACAAGATTATCCAACCTGGCCCCTACTTACCTGTCTAAGCTCATCCCGGCCACTGGCCATGGCCAAGAGAGTTCTGTCGAGATCTTAATCAAGATTTTATTGCATCTATAGATCAGTTTAAGGAGAGTTGCCATCTACCATATTGAGCCTTCCAAATCTCAAATCTCTTTTTAAAAATATCTTTCCTTCTACTTTCTTTAGGTTTAATTTGCTTTGTTCTTTCTAATTTCTTGAAATGGATACTTTATATTTCATTCTTCTTTTTATAATATATGTATTTAAGATACTAATTTTTTTATTAATTTCCTCTAATTACAACTTGAACTGCAACCTATTAGTTGTTTTATTTTTTCCCCCTCTTCTAAAGCTCTACATTTTCATCATATTTGTCCTTTAAGATCCCATTCAAATATTACTACTTTTATGAGACCTCTTCTGATTCACCACCTGGATACACATGATTGTTCCAACCTCTCAACCTCAGTAGTAGTCTATTTGTTATTTGATGGAAAACATTCATTATTTTCTATCTCATAGCATAGTTATGCTGTGTTGTTTCATTTCTTCTGCTCAGCTGCAGGATCCTATTAGTTTTGATATATTGCATTTGCATTATAATCTAGTTTAACATACTTTCTAATTTCCATTATGATTTCTTCTTTGACCCATGGGCTATTTGTAAGTGTACTGATTGATTTTCAAACATTTAAAGACAGTTTAAATTTTCCTCTTGTTTTCGATATCTATCTTGATTCCACTACAGTCAGAAAATACATTCTGAATGAGTTGAAATCTTGTGAAATTTGTTGAGGCTTATTTTGTAAGCCAGTTTATGATCCAGGTTAATTTTGGTAAATAGTGTATGTACACTTGAAAACTTATACATTCTGTCTTATTAGATGCCATGTTTTAAAATGTGTCAGAGCAAATGTCTCCTGCTATGATTATAGATTTGTCTGTTTTTGTCTAATTTGCTTTATATATTTTGAGCTGTGTTATGGGTACACATAGATTTAAAATTGTTATACCATTTATTGAGAATTGACTCTGATTACTATGTCATATTCCCCTTAGTCTCTACTAAGGTTTCTTGCCTTAAAATCTACTTTATCTAATATTAATATAGCTAAATCAGTTTTCTTTTGGTTAACATTTGCAAAGAATATTTTTCCCCATCCTTTTATTTTCCATCTATTTTTTTAATTTTATATTTAGGATCTGTCTTTTATAGGCTTTAAAAAAATCTAGTCTAGGTCTTCCAATTGGTATATTTAGTCTATTATATTTAATACAATTATTTATATATTTAAGTTGTATCTATTTTATTTGTTTTGTATTTAACTAGCCTGTTTCTTGATCACTTTTGCTTATCTTTCTGCGCCCTTTTGGAGTAATCAAAAATTTTTTGTTCCATTTTCCTCACTATTGGCTTTTCTGGTTATACATCTTTTTATTTTTTTATTTAGTGATTACCCTTGGGATTATTACATATTCTCTGGGCTTCTCATAGTAAATATACATGACTAATTTAACCACTTTCCTAGCAATGCTTGGATTTTGGAGCATTGTAATTCCACTTACATTATTGTTTTTATGCATTTTAATTCTACACATCCTTTGAACCACACAAGACAGTGTTATTATTGTTGCATATACTTAAATTTACTCATTCATTTACTCTTCCTGTTTTTATTTCTCCATGAATTATTATGCTTTTTTTTGGTATCATTTTCCTTCTTCCTGAAGAACTCTTCTTTAGTTATTCTTTTAGTAAAATTCTTCTGAGGATGTGCTCTCTGTTTTGTTAGTCTGACAAAATATTTCTCCTCTATTTTTGAAGGATATTTTTGCTGTGTGTATTGTGAGGTTCCATATTTCTTGGTTAATGGTTATTTTCTTTCACACCTTATATTCTGGCTTCCAAGGTTTTGTTAAAAAACAATCAATTAAAAATTAAAAGTAATACTTCCTGCCCCCCTCGGGTTACTACAAATTTTATTTCTTTAACTTTAGTTTTTATTAGTGTTAACTATGATGTGCCAAGATATGATTTTCTTTATATTCATCCTGCTTAGGATTTGCAGAGCTTCATGAATCAGTGTCTTGGTGTGTTTCATCGATTTTGGAAAATGTTAGCCATTATGTCTTCAAATATTGCTTCTGTCTTATTATTTATTTCTCTTCTCTATTCTCTCCCTTCTTCTCTTCATTCTTCCTTCCCTTCTTGTCTCTCTTCTTCTGGGACTCCAATTACATGTAAATTAGAATACTTCATGCTATTCTTTATATTTCTTACATTATTTTCTATATTTTTCATCTTTTTTCTTCTGTGTGTCCCAGCTCTGTGGTAAGGTAGTTGTGAGGACTTACCACTGCTGGAGAAAATTGACTTGACTTGGAGCACCTCAGAAAAGCTCTATGTCTGTGTGTCATTGAAAATAATAGCAATCAGCAGCAATATGGTCAAGGGCAGCTGGGACTGCACTAGAGATTAAAGCAGCAAGAGACCAACCAAATAATTTAAAGGAAGAGCTGGGGAACAAGAGAGCCACAGGGATTTTTGAAAAGCCCATTCCATTGTTCTTTCTTCTTTCCTGAAATCCCATGCCTCCCTCTGTTATCATTTCCTTTCTGTTTAGAGAATTTCCTTTAGCTATTTATTGGTAGACCTGCTGATGGCAAATTTCTTTAGTTTCCCTGCATATGAGAATGCCTTTAGTTTCCCTTCATTCCTGAAGTGTATTTTCCCTGGATATAGAAATAGGCTTAACAGTTCTTTTCTTTCAGCACCTGGAAAATGTTTGCCACTTCCTCTGGCCTCCATGGTTTCAGATAAGAATTTGCCATCCAGGATGTGGGGGCTGCCACTGCTGCAGGGTTTTAGCTGAACATTCTGAATGGAATTATTTTATATAACCAATAAATTATTATTATTATTATTATTATTAATCATTGTTATTATTAATGCCTATAGGACCTAGTATTCCTAGGTGGTCTCCCATCCAAGTACTAAACAGGCCTGGCCCTGCAATAAATTATTTAACACATCAAAAAACTGCTGTCATCAGAACCATTTTTCTATTATAAACAATGCATCATTTCTCTGTAATAACTTGCAAGACTTTTTTCTTTGTTCCTGTTTTGATTATAAAATGTAGCGTCTTGGATTTTTTTCTTTTGGTTTATCTTCTTTGTGGTTTGCTAATCTTCTTGAATCTGCAGGTTTATGCCTTTCACCAAACTTGGAATTTTTCAGCCGTTGAATACTCCTTTGAATATTTTTTTAACTTTATTCCCTTCCTCCTCTGCTTATGGGACTCCGATGACATGAATGTTAGATCTTTTGTTATTATCCTACATGCCCCTAAGGCTCTGTTCATTTGTTATCATTGTTGCTGTTATTCAGGTTGGATAGTTTCTATTAATCTGTTTTTGAGTTTATTGATTATTTTTTCTATCATTTCTAATCTATTACTGAGCACATCTAGTGAGTTTTATTTCGTTTATTCTAATTTTCAGTTTTATACTTTCTGTTTGATTTTTAATGCCTTTATTTCTTTGTTGAGATTTTCTATTTTTTCATTTGCTTCAAGAATGTTTCTAAACTCACTGATCTTAGATTTAGAGAGGATTTTATGAATATGACCTCAAAGGCAAGAGTAGAAAAGCAAAAATAAATGAATGGGACTATACTAAACTGAAAAGCTTCTGCATGGCAAAAGAAACCATCAAGAAAACAAAGAGCCAACCAACTGAATGGGAGAAGATATTTGCAAACAACACTTCTAATAAGGGGCTAATATCCAAAATATACAAAGAACTCATACAACTCAATAACAAACAAAAAAAATTTAGTTAAAAAATGGGCAGAGGACCTGAACAGACACTTCTCCCAAGAAGACATATGAATGGCCAACAAACATATGAAGAGATACTCAACTTTGCTAGCCATTAGGAAAATACAAATTAAAACTACAATGAGATACCATCTCACACCTATAAGAATGGCTATTATCAACAAGACAAGTAGTAAGAAGTGTTGGAGAGGTTGTAGGAGGAAAGGAACCCTTATACACTGCTGGTAGGAATGTAAATTGTTACAATCACTATGGGTAACAGTATGGAGTTTCCTCAAAAAATTAAGACTAGAATTACCATGTGACTCAGTAACCTCTCTTCAGAGTATCTCCCCCAAAAATTTGAAAACATTTATTCATAAAGATATATGCACCCTAATGTTCTTTGCAGCACTAGTCACAGTGACCAAGACATGGAAACAATCAAAGTGCCCTTTGATAGATGATTGGATAAAGAAGATGTGATACATATATACAATGGAATATTACTCAGCCATAAGGAAGGTGAAATACTGTCATTTGTGACAACATGGATGGACCTTGAAATTATCATGTTAAGCAAAATAAGTCAGACAGAAAAAAGTGGAGAACCATATGATTTCACTCATGTGGGATATAAAACCAAAAGCAACAAACAAACAAGATAAACAAACAAAAACTCAGATACAGACAACAGTTTAGTGGTTATCCGAGGGAAAGGTGGGAGGAAAGAGGTAGCTAAGGGTAAAGGGGGTCAAATACTGGGAAGGAAGGAAATTTAATTTTGGGTGGCGAACACGTAATGCAATATACAGATGATGTATTATTTAATTGTACACTTGAAACCTATATAATTTTATTAACCAATGTCACCTCAATAAATTCAATTTTAAAAAAGGAATGTTTCTAATCCTAGTTGAAACATTTTTATGATTACTGCTTTCCAATCTTTGTCAGATAATTCCAATATCTCATTAATCTCATTGTTAGCATCTGCTAATAGTCTTTTCTCATTCAAGTTGTTATTGTCTTGGTTCTTAGTATGATGAGTTAATTTCAGTTGTATCTTATACATTTTGGGTATTATGTTGTTAGACTCTGGATGCTATTTAATCTTTTTCTTTTTTGGCAAGAAGTCACCCTGTTTAGATGTAGTGCTCAGGTCAGGTGGAGATGTATGTTCGGCTCCTCACTGTGTCTTGTGGCACCATCTGGCATCAACTCATTGCCACTGGGTGGGTGTAGAAGTTCAAATCTCTGCTGAACTCCACTTAAACTGGGGATGGGGAGATGGTAGGGTGGAGAAAATGGAGAGCCACCTCATTTGTACCACCTCATTTCATCTCCTTGCTGCCCTGTAGAGGCAGAAGCTCAGCTCCCCCTGGGCCCTGCTGACATGGGGGAGGAAAGGAAGAAGAGAGCTGACTAGACCACCTTGATCCACCTCTTTTTGCCGGCTATCTGCTGGGTAAGTGTTGGAAACTGAGCTTTTTGCTTGGTCATGCTGATGCTACCCCCAATGCCCAATGGTGAAATTACAGTACTCCTGCTATCACCGTTTGACCCCACAGATACCACCTTGGTGGGGGATTCAGAATGCTATCACTGGTTGAGGGATGAAAGTTCAGCTCCCTGATCAGTCTCACAGACACTATAGTGGAGGAGACAGTTTTTCTGTTGGTGTTTGGCTGGAGTGGGATGGGTATTGTCAAAAATGTTTTCTGTTCTGCAAAACTGCTCTTTTTCTAGTTCTTTGGTTAAGGGGAATATCCATTATGGGGGGCTTTTTTGGTTGCATTTGTTAGTAGTTCCAGGTTGTAGGTTTCTCTAGCACCCTGAGATATATTGGAAATAAAAAGAGACCCAGGGAATCCACCACGATGCAATTTCTCATATCCTGAGAGCCTAGGCAGTCCACCTTTTTCTTTCTACCTTTCAGAGTCATGCTATGTTTGTTGTGCTATCTATGTCCAAGATTTTTTAGTAGTAAGAAGGAGGACTAGGAAGAAATGGGGCCAAACTAGAAATCCTAAGCTAGTCTTAAAGATGCATTATAGGTAAATGTATAAATCTCATTTTTTCTTGGTTATGACTTACTGCTGTATAGTTTTTTTTTTTATTAAAAAAACAGGTTGATTCCTGTGAGTTTATTTTCCCCAACCCAAACAATGTAATTTTTGTTTTGTTTTGTCCATTTCTTTCTTCCATAGACTATAGAAACTTTTGTAAGGGTGAGATCAGTGCTTAGTATGGCAGCCAGGGAGTATTTATAAGGTTTTCCATGGTCCCTGAAAAATTGTGAGGCCTGTATAGTGGCACATAGGCTGTGCTGCAACGTGCGTCTTGAGTAGTAGCATGTGACCTATTTCCTAGGCTGGACCATAACATAGAAAGCCAGCCCAATCCAATCCTTTAACATGCTTGTTTTCTGAATTGCTCTGGTGCCATCTGAGACACTAGGATCTATAGAACGTTCCTTATTACTCTGGTTAGAGAGACAGCTTTGTATCATTACTAGAAAGAGTATGTACTCCAGAGTAGCAAATTCTAGTTTGAATCGTTATTCTATTTACTACTGTGCATCCTTTTGCAAGGTTTAATAATTTCTCTAAGACTTGGATAAAGGATGATAACTATTAATAGAGTTTCTAAGAGAATAAAATAAAATAATATATGCAAAGAATTGGAGGTATAGTAGGTACTCCACAAAAACTCCAATCTACTATGTTAAGTTTAATAAGTAGGGAAGAAAGTTCAGATCTTAAGTAAGTTAGAACTTTATTGTTATAAACCCACTCTGAGCTAACTCCATCTCTGAAATATTCTCTGAAATAATCTCTGAAATATTCAATTATAGTAACTCAAAAGGAGCCAGTTTTCTAATAATGAAGCACAGCAAGCTCTGAGCCCATGGTATTAAACTTCCTAAAGACAAGGACCATATCTAATATTTCTTTTACATTCTCCACAGGACCTTCCTTACCCAAACCTCTCTCTTAGAGAACACCTCTAGCTACAACCCAGAAAAGGGAAAGCCCTAGATACTAAGTGACTCTGCCGTCCTTGGAGATTGAAATAAAGGTGGACACTGGCCCAAGTAGACCCATCAGAGTCTCTCAAGAATTTAGAATTGAGACAAAGGTTTGGAGAGTCAGTCCGATGCTGTAGGACACTTAAACTAAAGGGTGTGTAGGTTGTTTGGGGAAGGGGTGTTGGCACTGTGGCAACTTTGTGTAAGCAAAATTTACACAGGAATAAATTTAGAATCCTGTAACAGAAGGTGACCAGCAGAGGATAGATGAGCAAATATAAAGAAAAGCTGAGGTGTGAAGACACACAACTTGAACGAGAGACAAAAAGAGTATGAAAAGGAGACAAAAACTGAAGAGAACAGACATTCAGGGAAATATGAGGAAGATAAAGGGACAGGATATCAAATGGAGGAAGAATGGGATTCAAGAATTGGATTAGTCACTCTAGATGGATTCAGATGACTTCAAGTATCTGTTAACTGCAAACACCACAGAGCTTCTGTTGCCTGCAGAAGCAGCCTCTTTACCTCTCCTTGATGATGAGCCTGTCTTGCTTGAAGACCCCGTTATGACCCCACTTGAGGTGATTACGTGACAAGTGAGTGCAAATTCTACTCATGCTCTGCTCAACTCTCCTTCTTGGCTTCCAAATCCACAACTACAGGTAGATCCTAATGTGCCCGTGGGGTCAATTACGAAGTCTAATTGGGGAGTAAGAGGCTGGCAAGGCATGAGTTTCAAAATTTTTACTAATGTTTATCAGCAAGAACCCAGGAGACATACAAGGAAATGAATTTTGAAGGTACTAGACCAAAGATGGAAGAAAATAAACTTCAGTTAGGCTGAAATTATTATAGAGGCACACATAACAGAGATTCTGGATTCGACGTATTATCACACTCAGTTGGTAGCATTCTAATTATTTTTTGTTGTTGTTGGTAGACTGAAAACTGGATTCACTTCTGGCCTGTGCTGAGTTGAGATACCAGAAATTCTTGTAGAGGAAGAAATAGAAAGATTTAGGGAGATGAGAATGTTAGAGTGATTTATGTATTACCTGGCCAGCCATCCTAATCCTGAGGACATGCCTGTGTAAGAGCATTGAGAAATGTATTAATGAAAATGGCATCAACATATTTAAAAAGCACAACAGCGACTGTCTTCTGTAGGTCAGAGATAAAGGTGGAGAATATTGATATTGAATGAGGTTCTATGGTTTCAGTAAGGATGATGACATCTCAGGGTGGCAGAGACTACTAAGTGGTATTGAATTATCAAAGACAACTGGCTGTTAACAAGCAGAGGGCTGGTAGAGTAATCATAATAGTTCGACACATAGAAATATTTGGTTGAATAATTGATCATAGGGTCCCTAGTGCTCAAATAGAGGTATCATCCTGTTTACCTGGGTAAAAAAAACAAAAAACAAAAAAACAACTTTCTGTAAAGTCAAGGCCCTTTGGTGAGCATTCACATAGAACACAAATATTCTGATACTCTTGAGCTCATTCTGAGAGATCCCTTCACAAACCTCTTTCTCCAGACCAACTTGTTACCAATCCTCATGTCTTATTCCTTTCGTGTCCCAGACTGTCTTGCCAATCATTAGCCCATATCCATACATTGTTATAGAACTGCTCCTCAGGCCAAATTTCCCATGGGCAAAATGGGCAACGAAGTACTGTTTAAAATTCTGCCCACTGGAAGAAATTCCCCATTCTTTTACTGCAGAGTCACTCCTTTGTGGGGCTGCTGCATTGCAGAAGTCCTCTCCAGCTGTCATGCAAAACAATGTATAAACTAGGCTCAGATTTCTTCTTCAGACAACTGGCTTTAGAGAATGCTCCATGTGGCTTAAGCACAGAATGAGGGTGGGATAGCAATGCAATAAAAGTAGGGACACCAGGAGTGAGCCACCTGCTCATCCAATTTACACTTACTCAAATCAAGTCCTGTCTCAGTAACACATGATGAAGGAGTGTTGCGGGGCATGTGCAGCTCTATGGCTTGGTAAGTCAGACACCCAATTCACATGAGGCAGCTGGTATTTCACAGTCAAGTGAGTTGTTCAGTCTCTATCACAGCTCAATATCAAGCCAAGAGTTAACTCTCAAAATGAGGATACTTTTCAAAACAGGAATGATTTTTCTCCAAAACCCTGTGGGCTTCTACTCTGAATCTCCTATCAAGGCTTCCACAGAGTCTATGCAGCATCGTTATCAGTCACAGATAGTTTGCAAACCATTGGACTCACTGAGCATAAATAGGTTGACCATGTAATCTATCATCCAAACTAAGAAAGCCTTGAGAGTGAAAGGAGGCACTAGTAAAAATATTCTGGGACAACAGGCATAAATTAAAACTATCCTGAGATATATGGTCATTCAGTCATGAGAGCCAAGTGATTAATTTGTTCACTATACATCCTTTACTAGCCAGAGAGCACACTGAAAAATGAATTTGGGAAATTTTGATAGAGAGCTCTCAATTCCAAGGTATCCTGGATTAGGTTATTGAATTTCAAAGTAAGAAATCTTGAAGTATTCAGGTAGAAAAGTAAATAATTAATTAGTTCTCAAAATTTAGTGTGTATGAGAAGCATCTGGATGGTTTGTTAAAACAGATTACTAGATTCTATACCTGAAGTTCCTAATTCAGTAGCTGTAAAATGGGGGTTTGAAAACATGTTTTTTAATGGATTCCCAGGTGATATTGATGCTGCTGATCCAGGGACCATACTTTAAGAACCACTGATCTAAAATGGCATAGTGATAAAGATTTTGTTCATCTGCTCTTGTGACTACATCAAAGTTGTGACCAAAACATGGACCAAATGGGCAGCAGAGTGGCCTGGGGTCTAGATAAACAGACACCCTACAACTAGAGTGAGAACTAAGAAACCATGCTGCAACAGTAGAAGAGGGCAAAGACACGAGGCTGCGCGGTCCCTAGCAGCTGAGTGGGACAGAGGCTATGGCAGCTGCAGATGCTTCTTACAGGAGCCGTGTCCACGACTGGACTTTTATGGTGGTGGACTCGCTTGCTCTGAGCACCAGCACCGGGTGGGCTGCTGGAGGGGAAGGGAACCAGGGACTTACAGGGGACACTGAGTTGTCAGAGTGAGGGCCAGAGGTGAGGCTTTCTCCTGGGCAGACGTGCTGGTGGTATCCACTGTTCCTCTGTTGAGCTCTACCCCATCCCAGTGTGCAGATGCAGGCACTGCTATAGCTGAGAAGTCATTAAACTGGATAACAGAGGTCACTCCACCCAGAGGATTCCCTGAAACTCTGCCGCCACAACTCACGGCCCTTCCCAAGCTACATCTAGTTGTATCCTTGGTGAGTCTTGTGCAACTTGCTAAGCTCTAAGACCCACACTGGTGGCAGCTGACCCTTGGTTTCTGGTATGACTTCTTGAGGTAACTATAAGCACAGCACCTGTGGATTGCTTGCTGAATCTTAACAATTGGCCTTGAAGAGCAGGTTGGGGCTAAACTTGGCCTGTTACTGAACCCCTCTCAGGACTATGCCACTGGACACATACTACACAAAGCCACACTAATAAGGCCAGCAGACTTAGGAGCTTTGCTTGGTACATAGAAACAGACACAGAAAGGCAGCCAAAATGGGAAGACAAAGAAGTAGAAACCATATGTGAGAACAAAACAGAGATCCAGGAATAATGGAGTCAAGCAATCTAACATAAAGTTCAAAACACTGGTTATAAAAATGCCTAATGAACTTAGTGGAAGTGTAGATGAACTCAGTGAGAACTTGAAGAAAGATATATATTTAAAAAAAAAAAAACAAAGAAATGGAAATGGAAATTATAAAAGAGAACCAGTCAGAAATGAAGAATATATTATCTGAGATGAAGAGTATATTAGAGGGAATCAACAGAATGGATGAAGAAGAGGATCAAACCACTGATATAAAGAATGGGGAAGCCAAGGACACTTAATCAGAATGGCACGAAAAAAGAAGCCAAGAAAATAATAATAATTTAAGGAGTCTTTGGGACAAAATTAAGTGTAAAATCATCTGTGTAATAGGGGTACCTGAAGGAGGAGAGGGAGAACAAGAAGTCAAAAAGCTATTTGAAGACATAATGATGGAAAATTTCCCTAATTTGGTGTAGGAAATAGACATACAATCCCAGGAAGCTCAGAGAGTCCCAAGAAAGAAGAACTCAAAGACACATCATAATTAAAATGCCAAAGATTAAATAGAAGAGAAAATCTTTTTTTTTTTTAATTTTTTTTTTCTACTTTTTATGCCTGCAGCACCTGGTCTTCCTAGGTGGTCTCCCATCCAAATACTAACCAGGCCTCACTCTGCTTAGCTTCTGAGATTAAATGCGATCAGGCTTGTTCAGGGTAGCATGGCCGTAGACAAGAGAAAATCTTAAAAGCAGCAAGAGAAAAGCAGTTAATTACCTACAAGGGGGCACCCATAAAACTGGCAGCTGATTTCTTAAAAGAAACTATGCAGGACAGAGGGCTTGGCACAAAATAGTCAAAGTGATGAAAACCCAGAATCTACAACCAAGAATACTTTATCCAGCAAAGCTATCATTTAGAGTTGAAGGATAGATAAAGAGCTTCCCAGACAAAAATAAGATAAAGGAATTCATCTCCACCAAGCCACCATTACAGGAAATATTGGAGGGACTTCTTTAAAAAGAAAATACATGCATCAAAATCATGAATAAAAAATGGTAATAACTACATATCTATCACTGAGTATCTCAAATGGAAAAAAAATTAAATGCTCCAACCAAAGGATAGAGTGGCTGAATGGTTAAGAAAACAAGACCCCTACATATGCTGCCTACAAGAGACTCACTTCAGATTAAAAGTCACACAAAGACTGAAAGGAAGGAAATGGAAAAAGATATTGCCTTGATCGACCTAGAGGGTATTGCACTGAATGAAGTAAGCCAGATAAAGACAAATACAACATGATTTCAAGTACATGCAGAATCTAAAAAATGAAATAAACAACAATAACAACAAAAATATAAACAAACATAGATGTAGAGAATATTTTGAGGGCTGCTACACAGGAGAGGAGCTGGGGGAGATGGTGAAAAAGGGCAAACGGTTTAAGAAATACAAATAGTTACAAAATAGTCATGGATATATAAAGTGTAGCATAAGGAAAATAGTCAACAATCTTGTAATAAATATGTGAGGAGGAAAAGGAGTACTAAATTTAGTAGGGCAATCACTTGAACTCTAATCGCTATGCTGTACAACGGAAACTAATATATTATTGTAGGCCAGCTAGAATTGAAAAAAAAAAAAAAACCTCATTGAATTGTACAATGTAAATACGAGCAACTAATTATCTATTATATTTCAATAAAGCTGGGGGTGGGGGGAAACACTGATCTACAGAGAAGAGGAAAAAAAGAGCCCTACAGACTGTCCTCAGTCTTTTCCACAGCAATATTTAATACCAAAAGATAATAGAGTAATTGCTACAATATTCTAAAGAAAAAAATATACCAAAATGTGGTTAAAACTTTAGGGCCCCTGGCAGCTTTCATAAACATGAACAAACTCCAGGAAGATTGCCTTTATGAGAACCTCTTACAAAAGCTATGTGATGACAAAATCTAAATGAGAAAAAAAATGAATAAAAATAAAGAACTTGGGAATGGAGAAACTATGTTAAATATAATACCAATACTGACTAATTATGAGAATGATGATTGTAAAGCAGATTATAAATATAAACTTTGATAAAATAATACTTATGTATATAAAAACAGAATAATCTAGCTCACCTATTAAGAATAAGAGATGTAAACCAAAATTTGAGCCTCCCTTTAAGAAGGGAATCAATTTTAACTCAAAAAGAAACTGAACAAAATTAATAACAGGTACTAAAAGTACTCTTTTAAAATTTAAACATTATATTGTAAATTACTTTTTTCTGATAATAAAATCTAGAGGGTACAGTATACTCATGACCAAAATATCTTAAAAAAAAGCTGTGTTTCCTAACCAATTTAGGTTCAGATGTGATCTCCAGTAATACAAAATTTGACAGTGCTGCATCATAACTACAATTTCTCTGCTGTTTTCTGCTATTCGAGGTAAAGAAATTAAGACTTTATGCTGTTAAACTGCCTGGAATGTAAATCTTTATGTTTGTCAAAAATTGTGAAATATGTTTGAGAAAATGAAGAGACCAAAGTCTGGTTAGTTTGTCTTGATGTATCTGAACTTAAAATGAACTCTATTCTCCATGAAACTCTATTCTCCACGAACTCTACGCCAAGAACAGTGCAGCGTTTTACTCTACAGAATTATAAGAGACCAGAACAGCTTTTGATTTTCAAGATGTCCATTGGAATCCTTTGTATCTCTTCTGAAGACACCAGAAAATAATTTTGAATAAAAATTATGTCTTTTTCAGTTTTCCTAAAACAAATATACTCAGGAATTTGTTTACTTTGGCAACAAGACTAAGTTGGGAGGTGACGAGCAGAGAGATTAGAGGAAATATGAGTTTTCAGCATTCTCATTTTTATACCAGGAAGTCCATTTGAAACCTAAGATTTTTAAGCCCAATAACCCCAACTGCTCAACGTTTTTCTTTGTCTTTTTTCATAACCTGCGAGGGCTCTTCAAAAACAAAATCTCTTGAAATGAAAGATTTGAAGTTTATTAAAACTTTTAGTTTCACTTCAGTTTTTTTTTCTTCTGTTACTGTCAAGTAGAAAAAAGTTTTAAATTAAAACTAGAATTCATGTGAACACATTTTAAAATAATTTCTATCATTTATTATAGGTGTGTGCAGAGAAAACATTTGGGAATGATGTTCACCTAGTATACTTAATATTTTTATTGTGCTATAGTAGATATATCATATAGAATTCACTCATTATAAATGTACGATTGATTTAATGATTTTCAGTAAATTTACAAAGTTGTGCAACCATCACCATAATCCAATTTTAGAATGTTTCCATCATCTCAAAAAGAAATCTCTTACCCATTTGCAGTGAATTTTTGTTCCAACTCGATTCCCAGGCACCACTAATCTACTTTCTGTCTCTATAGATTTGCTTTTTCTGTTCTTTTCATATAAATAGAATCATATGATATGCAGTCTTTCATAGGTGGCTTCTTTCACTTAGCATGATGTTTTTGAAGTTCATCCATATTGTAGCGCATATCAATAATTTGTTCTTTTTTATTACTAGGTAGAATTCCAGTGTATGGATATTCTACACTTGTTCATCCATTCACCAGTTGATAGAAATTTGAATTTTTTTCTACTTTTTTTGGTTATTATGACTAAGGCTTCTATGAATATTCATATATAAATGTTCATGTGGTTATTATTATTTCTCTTGTGTAGATACAAGGGAGTGAAATTGCTGGGTCATATGCTAAATTTATATTTGATGTTTTTTAAATTGGCAAAAGACTTTTCAAAGTGGTTACATCATTTTACGTTTTTTTATCATTTTACATTTTTCATCAACAATTATGAGGATTCCCATTTCTCCACATTTATGTTACCACTTATTATTTTCTGTCTCTTTTATTATAATTTTTAGTAGTTTTAAAGAGATATCTTATTGTTTTAATTAGTATTTTCATAATGACTAATGATATGATAAAAAGCATCTTCTCATTTGCTTATTAGCCATTTTATTTTTTTTTTGGTGAAATCTATTTAAATCTTGCCTATTTTTAAAAATTTATTTGTTTTCTTATTGAGTTGTAAGACTTTATATATTCTGAAGTATTTTATCAGAAACATAATTTGTGAATATATTCTCTAAGTGTGTGGCTTGTGTTTTCACTTTTTTAATGGTGTCTTTTGAAGTGCAGAAATTTTTAATTTTGATAAAGTACAATTTATAAATTTTTTTCTTTTAAGGATTATGCTATTGGTGTCATATCTAAGAACTTTTTACCTAATCCAAAGACACAAAGGTTTTCTTTTTCCTTCTCTCTAAGTGGTTTACAGTTTTAGCTCCTACATTTAGGTCTATTATTCATTTTGAGTTAATTGTTTGTGAATGGCATGAAATAAAGGTCTAAGTCCACTTTTTTGCATGTGGCTATCCAATGACCCAGCACCATTTGTAGAAATGATTACACCTCTGCTACTGAACTACTGAAACAGCTTTTTAAAAAATCAATTTACCATAAATATAAAGATTTATTTCTGGACTCTCAATACTGTTTTGTTGTTCAATATGTCTGTCCTTGTATCGGTACCATACTATCTTAATTACTATAGCTTTATATACATTTTAAAATTGGACAGTATAAATCCTCTGATTTTATTTTTCGAGATTGTTTGGACTATTCTGAGGAAGAGCCTTGCATACCTGGAATAAATCCTACTTGTTCATGGTGTATATTTTTATGTATTAAAATATTGATAATATCCTGTTAAAGATTTTTACATCTAACTTCAGGAGGGTTGTTTGTAGTTTACTTTTCTTGTAATATCTTTGGCCTCATGAATGAGTTGCAACACATTTTTTTCTCTTCTATTTTCCGGAAGAGCTTGTGAAAAGTTAGTGTTAATTACCCTTTAAAGATTTCTAGAGTTCTCTAATGAGACTATCTGTGCCTTGAGATTTTATTTCGGAGAGATTTTTAATTAAAAATTCAATTTAATGGTTATAGGACTATTCAGATTGTCTTTTTCAATTTAGTTGAATTTTGGCAGTTTGTGATTCTTAAGAAATTGTTCTGTTTCTTTTAAGTTGTCATATTTATGAGCATAAAGTTGCATGTAGTACTCCCTTCTGTATTTTTTAAAATGATTTCAGCATCTGGGGTATCTCCCTTTTCATTCCTGATATTGGTGATTTGTGGTTTCTCTATTTTTCTCAGTCTTGCTAGAGGTTTATCAATTTTATTAATATTTTTAAAAAAATGAACTTCTTGTTTCCTTGTGTTTTTTTTTATATAGTTTTTCTATCTCCAATTTTATTTTCTGCTCTTATCTTTTTTTATCTCATTCCTCTGCTTGCTTTAGATTTCTTTTGCTCCTTTTTCTAGCTTTTCGAGGTAAGAATTTGTTATGGATATGACACCTTTCCACATTTTTAATGTAACATTTAGTGCTCTAAAATTCCCTCTCAGTACTGCTTCAGCTAAATCCTACAAATTTTGATATGTTATGCTTTCATTTGTATTTAGTTCTATGTGCCTTTTTATTCCCTTTGAGACTTCTTTGATCCATATTTATTTACACTATGGATCACACTTAATTTCCAAGTGTTTTGAGAGTTTTCTGTTGTCTTCGTTATAGATTTCCAGTTTGATTCCATTATAATCAGAGCTCACACTCTGGATAATATCAATTCTTTTATATCTGTCAAGGTTTGTTTATGGTGTGTTTCATAGTTTTGTTTTGTTTTGTTTTTCCTATTTGGTAAATGTTCCACAGGCAATTGAAACAGTTGTATTCTTCTGTTGGATGATCTGTTGTTTCATATGTTAATTAGATCCTGTTGATTGTTTGTGTTGTCTAGATTGTCTGTATCCTTGTGATTTTTTTGCCTAATTGTTCTATCAGTTGCTGAATGAGAGGAGTGTTGAAATTCCCGACTATAATTATAGATTCCTCTCTTCATCATTTTAGCTTTATCAGTTTTTGCTTCATGTATTTGAGGCCCTATGGTTTAATTTGTACACATTAGCATATTGTGTCTTCCTGGAAGATTGATCCTTTTTGATTCATTCTATAATGTCCCTTTTGGTCTCTGGTAATTTTCTTTGAAGTTTACTTTATGAATGTTAGTGTTGCCACGCCTGCTCTTTTTATTAAATTATTAATGTGTACATGGTATATCTCTCCCTACCCTTTTACTTTCAATCCACCTGTGTTTAAATTTAAAGTGAGTTTCTTGTATGTAGCATATAGTTGTGTTTGGATTTTGTTTTGCTTTATTTTAAATCCACTCTGCCAATATCTTTTGATTGGTGTATTTAGACCATTTACATTTTAGTTAATTATTAATATGTTTGCACTTCAGGATGCTATTTTATTATTTATTTTCTATTTGTTTAATTCTTCTTGCTCTGTTTTCTCTTTCTTGCCTTTCTGCAGGTTACTTGAACATGTTTTAGGATTCCATCTTGATTTATTCATAGCACTTTTGAGTTTGTCTCTGTATATTTCATAGTGTTTGCTATGGGTGCTATTTATAACTATGTACTAGTATCAACATTTACTACTTCAAAGTAAGTATAGAAACATCACTTCCACTTGGATCCCTTTACAGTGCCTATCTTTAAACATCATTGTTTAGACTATTACATTAGATGGCATTATAATTTTTCTTTCAATAACCAAATGTGTATGGACTCATATCTCTTGCTTCCTGGTGCTCAAAGTTTCCTTCTTTTACAATTTCCTTTCTGTTTGATGAACTTCCTTTATCCAGTCTTTTGAGGGTAGTTCTGTTAGTCATAAAATCTTTTAGTTTTTATTTATCTGTGAATTTTTTATTTTCCCTTCATTCCTGAAAGATAGTTTGTCAGGTACAGAATTATAGGTCAATAGGTTTTTTCATTTTATTCTTCAGTTTCACATGAGAAATCCATTCAAATGGTTTCACATGAGAAATACATTCAAGTTGGTGTTTCTCTACAGGGAATGCAGGACTTTGTCTTTAGTTTTCAAAAGTTTAAATACGATGTGTCTTGGCATGGATTCTTTGGGATTATCCTGTTTAGGATTCATTCCACTTCTTGATTCTGTAGGTTATTGTCATTCATCAAATTTGGGAACTTTTCAGCCATTATTTCTTCAAATGCTCATTCTTCCTTTCTCTTTCTTCTCTACTTTCTTGGACTCCAGTGATATGAATGTTGATATTTAGTTATTTTTCCACAGGTCCTCAAGTCTGTTTTTTTTTCCCCCCCAGTCTATTTCCTCTCTGTTTAGATTGGTTGAAGTCTATGGTTCTGTCCTCAAGTTCACTAATTATGTCCTCCGTCTCCATACTACTGCTGAACCCATATAGTGAGTTTTTAATTTCTATTGTATTTTTCAGTTCTATAATTTCCATCTTTTTTCATAACTGATTTCTTTCCGAGATTTTCTTTTTCATTTAAGAGAATGTTTAATGGATTATTATAGCATTTTTATAATGCCTGCCTTAAAATTCTTATCTGATAACACCAACATTTATCTCATTATTGGCATCAGTTGATTTCATTTTTCCTTTAAGTTGTGATTTTCTTGGTTTATATTCTGGGCATTTTATCTATAGTGTTAGGACATTCAGTCCTATTTAAATATTTTATTTTACAGGGAGTTACTTTACTTAGGTTTAACACACAATTATTAGCCTACTTTTGTCGGCTGTGATTTCAATGGCAGTTTGATTTTCAGAGACTTTGTGGTATTATTTTGGTCTGTTTGATGTATTCAGTGCTGCTGGGGTTTGCACTGGTCTCTGTTGATGCTGCCTGAATGGATGAGAGGAATTTTCTCTGGCTGATTGCCAGATATTTCTTAGTAAGGGAGGGGTGTGGAGAAATTCTTTTATTGGTACCCTCCAGCTACCCAGGTTTCTCTGAGCCAGGGAAGAGAATTGAAGTTCCAAGGAGATAAAGTGGTTTCTGGGACTGCTAGCTTTAAGGCTGTTAGCTGTGACAGGTCCTTTTTTCTAATTCAATCAGTCAGCCCCAGTGTCTCTGGTAAGAGGAACAAAGTCCTCAGCCCTTGGAAACAGAGTCTTCCCCAGCTGGGCCATCTGCTTTCCCTAAGTCTCTGAGGTTTCCCTACCCACCTCAGTCTCTCTCCATGGAAAAGAGGATTCTCTGGCCAGCAAGGAAGGAGAATGCTTTCCCTATTTTTGGCAGGGCTCCCGGTTGGTCTCCCTTGCCTTGGTTTTCAGAGGGACTCCCACTAGATCCAGGGGAACGAATGAGTTACTGGGCTACCTTCTTTTGCTAGGTGGCAAGTTGGAAAATGCCGGGTCTGGTTGGTCCCCCTCTGTTGATTGAGGATGCAAGATGACCTGCTTCTCTGTTGTTCTTCTGGTCCTAGGTTCCCAAACCAACTTGCCTTCTTCTCAGCATCCTTTGGTTTTCCTTTGCTTATTTATTTTTATGCCATTTCCAGGGTTTATAAAGTTGTGCTTAGCAGGGAGGCACAGAGAAAAAAGTCTATGCCATCTTGTCCAGACCAGAAGTCCCTTACTACTGAGTTTTATGTAGTCATTATTCATTAAAATTTTAATTTTTTTCTGTTTTGCTAATTTTGACTCAGTTACATTACAGATATAAAAATCCCAAATAAACTTTTGTCCAATGTAGGCATTTAATCTATTTTTCCCAACATGTAATTAATGAGATGGGGGGAGAGGGAATAGATATGTCAACACAACAGGATCTAAACTGAACTTGAGGCCACACCCATAAAGATACTGTTGAGGCATGCACGCACACACACACACACACACACCCCTCTTTTCCAGGCCATCTCCTTCCAATCTTCTCAAGGAGGGTCTTTACATCAAACACAAATTTATTCATCAAGCCACCAAGGGAGCTGGAGAAAAAAGGAGGGAGTGGCAGAGATTATTATAGGGAGGGCACAGCCCTCTTTCCTGGGGCTCTGAGTGGCAAAACCTGCCTGCAAGCTTCTGCTTGGGAAAGCTCTGTAGTGCCAAGAGAAAAGCAGCTCCAGAACTACCCATGTTGGCCCAGCTCTTCTCTGAGCTTTTGTCAAGAAGAAGACTTAATCTAGTCAAGTGCACCAAAGTAGATATTTATTGGGGCAGAATCCTCAAGCCAGTATTCTATTGTTTTCTTATTTATATGATCTGTCATTCCCAAGAAGCATTTAAAGTAATTTTAATGAATACATACTATATAAGAAAATATAAAATATAAATTAGATATAGCCCCCCCCCCCAAAAAAAAAGAGCAAGAGGAAAACAAGAGATAGGAGTAAGGCTTGTGCAAAACTGTTTCACTGTAATTTTCTACATTTGCAATAAATAGCCTGTGAGAGGGCACATTGTTGGAGTATTTCTTGTGCCATCTCTGACTGGGCCCTCAGGAGCACCAGGACCGAGCATGGGGGGAACAAGGTGGACTCCTAAAATGGAGGGACCCTCTAGATATGCTATAGAAGGAGACAAGTTCCCATGGAAATTTCCCTATAGTACACCATAGATTTCCTTCTCCTGAAACACGTTTGATTTTTTTCTTAAAGATTCCTGAGTTCTCACTTTAAGAATGTTTATGGTTCTGGGAAATGTAACACAGTAGAAGTCTTAAGCCACTAAATTCTTGAGGGGTCACATCTCATTTGGTTCCATTACAAGTCAAAGACTATCTCAATATGCAGAGAGTGTAAACCAAGGCTAAAATTAGTCATTAATTTTTCATACTCTTGTTTTTAAAATTCTTCTACTTGATTCTCAGAATCTAAGCCAAAACTGTTAGATACAGACTTGCGGTGTCCTTCCCAAGTCACTTGGAAATCTAGGTGATGCTGATGACATGCAGGATCTGAGAAGTAGCCACAGAGTAGTGCTGTGCCCAGTGACTAAATGACCACACTTTTTCCACTATGGGAGCTGTCTCTCTCCTGAGGAATAGAAAAACACAAAAAAGAAATCCAGTCAGCTGGACTCTACTGTCTATGCATACAATGCACAAAGTTGTGCTTGATTTTGGTGCAGATCTTAGGTGGGCGGTGGCTGGGCAGCAGATCTGAATCTAAAAAGATATTTCTTAACTCTTTATGAAGCCAGCCTCTCCACCTCCCCCAACCCCCACCCAGGGATAAGTTTATCTTCTTTCCTACCTCTCTGGAGCCTCTCTCAAACATCTTTAATTTCTGAAATTTTCTTACAGTCCCATTCACTCTGCTTTTTGATTTTTAATATATTCAAACCTCCCTTAGACTGAAAAAAAAGGTACCATTCCATTCATCAGTCTATCGCTCTACCATCCGCTCATGAAGATATGGCCCAGTTCTTTTTCTTATTTTTATTCTCCTGAACTATTCTTTCTTAGCCCTCATCTAAAAAGTTTAGCTTCATACTTTAGTATTTCTCTTATTTTTCGAAGATCCCTGGTTACTGCTTCCTGATCAAACTCAGTGGCTTTGCTTCAGATGTTATTCCACTTGATCGTTAGGCTGTTTCGACTTGCTCTAGGAAGGCAAAGATTATGATTTATATTTCTCATATTTCTCTAACTTTGTGTTGTACAGATTGTTTTATTTGAGTATCTATAGCTGTAGTCCATGAATGTGACCTTTCTTATCTTACCTGAAATGGCAACGTAAGGTATAGTACCGAAACATACTGAGCAAAATGCATCATATATGTATGTATATTCATGTTATTACTTTAAAAATATTTGTGTGTTTCCATTTTTATCAGGAAAGTGAGTTTATAGGGGGCATGGTTTCTAATCAAAATGCTATGGGATGAATGCTCTCTGACACAAAGGAAAGCAACAAAATTGGGCAAAAAAAAACCTTGTCCAGGGTTTGCTGAAGAAAAATCTAGACGTTATCAAGGAATAGACCTTTTATTGAAAGTAGAATATGAAGTATACTGATCCAAAATACATTATTTTAAGCTAAAGAGTCAAGAAAAAGGAAAAAAAAAATCTTAGATTCTCTACTGAAAGTTTGAGATTAGCTCGGAGAGGAAAGAATGCAGTAACCCAAGTTCAGAATAAACCAGAAATGCCTTGAGAAGCCTTTTCTGATAGAACGTTATTGGAAAGAAAAATAATTGATGTGAAGGAGGCCAGTAACACAGGGGCCACTCAGTCTGAAACAACTGGGGTTTAAAGCTTGATGTTACTGCTTCTTATATTGCTGGGGTTGCAGCCTTTGGTGCAGTGAAAAGACCAGCAGACCTGAAATGAGATCTCAGCTGGAGTCCTAGTTCTGGAGTCAGATGAGAGATGCCTCAACATAACTTCCATTTTCTCATGCAGGGAATAGTTCTATTTTGCATTCCCATGAGATTATTTATATGGAAGCCCTTGTCTGTCAGTATCTATTTGTTAAATATTATTCTTGAATGAGTAGGTTACATGTGAGCCAAAAGACTTTTTGATTAATTCATATTGCTCTGAATATTTAATAAAGTATTTTTAATAAGTATTTCGTAAAAAGCTATGGCAAAGTTATAACTGCTGAAAGCCTGATTTAAGAAAATAGTAATGCATCTTTTATCAACTCAGGGAGTAAACAGAAACTTTAAGTTATACACAATTAAAGATCACCATCTAGTGGCCCTACTGTATTATAACTTCTGAAGTGAGCTGCAAGCGCCAAGGACTTCACTGGCCACAGAGGTGTGTGGGAGGAAGCATTCAGCCCCACTAAGGAGAGGAGTGAGGAATAAGACTTTGACCCTGGAGACTCTGGCCTCACTAAAGGCATTCAAAATTCAAGTTACAAACAAAACACTGTGCCCTCCAGACCAAACAATTTTCCAAATCAAGTTTTGCTCTTTGGCCTGTGGTCATTCAGAATATGAATGGACAATTGAATGTGATAAAGTAAAGTGATAGCTCTTTGGGAGGTAAGCTCAGAGAGATCCAAAACAATGAAGTCTTTTTAAATGATCTTGAGTGAAATTTTTGCATCTCATCAGTAACTTTACAACTGAAAATATGGTTTGCTTGTGGTAGAATTATTGGTGTGTACATTTGATAACAAAAGAAGTTGTGATAGTTTCAGAGAATGAAGAAATAAAGTCACTAGAAAACATTGTTGCCCCACATAATTGTCTTCTCTCTAATGAGGCAATAACTCATTGAAAAGGGCACAAGTTTTAGAGTCAGAGAATTGTGTTCAAATACTGGCTTCGCTCCCTAATGGCTGTGTGACTTCGGCATGTTACAAACTCTCACAGGGCTGTTGTAAGGATTAAATGAAATAAACTTGGAAAGGGCTTACCCCAGTATTTGGAATACATTTGGTGTTCTTTTTGCCCCTCTCTCACTCACAAAAAAATCACATAATTTCTTAAAAAGAAGAAAATAAAGAAGAAACTTAATTTAGAAGAAAATAGGGTTTAGCTTTTTGGCCAAAAACTGGCTTTTAAATTACATTTTTCCATTAAAATGAAAATAAAAGACCGTTTAGTCACTATTTGTAGGGTTAACTCAAAACGTAGCCACTCCACATGCTCAGAAGACTGAGAGTTGCCTGGCCAGCAGCCAAGGAAGGCTGTACACAAAGAGCTTTCAACAGTGCCTGCTCCCTTGGACTTTATCTGCTCCTGTAACCAAGCAGCACATCTTGCTCCCATCTGCCTGAGGCTACTCCCCCAGTGAGATAACTCCTCCTTCTGCTTGTGGGCATAACAAACTGCTTGCACTTGGTCTGCAGCAGTTTTTCTTCCTGCAGCTCTGAACAAATGGCCTGCTCCTGACTTCCCTGCCTCATGAGTAACCCTCTGGTCCTCCTGGTGGTTTTTCCGGAATATTCAAACCTATGTGCAAGTTCCTGGCCTGGGGCTCCTGCACTACGCTGTATAATTAAACTAAGCAATTGTCCCAGCTCTAACTGATTCTGTGTTTTCTTTCAGGATGTAATTTTCTTACTGGTAACATGGAAGAAAGAGTTGTACCCACTGTAAAATGAAAATAATAGTATAAATCTCACAGTGTTGTAAGTATTAAATGAAATATAGCATAAATGTCCATAGCTCAGTTCCATATAGTTAGGATACTACTAATTTTCATTATTAATACTAGTCTTTGCCTCTCTCGGGACATCTGTGAGAACATGATGTAATATATATTGACATTAATTATTTCAGAAATGCCTGCGGGTCTTTGTTATTTTCTTCACAAATCCCTTTTTCACCAAGATCCTTCCCCAGAAAGACCAGCACTGTAGCTCTCATAAGGTGCCTATTCCTATACACACGCCATGCATGCATGTGACTGGTTTTCAAACAAATTACAGCAGAACCTGCATTTCCAAAGTTGTATCCTTCGAAGTGTGTGAGACTAAAATTCTTGTTCCTATTAGTATGCCTCTACTCTGGAAACTTCTCTTAGCTGACTAAATATCCTTTTATCTCAAGAGAATCAAAACAGTAAAGGATTTTAGTCAAATAGATTTTTGTGGGTAGTTTTTAAGTTGGTTCTGAAGGTAATTCATGAATAGTTTTTCAGCAATGATGGAATAACTTTGCAAAGTGACATTAAAAGAATATCATCATTTGGGTACGTTAATTATAAAATGGTTTTTTAAAATAACATCTTTATATTTTAAAATGGCCTATATTTGGAGGCTCGAAAGGCCTACATCTCTCTTTGTATCCCTTTAGGCTGGCAAGCTGACTCACATGTATCCATTGGCACCTTGCCTATTCACAGAATCCTAGTTTGGACCCCTATTTGGTGTGGGTGTGTGCATATTCAATGATCCTTTCCAGGCCAGATCGCAGAGGACTTAATCCTTGAATGCAACAGGGCCTTTGCACACTGACTTGCAGCACCCAGAAGTGGCATATACATCTCTGTCAGGCCACGTGTTCTAATTTGGGGTATGGAAATACGGTTGCTAATTAAAGCAAGACGGCTATGACAGGAAGTAAAACCTTAGCAGTCAAGATCAGCATTCAAGTCCTAGCTGCACTGCTCGCTTTCTGCTTAATTATTCTGTGCCTCATTTCCTCATCTGTGAAATGGGGGACCTGAAGTTGCAAAAGCACTTTGTAAGCATCCAGCACCTCCTCTGCCCTCTGCATTCACTAGGTCACTTCTAGCTCTGCAAGAGGTGTCTTACCAAGCTCACAGGACAAGCTGTGCAAAACAGGGAAGAGGTAGCCTCAGCGGTGGGGTGTGAGGTGGCCTGTGTCAGCTGTGGCCAAGCCTCACTGAAGGCTCCTTTCTGCCCATG
Source organism: Eidolon dupreanum (assembly GCA_028627145.1). NCBI lineage: Eukaryota > Metazoa > Chordata > Mammalia > Chiroptera > Pteropodidae > Eidolon > Eidolon dupreanum. Next base: position 108,207,618 of record CM053507.1, read on the forward strand.
CCCTACCCTCAGCAGAATGCCCCAGGCTCACCGAACGCCTCTCCACACTCCCTTTTTTCCTGCCATTCTTGCCTGGGATGACATCCAGTGAGCGGTAGCTGGGTGGCTTCTCCTCAGGCCAGTTTGGGGAGTGGGAGCGGTGGCGGCGCGGGGCCCCCCAGCCCCGGGGTTGCCTCTCCTTCTCCTCCTCAGAGCTCCAAGAACTAAGGCCTGACGGCAGGGGAGGGGAGTAGCTTCGGTGCCTGCGCCGCTGGTGCTGCTGGTGCCGCTGGTGCCGCTGGTGCCGCTGGACATTCTCTCGAGGGCTGGGCCTCCGGGGCCTGTCTGGGTGGTGGCTCTGGAGAGGGGCATGGTTTGGCCGCCAGCGGTCTTCGCTGGACGAAAGGCCATCGCTGAGGCTGTCCCTGTCTGACCAGGGCATGGGTGACCTGTTCAGCTTGGAGCTGCGGTGCCTTCCACCCCGCAGCTGGTCCAGCTCCCTTCGCTCCAACGCCCAGCGCTTAGGCTCCCGGTCCCGGAGATCCTCGTGGAAATCAAAGTGGTGGTTCTGCCTTCTCTCTTCCCTCAGATCCCAGGGTACAGGGGAAATTGAAGTGAGCCACTGCTGTCGGGAGGAGTTGCTGGTCCTTCTTGAAGACGGCAGGTCTCTGATCAGTGGGGGCAGGTGGATGATTCTGCGTTCTACGACCTCAGAGCCCAGGGAGGACAGCTTGCTGAGGGGTTGGCCGGATATGGCTTTGAGGCCAGGGGGCAGAGGCTGGGCTGGGTTGAAGTTCCGCAGCTCTTTCTCCAAATACTCTAGGACACCGTTTGTGTTGGGAGGGTGAGCAGTGGGATGAGTCATTGGCATCTGTGGGAGGCTGGATCGCAGGGACAAATCTGAATGGAAATAAGGATAAGAACACGCACAACTACTAGCCCAAAACATGCTCCTCAAAACTGAGGCACTAAAATGCCACATTATTTAGCTTGCATCCATCCCCTCCCATACTCAGTCATAAAGATACTTCATGGTCATAAAGGCCCCAAGGCAGCCCGTACTTGTACCCTTGCCCTCTCCCACCCTAAATTTCTGGCAAGGTTTACCTCGCTGCAGCAGTTGGTTCATTGGATAAGATGAAAACTGGGAGCTCCTGTCTGCCCCCCAGTACAGGGGTTTTTCCATCATCTGAGGGCCTAGAGCCTGAGCCTGTTTCATGTAGCGGTGGCGGGCCAGGGCTGCAGGAGAAAAAGGAAAAATGCAGACCCTCAGCCAGGGCAAGGCTCACAACTCCCACTTTACTTGCTTCCACCCAGTGGCCTTGCCAAGAGGCCAGTTTCTTTTCTCAAAGTTAATTATGACTTCTCTGGCATGGGAGTAAGAGTTAAAGGAGTATTGAATCAATTGCTCCTCTGGGAAGGAACTGGGAATAAATTCCCTCAGCAAGACTGCAACTCCCACACCCCAGGAATATATACTTTTAAAGCCTGACTTCCTAATCTTGAAAACATTTCATCATCCTGCCCATTTTCAAGGTCACCTAAAATGTATAGGTAGATACATGGATAATTAGTAGGCAATGAAACCTTGGGCCATAAGCCAACAAGGCCTTCAGCCACGGGTCAAATATAGAAGGTACAAGATACAAAATGCTCAGAGGAGGTCGTGAGTCAGGGGCTGCCGGGGAAGCTCAGGGCTGCCTGCTCAAAGTGGAAAAAGAAAAAGAGAAGGATGTAGATGCTGAGATCAAAGGGCAGACTTACTGGTAAAGAATGTTTCTAGCTGGTACTCCAGCCCAGGTGGGAGAAAACGTGGGAGGAAGGCAAAAGGCTAAAGTGGATCCAGTGGATACTTTGTACTCTTCTCCTCACCTTACTAAGTATTGGGGGTTTCCCTAAGTAGGGAGAATCTCTAAGGGGTGGGGTGGAGGCAGAGAAAGGAGAAGGGAAATACCATTTCCTTTCAAGGCAAAGAAATAATATAAAAAAAGCAGCACAAGGGATCCATGGAAATGTCACTCTAGTCCCCTAAGTGCGGCTGGTCTGAAGCTCATAATCCACAGTAAGTGCAAGTTAAAAACAGGAGCATTGAGGTTTTGTTCATGAATTTCTATTTTGAGGTAATTGTGACTGAGTGCCACATGTCTCCCAAAGTCCCTGCCTACCCATGTGTGAAGGAAATGTACTTGTGTGTTTTAAGTGCAGGAAGTGCCTGCCTCAGGCCCCAGGCCTGGCACTCTCACCTCCTCCTGTGTTCCCCAAGCCCTGTGGCCATGCCTAATGCAGCAGGCTCTGCCTGAGGCTTCCTCTTGCCACAGTAGGGGAGATCAGAGGCAGGCATTCGGGACCCAGCTGCACGGGTGAGGCCAACAGTTAAGGGACCATCTGGATGGCTCCTCAATGTCTCCAGTGAGAAACAAACTTACAGCACAACAAGAAGTGGTTGTAGCAGACCCCCCAGTGGTTGTAGCTCCAGCCCTGATGGAGAGTCACACACAACTCAGCCTGGAGGAATTCAGATGCAGCTCTCACAGGTGCCAGCAACAGCACTCCAGACCCTCCAAAGACAAGTCCACCTGCTCAGTACTTTCCACTCCCTCTTGCTAAAAGATGCCTCCCGCAGCTCCTTATACATGCCACCATCAGCATGCATGATGCCCTGCTTCATATGTGCCAGTCACTTTACAAAAGCTAACTAGTCAGTAAAATCTCTCAATGAGGGAATCAGATGAGGAAGTTGGGCTCCAAGAGGTTACCTTCTCAGCCCATAGTCCCACAGCAGGTGACTGGCAGAGGCGGGGTGTGACCCTGTGTCTGCCTGAATGCCCAAGCCTGTGTTCCTTCTTCCAAACCACTGAGTCCACAGACTCCTTTATTTCTCTGAAGCAAAAAAAAAAAAAAACCCTTTACCCAGCAGTACCTCCTCATTTTATTTATCTTCAACTCAGTTCCACACCTTTGAAAACCCACTCAGACTAGTCTCTGCCTCCAAGACCTAGGGACATCTGATTCCATCAGGAACAACTCTGCCCATCCCCACCCCTCTAACTGAATCCTGACTTCCTCCAGAGGGTACCATCTCCCCTTTTGGCCACTACCTTCCTCCTACTCCCCCAATTTAAGAGGAGGGAAAGGAAGAGTTGAGCTTACTACTTGCTTTCCAAATGACTTTTTAAATTAATAGGACCCCCTGCCCAATAACTCCCAAGAGACCCTTGCAGATCCTCCATGAGCTATCCTGTTGAATTTTCACATACTCAAGAGATTCAGCCACCGCTCCCTTCCTAGCTGCTGCAACCTTTTCCCCAGGGTCTCTCCCTTCCCTGATACACTGTGACTGATGAGATGTGAGTAGAAAAAGACAGCCTCTGAGCTTCCCCTTCCCCTCCTGTCCCTAGAAATAGCCCCATGGGGATGTCTAGACTATCAGGGTTTTCTGCTACTCACGTAATGGGGAATCAGACAGGCAATAAAACAAGAAACATGAAGAAAGTAACAAAGCTTCAAAAGACTCCTACTAAGTTACCTCTGAATCTCAATGAAGTAAAGTCTGCCTTGGTCACTTTTAATGAGCTGATTAAAAATACAGATTCCTAGATACCACTCCCCAGAGACTCTCCTTCAGTCTAACGCAGGGCAAGAAAATTTGTGTTTTCAATGAGCTCCCTGATTCTAATGCATGGAGTCATACTGGAGTTGACTATTGAGGATCCTCAACAACCTTTTGAGAAATATGGTCCTCAGGGATAAGTTTCTTTAAAAAAAAAAAAAGAGGGGTAGTGCTTTGAGAGTCAGATGGACTTCAACTTGAATACCAGAATATATCAGCTGTGTGATTTTGAGTGAGTTTCCCGAGGGTCTGGGCTGAATCTCCTTATTTGTGAGCTGGGGATAATAATGCCTATATCACAAGGTTGCTGAGGTTAAATGAGGTAACACAGATGAAATGCCTAATATGTGACAGTCAACAGATAATGCTTCTCATTATTATAATAAATTGTTATAATAAGTCACTTCTTTTGCCTTAGATCCCATGGGAGACATAAGTACATATTTGGAGACTAAACTACCAAAGATACATTTATCTTCATTTCTAAGGAAACTCGGGGCATATTCTTTAAGATGTCTTCTTCATGACAGAAATGACACTCAATATCTCCCCTTCCTCCAGAGCCCTGCGCCTCCTGTCCTCTGCAGCCAACGTCATCTGTGGACATCATCTGTGGTGCCCCTGAAGATCTCTAACTGTACCTGCTCATAACTACTTACCATGGCTTACCACCCCCTCTCCATGCCTGCAGAACTCAATTCTTTTCCCTCTTCTACCCACGGTCACGAAGTGCTTTTGCTATTTCCCATACTATCAGTCCCTCTGACTTGACTGGCCAGTCATTTCAGCAATGTCTTCAGGGCCTTTCTAGAATCCCACGCCCTTTGAACTCTTACCATCTCAGCTTTAGGGAACCACCAGCAGATGCTTCCTGTCCCCACACTGCCAGAGCTCACTATACCGTTGGGCAACTGACCTCAAATAGCCCTCCTCCCGGTCTAACTTTCCCTGACTGATCTGTGGACCCTACTTCCCTCCTCCAGGGCAGCAGTTTAAACATCTCCCATTTCTCATGTCTTCTCATCCTCATGAACTTTCAGTTGATGATACCACTTTTGCTGAGGAAGAGGAACTAGCCCTAAGCATAGAATTAAGAGACTTAGGTCTAGTCCAGACCCTGCCACTAACTAACAAGCTGTGTGTACTGTGAGGAGTGTGGGGTGTGGGCACTGATCACAGATTCTCAGTGTAGCCTGTGGCCTGCTGCAGGGTTTGCCTTGGGGTTCTGTGGGGAGGAGGGCCAGTAACTGATCTAGAGCTAAACGTTGTTTCTCCAGTTCTCCCAGGAAAAAGAAGGCTGTTTCAATCACTTTCATCTTTAAGTTCTACTTACTGTGGGTTGTTTACTAGTACTAAGTGATTTTCAAGAATCACTAAAATTTAGTATCATTTTCCTTTTTCTTCCCTCTGGTTTTCTATTAACTCTCACTAGAAAATAGGAGCAGGTGAGGGAGGCAGGCTGTGGTCAGTGAAATTCAAGAACCACTGACCTCACTCTTGAAGCTCCTTTCTGCGTCTACAATTTTGATTTGCTGAAATCGAGACAGGCTGATGTGAGCTCCCTCAGCTTCCTCCCTTATGCTTTAATCATCTTCCACATTTTAATGACTTCCTCTCTCTCTTTAGAGGTCAGGCTGTTTTTCTTTTCCTTTCTAAAGGTAGTTCTTTCACTGTGAGCCTGATGTCACTCCCACTGGCTTCATCACTCCTCAGTGATCACCTCACTCCATAATGCTTCACTTTACTCATTTTCCATTGGCCTTGGTTCTCTGTCTACAAATATGCTTATTCTGGAAAACACACACACATACACACACAAAACAGTCACATATACCCCCTTCCGCATCCAAGACCTTTTCTTAACAACTTGTCCCTTCCATGTAATCTCCTCTCGTCACCAAACTTCTCAGGACAGTATGCCCTAGTGACTCATTTTGAAAGTGACCTCATCTGCTCAAGTCTAGGGACCTTTAATTGTGGCCTGCATTTCTTTAGTTTACCCATTCTTCCAAATGAACTCTAACCACTTAGGAGGAACTACTCTCCCCCAGAGCTTGTTTATCAGCTGATTGACAGTGGATACATTTATCATCTGTGCAGCATTTGTCCCTGGTCCTGCCTGTTTTGAGTGTATCCCTCCCTGACCTAGCGATTCTCAGAAGGCATCTTGGGAGGGTTTTTCTCATCTCTTACTACATAGTATTACTCCAGTAACAGTGACTTCTTCACAGCATTTCTCCAGAGGCCCCTTAAATGTAGGGAACATCATGGCCCAGTGTTGAGTTCTCCTCTATTTTTCCTCTTTTTAATAAGTTCATTGGTATCTCAGCCAACCCCACCGTGATCTACACATAGAGGTTGTGGCAGCCACTACTGTGGGAAATCCAGGCTCTCTTAAGTCAGACGAACATGGATTGAACACTGTACTGCCACTACTACTTACTAGCTGTATGGTCTCTCTGACCTCAGTCTCTTCATATTAAATAGTGATGATACCTGCTTTCTAGGGTTGCGAAGATTCGATAGGGAAATATATGCAAAGGGCCTATACATAGCAGACAGCCAATAACAGTTAGTTCTCTTTTCCTGTAAGACAGCAGCCTCGGAACACAGGTCTGAAACCAGACTCAGATCACTGACCTTCTTGGCATCGTAGATTAGGTTTTGTTTCTATCTTAAGAGGCAATTCCTTATTTTTCCTTTAATTTTTTTTTCTTTGAATGGACTAAAATGATTGGAGTGGTTATTTCTGGGTGCTAAGATTAATCTTTACATTTTCTCAAATTTTCTACAGTGTAATACTTTTATCATCGGGGGGAAAAATGTGATTTTAAAAACACAAAAACCCTTTCCATTTAAAGAAGTTGATTCCACTCATCTATTTTTTCACAAAAGATCTCTATAAATTAATTTATTATTCTTTTCCCTCCAGCATGCATTCTGCAGCAAAATTATTTAGGGTATGTCATGATTCTGTTTTAAAAGGTCAAATTTCAGCCCAAAGAAAGATCACATTAACATCAAGATCTTCTGCTCCTTCTTCCCTTGCTCTAAAACAGAGATTCTCAAAGTGTGGCCCCCAGACCAGAAGCATCATATCACCTGGGAACTTTTGAAAAAATTCTCGGGCCTACCCAAGACCTATTAAATCAGAAACTCTGGAGGTGTGGCCAGCAATTAAGCTTTAACAAGTCATCACGGTGATTCTTAAGGTTAAGAACCACTGCTCCAACTTCTGTCTCCTTTTACCTGTTCTTTTCAAGTCATCTCTAAGGAGCAGACTCTACTGCTACTTTTAAACCACTCCAGCCACTTCATGTTCAAGCAAGATTGGTGCTAGGAGCGCAGGCACATCAGGGCCAATGAGGAAATGCCATCAGTAGGCAGAGCCAGCTGAAGGAGACCTTAGGTAAGCTAGAATGAAGACAGGCAAAAGTCCTCCCACTTGACTATAAAGCTTGCCCAAGTATCATTTTCTGGGTGGAGACCAAAGCCCCTTGAGCCTATGATGAGAGAAGGTAATGGAGGAGAACCTGGGAGAGCCCAAGGTTTTGACCCAGGCACATGAAGTGATCTGTTTGGGGCACCAGGCTCCAGTGCTTGTCCATCCTCTCTTACCTTCCTCAGGGCAGCAGCAACGGGTGGGACAGCAAGGGCAGCGGATATAGCAGCAGCAATACTGAGGACAGCACTGGCACCAGCATATTCCAATCAGCAGGAGCAGGAGGAGGGCTCCCAGAATTATGAAGATCACTGTCAGCCAGTCTGCAGGAGAGAAGCCGAGCAGGGGTTAAACTAAATATGCTCGGGCATGCTTCCAGTTATTACATTTTAGGTCTAATAAATATAGGTCTTGACCTACAGGTTAAGTTTGAGCAATACACTGGTGTAAAAAAAAAAAAAGTTTAGCTTTGGTAAGGGAACTTCAGAGGTTGGAAATCCAAAAATAGCTCGTGCTTGCTTGTTTCTGTTTTTCCTTTCTTCTGTATGAACAAAGTGTCATGGTGGGGTGGACAAAAAGAAAGCTCCAGCAGCACTTACGTAAGACAATGAGTTTCACCTCCTTATCTGGGTCTCCTGATGTGTCCCCTGGAGCTTCAATGGTGCAGTAATACACTCCATGATCCCACCACATCACCTCATTAATCACGAGATCTGCTCCTGCAAGAAAGGTGGGAAAAAGGGCCACTAGTTAAAGGAGAGAGCACTGGTTTCTGACCTATGGTTGCTTCAGGACCCCCAGCTAGCATTGTCCTTTTCCATCCCAAGAGGTCCCCATGCAGTTCAAAGAGAGGCTCAATTTCTTCTTTTTGAGACCTTCCTCCTCCAAACAGTATAATGGTGGTAGAACTGATCATTCATTAAGCTCTACTACATATCTTGAAAGGATTTTGAATACATCATGTCACTTAATTCCCATCACAACTCTCTAAGTGGGTGAAGCAGATATTACTAGTTGTTTCCCACTATCTAATCTCCTTTTCTCTCATGGTCATAGAATTTTTGGTCATGTATGTGGCCATCCAGAATAAAGTCAATATTTCCCATTCTCTCTTACAGATGGTCATGAACATGGAACTCAGTTCTGGTGGACAGAATATAAGCAGACATGTCAATGATGACTCTGAGGAACTTTATTAAAAATAGTTTGGTAACACCTTTGCCCTTTTGTTTTTCATCTCTTCTGCTCTTATCTGGGCAGAAAATGTGATGGCTGTCATCTTAGACTACGAGGAAGAAGATGACATTCTTAGCAAGCAGGAAGGATCCTGGGTTCCCAAGGAGTTAATGGAATAGAACCACCACACTTGTCCTGGACTGTCTACCTTTAAATTTATACCTGAGAAGAAATAAATTTCTTTATTGCTTAAGTCACTAATATTGTAGGCCTTTGCTTACTCGCAATCAAACTTAATCCCAACACGGTGGGTACAATTATTAACTACATTTCAGATGAAGAAACCAAGAGACTAAGCAGGCCTTAACCTTTTCCAGGATGCTCAGAAACTGGCCTAACTACAGAGCGAGAATGCTTAGCAGAGGTTGGTTCAAACCCATGTCTCTGTGTCTCAATGCTGGTGCTCTTAACCACTAAGCTCTAATGTCCTCTCTAAACTGGGTGAAAAACGCCACAAGCTGGGCCCCTCACCATCTCTGAACAGATATCTCTGGGCCTTGAAGGGATAGGTTATGAGATGAACCTGAATAAATAGGGATGAAATGCCAATATTTGAAGAGTAAATGTTACTCAAGAAAAAAAATTCAGTTCTTGTGAAAACCAGTGGTGTGTGACCCTGTTAAGATAGATGAATAATATGTTCGAGTTCAGGAAATGCAGGAAAGTCTCACTGAAGACCTTTTGTAGGTCTAGCAGTATATCAAGACACTGTGGGAGTTATGAAGAGAAATAAGACCCATCTCTGTCCTGAAAGGGCTTAAAGTCCAGTCAGAGAATCAGGGCAGCCTCCACATCCCTACTATTTTAGCCACAGTAAGTGCCAGAAGACATCTTCCAATTCTTAAAGACCTTTGCATTATAGACTTGCAGCTCTTTTTTTTTTTTTTTTCTTTAATTTTCATTTTATTAAAGTATAGTTGGCATATAATATGTATTAGTTTCAGGTACACAATACAGATTCAGCATTTATATACCTTACGGAATGATCACCACGATAAGTCTAGTAACCATTATCTGTATATCTCCAATTCTTTATTATTTGTTAAGAAAATACTTATTGAGGAAATGAAACAAAAATGTGAGGTCACATGTTTCCTTCTCTTTTACGTCAATCCCTATGATTTTTTTCCTACCCATGATTTTCCAAACCCACTACCTTTTCCCAGAAACAGCTTACCACATACTTGGAAGAATGGTGAAAATGCTTTGGGGGAAATTCCCCTGCAAAGGTTAATGTGTCTTATAAATCTGCCTCAATACTCACTGGAGACATAAAGATTATTTTAGGGATGTCAAGGTAAGGAAGGCATTCAAATGTGTTAACATTTTAAATGATCCAAGAACTGATTTGAGAGGATCATCTCAGAGGATGCAAACATGGGCATAAAAGTGTCAGGAAACAAGGGCTCCAGGAAGTTACAAGTGTAGAGGTAGACATAAAAACCAAGGGGAAATACCACTTTCTCATGGGAGCAAGAAAGAGGCAGAGTCTGACCCAAATGTGGTTGGGAGTAGAGATGGCACACAGTACTGCTCAAAATTAGGAAAAAAGACTGAAAAGCAGGGACTATCACCTTTGGGAATATTCATTTTTCAAAAACTGTAAATGAGACTTGCTAATTGAAGAGACTTTAAATTTCGGAGTCAGATCAGAGCTAATTCTGTGGGCTCTGGAGGAAATAGTGCTGCCTGAATCTTTAAGGATGCTCCTAGAGACTGGAAAAGGACAGATGTTCCCTAAGGCCAGGAGTTTAAGCATTGCTTGGGGAAATCAGAGGTTCATGTAAAAGGATGAGACTTAAGTATTACAGTCAAAGTATTAGATGCAAAGTTGGAGGCAGTTGTTAAACTGGCCCTCTTTAAATAACCTACCTTGAAATGGTCATAGAATAGTCACTGATGTCTTCACACTGTTGCTATGAGTCCCTTGAGTGGCCTGCTGGATGTATTCCCCCACTCCCCTTTTTTTCTTTTTAACCAGTAAATGTTTATTTAACACAGCACACAAAGCTCAACTGAAACAGGCTCTGAATTCTGTGCCAATAATTCTGGATTATGAGACTGAAATTGGAGGTGCTAACCCATCCATCCAAAAGCATGGTGAGTGATCATAACTAAAGTTCCCTGCACACTTACTGTTTGCTAAGTGCTTTACACATACCATCTCAATTATTCTTGACAACGCTCTAGAAGATAAGTACTATGATAAATTCCACTTTATAGAAATTGAGGCTAAAAACTGAAGGGACTTGCCCAAATTCACACACTCTGTAAGTACAAAATGAGGACTCACACCTGAGTCTGACTGCTGAGTGAGGGCTCCAACCATCACTCCCTGTACTGGCATAAAGAATAAATACACTTTAGACATAGTTTTCAGATGTCACATTTGATATTCATGTCAGTGTCGAGGCAGAGGTCATTATGCTCATTTTTCTGATGAAGCAACAGAAGCCAGAGAAAATATCTGTCACTGGTCTCTGAGTCAGCAAGTGGAAGTAAGAGGATACTCAGCCAGGTCTTTTGATTCTAAGCCTAACGCTCTTTTGTGTACCAAAGAAAGGTGATGGTCTCAAGGTGGCCATCTATTTGGAAGCCTCTATTTCCTTAGATATGTACAACAGCTTGGCCAGAGAGACACTCAGGAGCCTGGGGTTCTAGCAGGCCTTGAGAGCAATTCATGGAAGAGACCACACCTTAGCCCCAAATCTTAGGGAAGTGAAGGAAACTACCTAGTACCAGACCTTTAGCCAAAGCTGTAGGACATTCTCTCATCCAGAGACCAACTTTCAGGGAAGTGACTTCAGATGTTGTAGCACATTCTGTTTATCTGGCACTTTCCTCAAAAACAGCAGGTACCAAGTAGACCATCAGACAGAAAAAAATAATAATAATAAAAGGGAAATCCCCACAATGACTCAGCCTTCCAGGCCTGGTGTCTATCTCTTGCCACCCTCGTTTCCTGCCACCTCCCCACTCACGGTTCTGGATGGTGATCTTGCGCTGCCGGTAATCCACCCCCAGTACGGGCTCATTCTGCCCTCGCCTCTGGGCCACGATACGAACCTCCCGCTGGCTGTCATTGCAGTCATTAGACGGGTCCTGGCCCAAAGATAAAGCTGCCTGGTATGCTGAGGAAAGAGGACACACCCAAATCACACAGTAATGGGGAAGTCCCAAGAAGAAAGGTGCCCTTACTGTTCCCTGGAGCAATGAAACTCTTCAATTTCTCCTGAGCTGAAGCATATCCTGGGAATCTGATTCTGTAGGTCCGGAGTGAGAAGCAGAGATTCTGCATTTCTGATGTGCTCCCGGGTGATACTAATGAACCACACTATAAGCAGTGAGACTCCAGACCCCTCCTAAAAGGCCATCTTCTCCAAATCCTGGTTGCATCCATCTCCCATCCCAAATTCCTTTATCTTGTTTTCAATCACCCCAGACTCTGCTTCCATAGGGTTCGTCTACCTGCCCTTATAAAGTTTGAGAGCTGTTAAATCTGCTGGGGCAAATGCCTACTACCCTAGCCTCCTACCTTCCCATTTAACATAGGCATTTTAAGAGTAGTCCCCAGGAGATAATGCCTTGATTTAGAGAGGGGTCTTTTGAGAACAACATCAGGCTCTGTGGACAGATATGTTTTGGGGCTCAGACTGTCAGACATTAGTGAAGGCTAAAAGAGGTAAAGCTGATGCCTTCCTCTCTTTTTCCTCATCTTAGAAATCTCACTTCTTGCCTACAGTGTCTACTTCTATTTCCAAAATTTCCATAAGTTTAATTGTCCCAAGCTGATGGCAAGGATCAAGGTTCCTTTGTTCCTTGAGAGAGGCAGAGGTGGGCAGTTAGGAAAAGCTTTGTTTCCTGACAGCAGAACTCACATGAGTGAGGCAGCTGTTACTGAGAGATGGGACTTGGCGTAACCAGGGGGGAGTTCTGCAGTTCTAACAGGTGTCCAACAATGAATGTGCTCCCTGGGGCTGTGAGCTCTCCATCACCAAGTGATTAGTCAGCAGAGGAATCATTGTCCACCAGGAAGGCTGGAACAGAGAAGGGAACTTGTAATGGGTGGGAGGTTCACAAATGACCATTCCTCATGCATCCCACAGGGTGTAGGAGTCTTCTTGTGTGGTTTCTAAGGGTGGGGGTGATGAGAGGCAGATCTGCATCCTCATCTCAGTGTGCTGGCATGCAACCAGGAATGTACTAGGAGGCAGGACTTGTTCTGCCTTTTACTTAATGTCTGAGCTGCCTTAAATCTTTTTAGAACAAAGTGGGACATAAATTTTAAAATAAATAAAATAGTGCATGACCTTCAACAAGGTCATCTTGTTGAAGTACATCTGCTTGGGCTCAGTTTGCTTATCTATAAAACGAGGGGATGAGATTAAGTGATCTTTGTGGCTTCTTCTCATTTACAAGGATTTGTGATCCTAAATAATTCCTACACCCTAGTGACAATATTTCACAAAGGGACCCGGGCAGACCCAGAATGGGGAGGGCACTCACATGCAGAGTAGTAGTCAAAGATGGGGTCCTTGCAGAAGGACTTGAAGCGCCATGTCACGACCACATCCTGAAGCTGGGCAGAGGTGGTGTAGTCACATTTGAGGACAACAGAGGCAAACAGGGTGACATAGCGCTCTGTGTGCTGGACTGTCACCAGCAAGGACAGGCACCCTGCAGCCAAGAGCAGGAGACAATGCTGAAGGTGAACCAGGTCTCTGTGAGGTGACCCATTTCATGGGGTAATAAAAGCAATGCAAATGAGCAAACACACTTCCTGACTGCTTGGGAGCTCACAGGCAGACTGCCAATTCTTACTTGGCCTGGGTAGGGTGTGAGGTGGAGACTGCACAGACAATGAGAAGATAGTGAAGAAAAGAAAAAGATCAAGGACAACTCCCAAGTTGCTCATGGTCCATCAACAGTGGACAATACATGCAACAACAATAAAGAAATTACATTAAAATAAGGCCATATTAGTACTGGGGTAACCTTGCTAATACAGATTCCCCCCCACCCCCCAATATAACTTTCTTTTTAAAATGTTCTCCCATTTCCCTAAGGATAAACTTCAACATTAACAACCAGGTCTATGAGAGCGGTCACATCTGACTTCAGCCTTTCTCTACTGCCTCATTTCTCTTCACACCCTACCTTACACTCAGAGTGTTAGCCACTCTGAACTTTCTTTGGTCCTTTCCATGCTAGGGTTGCCATCTTCACCAAAAATTCCTAAATGTGGATCTCTCGGCTGGAGCACTCTTCCTTATCACTGGCCACCATTCTACTTCCTTCACTAAGCTAATTACTAGTTATTTCTTAGATCTTCAGCTGCATCCTCAGTTCCTCAAGAAGGCTTTCCTGACTGGGAGACAGGCCTACCTTTGTTTTCTCAAAGTGCCTCATCTTACTCTCAGGAAAGACTTTTCACACTTCTTGGTGAAGGCCTATTTACTGTAGGCTCTGAGAAGGCAGATTGGGTTTGTCTCTAACTCACTGTTCAAACTCAAGCACCTCTTACTATGCTGTCACCTCCTTCGCACCCAACAAATGTTTATTGAATAAAGATGGAATGAAAGACCAAGAATGCATTAACCAGTGGATACTGGCAGTACATGTCAACATAAGTAAATAAAACAAAAATGATCAGATTGTGACACACTTAATCAGGAAAGACTTTAAGGAATTAAATTTTTCTTTTTTTCATTTTAGAAACTCCTTCCCCTTACCCTCCAAATCTACATACATACTCCAGATCTACCTTGATGAGGAACCAGGTGGAACAGAAATGTCAGGTGGGACTCTGGCACTGTCGTAGGGCCACACATAATCAGTGTCTTGTAATGTTCCTACGTCAATGTGGTTTCTAGGCTGGGTTATGGGGATCTTCTCATAGGAGGGTTAGCATAGAGCAGAATACTCATACTTGAGCTTACAACACCAGAAAGACTTGTGACAGCCCAGATGGATGTCAGTAGAAGTTTCGGATTAGGTAGTACTTGGGTGGGGTCCCTAAACTTACATTTCTAACAAATTTCCAGGAGATGCTGATGCTACTGCTCTGGGCACCACACTTTGAGAAACACTGATCTAGACCAGATTTAAAACAACAAAGAGGGTTTATGTAAACTCTCCTCCTCTTATTATGAGGGTCGAGGAGAAAGTGGTTCAAGCTGGGGTTCTCAGGCAAAGGTGCTTTCATTGTGACTGAGTCATTTCCACCAACAAAACAAATATAGCCACCCCCTTACAGAGCAGCTGGGTGGGCCTGTTTCAATGGCTGGGGCCACATGCTTCTGGGTTCTGCCTCACCTTCTGGACACAGCCCTGGACACTGGGTATATTGAGTGCAAGTTCGCTTCAGGCCACCAGTATCTCCTACAGAATTTCAAACAATGAAAGCAAACTGGCCCATGGCAAAGAATTTGAAACTTAGGTTTCAAATTCTCTTATCCATGGAGAGAGAACGGAATGCTGCTCAGGACAGGCTCTGGCCCCCCAGAAATGACTTGAGCCATCTCTAGGGCTGGGCTGTAATGAGGATTTGCCTGTGACAGCCATGCTGGAAAGAGGGTCTGTGAAGTGCAGGAAAGACCTGTGTGTGGGGGGCAGGGGAGGGGGAGCTTCATGAAGGAAGAGATTTAAGTTAGATCCTAAGACTCAGGAAGAATTAAGTTTACACATGAGAAATAGAGATCAGGAAGAGAAACTAATTGCTTTGGGACAGAAAAAGAAGTGCACAAAGGCCCTGACCAGGAAGGAGCAGTTACTTGGAGAACCTGGCTGCCATCTCTGGCTTTATAGGAGACAGAAGAGATAAATAAGGAAGGGCTGGTGGTGGTGACTGGGAGTTGGGGCGATAGAGGAGAGTCTGTATCACACTCCAATGTTTATTTCTACTTAATGAATAATCACTGAACACTTTTCTGAAAAAGAATAAATAGGATAAAAATGTTTTTAGGAAGATGGATAACTTCCTTATTCAGCTATGAATGGAAAAAGAACATCATTTTGAAAACAAGCCTTCAGTAGTTTGGGGAAAAATAGCTGCTGTCTCTACCAGTTAGTTGTAGGATTCCCGGAAATCAGCATAATCCAAATGGAAGAGCCGGTGACCAGCATCTCAAACTTAACATGGATTATATTTTAAACTGCTTTTTTATGTTTGTTCACCCACCCTCACAACCCTTTGTTTTTTTTCCAGAACTCACCTGACTTTGGAGTTCCCCAACACAGCTTTAACTGAATAGTAGAAGGAGCTACAGGTAAAATTTTGACAATAAATTTGTCAACACTAGCTTATTTTGCACAATAACACATATGGATTGAAATAGAAAAACACTGATTTGTGGTCTAAACAAAATCCTAGGTTCACATAGCACTTTTGGATGTTTACTTTTACATACTAAATATGTTCCCTGGGAAATGAAAAGCTAAGCCTATTTCATACATAGCAAATCTGAGATTAAAAAGGTAAGTGGCTTATCTGTGGTCATTCATTTTGTAAGAGAATATGAGTTAAGATTATTCTCCTGAGCAGTGCCCTTGTTACTCTGCCTGGCTATTCTTTAAATAAAGAAAGATATTTGCTATTCATTAGCTTGCAACTAATTAGAACATGGGGCCAGGCTACATGAACAATAATTAATATACAATTGGAAGCAGTCATTCTGATACCATAATTAGTAAACAACATGTTTTTTATTTTGCTGAATGGTAATTCAACAAAAATAACAGTTTACCCAAAGGACTCCAGACATTATTTGCATAGAGGTGGGACATTTGGAAGGGAGTAGGGTGGGTATCCCAGGAGTCACAGGAGGGAATTTGGTTAGGGCCAGAAATTGCTCTGGGGTACCTTTGAAGGTTGCTGAATCTGACATTCCAAGGTAGGACATGGGGACAAGAGTGATCACTTTCATTACCAAATCCCCATTCAGCAATCGGTCCATGAATGCTCTTATTATGGGCAAACCACACCTAGGGTCACACAACTCACCTTTACCAACGTCGGTACTGGCTTTGCTACATGGGCAATACTCTTTTATCCCCTCTTCAATTTCATCTCTTATGTGAATTTCAAGCCTTAAATTATGCTAGATTCTCAGATTTTTTTATTATTATTAAATTTATTAGGGTGAATTGGTTAATAAAATTACATAGGTTTCAAGTGTACAATTCAATAACACATCATCTGTATATTGCATTGTGTATTCATCACCCAAAGTCAAATCTCCTTCCATTACCATATATTTGACCCCTTTTATCCTTATCTACCCGCCCCCTCACTTTTCCCTCTGGTAACCATTAAACTCTTGTCTGTGTCTATGAGTTTTTGTTTGTCCTGTTCATTTGTTGCATTCAGTTTCATTGATCTCACCTGCACTTCCTCCAGGGGTCTGCCAGCCCCATAGCATCCTGCAAAGTTGCCAAACCTTCACTCTCTGTCCACACTACCTTCACACACAGAAAGTGGGGAAGGGTCCCAGGACAAAAGGTACTGAGCAACTAGCAAAACTTTCTCTCTTCTTCTCAGTTGTTGCTGGGATCTCAGCATCTACTGTGCGCAGGGCAAGGTACATAATATTGTCTCTAATCCTCACAAACCCCCTAGAGTGGGATCGGCCCTGTTCATCTCTGTGGGCCAAAGTTCAGACAATAAGTCAAGCCTTCTCAGCCTCTGGATTTGAACTTGGGTCTTGTTGACACCAAAACCCAATCTTTTTCAAGTGGGCAAGTTTGACTTTCTAAGTGGAAGTCAGGCACTGAACTCTCGAAAAGTGAGAGGATTTTTCAGATCCACAGGAGAAAAAAAGTAGCAAGTCCATTTCAAAGGCAAAAACCTTCCATCTTTCTTTTACTCGAGCCTGTTCCTTCTCTGTAAAACTAACCACATTGGGCATGAACACTACTAAGCAGATAAGGTTTTCAAGAAGAGGCCAAAGGCAGCAAAATCTGGGCTGAAAATATGAACAGATTCAAAAAGATAAATGTTCTTTTTATAGACTGCATCTTTGTTCTTTTAAACTTGAGTTTTCAAATTCATAAATTTCCTTTCTATTCTTAAATTTCCTAATTTCCTAGCTATCTATCATTTTCTCTTGAAAATTATAATTCTTGAAGCTGACTTCCTGAGTTCAGATTCTGCCTCCACTCACCCATCAGCTAAAAGACCTAGCAAGTTATTTCCAATCTCTGGTTGTTTCTTTATATGCAAAACTGGGATGATGCTAATATATGCTCGATAGAGTTGTAGTGATAACAAATGTCCAGCAGTTAGCAAAGAGCCTGGCACATACTAGACACTCAATAAACAATAGCTATCATTTGTTTCATCTGTAGGCATCTTGCTTACCTTAAAAGACTAAGATCAAGTGAGACCAGCAGGTAAAAGCACTTTGAAAGAATTAAAATGATAGAGATGTAAACCCTCACTACTGTTTTTTCTTTGCAAAATGAGTTAGTATATTAAAGGCTTTTAAAGTTGTGTGGCCTTGAACCCTTGCAAATCCATTCACAATTTGCCTCTTCTGTGAAAGAGGAAGGGAGGCAAACCCATCTTTTACAGCTGGGAAGGTAACTTCAGATGAGATATCAGGGCTCCTGGGAAAGAAGGAAGGGGAAGGGGATTCTCTGTTTCCCGTCATGAGGTACTTTCCAAGACTATGCTGCTGTGCAGAGTGGGGACTACCATCTGACATTAAAGTGGAAGGAAAACATACCAAAAGAGAAGAGTACTTTACAACTAAATGCCATGTGTTTCCAAATTCATGCATATTTGTATATATTAATTTTTCATTCTGTTTTCTCCATCTAGACTCAAATTGGGCAAGATGTTTTACAGTTAGAACATATTATCCACATAGCATAGGGACACAGTTTCTTTTTAAACTAAAAACTGTTTTCAGAAGACTGGATGGCATTTCCCCTCCTTTCTGCATCAAGGGTCCTAATTAGAAGGGGGTGGTAGGCCGGGGGGGGGGAGCGTGGTCTTTCCTGGCAAGGGGCAATGGTTGAGTGTTGCCTCTGGTGGAAAGTCTGGATTCCTGAGTGTTTTTCAGGCACCCAGGTACCTCTGTTCCACTAAGCAGGTTAACAAAAAGTACACAGGTCTAATCCTATCAGAGTTTATCTCTGAGCAAGCTATCTCCCCAAGTATATTTGCTTATTGGTACTTGTTACATTTCCTTAGATAACAGTGCAAATATGAGAACATTGAAGGGGAAGAGGGACCAGCAATGAGTACAGACAAGAAATAAGAGATCTAGAGTTAGGAGAAGAGAATATGGGACAAAGAGAAGAGGGACATGGCAGGGGAGAAATTATGTCTATGTATCAAAGGTGTGGCATGTACTACGCCAACAGTGCCAGGCTTGGGGTGGCACTAAGGATGTAGCTACTCTACGGAGGAAACTGACATATATTGTCTAACATGTTGTTAGACACAGTATTAGATGCTTTATTATATGGTTTCTCACTTAACATTTGCAAAAAACCCAAGAGATAAGCTTTATATTTATCTCAATTTCATGGGTGCAGAAAATCCTCAGGGAGATTAAGTGACTGGTTTAAGGTCACACAGCTAGTATATGGCAAACCTAGATTTAAATTTATACCTCTAAAATTCCAAAGCCTACCCTGTTTCCATTGTACCAACTTGTCTTCTTGATAAGTTTTCTAATGGTGGATGTTTAACCCTTTAAGGTATATTCAGAAATTTAAGGAACATTCACAACTTATTTTAGCCATATTTGCTTTTTTGTTTATAAATATAAAGTAAATAATAAACTTCAAACAATAAAATAAAACATTCCTCCTTGCTCACCATGAATTCCACTCTCCAGAGGTACCACTGTTGACAATTTGGGGTACATCTCTCCACATCTCTTTCTATGCTAGTCTTTAAAAAAATTGATCATATTATGTACATTGATTTTCAATTTTGTTGTTTCTCTAAACTAATGATATATATCATTACATTCTATATTAGTACTTATAGATCTAATTATTTTAGTGGCTCCATGAAAATTCACTACATGAATGAACCATCATTTATTTATCCATTTTCCTAATGGTAGGCATTTAGATTGTTTCTGATTTTTCATGAACAATGCTGAAACAAATTGTTGAAATGAATATCTTTATATAAAATATCCCTTCATATGCATGCATTCCAGTAAGATATTTATCAAAGTGAGATGGTTGGGTCAAAGGGAATAAGGCTTTTATAGTTTAATAGAAACTTCAGGGAAGAAATTTATATTCCCATCAACAGTATGACAGTCCTATGTTTCATCATAATCTTTCCAACAGGGGAAAGTGTCAATCTATAAAAACTTTTTGATAAACTACCAGGTGAAAAATAACCATTCAGGTGGTTTGAACTTGATATTCCTTTGGTTATTAGGGGTAGAGGACAAAATCTGGCTGAGAGGCAGATGCTCGGAGTTTCCCAATGTCAGTCCCTCAGATCAGTGACTCATCCGTGTCCCCACATGCTAATATCAGAGCACATGCAAATTGGGTCTAACCAGAATGACAAATTTCTTCATGCCCTGGGCCTTCAGAGGTCACTCATTCACTCATTTATTGAGAACCTATTATGAGCCAGGCACTATTCAAGTGTACAGGCAATATCCCTGTACACTTGAAACTTATACTCTTGGTGAGAGAGTCAACAATAAACAAGTAAACATATAGACAAGGTACTTCACGAAAAAGTTTTATAGGGTTGCTCAGAAACTGCTAGAGCTTTGAATATCAAATCCTACTACTGTACAAAAAGAGACAAGACAGACACACTCATGCAAATGTTCCTGATAGCTCTTCTTGGTTATTTCAAATTCTAAATCAAGCCCCAAATCTAAATCATCATCTTTCCATACAAACCTGGGCCTCTCCAATGTCTCCCACCTCAGCAAATGGGCAAGACTGAACTGGGAATCATCCTTGACATCTCTCCCTCATTCTCCATATACAATCTAATATCAAATTGGATTTATATATGTCCTCAGTATTTCTGGAAACTCTCTCTCTCTATCCATCTTCACTCCCACCCTGATATAAGCTACCAGTACTTTCAGCCTGACTATTGTCTCAGCTTAACTGGTACCTGCACATAGTCCAGTTCTCCTCCAAGTGGATTTCACATTGCTGTCAGTCTCCCAACTTCTTCTCTTTAAAAGTCTTCAAAAGCTGTTCTTAGGATAAATACAAAGCCTCCTACCATGACCCATGAAGCCATGCATATATGGTCCTATCTACTCCTCTGGCCTCATTTCCACCACTCAGTCACGCTGACATTCCTCCCTCCTCTTGTACTCACTGAGCTTCTATCCGGCAGTCTTCTATTCCTTTAGTTTGAAATGATTCTTGACTCTCAACCCAAGCATCACTTCTTCAGGGAGGGCCTCTCAAATGAGCAAAATCCAGCTATTATACACTTTTGTGGTACCTTATAGCTCTTTTTCATGGTTCCTGTCATAGTTGTTTTTCTACATTTGCTTGTATTTCCTTTAGACTTTAAGCACCATGGGGCTAGGACCATGTCTGCTTTTGCCTGCCAGCACATCTGCTGGTTCATTATGCAGTATCTCATTCCACTGCATTAAACATTTGCTGAATAAAAGAATGAAATAACTCATATGAGACAGGAGGCTAAACTGCTTGGAACAAATTTTGAGTGCTCCAAGAGTACAGAAAAACAAATGATTAAAGTTGACCATTTGTAGTATAGCCAGACAAAAATAAAAAAAGGCTATGTGTTAGGAGCAGGGGTACAAAGAGTGTGCCGTATCAGTGGGGACAAGGCTGCCCAAGTTAATGAGGCCAGAATGAGTGAGCTTTGAATTCCAAACAAAGAGCGTTAACCCACTCTTATAAACTATGGGGATCTAGTGGAGGTTCTTGGAGGATTAAAGTGAAGATAGGAAAGACTGACCCAAGTTAAGTTAACCTATCTGGGTACAAGATGGTTGGAACTAGACAGAGAGGTAGCAATTAAAGAGGCAAGGAGATTGTTAAAATGCTTAAAGTAGGCTACTGTGATGTTTGTCACCTGGAATAGAAGTGGGGGGTGAAGATCCTGGGATTAAGCAACAGAACTTGGTGATTAACTGGGTTTGGGAAGTGAAGAAAGTGTTAAAACTGCTTTCCTCTGACTTCACCTTACCCAAAGATTTATACATCAGAAGATACAGAAATAAGGACTGGAGAAAAATGACATGATCAGCGTCTTCCCAATTCTTAAAACACACGATTTTATTTATCCCCCAAGAACTTCAAATGAGGAAATGAAGTTTTAGGTTGAAAGAAATCCAGGCAGATGATACATTAATCACCCAGCATGTCATTCTACTGCATTTTTGTTGGGGCAAGATGTTTAATAGTAGCATTTAGTTAGACATCCTGGAGGCAATCTATTTCTATTTCTGCAAACCAGGATTCAACTAGACAAAACCAACCCGCTCTGCAGCATGAAACAGGTGAAAGAACAATGAACTGAGAGTGAGGATGCCAGGATCTGGTCCCAGCTTTTAAACCAACTCCACTCTGTCAATCTGAGATGCATGACTCCCCTGGATACACATTTCCTTACCTGTAAAACTGGCTGGGAGGGGAAGATGGGGACTGGGAGTGATTTCTACTAGTGTTCAGCAGAGCACTAGGATTCTAAGGAGGTACTTCAGACAGCCCCATGGGGACAAGGGAGGAAGCGAGTGGGCGGCCCATATACACCACCTGTACACCACCCATACCTCCTCACCCTCAGAAGCTCCACTTCACTATCTACTATGTGAGGGATCAGGATGTCATTAAGTCTTCTGTATGATCCCAACTTTCATCCCCACCGCTGAGTGAAAATTACTAGTTCTAGATGCTCTTTAAGAATCTTGTCCATTAGGAGTCAGCTGTCTGATTTCTCAAAGAATAATATTACACGTTGATAGTGAAAATGACACATACCCTTTTAAAATTTGGCAGCAGGGGGTGGCGGGGGGAGGGTGGGGGGGGAGGGGACTGAACTTTCATCCAGGAATAAAGTTTGAGGTTGGATGATGGTAACCAGAGCTGTTAGCCAATAAACAAAGAGCTGCAGGTACTTAGTTCAGCCTTCTCTTAATGTCTTGTTTTAAGGTAGAAGTATCACTTGTGTGATAAACAATTTTATTTCTTTTTAAAGATAAAACAAAACAAAACAAAAAGCCTCCAACAACTGAGCTCTCCACAGCTCAGAGCACAGGGACTACAATAACTTTCCAGGAGTCCCTAACCTCAGAGGCTTCATCAGGGGCCCCAAGCCTCAGCAACTAGCAAGTAACCAAATCCAACATAATTCACTAATTGCCCACACTTTGCAATTGCAGAAACTTGGATGCTAATCAGAGGACTGTGTTGACTTCTCTTTAGAAACAGAATAAACAAGGTGACAGCCCCAAATGAACATGCTCTAGTATAGGGTTTTCCAAAATTCATATCGTAGTTTGCAGTGGATCTTGAGAAAATCAACTAACTGGATTTTTCTATTTAATATTGTTAATTTAGTAAATATTTTTTATGTATTTAAATACTATTAAAATAATGTGACGTCAATTTTTATTCTTATATCCAATATAGGAACAGGGGTGTGTGTGTTTGTGTGGGGGGGGGGAGAGAGAGAGGGAGGGAGAGAGAGAGAGAGAGAGAGAGAGAGGGGGAGGGAGAGAGAGAGAGAGAGAGAGAATTTTTTGTTTCTAGTTTACAAATCTTATATATTTGTGTATGTGTCACAGTGCAAATGGTATTTCTTACTAGGAGTTGTGAAAAAAGTTTACTAAACACCACTTTAGTAAATACTGGGAGTGAGAGTGGAAGCGGATCTTCACCAGTTTGATCTTAGGAACATTTTAGTAAGTTTGGTTTAAAAATAAAGAAGTAAGGGCAGTGGGAGGGACCCAGTGTTTCCTGAGTGATCACCACATTTGTAGACACTGTGCTTGACCTTAACTCACCCAACAAGAGTCGGCCTTGTTGGTGGGAGGGAGGGGGGGCAAGAAGGGAAGAGGGCTTCTCAAGAATTTCTCCTGTTCTCTAGATGAAGGGAGATTAAATGATTCCTCCAAAATTACAACTACTAAGAGGTAGATTCTGAAATCTAAGCTGATGGTCATCTGACTGTTAATTGCAGTTTTATAACTGTAGGGAAAGGAGTAGAAAAGCCTAAATTGTTTCTTTAAAGTTATCTTTAAAAAATCCTACCTGGGTCTAAATCGTTATTACCATTATCACCATGGCTGACATTTATTAAGCCCTCACTTTGTTCCGAGCACTGTGTTGAGTGCTTTAAAATCTTCATTTCATGTAATCCTCCCAGAAACTTTGAGATATGTACTATAATCATCCCGATTTACTGGAGGCTTTCAGCAGTTCAGTAAGTTGATGAACACTGTGGATGCAAAATCCAAATGCACATTAAATAGCTGAATGTAGATTTAATTACATTTCCTACACATATTCAGGGAAAATATCTGCTAAAAAAGCTATTTCCCCCTCAAAGCATTAGTCAAAACAGTTAAAAACTCAATTTCTCACCTATGAAATAAAAGTGATATCAGCTGTTCATTTAGGACTTTTTCTACATTCAGCATTTTCTGGTTCTAAAATATGTCATGCAGGTAGGCTTCCATTTAAAGAGTGCCAGGCAAACACAGCAGTTTGTACTATTTTACCACTTCAGCCTCCTAGCTACTCATACTGCATGGCAGTTCAAGAACACCTGGAGTTCCACTTTCTGAAGTCCCTGTCCATTTAGCAATTTACTTACTAGAAGAATATGCCCTTGGGTTACATTCACTGTATTTGAAAAATGTTCAGTGTTCAATATTCTTCATATAAACTGTATAGCTTTTAAAATATTATGCTGTTGATTTATGGATTGGGGTTTATACCCTAACTGGATTTTTTGTAAGACTTCTTTTCTCATCCTATTGACTGGATGACTGCTGGCTATAAAGTCCATGCCAGTTCCTTTCTGGCCCCTTTCAGCTCAGCACTCTGGGGATGCAGTACCCAGGAGCAGAGGTCGGGGTAGACCTCTATTTTAAAAAAAAAGCAGCTCAAGTAACTTCAGAAATCCCTCGCTACTGTGCACTTTGAACTGAACATGCGAGACACAGAAGAGAAAACTGAGGTTTTTATGAATTTGTTTTCATAGTCTAAATGGATGACTGATCTGGTAGAATTTCAGGCACTTCAATTTAGGTGAGGTTTAGTCAATTGCCTCGTGTATCATGGGTGTCCAACGTCTAGTCTTGCCAACTTCAGATAAGTTGTAGGTCCTATATCCTAAAAAAAAAAACGTGGTAAGCTAGAGGACCTTAGGGATACCAGTTTCTAGTTTTTCTACCCTTTTGTAATCTTCCCTCCCTCAGTGTTAAGCTTGTTACTGCAGAATCTTGTCTGAATGAGATTTTGTTACATCTGAGTGATTTTCATGTCCTACTAAGCTTGTAAAAATGAAATTCTGCCTGTACCTTCATATTACATCTTTTCCCTCAGAAAAATATAAGACTCAAAATTAGTCTGTGGGAAAACTGAGCTGACCTCCCACTGACAACAAACAAGGTTAAGAGAGCAGCTATTCTTAAAAGAGAAGGCAGGGGTGGGGTGGGACAGGTAAAACAAAATAAGACAGGGCAGAAATTCAAAGAGAAATGATAGTTCTTGCTAACTGAAAATAGCTGAAAGAGTCTGAACATTCCATCACACAGCTATCCTTTCCTACCTGGTTTTACTCATGCAGATACCACTCCTGTCATATTCCCAAGAGATAAAAACCGAGACACACAAAACCATGCTTTCCAAAGCAGACAGGGGATTGGTATGGAGGTTGAGAATGAAGGAGATGGTGGGTGTTTTGACACCTGATGGGGAGATACTGAGCAAGGGGGTAGTTAGGGAAGCGGGTGGACACCGAGGAAGTAAATGTCACCCTAAAGATAGTCAGCAAAGAGCTACATGTTGTGGTCCTGTAAAATAGATTCTGAATCATACCGAATACCTGTTATATACCTGAGGACACATTATAATCTCCCAGGAGTAAAATAAAAGTATTTCTGGGTCAATACTAAAAGCAAGGATCAGATGAAAGGAAAAGTAAAAACGGAATTGTAAAAGTGGTGTTACCGCATCTGTCAATTCAACTTTTGAGACCAAGGAGTGCCTAATGACTGCAAGGAGGGGAAACCTAGAGACTCTGGGTTTCTGAGTTGTACCTGTTTCTGAAGGGCCTGGGCTAATGAAAGGGAAACAACAGGTTCCCACAGGCAGAAACTCGATCCAGTCCCTGCACCTCCTGGAGCCCGTGCCAAGAACCTCCAGAGCGCGGCCCAGGCCTTCACTGCCCAGCCTGTGGCCAACTCTGCAAGGCCAGGCAACAAAGGCTTCCTGTCTACTTGAGCGCCAGGGTAGGACCCATTTCCCCACGGCTCACCTGTTGGGAGCCAGGTGAAGAGCAGCAGCCAAGGTGCAGGTAGCTCAGGGCCCATGACAGCCCCTCTCTGACCTCCTTTCAGCTCAGGGACTCTGGGTCACTGCGACTTTCTTCATCAGCTGCCGCGCCAAGACTCAGCCCTTCTCCAGGAATCCCTCTGCTTTCCCCTCACTGGGTGCAGCGCGGCGAGGGGCCGGGTCCTGGTCCGCGAGCAGGTACCGACGGGCTCATGCTACCTGCGGCGCTCCCCGACGCTCCGCCTCCGGCACCAGCGCCGCGGTTTCCTGCTCCGCCCCCGGTCCCGGAGGTTGCCGCGGCCACCTTTCCTACCTGCCACCTCCCCTTTTGCAGGCTACCAGGTATTTCCCCTCACCGAAGCACCTTCTCCTGCCGCTTCGGCCTATGGAGAATGTTACCTTTCTTTTCTCCAGAAGTTCTCGGGAAATCTTACTCCTAGGTAATTTCTCCCCATCTCTTTGCAGAATTATGTAAATATAACTTTCTAGGGAGTGTTTCCTGCGTTATATTTCCATTCACTTATACATGCTTGAAAATCATTCGTGTCTTCCCCGCCTCCGCCCCACACACCCCGTCCCCCAATAATATGAAGTTTACACATAATGTCTGCTCAGATTTTTTAGAAACTAAAGATGAAAGGTATGAACTAGAGAAACTTAATTTTCCACAATTATAAAAGCAGCATATGCTTATTGTAGAAAAGTTAGAAGAATGTAAGTTAATGGAAATAAGAAAAATTCCTGCTCCTATCACCCATAGTTAGGCATTGTCAATGCTGGTATATATTATCTTTATTATTTCTCATTCTGCATGCAACTCAGCAGTCCTTCACAGACCTCAGCCCTCCCAAAGTCAAAAATTCTAGGTCTCTTTACACTGAGCCACTTAGGATATAATTTCATCTCTTCTTGGCATGAACCCACAGGGAAGGGTAAAGAAAAAGAGAGGAGAAAGGCACACCTGCCTTCAGGAACCAACAACATTAACTTGAAAAATCACCTATATGCTGGTAAATGTAAATAGACAGCAAGCCATTTTAAGTACCTCTTTGTTATCAGGGATTTTGGTCATGCCCTCTCTTCTGTAACAAACACAATTCTCCTCCCTCCCAGCCACCATCTTGTTTCCCAAGAAAAGAATTATAAAGATACATTAAACATGGTTTCTTGTGGGGGGCCATTTGGCCCAAGGAAGTTGTTGTTCTTTAAGAAGGAACTCGTTTTGGTAGAACAAGCTAAATCTTGAAAACAGGGGCCCCGGGCTGAGGGGGAAGTTTCAGGATGTGCTGACTTGGTGTATACATTAGTAGCTAACAAACATCCCTGTTCCTGTTATAACAGTATATAAGCATGTGAAAAAATAAACTCAGGGTCGAGTCTCCGAGCTCATCCCTCTCGACCCCATCTGTGTGTTTCCCTTCTTCTTCTTTTCTTTTTCCATCCTTCGTTACAGGAGGCCCTGATTCGACTGTCGGCAGGCTCCGACAGTTTCTGTCCCTCGAGAAATTTCCATTCTAGTCACTAACCCTAGAAATAAATATTATTTCTCTTAAGTGTACCCTTGTCCTACTCTACTGCGAAGGGTCCTCTTCATTGATGTTACTGGTGTCCCTTATCTCACTTCCACCCAGAGGATCATCCTTGTCCTGAATCTGATTGGAGTTCTCAACCCAGTCCCTTCTCCCAGTAGTTCCATGGAATGTTAATAAATAGTATATGGGGGAAAAGGCTCTGTGATTAAACAAATTTAAGAAATGCTGGATTAAACTAAAACATTTTTTTCAGGACTTATAGAACCCTTAGGGTGCTAGTGTATATTTGACTTTCCAAGGGAATATGTCATACAGCATTTCTCGGCAGTATTCAACCACAAAACTCTTTCTTTCTCACACATATCTCACAGCAGATGTTCCATGGAATATATTGTGTGAAATTTGGTGGTTGAAACTAAACATAATTGGAGGGATATGTTGGAGATTTATATAGGAACAAAGAGTGACTTTAACAAAGGTTATCCCAAGTGCAGGAGAATTAGAGTTTTCTTATTCTCTCTTGGAAAGGACTTATACAGTTGAACATCTAACTCCATTGCTTTTCTAGGAATGAACTCTATTTGAACTTTATTTGCAGGTTAACTTTATTTGCGTGTTTTTCTGTCTGCCTCATGCATCTTTTTTCTTCACCACTTTATTATACATTATGTAGCAAGCAATGCTCTAACTGTTTTAGATGCATTATTTCTTTAAATTCCCACAATAACTGTATAAAATAAGGATAATTATTACCAATTCCTTTTACAGATATGAAACCTGAGGTACAAAGAAGTAACTTGCCCAAGGTAACAAAGCTAGTAAGTGGTGGAGTTATGAATCTAAGTGAGGCAGTCTGATTCCAGACCTTGTGCTCTTAGCTATTCACCATATACTTTACTTAGCTATGTCTTGATCTGTATTTATAGCTAGCTGACTCTATCAGTGTGTGATAATGCAGTTTCTTTCCATGTGTGTCATTTAGCTTTATGCAAAAGAAATTTTATTCCACTCCCATGAGCTCTCCTAAACCAATTATTGCGCCAATGTGTGCCATTGGTTCATTAACAATTAGATAAGAGTATACATTTGGCTCAGAACAACAAAGTTATTTCATTGCTAGATATAGAAGTAAAGATCACTTGACCTGCTGATAGTGACTGAGATCAAAGTGTACTCATATACAAGGTAAAAATATCTACTATGTATTATACACATATTCAGCTAGGTACTAGTCTAAGTACTTTTTGTATTAACTTCTGTAATTCTCTCGACAACACTATGAGGCAGGGACTATCGTTGTCCTCATTGTACAGCTCAAGAACTTAAGGCACAAAGTTTCAGTTATTGAGGTTCCCCCAGCTTTTAAGTAGCAGAGCTGAGATGCAAACTCAGGCCATCTACTTTTGGAGCACACACTCTTAATCACTGCTCCAGGGTATAACCACAAAGTGCCAAGCTTAAGATCTCATCACTTATAATCATACTTCCTAGTTGAAACTGTGCCCATGAATATTTGGGAATACTGAATTTCTATGTGTATGTGTGTATGTATTTGAGAATAATGTGATATTTGTTCATCTATATGTGTATTTATAAAGAATGCAGAAAATAAATGGCAGAAAAGAAACATGTAAGTGAAAATCATGCCCCAGGCAGTTAAAGCTAAAGGGAGGCAAAAAATCAAAGTACCTAACTGATGCTGAAATATTTGGAATATAGTTGGCTCTCTGTATCCATAGGTTCCATGTGAATTCAAACAATCAAATCCCATAAATCTGGAGGACCAACTAAAGGACTTGAGTATCCACAGATATTGGCATTCATTGGAGGTTCTGGAACCAATCTCCCAGGAATACTGAGATATGACCGTATATATTATTCATCTTTGTATGCCTGGCATCTAGCATAGTATCTGGCATATAGGTAGTGTTCAATAAATATTTGTTGAGGCTTTATCCAGTTTCTGGAGGATGTGACCTGTGAGCTGGCTTTGAAAATCAATAAGACTTTACCAGAGTAATCTAAGCAGAGAGGTTAGCATGTGCAAAAGATCATGGCACCAGGAATAGGGCAGGGTTGAGAATAGTAGGAAAATATGTTAGAGAGCTTGCCAGGGTGAATAAAGGGCTTGCATGACCAGCTGGAGAGCTAAGGCTTTATACAATACACAATGAGGAGCCAGAGAAGGGTTTTAAGCTAGGCAAACATGATCAGACTTGCATTTTAGAAAGATAAACTTCACAGCAGTGAGAAGAATGGTAGGGGAGAATTGAGATGAAAGGCAGAGAAAACAGAAAACTGCTACTATAGTCAAGATGGGAGATACTGAGGGCTCAAGCCAATCATTAATGTTGGAAACAGAGAGGAGAGAGTACTTTGGCAGATATTTAGAATTAAGAACTGAAAAAAATGATGATAAATTAGATGTGGCAATTGAGAGAATATAAATTTCTGACTATTGAGCCTGGATAGATGCTGATGCCTTTAAAGAACATAGATACATAGAAAGATTTTGAATCACTTCAGACACATTGTGCCTGAGAGAACAGTGGACCATCTAAATGAAACACCTATACATGATTTGACTACTTGTTAAAGTGCAATTGATTGAATGACATTGGTAGGATCTACATACCCATTTAGAGAAGTCTGAATTCGTAGGGATGGGCAGACCTACTTCTTGGTTAGTGGGCTATAACAAAATAATTCATCTTAGAGCTAAAAGCAAGAGGTGAAACTTAGTGAAAGGATTTTTAGAAAAACTTTGTTTATTATTACCATTCCTTTTCAATGTAATATTCTAACTAGCACAAGAAAATAAAAATTAAAAGGCTGAAAATGAAGAATAAAGATGTCATTATTCACAGTATTATGATTACACAGAATATTGACGAGAATCTAGTAATTATATATAAGGACTAACGAGAGGTTGCTGGAGAAAAGGTCAATATATTAATGTCAAGGTCAATATATATATATATTGACCTTTATATATATATACTTTCATAATCTCTTTGATGCTCCACTTGTCTGTATATATATAAAGGTCAATATATATATATATATATATACACATACACACACACATACCAGCAACATCCATTTGAAATACACAACTTTAAAATATACATTTGCAATGGCAATAAATCTATAAAGTAACTAGAAATAAACCTAACAGTATAAGTGGAAGAACTTTGTAGAAAAAATTATTAACATTGTTTTAAAGACTCAAATCAATGCAAAGATGTACTATGTTCATGGATCAGAACACTCGGTATCACTGAGGATGATAATTTTTCTCAGATTAATCAATAAATTCTATATATTTCTAACAAAAGTCTGAAAAATCTCAGAACTTCACAAGCCATTCCTAAAGTTAAATGGAAATTATAGGTTGGCAAATAGCTAAGGTAATTTTGAAGAATAATAAGGAGGAAGAGGGGAATTCGCCTCTTCAAGTGATAAAGCAAGAGCAATTAAAACAATGTGGCATTTACATATAGATATACAGACAAGTGGAGGAGCATCAAAGAGATTATGAAAGTAGACACACATATAGATAGGAACTTGATATATAACACAGGTGGCATTATAATTCAATGAGACAACCATAAACTATTCAATAAAGGATGTTGCTACAACTAGTGTTTGTTATGTGAAAAGATAAGATGTATAGGCATACCTCAGCAATATTGCAGGTTAGGTTCCAGACACTACAATAAAGCAAGTATTGCAATAGAATGAGTCATAATATTTTTGTTGGTGGTGAGTCTTGCCTTCAATTTGTAAAAACTACAACATCCGTAAGCACAATAAAGTAAAGTACAATAAAAGGAGGTATCCCAGTATCTACTTCATACCAAAAACACAATTCTAAACTGATTAAATGTTAAAAGCAAAAATTTCAAGCTATTAGAGGGACTATATGGTAGGATACCCATACAACCTTGAAAAAAAGAATGAATTCTTAAACAAAAAACAAAAAGAATAATTCATTAAGGAAGACTGATAGTTAAGGTTATATTAAATTAAAAGTTCGATAAGCAAAAAACAACATATACAAAGTGAAAAAGCAAGCCACAAATTGGAAAAAAATACTTGCCATGCATTTAAAAGGAAAACAATTATATAGCAGGCATACATAAAAAAAAAAATCTCCTAAAAAGTACATAGGAGACAACCCAATGGTGGGGGATATGAACAGGCAATTCACATAACACATAAGAGAGAATCTGATTCACTATTAAGCATATTAAAAGGTGCTTGACTTGACTAGTAATCACAAATTATAAGTTTAAAATAGTAAATTCTATTTCATATCTGGTAAATTGATTAAGATGTAAAAGTCTGAGTTAACTAAGTGTTGATAAAGATGTGAGAAGTGTAAATTGGTTCAATTACTTTGGAGAACAATTTGACAAAACTTTATAAAATTGATAGTGCATATATCCTAGGACTTAGTGACTTCCCTTCTAGGTCTCCACACTATAAAAATTCTTATTCTTGTGCATACAGACACAAGTTTAAGGATGCTCATTGTGGGGAATTAATAAATAAGATGGAATAAGATATCACTGGAATAAGATAATTTACCACTGTTAAAATGAATTAATTAGATCTATGCTATGGATAAATATTAAAAATCTAATGTTATGTGAATAAAGAAGTTATAAGATACTATTTACAGAATTTCATCAAATGTTAAGATACAAAACAATATCATATAGTATTATGAAATTTCATATATATATATAAAACAAATATAAAAACATTGAAGGGAATGAGATTCCAATCTTAGAGCATCATTACTCTAAGAGAGTAATGGAGGAAGGGAGGAGAGAAATCAGTTGGGAGAGACTTTAGTTAAATCTGTAACATTTTATTTTTTAAAGAACTATCTGAAACAAATAAACTAAAAATGTAAAATCAGTTAAATTTAGGTGGTATAAGTGGTGTCTGTTGTACTATTTTATGTGCTTTTCTGTATCTTTGGCATATTTTGTAAATAAAAATACTATTAAGACAAAAAAGAATGAAGACTTGGTATAGAATCAGACCAAGTGTGTTTGTGCCAGGACATTTCCACTGACATCCGGTGTGACATTATTTAAGTCATTTTTGGCCAGGAATGTTTTTATCTATCAAATGGGAAACTGGATGAGCTAACCTCTTTGGAGCTTCCCACCTCTGGCATTCTACAGTTCAAAGGTCAGAAGGACCCAGATTAGGAAGATGTCAGGGCCTCTTAACTGGACAGAGAAATACAGAACTAATGCATCTCTAAGAGTGACCTGACCTCCCTCAGAGAAGGGTCTTGCTGTGATCCACTCATTCTAAGCAGAGGTACATTCCATGTTCTGCCAGTCATGCATGAAGCCTAGGCACTTTAATTGCACTCGTCATGCAAGCCTAAGAATCTGGCTCTCACAATATTTTATTATAAGGAGAGAAACCAAGGACAAATGGGGGGCTGCATTTCTGAGGCTGGAGCCATAGAGAAAAAGTCATAGGAACAGAGGTAGAGAGCCCGAAGTTCTGCTACCACAAGAAGTATTTACTTTTCTCTCTGGTGTTCATTACTCTTGTGGCAAAGCCCACTTTACTGTTCAGACTCCTCAGAGATTATGAATTCAATTATCAATAAGGGTCAGAATATCCGGTTCTTTCCAGCCCACTCCAAAGAGCTTGATTCAATTCGTCTATGCGGAGGCCCAGGAAGCAGGCAGTTCTAATATGCAGCCAGCGTTGAGAAGACAGTTAAAGGGTGAGCTGGATGAGAGAGTGCCCCAATCTTTGTTACCAAATAGGGCATCCCCAGGATAGTCCCTAAATGGAACATTTTTCAACACATTTCCTATCTCAGCTTCTCTTTGGTAACTTGGCTTTGCTACCACCTTGAATGACAGAATAGGATAGTTTCTACCCCAAAGATCATGGTCTTGAGATGTGTAACTTCCCTTTTCTGGCTTCTTCACCAGGACAGCGTAACATACTCGTGGGACTGTCAGATGGGAGTGAATCTCAGGACATTACCACTAGATAGCTATGTAACTCTGAACAAGTATCACTGTCTCACTGTCTGTTTCTTTATTTGTAACACAAAGAGGTTAGACAAGATCAGTGGTTTTCATACCATGTTCTGAGATGCCCTGGCATTCTGTGGAGTACCTAAGAGGTTGACCGTGCCAGAGAGGCCAGTTTGAAAAATCACTGGATTGAATGATCCAGAAGGTCTTTTCCATAACCAACATTAGACAATTCTAAGTTCTACAGAAATAGATTCATTCTACTACCAAATCTACCATAACCCATAGGCCTCGAGGCCTGCCAAACATCGTGTTAACCAACTGTGGTCTACAGTAGATATTGAGAACTAGTAATTTGCAAACCAAATTTATCACACAAACACACTTGTTTTTGCTTGAGGAGTATTTTTTTCTTTTCTTGGTATCTTTTTAAACTTTCCAAATTTGCAGTATAAGACAACTTTGAAATTTGTTCAAATCAAAGGTGTATGGCTCAATGAACTATCGTGAATGATGTAAACACACCTTTGCAACCACCACTCTGGGCAAGTTATAGAATAGTATCACCATTTCAGAACTTCCTCTTATAACCCTTCTTACTCATTCCTTCCTTTCTCCTCTCCAAAGGTAACTACCATTTTGACTTCTTACACTGTAGATTTGTTTTGCCTCTTTTAACATTTATATAAATGAAATAATATAGTATCCATTTTTGGATTTGTTTCTTTTGCTCAATATTATATTAGTGAGATTCATTTGTAATTTTCCATGTACCTGTAATTTATTAATTTTCATTTCTAAGTAGTATTCCATTCTTAGAATATACTACGATTTATCTATTTTATTTTTGAGAAACATTTTATTTGTTTTTACTTTTTTTGCTATTATGAATAATGAGGCTATACACATTCTTATAAAAGCTTAGGGGTCCATACGCTCACCTATTTTTGCTTTTATAACTCAGGATCAAATTATTTGATTATAGAGTACATGTGGTAATTTTAATATACATTCATAAATTCTTTGACTCTGCTCCCTTTGAAAGAGGGAGTCTAATCCATGTCTCTCAAGTGTAGGCTGGACTTAGTGGCTCACTTCTAATGACTAGAATAGCAGAAGTGACAATATGTTACCTCTAAGACTAGGTCATGAAAGGTGTTGTAGCTTCTTCCTTGCCTGCTCTGGGAAAAGTCAATTGCGATATCATGAGGACAGTCAGTCCTATGAAGAGGTCCACATGGTAAGGAACTAAGTCCTCTTGCCAATAGTCATGTGAGTGAGCCATCTTGAGAAATTTTCTAACTGTAGTCAAGTCTTCGGAGGAGCTGATGTGACTATAAACTTATGAGAGACCCTGAGCCAAAAATTGTACAGCTAAGCTACTGTAATTCCTGACCCACAGAAAGAATGAGTGAATATACTATTTTAAGCCACTAAAACAATATTGCTGTTATACAGCAATAGAATACCAGTCTAGCAAGCATATGTTCAGCGTTAGTAGAAAATGACACATATTTTTCCAAATTTACCTACACACCACCAGTATAGGAAAGTTTTAATGGTTCTATAACCTTGGCAATATTTGAAGTTGACAGCCTTTTCACTTATAGCTCTAACTGGTGGGTGTGTAATGGTAGTGCATTGTGGTTTAATTTGCATTTCTCTGGTAATTATTGAAGTTGAACACTTTTTCATATTTTAAGTGGACTTTTGAATATCCTTCTTTTGGTTTTGATGAACTGTTGCTTATTTTTCTATTCAGTTTTCTGTCCTTTTCTTGTTGATTTGTAGGAGTTTCCTCTGTATCTGGATATGGTCCTTTTTGTGGTTATATAGGTTAAAAATATCTTCTCCCAATTTGTGACTTGCCTTTTTGCTCTCTTAATGATATAATTTAATAAACAGATATTTTTATTTTCTATATCAAGTTAATTTATTAATCTTTTTCCTCTAATATCCTTAAGGTTTTAGTGTTTTATTTAAGATGCACTTGCCTTCCCTAGGTCATGAAAATATTCTCCTTAATGTCTCCTAGGAGCATTATAATTCACTTCTTATATTGAGATCAACAATCCACATAAAGTTGATGTGTGAAATGTGTGAAGTAGGTGTTAAGTTCCACTTTTTCTCATATGGATGTCCCATTTACCAAGCCCAATTATTGAAAATTAATTCCTTTCCACACTCAGCAGTATCAGCTTTTCCA
Organism: Eidolon dupreanum; assembly: GCA_028627145.1. Lineage (NCBI taxonomy): Eukaryota > Metazoa > Chordata > Mammalia > Chiroptera > Pteropodidae > Eidolon > Eidolon dupreanum. The sequence goes on from CM053507.1 coordinate 108,243,139, forward strand.
AAAGTCAAGTGTACATACATGTTTGTATCTGATTCTGGATTCTCTATTCTCTTTTATGTGTTTATTCATTTTCCAACCTTTGTGCCAATATCACACTCTTTTAATAATTATAGCTTTATAACGAGTCTTGATATCTACTAGAGCAAGTCCTTCCACATCATTTTCTTCTTTAAGAATGACTTGACTATTCTTGGCCTTTTGCAATTCCTCACACATAAAATCAGCTTGCTAATTTCCACGAAAAAATCTGGTAAGATCTGAATCGAGATTGCCTTACATTGATAAATCAATTTGTGGAGAATTGGCATTTTTACATTATTGAGTTTTCCAATATTTTGAACTTAGTATATACGTTCATGTATTTATATATTCTTCACTTTTTCTCTCTGTTTTTGTTTTGTTTTGTTTTTTGGGGGGAGTTGAAAAATGTTACACATCTTCATGAGATTCCTTTTGGGGTACTGGTATAGTTTGGTCATAAATTATATCATTAATCTTTTTTTATTGCTTGTGGCTAGTATATAGACATTCAGTTGATTTTGTATGTTGACCTTGTTTTCAGCAAACTTGTATGTCTGGTCATTTTTGCTAAGTCCCAGAAATTGCATATAGAAATGAAAAATTATAGAGATTAACTTTAGTTTCACCCCAGAGAGCTATAAGGAGAGTTATTCTCATCCTTAATAATAAGAAAATGCTGAACAAACTGCAAACTAAAAAAGAGTCTTGAACCCTTAAGAGAACTGCTTAACAGGGCAAAAACGTAACTCAAAATTTAGGGAGAGACAAGACCCTATTTGGAAAAACAGGACCAGAACATTTGATGACCGGAGGCAGATGCCTCCAGATGCCATATAAGTTAGTAACAAGAATAGGCTGGAAAATTATAATAAATTGCTAAAGTCTGAGTGTGGCTAATGTACATAGTGAAGCCCCTGGAAGGCTGCACCTTTTTGCAGTTTTTTTTTTTTCTATGAGAATCTCACCAGGAGTTCACAAGGAAGACTGGAGAAAATCCTGTGGAAATTTCCTCACAAAGATGGCTGAATGAAAGGAGAAAGAAATTGCTGCCAAAACTCTGCCCAAACCCATATATTCTGTCTCCCCTATGGAATAAAAAGGTTAGTCTGCAGGGATAATGGAAACAAAAAACTGTATCCTAAGGGCACTGGCGTGAGCCCATTGCCACTGGATGAAGAAAACAGGAAAAAAATATATTTACCCCAGGGAAAAAGTCAGGAATAGGTTCTGGCTCAGCACTAGATCTGGAGGAGGGGCAAGAACACTAGTGAAGGCTCATAAGAAGCAGGTTGACAATGTCTGACTAAAACTGAAGTAGTGAGAACATCAGAGAACTATGACTTCTTCACCCACACCCCCATAACCACTATAATAAGCATCAAGTAAAAATAAGAACGAAATATAGCTAGGAAAGATTCTTTCTAAGATTCTTTCTAAGGAGCAGTTCAAAGGGAAGACTCAAAACAAAGCAGAGAGACATGAAGCCACGTGTAGAGCAGACACTGAGAGAAAACATTCTGGCAAATAGTCCACTCAAGGTATCACCAGAGAATTTGAAGCCTGTAATGCACTAAGGTTAACCATAGCAACAGTACACTTCAAACCCAACTCAACTCCAGATAAAATTAACACAAATATTCAACATTACAAAGGGCCTAGCAGAAGGAAAGGCGTGCTTATCTTTAAGGATAAAACATGTTTACCTCAGTAGCTACTATCTTATATTACATATCTGACTTTGAATAAAAAATTGTGAGGTTGCCTTAGTCTGCTCAGGCTGTCATAACAAAATGATATAGACTGAGTGCTTAAATAGCAGAAATTTATTTCTCACATTTCTTGAGGCTGGCAAGTCCAAGATCAGGGTGCCAGAATGGTTGGATTCTGATGAGAGCTCTCTACTTGGCTTTCAGATGGCCATCTTCTCGCTGTGTCTTCATTTGGTGAGAAAGAGAGAGAGAAATGAAGCTGTCTGGTGTCTCTCCTCAGATGAGCATTAATCTCACCAGGAAGGCCCCACTTTTGTGACCTCATCAAAGCCCAATTACTTTTCAAATGTCCCATCTCCAAATATGATCACATTGGGGGTTAAGATGTCAACATATAATGGGGGTAACACATAAAATATGCCAAGAAAAATCAAGATCTTAAGAGACAAAGCATTCATCTGAATTAGATGAAAGTATGACACAGATGTTGAAACTATCTTACAGGGAATTTAAGATAATAATTATTAAGACGTTAACAGCTCTAATGGAAAAGATAGGCAACATACAAGATTAGATAGATAATTTCAGCAAAGAAATGTCAGCTATGAGGAAGAATCAAATAGAAATGCTAGCAAAAAAAATTCAGTGACAGAGATGAAAATAAAGAGGCCCATCAGTAGATTTGACACAGCAATAGAAAGAATCATGGAACCTGAAAATAAGTCAATAGAAATTTCATAAACTGATAAGGAAGAGAAAAAACAAAATGAGGGAAAAACAGAACAGAGCAAGCAAGAACTGAAGGAAAATATCAAATGTGATAAGATATATGTCATTGGAATCCCAGAAAGAACAAGAGAAAAATATGAGACAGAAGTATTTGAAGAGATATTGGCCAAGAATTAAAATAATGCCCTATCTCAAACCACAGATCTATGAAGCTCAGAGAACACCATGAAGAATAAATACCAAAAACAAAACAAAACAAAAACCCCAGTCTTAGGCATATGATAATTGTATTAGTCTGCTAGGGCTACCATAACAAAATACTACAAACGGAGTAGCTTAAACAACAGAAATGTATTTTTTACAGTATTGAACGAAGGCTGCAATTTAAAGATCAAGGTGCAAGCAGGGTTGGTTTCCTCTGATTCATCTTCTCTTGGCTTGCAGATAGATGGCTGCCTTCTTATTGTCTCTTCACATGATCACCCCTCTGTCCATGATGTCATCCAAGGTATCTTTTCATATTCAAACTTTATCGTCTTATAAGGATACCAGTCATATTGGAGTAGGGACCATCTTAACAGCCTCATTTCAATTTAATCACCCTGTTAAAAGCCATATTTCCAAATACAGTTTCATTCTGAGGTACTTGGGATTAGGACTTCAACATATGAACTTTGGGGGAACATAATTCAGTCTATACCAATATTAAAACAAAGAGAAAATCTTGAAAATACACACAGAGAAAAAAATATTACCTACAGAAGGACAAAGATACAAATTACAGCAGATTTTTTCTCCCAGAAACCATGCACGTAAGAAGACAATGGAGAAACATATTTAAAGTGCTGAAGGAAATAAAATTGTCAATCCACATTCTTTGCTCATAAAAAATATTCTTCAGGAATGATAGAGGAATGCTTTTTCAGACAAATACTTATGGAATTTATTGCCAGTATATATATGCTGCAAAAAATATAAAAACAAAGACAAAAAACTTTAGGCAGAAAAAGTGATTAGGTCAGAAAATTGGTTATATACAGAAATTTACATAATGAAGTAGAATAAATGAAAGAAAATAAAATCTATTTTTCTTGAGATTTAAATGTGCTAAAAGATCACTGATTGTTTAAAGCAAAATAACAATGTATTGTGTTTATAACATTGTGAAAGTAGATGATAAAAGTAACATAACTATAAAATTTGCTGGTTAAGTTTTTTAAAGACTTGAAGGATTTACTCTTTAAATATAACAAAATTACTTCAGAATGTAAGTAAAATGAATAATAACTAAAACTTTTATAGATTTTGGAAAAAAAAGTAATGAAAAGAAATAGTCTTAATAAATACTAAAAATATTTGTTATCGACTGAATCGTGTGCCCCCAAATTCATATGTTGAAGCCCTAAACCCCAATGTGACTGTATTGAGAGACAAGGCCTTTAAGTGGGTTAATTAAGGTTAAATGAGTTCATAAGGAACCCTAATATAATAGAATTGGTATCCTTATAAGAAGAGAAAAAGACACCAGAGATCAACTTTCCACACACACAAAGGCCATGCGAGAATACAGTAAAAAGGTGGCCATCTACAAGGCAGAAAAAGAAGTTTTACCAAAAATCAACCCTGACAGTACATTGACTTTGAATTTCTAGCCTTCAGAATTATGAAAACAATACATTTCTGTTGTTTAAGGCACCCAGTCTGTGGTATTCTGTTATGGTAGCCTGAGCACAGGAATATAGTATTAAAAGACTATTGAACATAATAGTCCCCAAACTGTATTTTATTTCATACTCATATAAGATTTTAATTCATTATTAAGGAAATGTCCCAAATCAGTGAAAGAATGAACCAGAATTTAAAAAATAATATTGAAAATTTGAAAGAGATTTAGAGTCTCAAAGCATACCACTTTGAAAAATTGATTCAACACGATCGCAACTACATGTAAAAACACAATTTCAAAAACTAGAAAAAGAATTTAAAAAATATTTCTAGTTAGAAAATAGTTTTTCTAAACTTGAGAGTAGTGGAAGAAGTCATATTAAAAAGTCCATAGTTTTTACTATAAAATGTGTAAAATATCTGTATTTCAAAAAATGTCCTTAGTACAAATATGGAAAAAGAACATATAGAAATTATCTTTAATATGTAAAAAGCACACACAAATTAATGAGAAGTACTTCAGAAGATGAAAAGTTCATAAAAACACAATTCATAAAAGAGAAAATTTCCCTGACTGATGAAATTGATCAATTTTCCTTTTGCTCATGAAAACATAACTTGATAGAATCCTTTTGAATATTAGTTTGGCAAAACATGTGAAGGACCTTAAGTATATTCATGACTATATTATTCTGTAATTCTAGTTCTGGAAATATATCTCCTTCTGTAACAGTTTTAAAATATTTTTACACATTTTTTTAAACTTCTTCCTTAAAAAGATGGCATCTAATTCCCATTCCATGGAGTATGGTCTAGACTTGATGACTTGCTTCTAATGAGAAGTAGAATGGCCAGTATATGACTTTTAAGTTTAAATCACAAAAGATACTGTAGTTTAAGCTCTCTTTATTGGATAATTTCTTCTGGGGGAAACTAGGTATTATAATGTGAGCAGACAAACACAGAATGAGGAACTGAGAACTCTTGCCAACAGCCAGCAAGGAGCACAGGTCTCCAATCAATAGCCATCTGAGGAAGGCACCTCCTTTAGCACCAGTGAAATCACTGAAGATGCGTCATTCAAAGAGGTAATTAAAGTTAATTGATGTCATAAGGGTGTGGCCCTAATCCAATAGGACTACTACTGTCCTTAAAAGAAGAGGAAGAGACGCCAAGGGTAGGTATACACAGAGGAAGCATCATGTGAGAACATACAAGATGGTGGTCATTTGAAAGCCCAAGAGAGGCCTCGGGAGAGACCAAACCTGTCAACACCTTGATCTTGGACTTTCAGCCTCCAGAACTGTGAGAAAATAAATTTCCATTCTTTAAGACACCCAGTCTGTGGCATTTTGTCATTGCAGCAAAATACATAATAAAAAGTTACCATTTTGACTATTTTTAAGGGTGATGTTGAGAATCTTTTCATGTGCTTTTGGTCATTTATGTATCTTCTTTGGAGAAATGTCTGTTTGAGTCCTGTGTCCATTTTTGACCTGAGTTATTTTTTCTCAGTATTGTTTGAGGAGTTCTCTAAGTATTCTAGATATTAATCCCTTATCAGATATATAATCCATGAATATTTTCTTCCATTCTGTGGGTTGCTTTTTTATTCTGTTGATATTGTCTTTTTATGCATAACATTTAAAAATTTTTATGAAGTCAAATTTTTCTTTTGTTGCCTATACATTTTGGGGTCATATCCAAAAAATCATCGACAAATTCAATGTCATAAAGGTTCTGCCATATGTTTTCTTGTAAGATTTTTATTGTTTTAGGTTTTACACTTAGGTCTTTGATACATTTTGAGTTAATTTCTGTATAATGTGTTAGGTAAGGGTCTTATTTCAATCTTTTGCATGTGGATTCCCAGTTTTCCTGACACCACTTGTTGAAAAGGCTGTTCTTTCACCATTGAATGGTCATGTCACCCCTGTCAAAAAATTATTTGGTCATATATATGAGTATATTTCTGGACTGTCTAATTTATTCCATTGGTCTACATGTCTGCCTTTATGCCAGTACCACACTGTTTTTATTATTGTAGCTTTATAGTAAATTTTGAAATCAGGAATGTGAGTCCTTGGGCTATGTTTTTCTATTTCAAGATTGTTTTGGTTGCCAAATGGGAGGGGGCTGGGGGTATGAAGAAAGGGAAAAGAGATTAAGAAATACATATTGGTAGTTACAAAATAGTCATGGGAGTGTAAAATATAGCTTCGGGAATATAGTCAATAATACTGCAATAACTATGTATGGTGTCAGGTGAGTACTAGATTTATCAGGGTGATCACTTTGTAAGTTAGATAAATGTCTAATCACTGTGTTGTACACCCGAAACTAATATAATATTATATGTCGACTGTGATTAAAAAATAAATTATTTAAAATTTTTTAAGATTCTATATTGAGATCATATAGTATTTGTCTTTCTGTGTTTGGTTTATTTGACTAAGCATAATTTTCTCCAGGTTCATCCATGTTGTCTAAAACAGCAGGATTTTTTGCTTATTTATGGCTAAATAAGGTGTGAGCATGTGTGTGTGCCACATTTTCTTTAATTTATTCATCCTTCAATGGACACTTAGGTTTTTTTTCCATATCTTGGTTATTATGAGTATTACTGCAATAAACATGAAAGCACATGACAGATTCTGTCAATGCAACTGTCTAGGTGGGGAGACAGACTTCTGGTGCTTCCTACTCAGCCATCTTCTCAGAATCCTCTCTATCACCTGTTATTTTCAAACCTCATTAAAAATAATATAGGCAACCTATTTATAATAATTTTTAACATTCTGATCTTCTAAACTAATTTACAACAATTATCTAGTCTAATGCTATGTTTAATGAGCTTTCAAGCTCACTACTATTTTTTTGAAATCATAGCTCCTCTATTCTTAGGCTTTCAATTTTAATTTAGTTCTTATTATTTTAGAGTGTATCTTTATTTTGAAAGGTTATCTTAGTGGTGGTATTTTTGTTGTTCTTTTTTCCTGTCTGCTTGGTAATATGTTTCTATTGGCTTTACATTTAACTGGCACCTTATCTGCATAGGAAATGCTATCTAAATACTCTATAGATATGATTCTGTGGTTTTCTAACATTTAGAGTTGAGTAAGAGGCCAAGCTGGTGTATCCTTCTCTACAGTCTTCTTACTTTTTAATTTTGTTTATAGCTTTCTTTGCCTTTAAAATTTAAAATGTTCACAATATTTATCTGAAAATATATTTTTATATATATATTTTTGACAATCTTGACCCTTTGAGTTCCTTAAGGGTGCTTTTTTTAGTTCTTGTGCAGAAATTTCTTTTCCTCTGATAGTAGTTTCTGTTTGATGAATTTTATGTTTCTCTCTCAAGTATATCTCTCAATTTTAGAATGCTGCTTCTTTTTTTCAGACATCTATTTCAGGAATCTTCTCTTTAACCAATTTAATCTTTGGCTATAGTAAAAATGAAATGTTAAAAGCGGTAGTTTTGTTTAGCCTCCTTGGTTGTGCAGCTTTCACAGAAGGACATCTCCTTCATCCCCTCCCCAAAGTTCATTGAAATCCTCCATTATCTTGGTGGTAAGAATCAGCAAAGGGTGGGGAGATGTTCTCCAATAGCACTCCCAATCCATGTTCATAGTAAATCACACTTTTTATTGTCTTACCAAACTCTGTACAAGCTTCTTTTATTCTATCTTAGAGATGCAGTGATTTTTGTTTTCCCTTTTTAGTTATCTTATTTTTAGGTTTTTAGGAGGAATTTCAAAAGGTGAGATTTTCAGTCCACCTCGTCTTAGTGCTGTGTATGAAACCGAAGCTACTGAATTAATTTTTAAAAATATATTTAGACTTAGGTCAACGAATTTGAATGGAAAGAAAGGGTTAAATTTGTTCCACAAGTGTCAGCAAAATAAGACAAAAGAGGAACATAAAAGTCACAGAGTACATAGTCATTGAAGAGGAAGACTTTGGCAGGCGTGGAAGGGATTGCTTCTTCTTTCACTGCGACACGGACTAACAGACAGACAGACAAGCAAGGTCATTCCTGGCTGTTAGCCCAACAGTAGATGTAGCCAAGATGGATCACAGATGGTGAGTGATTATTCTTATTCAAAAGGCAATGTTGAGTTAAGTGACCTCAGCAGCAGGGTGAAGTTGAGGATGGTACTCTGTTTTCTGTCCTTTCTGCCCAAGAATGATAATATATATTAAGGACATATTTATACAGAAGCCAAAAGTAGAAACACCAGGGAGAAAGAGTGGTCTATGCTATAAAACATTAGCTAAAATCCCAAAGCCACTCTCTTCTTGGAGCATCCACTCTAGGTTGATTTCATAGCTCCAAGGCAGAAAAGAGTTTTAAAGAATTTCTGTCGAAGACATTTGACTGTCATTCAAAGGTGAGAATTATTGAGCTGCCTAAAATTATATTGGTTGTTGGTTTTTAAAAAGTGATTAGTTTTGATTTTGCAAATTTGTCTTTCAAATATTTCAATGTTGCAGTTGTTAGTTTTAAGAATCATGAAATTTCAAAATGTTTGAACACATATGACAAATGATAGGGAGCAAATTTTGTGTATACTCAAGGTCACTTTGGTCTGGGGATGGGATCATGGCATAGAGAAGGTAGAGGGAGACAGGCTAAGAAAAAGTAAGAGGTAGAAGAAATCTAAGAAGAAATTTCAGAACCCAGATAATGAGTCACAAACAGGCCTTGGGAATTTCTGAGCAGAGTGAGGTAGTGGAAAGAAGTAGAGTAATTAAACTAGCTACCGGGTATTGAAGATGCTTGATGCACGTGTATTTTATGAGTGTTGTTTCACTGAATTTTAATCTTCACAATGACTCTCAGGCAGATTATAGCATCATTGTGTTTTATGAATGAGGTAACTCTGGTTTAAAGCTAAAAAAACAACTGAAGTTCACATTGCTTATAAGGAGAGAGCTTAAACATTTCTTGCCACTTTACTCTATACCACAAGGTTTCTATGCCCAATAGGCTCCCATGAGAGTGACTTACTGGAAGGGGTTACACCCACCCTTCTCTTGGATGGTGGCAGGAGGGCCAGTCACTATTTCTTATTATTCTTTGAAAATCTAAGTAACCCTCATCTACCTAGTGCTTACTGGTTTGGGAAATAGCTTTGCTGCTTTTATTTCAGAAGATTAGAATTTAAATTCCAAGTTAAGATTCCTTTCCCCCCAGTGGAATTTTGAATTGTTACATAAATATAAAATTTTTTTCAGAATTTATCATTTTTGTAGAACTATAGAGGTGGAACCACTTAATTATGGTAATATTGCCTGCAGATGTCTATGGAACTGCAGGCACTTCCTATATTTTTCTTAAGATTCTCTTTGTTTAATAATGCCTAATAATTAATCATGAGCAAAAAAATTTTAAATATAAATAGCCAGTATATAATGTTTAGTCTTATCTGAAATAAAAGAAATGCAAATTGAAAAAATGAAATGTTTTTCTTTTATCAAAGTGGCAAATATTTTGTTTAAAAAGTGAGCAAGCAAAAATCCTACATGTTTCTAAGGAAGGAGGAACGTTTATATCTTCATTGCTAGCTGATGATAATATAATCTTTCTGGACAATAATCTGGTGATACATAAAGCCCTCAAAATGTATATGCCCTTTAACCAAGCAGTTCAACTTTTAGGAATTTATTATAAGGACACATAATCATATTTGTTTGTCAAGTTTTAATGACATGGATATTTTTCTTGCCATTGTTTCTAATAGGAGAAATCTTACAAACAAATGTCTGAACATAGGTAATTGGTTAATTAGGGAACATCCACAATAGAATGCCATGCAATCATTAAAAATTCTACTGCAGAACAATTCTTAATGTGTTTAGCTTAAGGGAATAAAAGCAGAATACAGCGCTACTACTTTTATATGTGATACCTATTTACATACAATGTTAGAAATACAGATGATTTCTATTTTCTACCTTGTGCTTTTAAACTTGGATTATATCTGTAGGCAGAATAAAATTAGATATTTCAGAAAAATAAACCAATAACTTATAATTTGTGGAATTCCATTGTTAGGACTTTGGCCTTTTGTGTTTAACTTCTTTTTTTGTCTCTTGACACCTCTTCAAAATATACTCACTCTATTCATAATTCACTAGGCTTGTTTTCATAGCATATTCCATGTGAAAGAGACTGGAGCTCTCATTTCCTTATTTTTCAATGTAATGGCATGGCTCTAGAGTAAGCTGCATGTTGAGTGAAAGAGCAATGTAGTGGTTAAGTGGCCACACTTTGGAACCTGAGTGTTGAGGTTTGATTCCAGCTTCTCCCACTTTCTAGCTATGTGACCTTGGTCAAGTTGCTTAACGATTGTAATTCTCAGTTTCTTATCTGTATAATTGGGATAATTGTGAATTGTCATAAGGTGGTTATGAGATTTTTAGAGAGAAAGTGATTTATCCAAGATTACACAACTACTTGATGGCGATGCTAGGACTAAAATTCAGGTAAATTTTTCAAGCAGAAGCGTTCAATACACTCTGAGCCTGTCAGGACAACCCCAAGCTGGGCTCCAAAGAGAGCTGACCTAAAACAGGCAGAGCCCAAGGACAAGGCCAGCCACTTACAAGGAATGATTTCCATCACAGTGGGAAACCAAATACTTGAGAGGAGGGTAGCTAAGGAAGCCAAGAGCCCGGTTAGGTATAGGGATAAAGCTGGGAGCAAAGACCTAGTGCAGGAGAGAAGAGATGACTCAGAGACACTGCTGGGGTTTTTATAGGCCACCAGCTGTGGATTTTTATAGGCCATGGCGAGGAGCGTGGGGGGTGTGGTCTACATGGCTTAAAGACCCAAGGTCTGGGTGATTAAATAGACAAATAGGGTATGTGAGGGAATTGCAACTATATAGAAGATGTCTGACAGGTAGTAATAAAAGAGGGTAAGTTGGAAACTGAGAGGGACCAGGACAATAAAGCCCCAGAGCCCAGACATCCAGTTGTGACTATCCTAAAGTAATAGCCTAAGTTTGAAAAGTTATAAATAAGCAAAGGTAATGATAAAATTTGTTTTAAAAATTTTTTCTGGCAGCAGAGTGCAAAACTGATTTGGTGACAAGGAGATCATTTAGAAAACTATTGTATAATCCAAGGAGAGGTGTTGAGGATTGAAACCAGGGTAATTATGGTGGAATTGGAGAGGAAAGGATGTACTTGAGAGATTTTTAAGCACTAGAATTGATAGGATTTGGGTTTTGACAGCTGTAGAGCTTGGAAAGAGAGATTTAAGTACACAGTAACATCTTTAACAATGTGAGGGATATAGGAAATGGGTTGGGTTTGGGCCAGGGGGAAAAAGAGGACAGAAATTGAGTTTGTTTTTTAACATGCTGAATTTGAGATCCTGTGGAGCAGGTGGATGGTGATGTGCAAATAGATAAGTGGATATACAGGTGCAAAGCTCAGGAAAGAAGTATGGGCTGGAATAGATATTAAGAGTCTTCAGCACAAATACAGCTGAAGCTGAAATTCTCGTTGTGAGTGAGGTCACCTGGGAGAGGGCAATGGTGGAATGAGAAGCAACCAAGGATGGTACCTGTAAAATTTTGACATTTCAGGAGGTAAATGAGGATAAAAAGTCCATAATTGACACCAAAGAGGGACTAGAGATATTGGAGCAAAGTGGGAGAAAGTGATGTCATAGAAACCAAGGGAAGAGAGAGATGCAAGAAAGAGGCAGACATATCCATGAAAAGACAAAACATATTTACCAAACTCCCACATTGAGCACATGAGAAAGTGACTCTAGGGACTAAATTCTAAGGATTGAATTGTGTTCCCCAAAATTCACATGTTGAAGTCTTAACCACCAGTACCTCAGGATGTGATCGTGTTTAGAGATAATCAGATTACAATGAGATCATTGGGGTGGGCCCTAATCCAAGATGACTCAGGTGTGTTTATAAAGAAGAGGAAATTTGGGCACAGAAACATGCAAAGCAGAGAGTAGTCACAGCGTCAAATTCTACAGAAAGGTGAAGTAGGAGAATTACTGAAAATGTCAGTCCAGAGGCCTTTGATGACCTTTGTAGAATACTCCCAGCCAAAAAGAAGGAGTAGATCTCAGGGAGCTGAGAACATGGACACAGCAGATAGACCACTGTTTGGTGATGAAAGGTGACCTCCTAACTGAACCAAACCCACCTCTAAGCCTCAGTTTCGTTATCTGTTGGAAGGTTTAATAGCTTCAGATTTTCAGAGGGTGAGGACTAAGTGAATGAATGGAAAAATATGAACTGCATGGCTCAGAGTAGTAAGGAATAAATGATTGCTGTGATGAACAGGGGTGGGGCTAGGAACCTTACATAGGTGTTGCTCCTGAATTCTTACAATGACCATGTGAACTAGGCATCGTTTTACCCCACTGAAAAATAAAAATGAGGAAATTGGGGTTTAGAGAGGTTTAGTAACTTACTCAAAGTCACACAATTAGTAAGGGGCAGAGTGGAGAGACTTACTCAAAAAGTGCCAAACCACACCATAAAAGTATGGTGACATGTATTTGACATTCTAATGATAGTCATATAACATTATTGGCTAGAAATTAAAACCGATTCAATTCTATATCCTGCTGAAACCTTCAGGTCACCAGCTGTGTGACCCTGAGCAAGTGGCCTAACCTCTCTGAAACTCAGTTTCCTCATTTGTAAAACTTTGAATGTTTATTGTATAGGTTAAATAAAGTAATTCGTTAGAAGTACTTAGCAGAATACCTAGCTTATAAGAAATCTGCTAACAAATATTAACTTTACTAACATTTACTGGACCTGTTACTATACCAGGAAGGCAAAGGAGAGTGAAACATGTTTCCTGCCCTTGTGGAACTCAGGACAGGATAGTCACATGAGCAGTGAAACTTTAACACAAATGAGGAAACTATTATAAGGGAAGAAAAAACAATGTGATTTGGGAGGGAGAAAGATACAGATATGGTGAAAATAGGAGGGAATGATAGCAGAGAAGGTATCAACTGTGAATTGTGTAGTGATCTGGATCTCAAAAGAAGAATCGAGTTTTGCAGACAGAGAAGGCAAGAAAGGCATTCCAGGCAGAAGAAACAGCTGTACGAAAGCAAAGAAGGCAAAAAGTCTAAAACAGCAATCCCCAACTTTTTGGCACCAGGGACGGGTGCTCCTATGAGAATCTAATGCCTGGTGAGCTGAGGTGGAGCTGAGGCAGTGATGCTAGCACTGGGGAGTGGCTACAAATACAGAGGAAGCTTCACTCACTCATCTACCACTCACCTCCTGCTGTGCGGCCCAGTTCCTAACAGGCCACCTCCTGCAGCCCAGGGTTTGGGAACCCCTGGTCTAAAAGGACTGAAAGGGTCAGGGAATAGCGAACAGCACAAGTGTGACTAAAGGGTAAATTATATGTGTTGATTGATAAAAGCAGAAGAGAAAAATTGGATTTAGTCTATGAAGGGCCTTGTGTGCTTCACTAAGAAGTGTGATCACTGGCTCATGAGTCTTTAAAGCAAGAATGTTTTGTAATCAGATTCTTTTCGATGAAAAAGAGTAGTAGAGTAAAGGATAGTGAGAGAGAACCAACCAGGAGGCTATTGCAATAGTCCAGATAAAAGGTGATGAAGACCCCAAAACTAGTGGCCAATAAATTGCAAGTGGGTGGTGAGGAAGAGAAAATGAAGGGTGACTTAAACACAATATGTGAAATCCAAGGTATGAAAATGGCTTGGTCCCTTCTTACTTACCACAATCATCCCAAAGGACCAAAACAAAAACAAAGAAAACCTCTTTTAAAAATAATCTCTTTTGTTTGTATGCAAATAGGCCATGCACAGTAAAAATGCAACTCAAGTGAAATGACGAATGCAATATTTTGTCTACAATCCATGAAATGCAAAATTGAATCAGTTTACCAATTCTGTCCTTAAATATTTCAACTTCTCACATTAAAACTGTAGCCAAGCAGCGCAAAGCTTATGTGTGATTGTTTTTTATCTTAAACCAGATTTGAGGAAAGCTAAGGTCCTTTTCAAAAGAAGCCATCCCTTATTCACATCTCTAAAGAATAGGAAAAGTAACATCTTGTTTTACTGGAAAATTTCTTTCAAGTAGCAATACCCGTATGGTGGACCTTTGGAATCTTCCAGATAAAGGCGTGCAGAGAGAGCCACAAAAATTACACCTTTATGGTTCTGCACCACCAATTTGAAAATTGCAAATCCAGGTTGATAAATACATATTTTAAGGGTTCTCAGAAGTCTATGTTCATTTCTTTAGCTTACAAAGATGCCATAGGGAAGTGAGCCTTTGGGTGTGCAATGACCCCTCCCTCAACCTTGTTGTGAAATGGAAGCTTTAAAAAATCCAGTGGTTTTTTTTTTAACAAGCTTAGTCATATTGGCTGCGTTCTGTATGTCCCACTCTATTTTATTTTACTTGTAGTGCATATTTTATTTACACTCATATAAATATTTTGCATAAAACGGTGCTTTCACAGATCTTCATGCTTCCCTAAATTTGAAATATGCTGCCATTTCTTAAAATGTGTTAGTTTTGTTATGTATTAGATTCCTTCCTCTGCGCATATAAGAAAAAAACATATGGACTTAATTCTTCAAACAACTTTACTTTTAGAATATTGTCTTTTATTTCTTCTGAGATTATAAAGGAAATGGCAAATGTCAGATGCTTTGTGAAAGAAATGACAGTTTCTCAGAATGTGCAAGCGCGTACCTTTAAGCAAATGGACCACTTTAAATTCAGAGACCACAATCTTATGAATTTGGGTTTAGTGTTCCCAGGTTGCACTAAAGATTGAACCAGATACTTACATTGTTAATTCTGAAAAGTACCATCACCGATGTTGGTGATTTATTGTTATCAATTTTTAAACTTGTTTCTATATGTATTTTATTCAACTTGGAAATATTTTACATAATTTTGTTATTTGTTAGCTAACAGGACATCTTTTGTGTAAACTATCAGAGGAAGTCCTGAGACTGTAAGATTGTATTGTAATCCTTACTGAATAGCTAGACTATAGAATTATTAAATAAGAAGTTAGGAATCACTTAGTCTACTCTTCCCTTGACTGACATCTCTCTACTGTGCCAACTGTCACTGAAGGTCATGCAGACACTGTGACCATTTAAAGTATGAAGGGAAGGAGAACTGATATCTTTTGAAGAAGCTTATTCCTGAGACACAGGGCCTGGGGAATCTTATCTTAATTATGACCAATATGACCTAATTAGAATCTACTTCATGCTCTTAAGGTGGTATTTAGTCATTAGGAGGTCATACTCAACTGAAGTTGTTTATGTTGAAAATCACTTGGTGGCAAGTACCTTGATTGACATTATTAGATTGGTGTAGGTCTCTTACACACACACCTACAGGCTCTGGGAAGGCAAGGACCCTCTTTTTTTGCTCATCTTCGGTCACAGGACTAGCCCAGGGCCCACACTCAATGGGGGCTGGTTAAGTATTTGTTGAATGAATAAAGACAAACTTAAAAATAGACATTCCAGAAGTAACTTACACAGATGTAATTACATCTGTGGAAGTTAAAATATTATCAGAAATTATTACCAAGATACATAGATGGGTAGGAAGAGATAAAGCATAAAAATGTTTGCACATGTGTATCACTAGAGCCTGTGGTTAGTACCAGTTCCTATGGATGCTGTGGCACCATCTCCGAAGCTCTGCCCAGCCCCTTTCATAAGGTGCTTGTACACAGGTTGCAGGCAAGGCAGGAGCACTGCTCTGATTGTGGTCTTGCTGCTACAATCCTGGTCTCTAGTGTCCATGGGCTGAGTTGTGAGTCCCTCCATTTTGCAAGATACAGTCATTCTCGGGCTTAGCCTTGTTTCCTGACCTGTGGTCCAGTTCCCCACTGACTCCTGGAGCCTGATCGCTAGAGATGGGCCTATTCCACAGGGAGAAACTGATAAAGTGTCTCTACTCACCACACTATAGATATCACAGTTTCCAGAAACTCTTGATACTGGGAGTGCAGCAGCACACCCCCACCCCACTCTGACACGTCTCCACCAGACCATGACCTCATTCAGACCCCGTATGTGGAAATACTGACTCTTCACTTGCTGGCATTGTTGACCCTAGCCTGAGCTCTATCCAGCCATACCTTTCTCTTCTTGCCCACTGGCCCATACTGCTAACATCACAGCTCACCTAAACACCACACCCATCCCTAGTACAACAATCCTCCTTTTTCTAAAATGCATGCCTCCTGATGCTTACCCTTTAACAATGTTTCCTTAACCTCCTTTTAATACATGATAAGGTAATCTTCAATTCAAACACATATATTTTACTGCTGAGGTCAGGTATGTTTTATTAACCCATTGTTTGATTTTGAGAGAAAATGAAGACCAGAATCTTTTGTATTCGCTTGATAGAATCTTACAGATAACTGTTAGCATCCCTTACCTTTCTGACTTCTCCTTAGAGGACATCTAGGCAAAAGTGTGTCACTGGGTCCTAGTTTCTGTGTTCAGGAGTTGACTGAATACAATTTAAGAAACAATCCACTGTTGCCTCCTTTTTAGCATGCATGAATGATGGGTATGAATTTGCATCATGAGAAAGTGAATAAAAGGAGGTACCCCAGGGCAGTTAGGGAGAGTGAATAAGCCCGCCTAGGTTGAGAGGGGAGCCTGTGCTAAAGGGAGTGAGAGTGAAGGTCTCTCCCTACCTCGGCAAACCACTTGTAAGATATAAATACCGAGGCTGCAAAATTTGGGTTTGGACAAAGAAAAAGACTCAACCTCTAATGCTTAACTGCACAAAATTTGCTCCTAAGTATAGGCCAAGACTGTATCTCCCCCTCAAAGAAAAAAGAAACTTACAATATTTCTAAGAATGTTCCTCTAGAAACATGGAACTGAAAGCTATTTTTTTATTGATCTGGCCCTTAGAAAACGGTGGGGCTTTCTTTAATTTACCTAAGGAATTGACATAAAAATCTACAATTTTGCACCAGAAAGCTGCAGAAAGTGTCAAAATAGAAATACAAAACTAGAGATATTTTATGTATGGCATTTTAATACAGTTTGCAACATGGAGAAGTAAACCTTTGGACTGTGAAATTGATGCTAATTCTCTTACCCACTAGTCTAGAATCCCTCTAAAATGTCACAGCATTAATTTAGTTACTTTACCAGGAATCGGCGCATGTGGTTAGTGTGTGTGTGTTTTAAATATTAATAGACTTTATTTTTAGAACAGTTTTAGATTTACAGAAAAATTAAGCAAATAGTACAGAGAATTCCCATATCTCCTCTTCCCTGCACACAGTTTCTCCTTTTATTACCATCTGGAATTAATGTGATATACTTGTTAAAATTAATGAGCAATATTGATACATTATTATTCACTAATGTCCATACTTTACATTAAGTTTCTCTCTTTCTGTTCTATAGTTCTATGATTCTGACAAATTTATAATAACATATATCCACCATTACAGTATCATACAGAATAGTTTGACTGCCCTAAAAATCCCCAGTACTCCACCTATTCATCCCTCCTCACATCCCCTGACAACCACTGATCTTTTTACTGTCTCTATGGTTTTGCCTCTTCTAGAATGTCATCTAGCTGGAATCATACAGTACGTAAATTTTCAGACTGGCTTTGTTTATTAAGCAAAATGCATTTACGGTTCCTCCATGCCTTTTCATGGCTTGATAACATATTTCTTTTTATCATTGAATTATATTCCATTGTATGGATGTATCACAGTTGTTTATACATTCACCTGTCGAAAGGCATCTTAA
Source organism: Eidolon dupreanum (assembly GCA_028627145.1). Taxonomy (NCBI): domain Eukaryota; kingdom Metazoa; phylum Chordata; class Mammalia; order Chiroptera; family Pteropodidae; genus Eidolon; species Eidolon dupreanum. The sequence goes on from CM053507.1 coordinate 108,261,075, forward strand.
TTGCTTCTAATTTTTAGTGATTATAATTAAAGTTGCTACAAATATTCATGTGCAGGCTTCTGTGTGGACATAAATTTTCAATTCATTTGGATAAATACCTAGGAACATGATTACTGGATCGTATGGTAGGCTTATGTTTTAAGTTTGCTAAGAAACTGCCAGAATGTGTTCCAAAGTGCCTATATTACTTTTCATTGATATAGGCAGTCACCAGCAATGCATGTAAATTCCTGTTGCTCTACATCCTTGTCAGCATTTGGTATTGTCATTTTATTTTGGATTTTAGCCATTGTAATAGGTGTATAATAGTAGTTCATTGTTTTAATTAGCAATTCCTTAATGACATGTGATATTGAACATCTTTTAATATACTAATGTGCTATCTGTAGTGAGATGTATGATCAGATATTTTATCCATCTTTAAGTAGAGTTGTTTTCTTTTCTTTGAGTGTTAAAGATTCTTTGTTCATTTTAGATACCAGTCCTTTATCAGATATATGTTTTTCAAATATTTTCTCCCAGTCTGTGGCTTGTCTTTTCATTTTCTTAGCAGTTAGTATATTTATGCTTTAAGCAGAAAGGGTTTTGAAAATATAATTTCACAGTAGCAATTTTATAGAAAATGTTTTATGCCCTCTCTCAGGTTGTATCAGAAAACCCTGTCTGTGGACCCAGTAGAGTTTCATTAAAAGGGGAGAGTCAGGCCCTGGAGGCTGTGACCGACTATTCTGCATTATTAGAGGTTGCACAGCAGGGCTGGAAATACGAACAGGACCCAACCCTGAGCTGTATCACTTTTAAATTAAGAACAATATGGAACCATGTTAATAGTCCAATCCTGGGCCCCCTTGCATGGATTATATTATGTATAGGGTATGAATTTCTGTCCATGGATCCAAGTATGTAAGAAATTATCACTTTTTTTGATTATCCATTTTTTATTTCCTTTAATTCAATCTAATACCACCTCTGAGCCCCATTCTGCTGGTTGAACAGGATATTCTATCTTAATCCTACAGTGCTGCCCTTCCCCTCCTGTAGCCCAGTCAGAATTCAGGAAGCTTGCCTGGTTTCTAGAAAGTAGTGGAAGGGCGTCAAGTCCCTAGTTTGTCCCAGTTGCCATTGGCAACATCATTGTGGCCTGTGAAGTCTGGCAGGTCTCTGCCCCTACGCCACAATAAGGAATGAGATTATCCACTAAGGCTGGGCTTCCTGAGCTAACGGCATCTCCTCTCTAGGCATGAGCCATCACCCTGAGGTTGTTATCCCCCTGGGAGCACTGAGAAGGGGGTACTCGGGTCCCACTGCCCACAGGACCCACACACCTCTCTCCTTCCCTCTTTTCCTCTTGCATCTCAGAAGTACTCTGTCTCTTTCTTTCACCTTCCAAGGCACCTGTATTTTCTCTTCCATGGGCTTTCACAAGCATCCAGAAGTGCCTTTGACTTTAGGTTTCTTCTGCTTTCTCCACTGCAAAAATCCCTTGGAAAACAAACAATAATTAACATTTCAATAAATTATTCGTGGAAACTATTTTCTTCTGTGTTGGAACCACCACCTCCTAGACTACCTTTAGATGGTCTCTTGACCACTGGCCATAGGAAGCCATTTATAGGTAGCACAAATATATGACTCGAGCTGAAAACTTCAGCTAAGTGTTTAGATGTTTCCAAATGCCTACAGGTTTCTAGCTTTACCTACCAGAAGTGATCCTAACTATGTGGTCCCAGAGGAATCTCTTTTGAGCTACACTGAGGAAGGACATCAGGGAGGTATCTGTTTCCCCCTCCTAGCTACCATCTATAGCCACTCCCTCCTGCTGCTTTTTCTTGAAGCCTTGGCTTCCTCAGACCTGAGAACATCCGGGAGAGAGGCACTGGAGGAAGTAGTCCCACACAGAAAGCAGCTTTCTGGTTACCAGTAACTTCCTCCTCACTAAACACAAGGAACCAATCTTCACGCTATTTGACCTCCTCTCAGCATTTGATACTGTTGACAATCATTTGACCACCATCACTGTTGAACCCTCTCTGTCCTTGGCTCTGATGACCATTGGGTAAGGTCTCCTTATCAGATTTTCAAGTGGCACAAGGCCTGAAAGGATGGCTAATACAATGAATGATATATATGAGATTCATAGTAATTTTGATTGGCCTCAAACACTGACACACAAACAAGATGGGGCCAGGGGGTGGTGATTTGACTTGACACGTGAAAAAAAAATCATGGTCAGTCAACCTCCCAATGCAACTGTTTACAGGTTAATTTGATCTCTGACTCTTTAATGAAAGTGATCTTGTCATTGCCAATTCCATTGTGTGAGCCCTCCCTGAAAAGAGGCATGTTAATAAAACTCAGGGAGATGAGTGCCAGTGAGAAAGCCACCAAGTTGATTAGATCTAGAGACCACATCATATGAGAAACATTTGAGGACACTGATTATATTTAGCTGAGAGAAGAGAATATTAAGAAAATTTATGAGATCTGCTTCTAACTATTTGGAGGGTTTTATGTAAAGGGGTAAAATAATACATATTCTAGGTGTTCCAGATAACAGGAAAGGAACAACTAGATGGTACTTATGGGTCTGGGGAGTGAGGGGTAGGAGATTTGGGATTATTATAAAGACGATCTTTTTCTTAAAACTGTCTTATCAGATAGTGAGTTTCCCAACATAAGTGAGGAAGCAAAGATTGAACATTCATCTATCAGAGATGACATTGAGGGGGTCATTACTTGAGAGAGAGACTGGAATGACTTGAACAACCTTGCAACTCTAAGTTATAGAACAGTAAAATTCCTTGACACCCTATTATCCTTTGTTTCTGCTGCCTAGCTCACAGCATTGTGGGAGGCTGCTCTAAAAAGAAACTGAAATGATGGGAGAAGGGATATACAAAAGAGAAAACAGTAAAACAACTTTTTTAAAAAGAATCTACTATATGCCAGAATCTGTGCTAGTCAACATATGTATGTCATCTATTTAATCCTCACAACAAGCTTATGAAATATTTAATATTACTTCTGTAAGGAAGCTAAGGCTCAGAGAAGTTAAGTAACTTCCCCAAGAACACACAGGCACTAACTAGTGGAGCTAGGGCTTGGATGCAGGTCTTTGTGATTCTAAAGCCCAGTGTGGTGTGTTATTTTTACTCATCCTTTATTTATGGCAAATGATACTGCTTTAAAAAAAACTTAGTATTAACATAAATATTCCTTTTAAAATAAATTTACTTAATAAAATTAAGAGGAAAAACATCATACAAAGAGTAGTACAGATTTTACATGGATATGAAGTGGTACTAGTAGCTAGAATGAATGAAGTTGAGGAAATATTATTCCAAATATTTTGATAATAAGACTTTTCAATTTAGCCTATCTTACATTTTGACTGCTGAGTGCAATAAAAAAGGAAACTTGAAAACTAAGTTGAATATGAATTAATTCTTCTGTGTTCTGATGAGTGGTAATTTCACATGTTACAATAAGGAAACCAAATGGACCCTTTCAAATAAAAAAAAAAAAAAGATATGATTGTAAAATCCAGAGGAAAACCCCAAGTGGGGCCTACTCGAATAAAGGATGAAGTTTCCAAGGTATGCACATAGAATGGCTGAGGGGAAGTGGTGACCCTGTGAGTCAAGGCCCCGGACCCATGTAGGAGCCCTATGGGTTCAAGTGGCCGTAGATGGAAGGTGAAGGGGTTTACAGACCTATTTTGGGAAGAATGATCATCATCTTTCCAGTGATATGGGGAAGATCTTTGTGGAAAGGTCGAAGTGAGAATCAGAAAGTCTGAAAAGAAGACAGGTAAAAAATAATGACAACTAGCCACATAGCATGCTTCGTGCTGGGTGATTTACATGCAAGACCTCATTTGGTTTTCACATCAATGCAGCAAGAAAGCTATTGCATTTCATAGATGAGAGGACCGAGACTGGAAGATGCTCAGTAACTTGCTCAGGGTCCAGTAGTCAAGTTAGGATTTGACCTTGGACCACTGGTTCCAAACCTGCACTACTTCCCCTGTACCACGTGTCCTCGCTTGAGTGAACCTCCTCAACCCAGATGACAGCTTTCACTCAGTCACTTTTAATTTCTCCAGCCCTGCAGGGCACAAATAGCCTCCAAGAGAGAGGGGGAGGCATGCGTGGAGTGGGCTACCTCACTCCTGAACTCAAATGCTGCAGATTCAGAGCACATAAATGTCCCCCACATCAAGCAGAAGGCTTTACAAGGCCTGATCAGGCCAGAAAAAGATACCAGACATTTGGGAGCAGGGTTATATATGTAAACCCTATCCCTGCTGAAGCACTAGGCTTGGGAAAAATCCACTCAGCATTCACATACCTTTCACACTTCCTCTTTGACTTGTATCCAGAACTCAAGAGTACCACCCACTTCCAGGAATAGTGAACCAAGGTAATAGGAACATTTAGGACATTTAGGATTCTATTAGGGTGATATGAAAATAAGAGCTGTGTATATCAATTGGCTTCTCGAAGAATCCAGGAGAGGTACTCTATGAGTGAATTGGGGGGAAGGTGGCAGGTGAAGCACTTGGTGTTTCTGTTCTCTCTGGTTGAGGACAGTGTCTTGCAGCCCTGCTGAGCCAGACACAGGGCCTGGCGCATGGCTGACCAGCAAGACATTTGTTGAACTGAGCTTAGTCTTTACCTATGAGCCTTAAAGGCTACACTCCTGGATCAGTCTCTTTGTTAGAGAAGGTGACTTAGTCAAGTTTGTGGCTGGGGTTGTCTTTGGGGGGTTTCCTCAGGGCTTTACACTCACTCACTCTCTGAGAGTGCATTTGTAGTCATTGTGATCAGTGGAAATGCCCACCTGCCAATCTTATCTGGAAGAAGAGCCCGGCCCTTTCTGCGGTGTTATTCTCTCTAGTCAGTTCCCCTTTCTTCATTTGAGCTCTGGCCTCTTCTTCTCTACAACGAGTGTTAGGAGAAACAGCTAGCTCAAAAAGGCTCTTGTTTTATTCTTAGTATCTTGCTTCTGTGGTTCTTGGGAATGCCACTGGGCTTATACATCTGGTCTCTAGGAGCTGCGGTGGATGGGCATTTGTGACAGGTATGTTCTTAAGAAACTCGTGTGCCTGGGGAGTATGCTGTGGGATAAAACTACATCTGGGCCAATGTTCAGAGGTGGGGCCGGCAAGAGAATGGTTAAAAAGGGGTATGGAGTACATGCTTAAAATCTTTGAACATCAGGCTTAATTCTCAGTCCGACTATGTTTGAGGTAGGGAATTACAAAATTGTGTTTCTTCCAGCCAGATTCCTTCTGCTTTGGGACAGGACAGAGCTAAGAGACAAGACAGGCAGGAAATACAAGGTGCCCCTGGCCAAACAACTTATAGCCTCTCTTGGCCTTAGAGTGCGGGGGACTCCAAGTAGCTCTGCTCCAGGAGTAGTTCAGAGATACTGGCCCTGCCTAAATCCCTTGTGCCAGTGGGAGGTCCACAGGATGGAGGCAAAACTCACAGCCTCTGCAGTGGCCTCTGCTTTCTTCTTTGGCTTTTCCCTTCTCTTGTCCAGAAACCTTTCCCCATTTCTTCTTCCTATCCAAGCGCCCCATGCCAATATTGGCCCCTCTTGGCACCAGAGACCCCAATAGCTCATTTGTAAAGAAATAGTCCTGGGTCAAAAAAGAGCCCAGGTGGTGGTTTACTGTGTTCTGTATACCATGAACATATTTGCATTTGCAAATGGGCTTAAAATAGTGCCTCCACTAATCGTTATTTAAGGTTCTGGAGAGACAGGTGAAAATAATTTTTGGCCAAGGGAACTTCCCACTCCTCTCAAATTGTTATGACTAAGGAGATAACCTATCTTTCTGACATGCAACCTCAATCTTGGGACTGAGGCTCTGGACTAAAATGAGTCTACTTAATTGTGTGCACAAGCTCACAGTTCTATATTATATCTTCTGTTTGTTGCTGCAGATACCATTAGTGCTATTTACATTAGCTATTTTGTATATAATGAAAGCTTTTATAAATCTCTGTTTATTCATGTGCTCTCAATATATTTATTGAGTGCTTCCGATGTCCCAGGTGCTGAGTTTTTAACAGGGAACATAAAAGACATGGTCCCTATACTCTTGAAGCTTCTAGGCTACTGAGAAAATGGCACTAAAAATAATTTTATAGCATCAGTGCTTTGAAGGAAAGGACATGGTTCTTTGTGATTGTGCTCATTGTTTGATAACTATGCCTTTTAGCTTGATATTTTGGTTTCTCTGATATCCCTACATGTCAGATGCCCCTTCCTGGTGGAGGTGAGGATTGGATTTTTATGGAGTTGAGGTAGGGTGGGGGTAAGGGAGAGAGGAGAACATGAAAGGTGAAAAGGTGAGACAAGTCAGATTTTTAGGAGAAAATCAAGGTTCAAGTCCCATGTTTTGAATATCAGATAGAGGTAGGAGTTGAGTTTAAGAGTCTCTGGGTCAGAAGGTTGAAGCCGTGAAGTGATAAAACTAGAGCAAAATATGTCTAAATAAGCAAGGAGGGTGGAGGGGAGGTTCTTCAGGAGTCATCTAGAATCCAGGCGAGTGTTGACAATTCACCTTTTATGGTCAGGCAGATAAGAGTATTTGGGAGGCAGGACAGAGGGATAGGGCCATAGGTCCAACCCTTATTGGACCCTTATCCTCATCTCTAATCTAATTGAGAGGCTTGTCTCTGAACTGTACATCAGCGTGTACTCAGGCTGAGGTTTGGAAATAGACATCATTTTGAATATGTGTTGAAGAAGAAAAGTTTGTCTTTAGTGCTTTCCATCTCCCCGTCAGGACTGGAAATGTCCCATTCCCTATTCTGCTCCCTCCTCTTGTGAGCATAATTCCTTTCTGAGTTTCATCTCCAATTTAGATAAATTAACTTGAACTTAAGTTTTAATGGCTGAAAACAACAAAAAACATTTCCAGTTAGCATTTGTGTTTTAACAGGGGCTTTCAAAAATGTGTTAACCCAAGGAATGAGTAATTTGGGAATTCCAAGCACCAGGGTAGGGCTGATACTTGGAATGGGGAGAGAGGGACACCCCTCAAATTGTGTCCTTGAAACATTGGCTTTCACTCTGACCATGATTCTGGTTTTGATTAAAGAAGAAGGGCTGGCTCCCTTGGGGGGCCAGCATTGACATGCCTTTTAGTGAGTTCTGTGGGTTTTATTCATGGCAAGCAGAGCCCTTAACTGGATGTGCACACACTCAGATTTCCTATAAAACATTGCATGATGTTTACCAATAGGAACTTTTTGGCAAAATGGAAAAGATCATTGTTTTTTTTTTTTTTTTTAATTTTATTTATTTTTTTAATGGTGACATTGGTTAATGAAATCTGATAAGTTCCAGCTGTACACTTTAACAGTAAGTCATATAAACATGGTTTTTAAAATTATTGATAATTTGAAAAAGGCATGCTTCTTGACTCAGAAAGGTCTGATTCCATATATAACTAGGCATCTGTCTGTATACGGACTTGCTGTTGGAAGACAGGAAAAGCTAAGTGTTAACACCATGCAATGCTCCTTCTGGGTGAGTGAGGAGAATGGACTCTTAATATTAATACTTCAGTTACCTACAATATTGGGGAGTGAATAAAAGCATCCTCTGCTCCTTAAGAATTTGCATAGACATTTCTTACTCGTACCTAAGCATCTTTGATGCTGTCCCTCTCAAATTTCTGTGGAAATGCTGTGCTCCCAAATGGGTGAGAGAAAACTGTATACTGTGCTAAAAATGAGAGGAATAGACTCAGAATGGGAGATAGGGAAAGGTGGTACGTCCGGGTTTTCACCATTATTTTTCCTCCTTTTTTGGAATGTAATGAAAACCTTAAAGCGCCAATTTAAAATGTCTCCTCTGCATTATTCCCCCACTTTTGCTTGAGCAGTTCTGGTGAACAGGGGCTCATTACCGCACAAGAACGTCTAGTGTTTGGTTGTAGCACTCTACTCAAAGTTTTCATTATCTGGAGCTGAAGTCTGGCTCCCTATAACTTCCAGTTATTGGAACTACTGGCCCTCCAGCAACAGTGCATGTGTCATTCTATAGGAGAGCCCTTTAGTATTTGCAGATGAATATCACATACTTGCAGGTTTCTCATCTCCAAGTTCAATACCCCCAGTCCTTTCAACTGTTCCTCATTTGACATACTTTCATTATTCTCTAGTGAATTGTGCTTCACCATCTCTTGATAAACTCTGATTTGTCAGTGTCATTCAAGTATAACCAACTTCACTGAACATACCACAAGTGATGTGGTCTGATAAGCACAGACTACGGTTACCAAATTGAATTAAGATTGAATTAATTTTTAATTAGCCGTGCCACATTAACATTTATGTGACTTTTACATTTACTATGGGTCAGCTATTTCTCAATTGAACATTTATTCCACTTCACATTCTTTATTTTAAAACTTAAGTGCAGATCTTCACACTTAACCTCGTGAGATTCAATATACTAGTATCAGACTGTCTTTTTAGGCTTTATGCATATTAATTTAGCTGACCAATTGACCAGTAGCTACCTGGTTCATTTTTGTGTCATCTGCACATTTGAAAGCAGATGTATGATTTCTGTGTTTTCATTCATAGTTTTACTAAACATTTGAAAGTGAAAAAGTAAAAAACCAAGCCTTTAGCTTCACTCTGGTATCAGTCTATTAAACAAGAATGATTCCTCACATTTGGTTCTTGAAAAATGAATGAATCAATCAATACCAAGTCCTCATTCCCCATATTTAATCCAACGCTGTATCTTTCTACCATATCCTTGATAATAATCCTAAATATTGCTTACATCTATCTTCTTCTTTCTACTTCTGCCCCTAACACCCTAGACAAAACAGCCACCTTCTTTTACTTAAATGACTAAGTAGCCAACTGATTGGTCTTCTGGCATCTGTTCTGGCTTTCCTACTATCCATTTGCTACACAGTAGCCAAAGTCATCTTTTCAAAATGCAAACCTGATTATGTCACTTCTCTGCTTTAATTTCTTCAGTGTTTCACATTGTTCTCAGAATAAAGACCAAGGTCCTTAAGTGACCCATAAGATGAGCATGGTCTCCCTCTCTTGTCATTTTAGCATATCAACCTTCTGCTTCGGTGCCTTTGCACATGGTGTTTCCTTTGCCTAGAATCCTTCTAAACCACCACCAACCCTTTACCTACTTAGCACCTGTTCAACCTGTTTGTTTACCTATTGGTGCATTATAAACTGCCCTGAAATTTTAATGGCTTAACACAGTGAGTATCTTACTCTCTCACATACAGTGAGTGAGTCAGAAATTTGGGAAGGCTTCTAAGTGATTTTTCTGTTTCTCATAGCACCAACTAAGGTCACCTGGTGGTATTAAGCTAATGAATGGACTAGTCTAGAGCTGCACTGTCCAATTCAATAGCCACTAGTCACATGTGGCTACTGATCACTTGAAATATTATGGCTTGTCTTAATTGAGATGTGCTGTAAGTGTAAATCACACAAGATTTTGAGGATTTAGTACAGTAAAAAAAATGTAAAATGTCCATTAATAATTTTTATACTGATTCCATGTTGAGATTATAATATTTTAGATATGTTGGATTGAATAAAATATACTATTAAAGTTAATTTCACCTATTTCTATTTAATTTTTTTTAATGTGGCTACTAGAAAATTTCAAATTACGTATGTGCTTGCTTGCATTGTATTTCTATTGGACTGTGCTGATCTAAAGCAAGGATATATTTTTTTTCAAAAGGCCAGGTAGAAAATATATTCAGCTTTGTAGGACATATGGTCTCTGTCACAGCTCTTCAGCTCTATTGTAGTGCAAAAGCAGTCAGAAACAATAATTAAATAAATGTGTATGGCTGCATTCCAACAAAATTTTATTTGTAAATATAGGTGGTGGCTAGATTTGGTCTGCAGGCTGCAGTTTACTGACCTCTAAGCTAGAAAATTCAAGATTTTATTCACATGCCTGGTGGCTTGATAGGGATGTCTGGAAAGCTAAGCTCAACTGGAACTATTGACTCAAACACCTACACGTAACTTCTCTTGCATAGTGGCCTCAGGGTAGGGGAACATCTAACATGGTGGCTCAGAGCCCCAGAGAGCATATTCCAAGAAAGACGGAAGTTGTAAATTTTCTTATGATCTAGACTCGGATGTCCCAAATCTCCCTTCTACTCACTCTATTGGTCAAACAAATCTCTGAGGCTAGCCCAAATTCAAGAAGAGATTAGATTCCACCTCTTCATGGGCGAGCAGCAAAAAATATGTATCTACCTTTAATCCACCACATCATTCTTCAAATCTCAGTTTAGACTAGTCATAGTATAGGTTCTCAAAGTACCATGAACCTCTCCTTTGAGCACTTGTCATCAATATAATTTTACATTTATTCGTGTAATTATTCAATCATTATCTTGCTCCTCTACTAAACTGTAAGCAACCCCATAAAAAGGATCTGTTTCTGGTTTCGTTATATTCCCAGCACCTAGCACAATGCCTGACTCAATAAATATTTGTTGAACGAATGAACAATATCAGGGCATGGCTTTTCAGCCAAGCAACTATACTAGTATTGATCCCACATTTTTCCATACTACTCTCAAGCATATCATGAGACACCCTGTCAGAATCCTTGTAGAAATTCAGATACATTCAATTCTCAGCAAATTTCTTATTTTACAATTCTGAAACTTTATGAAAAAAAGAAATAAGCCTACCCTATTCCTCCCAGTACCTCAAAGATAATAATAGCTGTCCTAAAGGTATAGCTTTAGGTTCTGGTGATCTGAGAAGTAATCCGTGTAACATGTCACACCAGGGGCAAGGCAAGACCTCAGGAAGATTGTGCTCCTACTTCATATCACTCTCCTCTCACCTAGCTGATAGTGCCAGTCCAGCAAGCCTACCTTGTCCAGTCACAGTATGAACTGGTAAAGGCAAAGGGCCAGGCCCTGAGTGCTTTCCTCCCTCCACAAAGGTTGTGGTGTCTCTCGCTTTGTTTGGAGCAAGGACGATTGTATGCGCGGGGGGGAAATGAGCCTTGTCACCTTCCACGCTGGTGCTGGACCTTGAATTGTAATTTGTGAACCCTAGCTTTCTTTTTAGTACTGGGCGAAAGACGAAGACCTACACATTCTCCATTCCCCCACAGCCTCGAAAATAAGCCTGAATCTGAGTAAATTTAGTAAATGTTTGCATGAGAAATGGTCTCAGTGAATGACCTTCCTAGGACATCAGCAAACATAGCATTTTTTTCTAGTACCCCGATCACCGCTAATATTCTAGACAAAGTTGCGAAATAGGAAACATTTTCTTTGTTGCTCCCCAACTTCTGCCTTGAAATTCTCTCATTTCCCGTGTCATCATATCTGTACTTCTCTGTTTCATCCCACTTCTGTCTGCCTCCAGTCCACACTGTTTTATACTGCCTTTTGCCTGTACTAGATCCCACATGTCCTTCAGACCTGAGATGCAAAAGATCCCTTTTTTATTCCCTCCTTTTTCTGCCCAAATACTATTTCCCCAGAGCTTTCCTAGGCAAAAGGTTTAGCTGGAACATAGTAACACGTGCCTGGAGCTAAGCCCATGCCAGGAGACTGATTATCTGTCCAGGGCTGGAGGGGAGATGAACATTCTCTGCCTGAAAAATAATGGGTGCTCAAGCAATATTTGGGGAATAAATGGAAGTTCAAGATAGAAACTCCCCTGATACAAAGGGACACTTTTGGCCACATCCCAACCCCCATCTCAGCCTGTTTCCCTGAATGTTACACTCTAATTCCATGAGCCATCATTACAGCTGGCCCTGGGAATGTGCTGTTCCCCTGTTACTCTGAGACTGGGTAAAATCAGAATCCTTTCCACTCACCCCCACAGCCCAGCTGAAACTGGCTGGAACTTTTCAAGGAATTTCATCAGTTTTTAAAAAGAACACAGCAAGGCTGCATGAGTTTAAATCTCAACTCTGTCATTAACTAAACAGCTGGCTAGGGCAAGCTCCTCAACTTCTCTGAGACTCCATTTTCTCATCTGTAACATGGGGGTAAATAATCCCACTTTATTGTGAAAAGTAATAGTGTAATTAGTCTTTCAGCTGACTCTCACGTTCTAGGCATATAAAGTAAGGGAAAGTGGTGTACAGTGGGCGCTCTTCTTTGGTTTCTGAAGTGAACCTCCAACTGTATGGGAACTGCTCATTTCAGGTTATGACCAGTTCACTCACATATAGACCTTATTCCGTTAACAGCTGACAGAAATCTCTCAGAGACTCTCCCCCATACATTCTTAGGTTCTTTCCTCTCCCATTCTCCTTTTTGCTCTCTCCCTTCAAAAGCAAGAGTTTCTACTTCTCAGGAGAAAGCAATGAGTCGTGCTTGTGGTTGAGAATTCATTCCTGGGGAGCAGTGATATTTCTGTTTTTCTTCAGAGCCAGTGACATTGAAGAAGCTGGCTTACTAACCCAATGCCTCACCCTCACACACAAAGACTAGAGTTGAGAGAAATTCTTCACATGGGGTATTTGTACTTTATAAAAAAGAATCATGTCCATCTTAAGTATTTTAGCAACATATTTTAATAAGGTCTCTGACAAACTAAGTGTACAAAATGTTGTTTAAGACAGTGTGCACTCTTCAAATGAATGTTAATGACGTTTCCTAGGAGGACTGTCACTGCTGTCCCCAAATCCTTGAAGGGCTTTAGCAAAGTGTGGTAGGCTTATTCTGGGTAGTTCCAGAGAACAACACTAGTATCAAGGAGAAGAAGAGACGGCAGCTTCTCAGGGAAAGAGAGTTTGCAAATAGAGAAGTCAAAATGTTGTTAACTTCCTTCTTATACCCAGCATTCTTCCCCACTATGTGAATTACAAGGACAGACCATTTATTGAAGATTTCCTAGGGCCAATAATTTCATGTAATTATTTGAATTCAAGGCGATTTCTTAAATTTATGCACCTGTTCAATACATCATACCAGGGGGGAAAAAATCTTTAATTAGGTCAATACTGCTTTTTGCTTCACAAACAATGAAACATTCCTGTATTAGGTGGGAGATCGGACTCAAAGGTTTCCCAATCCTGAGATTCTATGATAAATAGAATGCTGGCAGCAATTTGATATGAGGGAGTGCAGAAGAATCAGACAATGAACTCTCTTTCCAGGCTGTGTCAGCTTACCAGGTGTCAGCGTTGGCCCAACAGATAATACCCAAAATCTGAAATCTATTAAAATCACTGGAAAGGAGGGGGAGAGCAATCAGGAGCAACATGAGATTCATATGTTGAACATTCATTATGTGCTTTAATGACTGAATATATTTGCAACTCATTATCACAACACACAAATTTTCAAATTAGGTACTAATTAACACTACTTTTTAAAAATAAAAGAGGTTCTACAAATCGATAAGGGAAATAAGAAAAAAAACCACAGACCTAAATTAAAAGTAGGCAACAGAAATGTATAGACAGTCATGGAAAAGGAAATCTAATTTTTTATACATTTGAAAAGATGCCAATACTTATAATAAAAGAAATTCATTTTAAAACTACAGTGAGAACTACCTCACACCCATTGGGATCACACACACACACACACACACACACACACACACACAAACCCAAAATAACAAGTGTTGGCAAAGACATGGAGAAATTGCAACTCTTGTGCACTTTTAATGGGAGTATAAAATGGTACAGCTGCTATGAAAAGTATGACAGTTCTTCGAAAAAAAATAGAATTACTCAACATATATATGTGCTTTACTGTTGAATTGTATGCCTGAAACTTACTGGATTTTGTTAACCAATGTCACCATAATAAAAATAAAAATTAAAAAATAAAGTAAAATAAAATAAAATAGAATTACTACATGATCTAGTAATTCCACTTCTGTGTATATGCCCAAAAGAAATGAGAGCAGGGTCTTGAAGCTATATTTGTATGTCCATGTTCCTACAGCATTATTCACAATAGCCAAAAGGCAGAAGCAGCTCAAATGTCCATCCATAGATGAAAGGATAAATAAAGTGTAGCATATAGCTATCTATCTATCTATCTATCTATCTATCTATCTATTTAATATAAAATATTATTCAGCCTTTAGAAGAAAGGAAATTTTGACACATGCTATGACATGGATGAACCTTGAATACATTATGCCAATGAAATAAATGAAATAAGCCTATCACGGAAAGACAAATACTGTATGGTTCAACCTTATATGAGGTACTTAGAGTAGTCAAATTTCTGGAGACAGGGGCTGTGGAGGAGAGGAGAATGGGGAGTTTTTGTTTACTGGGTATAGAGTTTCAGTTTTGCATGATGAAAAGAGTCCTGGAGAGGGATGGCGGCGATGATTGCACAACAATGTGATGTACTTCATGCCCATGTGCTATACACTGAACAAATTAGTAAAATGGTAAATTTTGTGTTATGTGTATTATACCACAATGAAAAATAATTTTTAAAAATTACAATGAGGTGTCATTTTAACCTTCTCTATTGGTAAAGATTACAAATTAAAAAACCATATTATGTTGACAAAAATGGCATGAAAATAAACATACTCATGTTTTGCTGGTGGGAGCATAAACATAGTCTTGGGAGAGAACAAATTTTCAATATCTGTGAAGATTAAAATTGTGATACCCTTTTGACCCTTTAGTCAGGCCATTGTACTTCTAGGAAGATAGCTTACTCCCACATATGTGATTTGACATATGATTAGGTTTTTCATTGCAGCAAAAAATTGGAAAATATATAAATGTCCACTGATAGGTGCTGGCAAAATAAATTATTGCTATCCAATAGAATACAAGAGAATAATATGCAGCTGTTAGAATTAGGATATTCAGTATGTACTGATGCAGAACAATCTCCAAGGTAGTGGTAAGTGTGCAAAAGTGTGTATACTGTGCTACTGGGTGTTTAAAAATAAAATGAAAAAAAAATGGCTCTGTTTTCATTTTGTTTTACCTAAAATAATGCAAGTAGAAGCAAGAAACTATCAATAGGTAACAGTGGCCACTCCAGTTATGTCTACTAGGGAAAACCAGACAACTAGGGGACAGGGTTGAGAGAGAGACTTGCTTTCCACTACTTATCACCTTTACCTTTTAAATTTAGTACTATATGCAAATATAATGTGGTCAAAATTTTTTAATCACAAAAAAGGGGTTACAGTCTAGAAGGGAAGAAACATAACAGATACTTTCAGCCCAAAGCTTTGCGCTAAATGCTGTGGGAACAGAGGAAGGGTGTCTAGGGATCAGGGATGGCTTCTAGACGATCCACCCCCAAGGAAGAAATTTCTGCTGTTGGATCAGGAACAATTAGTTTTGCATCTTTTCCTAAGCCTTGGTTTGTTTTCATTTTATAGACAGATCTATAAATTAGGTTTTTCTTTCACTTTGGCTATTAAAATTACAAGCCAAACTCATGATCTGCACCATGCAAGGTAGGCAGATTCCTATGCTAAGCATTTACCTTGGCCTTGTACTTGACTCCATTTTATATTTCTGCAATTGGTTTGCCTTCCACCTCTTTTTAATGTTGGTCATCTTTCTTTATTCTATGCTTCCCTATAAGTCACTCTATAGCCTTTTTGGTCTAAGTTGGGATAAGTAGGTAAGTGCAGAAAGAGGGAGGGAGGGAGAGGAAAAGAGAGAAGATACAAGTTATAGAGCGATGCCTGTCATTTTCCTTGGCTCTGTCATTTAGATTAAGTGAATATGGTTGTGCTTGGTTCTCAAAGTGGGGTCTTTATACCAGCATCATTATCATCATCTGTGAGTTTGTTAGACATGGGTTTTACCCAAATTACTAAATCAGAATCTCTGTTAACGAGGCCCAGAAAACTGCTTTAACATACTCTTTCATATGTTTTTTTAAGCACATTAAAGTTTGAGAACCACAAAGAAACCAAAGGAATGTTAATTTCTAAACATAAATATTTTCCCATCGCCCCCATCATACCCAGTATATTGGCCAAAATAAGTTATACTAGCTACTGCAACAAGCAATGAAAAAAAATTCATTAGCTTAAGATAGTAAAAGTTTATTTTTTGCTCATATCACAATCTAGTATGAATATGGGCTAGAGAGAGCTATTTTGTTCATTTGTTCAGCAAAACAGCTTCCTTTCACAGGAGGCTTTGCCATCCTCTAGGCCCTTGGACTTCTCCTCTGGATCCCATGCATTCAAGATGGTAGGAGAGGGAGGAAAGAGAGGCACTTTAGTGACAGATCTGAAAGTAACACCCATACTTCTGCCCGCAATTCCATTGGCAAGAACCCAATCACATGGCCCTCCTAACTGAAGGGAAGGTTGGGAAATAGGGCATATCTGTGGAGCTAGGGGGAAAAGGAAATGGCTTTGGTGAACACATAGCATGGTCTCTGTCACACACACACATGGTTCTAAGTGAACCCAAAACTATGCTTGTCATGTTTTGGTTTTTGGTTTCATTTTTTAATCATGTTTTATTCTTTCTTTTCAATTTTAGCACTATGGAACTGAGCAAGACTCTCTTTGTGATGGCTCTCCTGCTCTCTGGTAAGAACCTTCAGCTTTATAAAGTCCTAGAATCCTTTACTGTCTCCTGATGAGTGTGACTACTGCAAGCCCAATCCTTGATGGGTTTTACTCATTTTCTATCCAGCGTTGCACAATATTACATGCAAAAAAAAAAACCCCAAAAAACAAAAACAAAAAAAACAAAAAAAAAAACACAAAACAACAACAACAATAAAAACACCAAAAACAACTTTTCTAGAAAAGAAGGAAACATCATGATTAAGAACAGGTATCTTAGCTAATGGCAGGCCTGGCCTGGGATGGAGCCTGATACCTTCTGTGCATCCTCCTCCTCTGCCATCTATATTCATGGTACCGGATATACAAAGTAGGCTTGCCTAGTCTGTCCAGGAGCCAGAGGAAGGTCTCTACTCTGACACCCCTGAAGCTTAACTTTTTTGCTCCGTACATTTTCTCTTCTGGTCTTCTCTATTCTTATTTCTGACATTTTCAGACTTTTAAAAAATAGCTAATAGGCTTCTAAAAGCCTCCTTTCATTAAGAAGCATTGGTTTCCATGTTCTCTACCTTCCCCCTCCCCTCCTTTGCTTCCCCACCAGCCCACACCAGTAGATCATACTTGCCCCTGCTTACTGGGAGGATCAAAAATCCCAGCCCTGCTACTACCAACATCAGTGACCTTCAGCTCGTAGCAGCAGCAGATTTACCATGAAGCTCATAAAGCTGGGCTACAGGGTTTCCCACTTGCACAAGCCCTATCCAAAGCCCCTCTAAGGAGCCCTACCACTGTGGTCATGTGTCTTATGCTTTGGTAAAATTTTCAAAAGTAACATATTTTACCACAATAAGTTAAGACCACTGCCTCTTTTTACTGCTAATTTTCTCTCCATTGCATTCTCCTCCCTCTGGGTGGTATTTTGTAATTGAGTTCTGCATTTCTTTTCTTAAAGAGCTGGCCCCCCACAAAGGAAAGAAATGTTAAAAGCGTCAGGCCTCACAGAACTCAGATCTTCCCTGTTTGCTTTTCTTCTCTAAGTTTCAGTTTCTTTATATGTTACTGGGTTGGTGGAGGTTCCTGCCACACATTGTGTGACTGGATGCCTTTAGTTTCTCCTGTCCTACCCCTTCCCCATTCTCAGCACTGAGAGGGAAGCCATCCCACACACACATCCTGGTGTGGGGCAGACAGGCAGGGTGAGCTGAGCCTGCAGTTTGGTTGCAGCATCATAGAGGCTGCCCCTGACTAACTGGCCTGGTGATTAGTTCAGCTGTCTGTAGCAGTGCTAGATCTTCTCAGCAACACCTGGGCAGACCCTGTTTGGGTGTTTTCTACACATGATTCAGATAGTTACTGACATTAGCAAGTGGGGAAACCATTCACTAAGATAGAGGACAGGAAAGTTTGAAAAGAAGGAAGAGAATACCTATTGCTATCTAAGTAGAAATATCCAACAGGCAGTTAGCTAACTGGAACTCTAGCAAAAGTTATTGGCTAGAGATAAGCATCTGTGAATTTTTAATTTATATTTGGCAGTTGAATCCATGAGATAGAGGAGAAACACCAGAGAGAGTGTGGAGAGTAAGGAGAAGGTCAAGAGCAGGCACTTAAGATATTTAAGGAGTGATCAGAGAAAACTTACTAGGAAAGAATAGAGTTTCAAGAAGAGATGGCCAACAATGTGACATTGAACAGTGTGGTCAAGTAAGATTAGATCTGAAAAGTGTTCTGGATTTGGCAGTGGTGAGAAGTCACTTACAACATTTGCCAGGGAAGTTTCAGCAGAGAGATGGGGGACTGAGGCTGGGAATAAAGTCAGCAATTGCTGCTTACTCTTCCAAGGAGTTTGACTATAAGAGAAAGATAAACTATGAGCAGTAGCAGAGGAAACTGCCAAAGTAACTGCTATGAGGAAGGAAGAGGGTGGTAGGCAGGGTGAGCAGCCCAGAGGCTAAGTTAAATGGGATGGGAGACTGCAGATTTGTGGTCTGAATAATTAAATAACTTCAGGAATTTTCAAGCATTCAGGTGTAAGAATAGATACGTAGATCAAAAGTAGAGTGTTGGGATGAATTCTGCACAAAAGGGTAAGTTTATTGAAGCTACTGGCAAGAGAGAATGATTGAAAAGATATACTATTGCTATGCTGTCCAACATGATAGCCACTAGCCACATATGGCTATTTAAATTCGTTAAAATTAAATAAGATTAAAATTTCATATCTTGGCCACATTAGCCACATATTGAATGCTCAGTGGGTACAGTGGCTGGTGACTACCATATTGGTCAGCACAAATATAGAACATTTCTACCATTGCAGGGTTCTTTTGGAAAGCACTGCACTATAGGGTCTAGACTGGATAGAGTCAAGGTCTTGATGAAGGTGAAGAACAGATATAGGTGAAGCAATAAAGAGCAAATCTTAGAGGAAGATATCTTGTGGACAGAGATAGGTACATTGAGGTTTAAGATTCTCAGGGCAGAGTTATTCTTGGTGATAAGTTTCAGGGTTATGTCATGGGAAAGGGGCTGCTGGAACTGCCTGTGAATGAAGATCTCCAAAGTGGAGAAGATCAAAAAACTTTGAGGCAAGTTTGTTGGTGAACTCATCCTTGCTGAAGTCACCCAGTTGATAGTAATAACTGGTTGGAAAGAAAGACCTTGCATTTAACGCCAAAATGCTCAATGAGCACGGAAGTAGTGGCAAATGATTAATAGCTAACAGCCATGAGAGACAGGTATACCTTCAAAGGGAAGGGTGTTGCTCTAGGTCCCCATGAAGTATGATAAAATGAGCAGTGGCTGGGGCAAGCGGTGTTCTTTGAGTTGGGCCAGATTTTAATGAAAGCACAACCTCGGGGGAAACATTCAATGAAGAGTTTGAGAATGTAGGAGTTTATTATAATGGGATGAGGCTTCCAGAGGGCCTAGTAAAGCTTTGAAGGAAGTTTAATAAAAGAAGAAAATTTCTTGAGTATGGATAAGCATAGTAACATGAGAAATAAATGATCCTTGGATATATGAGACACGCATTTAAGATAGTGGCCAGGTAGTGGTCAGAAGACTAAAGTTCCAGGTGGGGTCAGAGACCTCACGGGGTTAGAAGACTCCAGTTTTCGTGTAACATTCAAACAGTATATTGCTGAGGAAGTCCTCCAGTATCATTTGAAACAAGCTCTTCCAGCTGATTAGGGAGGTATCTAGATGTATTCTCAAGTGCCTAGCTCCTGACATCATCATGGCCACAAATTACATCTAGACCCAGACCATATTTATTATTCAAGTGCTGGGGAAGGGAGAGAATCTCAATGCTTATAATCACTGGAGTCCTAGTGAGTCCAGTAGCTGGGTGGCCTAAGGTCTGGGAATATAACAGTGAAGGACTAAAGCCACTTAGGGAAAATAGAGATTGAGCTAAATCTTTCCCAAATCATCAGAGAAGGGATCAGTATGAGTGGTTTTGAGTGATGTCATGGAAGCCAGTGGTTGGTGAGGAGCTATGGAGTATAAATTGTGAAATACTTTCAGTTCCACTCAGAATGAGCTTCAGAGTGATTTCCACCCCAAGATGAGAAGAGAGGGTTTGGCTGGAAACTGACTGTTCCTGTCATTGTCTCCTCTGTTGCACTCTGGAGACAGAGGTAGACATTCTCTATCACAGCCTCTCAAACTGGAGCTCTTGTTAAAATGAAGATTCTGATTCTGTAGGTCTAGGTGGGACCAGAGATTCTGCATTTCTGACCAGCTCCCCTACCCTCACGCCCCCACGTCACCTTACCCTGTGATGCTGACGCCTTTAGAACACAGACCACATTTTTGGTTGGTTGGTGAGGAGGAGAGCAGTTAGATGGGTGGAAGAAAAAGCCCTTATAATCTTTGGGAGAGGGGTTCTAGGTCAGAGAAGTTGGACGGGTCTATGAGTGAAGAGAGTAGGTAGAAAGGAGAGAAAGTACCATGAGGCACAGCAGAGAAACAACTATAAATCAGGAAGACAGAAGTCAAAAATGATGTCATTTCCAGGCCTGAAAGGCACAGTTGACCCTTGAATAACAACATTGACCGTTAACTGGCAGAATTTCCAACTGTGTGTTTGGTTTCTCCATTAGGTCATTTGCCCTATATCATATGGCAAGTTACTGAAACAACCAGAATTGGTTTCCCCAGAGATAGATGCCAGAAGCTTTTATAGTAGGTGGCACTCCTACCCTATAATTCAGAGTTTAGCAAAGATGTAGCAGGAGGCTCAGGATTACCTTGTAAGGTAATTACTGAATATGGTATATTTTCCTTAGGTCTTCCTTTCATTATTTCAGGTACCCAGGTAGATTTTCTCATCTCCCTCCAATATGGGGATATATCCTGTACAGAAGCTGCATTTTATACTTTCAAGTGTTTCACAGGATTCTAGAGGGCAGAGGACAATAGGCAGTGATTCAAGCCAGTGCCAGCTCTCATGGATGCCTGGAGTCTTCTTCCCTTCGAGTTCAAGACTACCCCCAACCTCCCGCTTATTTGTTCTCAATGGGCCACTCTTCACAAAGTTTGATTTTGCCAAATGTGTGTCACTGGTATTTGTCCTACTTCCTCTTAGAAGAGAAGCTTATTGGTCAGATCGATTTAACTTCTCCTAGTACCCCTCAAAGAACACCTCAAACGAAATTCCTCTCATCTCTCTCACCAACCTTCCTCCTTTTTCATCCTTAATGTCAACATCCCTTTACCAAAGTCCTGAATGATGAAGCTTTATTCAGAACCCACCCTAACTTCCTTCCCAAGGTGGCATCTAACATTATATTAACTAAGAAACAGCATACCCCCCTCCAACCCTGCACTTCTCACCCACGACTAATTTTTTGGCCAAGTCTCAAGTAATTAATTGTGTGACCCAGAATAGGTCCTACAAAAACCCTAACAATCAATGTTATTTAAGAAATTAGTTGGAACATATCCCTTCCATAAACTCTAATATTCCCTCAGTGAATAAAGACTTTCTCTGAACTCTCCCAGCGTCTCCTCTGGGGGCTGTAAAAATTTCCAGGGCAAAGCACATTGGGAAGAGCAAGTTAGTGGTAGTCGGGGTTTCCCCAATACTCCAAAAGCACATCCTCACCTTCTCATCTATGATTCATTTCCAGCAGTTCATTCATGTCCAGCATTTCATTCATGTACCTTACATGATCTTTGACCACCACAATCCCAAAACAACCATCGCATTTGCCCAGTTCTCTTTCTGATCCCTGAAAGAGAGGTCACTGAGATTAGAGGCTTTGGTTGACTATTCGTGTCATTTCCAAACTGTTTTGTATCCTTAAGAGAGCTGGCCTTGAGAACAGCAGTTGTGAGGGAAGCTCTCTAAAGGGAACTATTTGAATAGCAAAGATATTATTTAATGTCATCCCCAACTACTGAGGCATAATGAAAAGGGGGATATCGGTAACCATTATCAGAAATCTTTTTACCATAGCAGGCCAAAGAAGAGGGATTAGGGAGGGTAAAGGAAAGCTTTTGGTTATGGTATAGAAGTAATGAGGCCTGTAATAGTTATAGTGAAGAGAATCAAAATTCAGTTTAAAGGAAGATAACAGATGAGTTGTCCAACTGCTGATTCTGGGTTTAAATTCACAGAACCATAGTACTGGAAAAATCCATAGAACATTTAGTTCACCCCTCCATTAAAGAGATGAGGAAACTGAGCCTCATAGCAGTTGTATGCACACAAAGCCACAGACATTTAATTAGCAGTAGAGTGAGAACAAAGTTCAATTCTCCAGATGCCAAGATGTACGCACAGTCCCAGAGCTCATTACTGACAAGGTAGCATCTGGGTATTGTATAAAGAGAAATAGAGTTGTTGTTTTTCTTCCCTCCTGTTTCTTCATCCCCAATCTCCACCTTTCCTTTTTTTTTTTTTTTTTTTTTTAGGTGCTGCTTCCATGAAAAGCCAGGCATATTTCAATGAGACTGGACACCTTCCATGCCACTTTACAAATTCTCAAAACATAAGCCTTGATGAGCTGGTAGTATTTTGGCAGAACCAGGATAAGCTGGTTCTGTATGAGCTATACAAAGGCAAAGAGAACCCTCAAAATGTTCACCCCAAGTATAAGGGCCGCGCAAGCTTTGACCAGGACAACTGGGCCCTGCGACTCCACAATGTTCAGATCAAGGACACGGGCGCGTATCAGTGTTTCATCCACCACAAAGGGCCCCAAGGACTCGTTTCCATCCACCAAATGAGTTCTGACTTGTCAGTGCTTGGTATGTTGTGTTCACAACCCTGGCCTTCTAGATGAGACTGCAAGGAGCAGTGAAATGTTGGTGGGGGAGGGGGGAACTTGTAGAGAAAAGGCAGAGGACAGCCATTTCTGGGAAGTCCGTGTGAACGTAATGTAGGAGTAAGGAACTGAAATTCCTTTGTACTTTCTATAGTTTGCTTCTGAAGGTTCAGTAAGAATCTGCTTTGGGGATAAAATAGAGTTAACTGAATGAAGGTAATGTGGCTACGTAAAAACCATGAATAATTTGGTCATTACTGTTTATGTAACCATATAGGCCTCAAATCTCTTTTACATTCATTTCTCCTTGGTCCAAGATTTCTCACCCACTGAATCTTTGCCTGGAGCTCCCAGCAAGGGTGACAGCTAACTAATTTGGGTTTTCCCTTCAACCTCCCAGAGGTTGCCCATGAGTTGTTTGCTGCCCAAGCATGACCCCAGTTGAAAAGAGGGAAATAACCCAATGCACATAGTACAAAAACTGGCATACCAGGTCCTCTGTTTCTCCAGGCCTTAAAAAGCCTAAATGTCACCACAGTTTTTTTTTTTTAAATTATACAGTAAAATTAATTATTTTTATTTTGGTGTAAAGTTCTATAACTTTAACTTATATATGGATTTTGTAGCCATCACTCTAAACAAGATATAAAACATTTCCAACGTCCTAAAAACATTTCTTCATGCTATCTCTTTATAATCATATCCTTGCCACACTCATAACCTCTGTTTTATATCCCATAAGCTTGCCTTTATGAGAATATGTAAATGGAGCCAGTAAGCATGTAACCTTTAAGACAGGCTTCTTTTATTCAACATAATGCCTTTGAGATACATTCAAGTTGTTGCATACATCAAAAGTCTGTTTCTTCTGATTGTCCAGTAGCATTCTATCGTTTATCCACTCAACCCACGAAAAGACACTGGATTGTTTTCAGTTTGAAGTTATTATAAATAGAACTTCTCTAAACATTCAGGTACTAGTCTTTGTATGAACATAAATTTTCATTTCTCTAGGGTAGATACTCTGGTGTAAAATTACTAGATCCAGATTAATTGTTGATGAAAATGAAAAAGGCAGGATAACATCACAGAGTTTCTGAAACAACAGAGTAAAGCAGAGGCAAAAATAAGAATAGAGTGAGGAGTTGTTCTCTTTAAGCTCCATGTGACTTCAGCTAGGCTGTGGGGCATTTGGAGCATTTAACCAAGTGCTAAATCAATGTTTTCAAAGTATGGCCGGGTACTATAGAGGAATATGGTGTATTTTATGTGAGACACAGACAATCAGTTTTGTTTTATTTTAACAGTTTTATATTTAGTTCAATATGTATTCAAAAAATTTTGACTGGATCATGCAATCTGTGCTTTCGCAGATGTTACTACTGCTACAGTAGGCAGCACCATGGCATTCCACCTTCTACAGACTACACAGAGTATAAGCAGAGTGCTTTAGTAGTGTGTTGATATAGCAAAACTTGTAAAGATGGCATGCAAATCACTGAAGTTTCAGAAACAATATACTAAATTATATATTAGTATGTAGAACTTCTAAACAACCTTGTAACTATAGAAGGAGAGCAAGGATTTGGCTGGCAGAAGGGGCTAGGTGTCAGTGGTCTTCAATAGCCATAAAAACCTGGATGGCAAACAAGGCAAGAGAAGCTCTGTGTTTACCAAGATCATATAGTTTTCCTAAAAATGGCTGGGTTTGCCCAATAGTATATATGGCGAAGACACCTTAACAGTCATGCCCAAAACCAGTATTCTGAATTTCTAAATCCAAAATGCCCATCCACCCATTTATTACCATCCTACGTGGGTTTCTGGAAGATACGGCCCCAAGCATGCCAACACCATGAACTCTGTTAGTTCCTGGTGGAACTTTAGTCTCAATCCTTTCCTGCTCTCTTGGTCTAGTGAGCTGGAAGTTACCACATGGGACATGTGGATAGACCACTTCTCCTTCCAAAGACTTCGTTCCCTAGAACAGTGGCCTCATTATAAATCTTTGATGAGTTTGAGCCCTCCTATTGCTCAGAGAGCATCCCCTTAGTTTTCATACAAGAAGTACACATGGCCACAAACTCTATTACATGGCTTCAACCATGGGATCCCAGGTGTGCCCCCAGAGAGTACCCAGATCAGGTACCTAGCTATTTGCTTTTCTCTTCTGGATACATCTAAATTTATATTGATTTTTTTTATCTCTATTCTGTTTTCAGCTAACTTCAGTCAACCCAAAATAATGAGAATTTCTAATAATACAGAAAATTCTGGCACCATAAATTTGACCTGCTCATCTATACAAGGTTACCCGAAACCTAAGAAGATGTCTTTTGTGTTAAAAACTAAGAATTCAACTACCGAGTATGATGTTGTCATGAATATATTTCAAAATAATTTCACAGACCTGTACAACGTTTCTATCAGCTTGTCTATTTCAGTGTCTCCTGAAAGAAATGTGAGCATCTTCTGTGTCCTGCAGCCTGAGCCAACACAGACACAACTTGTCTCCCAACCTTACAATATAGGTAAAGCTGCTTCCTGAGACTATTTATTTTATCAAGTATTATACACAAATGGTTATGGCAGATTATCTGATGTCCCCTGATTGCCAGGAAACTTCCAACTGAGCCATTTTTTTTTTCACTATCAGGAAGGACTCAGACAGAGGGTTCCTGCCTCATCTGAGTGCCACAGGGTCCAGGGGGACCCTGTGAACCTATTCTGCACTTGAGGAAGCATGTTCTTAAGCCCTGAAACTGAATTGGCTTTTGGGGCTACCTTTGGATAGAAGATTCTGTCTGAAGTTTAGGTCAGAAAATGCAGGATTCATCCAAGCTAAAATTCTTCCATTTGTTCACACACACACACACACACACACACACACAGACACACAGACACACACACACACACACACACACCATGTATACATACATACAGCTCTTGTTATGATTACAGAACCATTCTAGACATTGTTGGTTACAGGGGTGAAAACTAAAAGGTATAAGACATTCTCTCTGTCCTTGAGGACCTTCCAATAGAATTAGAACTCCATGAGGTACATACTTGAAAATTGGATTTTAAAAAGATTAGATTGGAATCTAAATTATATCCCATGGAAATATGTGACTAAATTTAAAAACAAGAGTGACCAATAATCTGTTTTGTAGGCAATCAGACATAGGCAAGTTCTTTGAGGGTCAGGAAAGTTTTCCTAAAAGAGATGGGATCTCATAACACAAAAGAAATAATTGGCTTAATAAGTGTGGTGAAGAGACGACAAGTACTTAGACATATGGTGGCTTCCTCAATGGGGAAAAAAAACACGCTGAGACAGCCTCCAGGCTTAGAAAGTGAGAGGACCACTATTGATTAGCAGTATCCAACATGGGCACAAGTGGTAGTGGTGGGCTTTAGAGCCTATGTGTCAAGGAAAGACTCAGAAGCAAAAATCTTGTGATATGTTGACAAAGTAATATGGAGACCAGTCCAGCTGTAGAAAAGGATTGAAACTAAGCAGTGTCCTCTAATAGGAGCCTGCCATTTTAATTTGCAGCTTTACCCTTGAGGGAATGCATCTGTATTTGAAACTCCACTTTTGAGGAGCAGTAACTACAAGATTCTTACCTGGAATAAAGGCTCTCTGCCCCTACACTGCCCCCATCACTGCTTGTTCTGATCCTGATCCCTCTCCCCACATACTTGCCTCCTGCTTGCCTTGGCTCCTTCTCCAGCTATGGCCTTTTGCTTTATCCCTTCCTAAGTCATCCTTCCAACTCTTTGCTCCATCCTCTGGCATTGCTGCATCCTGTCTCTTGATGTCTCATTGTTAATCATGACTTGGTCTATGGATTGACTCATCCTTATGTACAGCCCCTGGGGCCAGTACCTACCAGCCAACTTTACCAGTGGGCCAATCCTCTCTCCTAATACTAATTTCCTCCACTCAGACACTTCCGCCTCTGAGAGTCCAGTAAATGGTGAGGCTACCCAGCCTTCCCTGATTGCTTCTACTGTAACTTCTCGGTATGATAAGAGGCATCTCCCTGAAGTTCAGCACCTTTTTGGAGCCACCAACATCACCACATATGATATACTCTGGGCCTTCTGCCGTGGCTCCCACAGTCTACAATTGAATAGGTCCTTGCTACCACTATAACTTCACCTATTTCTCAACGACTGCCCAAACCTTCCTAGTTACCACCATCTTCAGAAAAGTTTCAACTATAGTTGCCTCAGGAAGATGGGGCTTGCCTCCCTGTGTCCTTATTCTATGGCTTGATCAAAGATAGGTTAGACCCTGAGTCAAGGAACCTTTTGGGGTGTCAAAAGGTAGCAATTTTCATGTTAACGAGTACACCCCCACCCCCTTAACTGAGAATGCCAAATGGACTCAAGTGGAATAAACTAGGACAGACTCAGAAAGTCATGAATAAGGCCTACAGTGCCAAGAATTCCTCTTTTTAATGCCCCAAGAACAGGGATTGGATCCACAAACTGCAGCTAAGCTAATGGGAGGTCAACTGGTCCTATTTTCCTGATTAACTGCCAGAACTGTTCCTATAAATGTCTATAAAGTAGACCACTCAGTTCTAAGATTTCCTTCCCCAAAGCCTGTTTTTCAGCTTTCTAGAAAATCGGGAGTCTCCATGCAGCTCCTGACCTTCCAGGAGCTAATTCTTGCCCTGATTCCTCAGAGTATTAAGAGATAGCAAAGTTTTTCTAGTAGGTGAGACAGGCTGAAACCCACGCTTGAGGAACTCTGTTGTGTCCTCAGTAGAAAAAACCAACAAACAAATAAAAAACAACCTGGAAGTAGGAGACCTATGAGGAGGCTGCTATATTTGTCCAGGTACAAGGTATCTGGAGCCTGATCTAAAGATGATAGCAGACGGAGGAATTATTACAAGAGAAACTTTAGGACCTGGGGCCTGATTACATATAGGGCTGAGAAAGCAGGGCATCACACAGATGACTATACATTCAGAGCCTCAACACAGGTACTTTCTCCAGATTCCAGAACCTAGGGCCAGGTGGATCCTCTTCTAGATCACAGTCATTGTTATCCCAGCCTCCGGAAAGGGAAGGGAGCTTGGTCCAGGGATTTGGCCAGAGGCACTGGGTTGGTTCTTGGTTAGCTGCTGAAGACCCTAAGACAGAAACTTTCTATGGCCTCATTTTATGGATTTCAGGTTCCTCTGGCAGTGGAACCCTGGGGAGCTGCCAGCATGTAAATAATAGAACAGTAGTAATTATTAACCTTTTATAATCAACCTTCCTGGCTGATTGAAAACTTGTGGTCATTTCTAGGTGCACAGCCACCTATGCAACCCCGGCCTGCCCCAGACCGTGACCTGACTGTGGCCTTACTTCTACTGGTTATCTTTGTGTGTGGGGTGGTCTTTGTAATGCTAATGAAAAGGAAGTGGAAGCAGCCTGGCCCCTCTCCTGAATGTGGTGAGTCAGTGCTTGTCCTTTTTGCAGAGCGCCACTTTGTAGCTACTTCCCTATCAGCTGCATTCTGGAGCTTGTTTGCCCAGCCCAGACCGGCAAAAAAAAAAAAAAAAAAAACAGCAAGTGGTTGGAGGGAGAGGTTTCCCCTCTGGACCCCACTTAGATGGGACTCAGCAGCTGATAACGTGGCTCTGGATTTCTAGGAAAAGGCAACATTTCTAACCTGAGGTTTACAAATATACTGCCAGCTTCCAGACAAAGTGCATTATTCCTTACTTTACCTACCTCACTTCATTAGGTTACTGTGAGAATTCAATGAAGTAAAGGGTGAAAACATGGCTAAATGTTAGTAATTATGGACCTGGTAGGTTTCAAGTAGGGGTGATGAGAAGGGTAGCATTAGATAACCATGACATTTGCCTTCTCATCTCTAAAAGTCTAGATTTCATGCTCCTGCTTTTCTTCAGATCACATATATCTTTCACCTTTTAAAAGTCTAGGTTTCCTGAGAAGTTAGATGAATTGTTCCCCACAGACTTTTAAAAATAATATTAACTTTTGTCGATTACCAGGTATTACATATCCACTAACAAATATACTGAAAGTAAAAATCACTTATGCTTCCACTAGTAAGAAAAAATTATTATGCTGACAACACTTTAGTATGTATCTTCCAAATTTTTCTATGTATAAATCCGTTATTTTCTATAAATGAAAAAATATCATAAGGACTATTTTTTACAATTTGGATAATAGCACATATTTTTTAACTTTTGTATAAAATATAGAATGAAAATAGTCAATATCATTAAATATTATTCTACAGCATCATTTTAAATAGCTGCAAGATATTACATTATGTGGATACACCTCAATTTATTTAACCAACTCCATATTGTTGGACACTTGGGTTGTTCCCACAGTTTTACTATTGTAAACAGAACTGCATTCATCAGCCTCCCCTCTTCTGTTGTAAAAGTGGCCTGTGTTTAATGGGGGGCAAGGTGATTCCTGACTTTATAATAACCCCATGCCTTTATGTGTTTTGGGCTGTTTTGGGTGATGCTGTAATATAAGATTAAACTTTATCTCAGTAATTGCCTCCAGTAGAAGTTTAGTTGGTGTTAATAATTAAGATAATCTCCTTACTCACTTATGATGAGTAATGCTTCTGGTCGGCAACTTATTTAAGATTTCAGTGTACTAATTTTAAGATTCGTCTAGAAAACAGATAACATTATCACTCATTTATTTCATCTTGCTGAATTTAAAAACAGGATATTGGGGAGTGATTATCCAATTTCAATAAATTAACACAAAGCATATGGCAAAGCAATTCAAACTGCTAAATAGGGGGTGTGCTGAGAGATTTGTCTGATACAAAAGTGTAAACTTTGGAGCATAGGATCAGATGTAGAGATGTACCATACTTGTCCAGGTTTGTCTTTTCAAAGTGAGCATTTTGGGCTTCTCTTTCTTTCAATCTCATCATCATTAAAATTGGCTAAATGTACAGAAGCTTAGGAATAAGCTGTCTTTTAAATTTGTTTTCACATTGAAATGATTAGATTACAAATAAAACAAAGAAAAAGGGATGGAGAAAGGAGAGTAAGAATGTTTCTTCCTCCAAGAGGCAATGAGAAAAATTCAGGAGACTAGATAAGGGAGCTAAAGAGGAGGATGTGTGTTTACACATGACAGAAATTGCAAGGAAGTTTAAGAAGCTATATGTGTGCATGTGAGATGGTCAAATTGAGCTATGAGTGGTAAAAGGCAGAAGACAGCCAAGAGCACAGCACATATATGACCCTCCTTCAAGAATGTGATAAAGAGTACTGGTAGGAAAAAGTTGTTTGGTCAGACTGTCACCTGTGCCAGTGAGTTTGATCAAAGAAAAGAATCTTGAGGAAGGGAGATGTGCCAAGAAATTGTGAAATGAAGATATGAGATGTTTGTAAATTTAGGTTCTATAACTTCAGCAATGTCTGCACTTGCTTTGTAGATACCTCTGACATTGGCTAAATGATAAACAGAATAATGCTCCCAACAATGTGTCTACCCCATATACCCTAGAAGCTATAATATGTTGTCTTACATGACAAAGGGGCTTTACATATGTGATTATCCAGGTGGGCCAAATCTAATCACATGAGTCAGAGAACCTTTCTCAGCTTGTTTAGAAGATGAGATAGAAGAAGAGATCCAAAGCTTGAGACAGGCTCAAACTACCATTGTAGGCCTTGAAGATGGAGGAAGGGGTCACAAGCCAAGAAATGTGGGCAGCCTCTAGAAGCTAAGAATGGTCCTCAACTGAGAGCAAGAAAATGGGGATCTCAGTCTTTACAACCACAGGAACTAAATTCTGCCAGACATTAAAGCAAGCAGTCATGATCCATCCACAGAAACACAAGCTTACTGATAACAAGTAGGAACTTCTTCAAAAATGGAGCTTCTTCCTAATCCAATATTAATCCTTTCTTCAAGGTCCTCAGACTAACTAACTTAAGGTCAAAACTTCTTTCCAATGTTTGTTCAGTAATTACAGTGTTTTTTTGTTTGTTTGTTTGGTTTGGTTTGGTTTGGTTTGGTTTTTGCTTCAACCACACGTTTTAAGATGTTAATAAAAGAGAAATGCCATAGTTATTCTAGTTAGTTTCTAATCTCTTCTATTTATTTATTTATTTATTTATTTATTTATTTATTTCGAAATAAGGCAGTTAAGGCATGAGAAATTGTAACCTTGAATTACTGTCTTTTCCCATTCAGAAGCTACTTTATTAGCTTACTCACTGGGGAGAAAGACTAAAATAGCTCCTCCTAAAGTTTTACTTCCTCATTTGGGTCTGTGTGACTGAAACCCATATGTAATAGTGTCCTAGCAACCAACAGTTTTTGTAACTTGCCTCCCTCCACCAAATCTGAAAGAGTCTCAGCTCTTTCAGGAATGACTTCTTAAAGGGCAAATGTCTTTTCCAAAATAAACCATTTTTATCACCATTTAAACAGAAACCTTCACAGGGCTTAAAAACTAAAAGTTGGTGATATCATCACATCTGCCCTTCAAAATACAGGTCCAAAAGTTTAGAATCTGTGTTTTCGCTTTCTGCTTTCACTTTAAAATCCAAGTATTTTTTTTTTAATTGATGATGATTTTGTCATGGGTATAAAAGAATAATTTAATTATTCTGCGCTGGTCTATAGACATCTGAAATACTCTATTCAACTATAAGCACCATTATTTTTAATAACTTCCATAAAAATAGAACCTAACCAGATTTTTTGTGTCTGGAAGCTTAGTCAAATAAGAAATAGCTCAAGTAACCAAAGAAGCTTAGCCAGAAAAAAAAAAAAAAAAACCCTTGAGGAGGACACTGCCTTCAATTTCCTGAAGAACTGCTATAAGGTACAAAGATCATATTTAACGGTGGCTCCAAAGGGTATCTAAATGGGTGAAGGTTATAAGAAGGTCTAAGGAAATAAGAGACTTTTCTAACAATTAAACTTCTTTTAAAATTATGTAGAAGATATAGCACTGCTATATCTCCTTCCTCACATGAAGGATTAACTGCTACAGGAATGCCCTTCACCCATAAACAACTAGAAATCAGACAAACCATAACTGTTTCCAGACATTGAACAACAAGCTGCAGAAAACTGTAGTCTCAGAGAGAAAAGGTGAGGTGAGCCCTATGAGTGCCCCAAACTTACCGCCTGGAGTCAGTGCCCAGGTGGCTCTGAAGGTAGGGGGAGCCCTGATACCAAAACTAGAAAAAGCATTACAAAAAAAAGAAAACTACACACATCCCTTATGAACAATCCTTAGTAAAATTAGCCATTAAAATCTAGTAATATATTAAAAGTATGATACATCATGATAAAGTGGGGTTTATTCTAGAACTATAAAATAGGTTCAACATATAAAAATCAAACATTAGAATTCACCATGTTGACAGACTAAAAAAAAATCATGTAATTATATCAATGCATTCAGAAAAAGCATTTGGCAAAATTAATACCCATTCATAATTTTAAAAAAGAAAGAAAAATTCTTATAAAAGTAGAAATACAAAGGCACTTTCTCAACCTGACAAAGAACGTCTACTAAAATTCTTCAGTTAGCATCATATTTAATGATAAAAGACTGATTGCTTTCCACCTAAGATCAGGAATAAAGCAAGAATGTCACTCTCACTATTTTTGTTCAACATCGTACTGGAGATCCTAACCAGTGCAACAAGTCTAGAAAAAAAAATAAAGGGCATACATATTGAAAAGGAAAAAGCAAAACTCTCTCTCTTTTTTTTTTTTTGTGGCAGTTAACATGATCATGTTTGTAGAAAAGCTTAAGGAATCCATTAAAAGCTATTAGAACTAATTGAGTGTAGCAAAGTCACAAGATACAAGGTCAATATACAAAATCAAAAGGAATTGTATGTCTGTATACTGACGATAAACAATTGGATAGTGAAAGAATTTAAATATCATTTGTAATAGTAGCAAATAATATTAAAGACTTGGGAATAAATTTTTTAAAAACAATTGTAAGACTTGTATACTGAAACTAAAACACATTACTATTTAACAAAAATTAAAGTGACTTAAATAAATGGAGAAATATGCCATGTTCATGGACTAAATATTAAGATATCAGTTCTCCCCAAATTGTTTTATAGATTTAATACAATACCAATCAAAACCCTGGCAGGCTATTTAGTGGAAATTAAAAAGCTAATTCTAAAAGTTATGTGTAAATGCAAGAGACCTACAATTTCCAAAACAATTATGAAAAAGAAGAACAAAGATGGAGGATTTATACTACTTTATTTCAAGATTTACTATATAGCTATTGTAACAAAGCCACATGGTATTGGTGAAAGCACAGACATATCAATCAATGCAACAAAATAGAGAGTCAAAAAATAAACTCACATGGTCAACTAATTTTGCCAAGGTAATTTCAGGCAGAAAGGATAATCTTTTCAGTAGATGGTATTGAGTCAATTTGATAGTCACCTGGAAAAATATGAACCTAGACATCCAAAAGATAGCTGGAAGTAGATCATATATCTAAGTATAAAAGAGAAAATTAAAAGACTTTTTGGGGAAAAAAAAACAAACCAGAAAATCTCTGTGACTTTACCTTAGCAAAATCTTAGATAGGACACAGTAAACACAAACCACATATCATAAAAATATAAAACAAATAAACTGAAATTCATCAAAATTAAAAATGTTTGCCTTTCACTTTGTTAAGAAAATGAAAAGTCAAGCTGCAGACTAGGAGAAAATGTTACAAAAATGTCTATCTTTGGAATAAATATTACTACTCAGTAATAAGAAGACAATCTATTTAACAAAAGGCAAGGAGAAAAAGATTTGAACAGATACTTAGAAGAAGACATATAAATGGCCAATAAGCATAGGTACACAGTCACAACATCAGTAGTCATTAGGGATGTACAAATTAAAACTATAGTGAGATATTACTACACAGCCACTAACATGGGTAATATTAAAAGGACTAGTAAAAACCAAGTTCTGGAGAGGATATGAAGCAAATGAAATTCTCATGCACTGCTACACAACCTAGCAATAGTAGATATTTACCCATGAGAAATAAAAACCATATGTCTACACGAAGGCATACACACAAATGTCCATAGCAACCTTCTTCATAATACTGCAAACCTAACATCCTGAATTTTTATCAGTTGGGGAATGAATTAAAAAATGGTAGTATATTCATACAATGAAATACTGCTGAGCCATAGAAAGGAATAGAGTTCTGGTAACAAACCACAACATGGATGAATTTCAGTAGCATTATGCTAAGTGAAAAACATCATGCACACACCAAAAAATGCACATTATATAATCCTGCTTATATGAAATTCTAGAAAAAGCAAAACTTTTGTGACATTAAGCAGATTAGTGGTTACCAGGGGGTATGGTGGGGGAAAAGAACTGATTGAAAAGGGACAGGGAACTTTGGGGGCTTATATAAATGTTCTATATCTTGGTTATGGTAGTAGTTACATGACTGCATATATTTGTTAAACTCACCAAATTCCATATGGAAAATAATTGGATTTTATTGTGTATTAATTATACGTCAATAAAGCTGATTATTTTTACACACGTACAAACGTGCACGTGCACACACACACACACACACACACACACACACACACGCACATGGACTGCCAATGATAAAAAGTGTTCAAAACCATCAGGCATGTTGTTGAGGGGATTTCTGTGGTCCCTAAATTCCTCCATGGACACCCAGGTTAACAAAACCTGCTGTAAGGCTCTGAATGGGACACTAGCACTGTCACAGTAGTCAATCTATTAAAATTTACGCCCCAAGTTGCATCAGTAGCAAGTTCATACCAGTAGCAACTTGGGCTTTGGGAGATCTAGCTAGCTAGAGATTTCCCACTTGAGTCTGTCCATGCAACATTGGTGTAGTATTTGGTAGTACCAACTGGCTAACCCATTTTGGCGTCAACATCTTTCAGATTTCCTTTTCCTCCTAAGCTTTACTTTCAGGAAAAGATTGAAAACTCTTTTCTGAGCACTAAATAATTGCTAAAACCAAAATATATTATCCCTTCCAGTATTATTTTTATTTCAGCAAAGACTAGAGCTCTAAAAGAAACACCTATACCCAACGTTAAAACTTAAGGCACAGAGAACAAAGGATGGCATTTACTTTTTGGATGCAAGTTGTTCCTTCTCAGTCCTCCTGAAATTGCATCAAGTCACCATCCATTCCGTATATAAGGCTACAACGATTTTTCTCTGAGTCCTAGTACTTTTGAAGGCTCTTCAAACTTTCCCTCTTTTAGTATCGATGGGCAATACATTTTCTGAGGTTGTTTTGGTTTCTTTCAGAAGCCAACGACATGGAGGAGGGAGAGAGTGAGCAGGCCAAAGAAAGGTAAGTCCTGACCCTGCAACATTGTTGAAAGGTCCAATTCCCAAAGGTTCTGTAGCTTGAATAGGCTTATGTCAGAGGCATGCTGAGACTACAGTAAACATGAACCAAAGGAGAGGGAAAGGAAAGTAGGGGGAATTAGGATGTGGAGGAAAGTGTGTCCTAGTTGTAAATGGATGGCAGCATGTCCAATGTACAGTGTTCAATGGGCAATGCAAGCTCAGTCACTGTCAAGTAAAAAATTAACACCAATGGTGAAAATGGGTTACCTCTTATTCACTGTAGTAACCTCAGTACTTAGCACAGTGCCTGGAATAGTGGGTGTCCACGTATGGAATGAATAAATGAATACATGAGTGATAACATATTCCCTCTGACCTCTGTGTCTTTGCATCTACTATGCCCTCTGCTTGGAATATTCTTCTGCCACTCATTCACCTCATTCTTCAGACCTTGGCTCAAGCAGCACTCTCTTAAAAACCTTTCCCAAACTAGGTTATATCAGCTTACTATAGTGCCATGTAAATCCCTGTCCTTTTTCTTTATCACACCAAGTATACTTACATATTTGTGTAATTATCTTATTAAACTTTATAAACTAAACTAAACTCTATAGAGGACGGGGATCATATCAGTTAATTTCACCATTGTGCCACCAGCACCCAGCACAGTGCCTGGAATATAGTAGGTGCTCAATAAATATTTGTTGAAGGAATGAGTGTATGCATGAAGATTCCTGGTGCTCAGACCTTTCAAAACATGGTGTAATCAGATTATCTGTAACTCTATCCCCCCTGAGAAACTGGGCTTATCAAGAATATCAAAGCTTTGGCTGCACGGTCATGGGGTCAAAGCAACCCTCAGTGAAGAGCCTGGTCACAGAGACATGGTCATGACTCCAGAGTGCATAACCCCCAGAGTGTCCAGCACTTTTCTGGATACACCAACTACTTGTAAGTCTAGGGATCCTAGATAGTGAACCTGGGAGCTGAGATCTTGCCTGCCCCATCAGACTCAGTTCAGAAGTTGTTCAGAAATGATCCAGAAATGCCTGCAGAGAAAGGAAGCAGGGACTCAACATAGGGCAGGGGCAAGCCCAGACCAAAAAAAAAAAAAAAAAAAAGAGTAGTTATTGAAGGAAGCCTGGATGACACTTCTTCACCTCTCTCTTCAATAGTTTGTTTCCACTTGTTGCTACTGCAATGACCCCCTGCATTCTGTCCTTGTTGAAATCTAGAAAGAATAATGGCTCTATCGTGAAATCTCACCTAATTCTTTTTCCTATTTTTCCAGAGTAGAAAATTGTGCATCTGAAAGATTTGATGAAGTCCGGTGTGATGTTAACACTTCAACGACAGCCTCAGGTGAAAAAAAGTGCTACACATTTTTAATTAAAGAGTAAAGTCCAGCTGACTATCCATTTTTTATACACTTCCTTTTTCAAGTTTTTGGCTGACCTTTTATCATCTCTCTAATCCTTCCTAGAAGGCAAGAAATTATCATTAATAAATCTGGGGCCTCCAGAACTCCCTCTAAGTGAAATTGCCCCTCTATAATATAAGCTCTGCTCCCTTTGCCAGGAGCAGATTTTAATTGCTTCCTTTAATTACAGAGCTTGTTAGCCAAGCCACTTGACTGTCTCCTGGCTCAGGAATATTGTTTAGCACGAACACTTCCTATTTCAGATTTGGCCTCTTTTCTTAATTTTACAAATTATGTTTTCTGTAAAACTTACATTTCCTAGAATAGTGGTTTTTATCTACTCTGAATTCTGAGGTATACCTGTGACTGAACACCTACCTCTTCAGTCTGAGTGGAAGCTACATACTTTATTGCTTTATAGTGTTGTTATTAACAGTTTTAAATATAATGAAATGTGTACTGTAATAATGTAATTACTATGCCTTAAGAAAAGCCCACCCTCTCCTAAGAGTTCTCCTCTTTCTGTGAGGGTCAGTGAGGAAAGCGGTGGCCTAGAGTGCTTACAACAATGTGAAGACAAACTGAAAATTTGAGAAACTAGGAAAAAAGGAGATGGAACCAGCTCTGAATCCTGTAGCCATTTCTATATGGGCCGTTGCTAATATTGAGAAGGATCCACATTCCCAGCAAGCTATCAATAAGCCTTAGCAGAGAGCACTGGATAAAGCAGGAGAGTACTATGCATCGTGAACCCTACTTCTTTTCTTGAAAAAGATGAACTGAGATGATGGCCTGGGGCAACTATGCAAGAGCCAGTAGAGAGATAACAATACTCAAAAGAGAGAAAAAAAATATCTTGACCAACAGAGATGCCCATAAATGTCCAGTTTGTCTAGTGCTTTGACAAGCCTTGGGGCAAACAACAGATGGACAATTTGTCCAAATGGACTTAAGACAAACAGTAATTTCCTGAACGCTTTGAGGGTTTTGATGATAACTAAGTTGTTGTGATGTTTCACCTGGCTGGAAGCAGAGCTAGGGAGAAAGAGCTATCATCTTGATAAAGGGATGAATGGAAGGAGGCTTAGGACTCTTCAACTAATGGCTGAGAGACCAAGAGCTGGAGTGAAATTTGAAAGAACAGGATGCAAATCATCCAGAGGCTGATTTAGCCCATAGATGCCCTAAGAAGATATCGGCTGGCCTGAAACAGTGCTATTGAACTTGTGTCTGGGGATTGTCTATTCATCTCATTCTCAACAACAGGAAAACTGGGCTCAGGAGAGAAATGTACTAGCCCAGTAGAAATGAATTAAGAGATCCTGGCTCTAAAGCAGCATCACTAAAGAATGGAGCAGCCTCAGTCCCACCTTAGAGAAAACTTTGGGAGGCCCAAGCTATAGAAATAGTTCTGTAGACCCTAGAAGGTTGTAGACGGCTGTGCTAGCCAAATTTGTCCTTGTATTATTACCATTTGTGTGCTTTGCCCTGCCCTTGCCTTCTTTAGACTCTAAGCATCTTGCTAGTTCCGAAAATTTGTATGGAATAGTTCTCAGTAAATTTTTATTAAACTGATTTAAAAGTCTACATTTTCTGCTTCTACTTCAGCAGTCCTATTCAACCCTTATAGTCCGATATTACTCCCTGTCTTCCAACTGTACTTCCTTCTTCTTTACATCTCTGTGGTAGCCCCATTCTCTTATCACCCTAGCTGGAAGCCTTTGACTCATCCCAAACCCTCTCCTCTTCCCTTTCCCCTAACCACTGTACAAAAAAGGGGGGCTAATATAATTCTATATGTTTATCTTAGTAATGAGACATAAAAGATCAGATAAGAGAGGTTATTTCTGAGGACAACTGGGAAATTTAGAGTTAAAGAAGGAATACCTTTTTTCAGTTTGTAACCTTTTATACTGTGTAATTTTTAAATCATGTGCTTGTATACACACTGAACAAAGGCTAATACAAAAGTACTCCTTAAAATATCTTGATTATAAAATAAATTCACAGAACTGTATTATATATTTGAAAATTGCTAAGAGAGTAGGACTCAAAAGTTCTCATCACAAGAAAAAATAATTTGTAACTATATGTAGTGATGGATGTTAACTAAACTTATTGTGGTAATCATTTCACAGTATGTGTAGATATCAAATAATTATCTTGTAAACCTAAAATTAATGTTATATGTGAATCATATCTCAATTAAAAATAAATAAATAAATGCAGAAAAATTCTGGAAAAACAGAAAATTGTCTAGGATATGTCTAACTTCTTCACCAATGGATCCCAGGCACCTAAAATACTACCTCAAAACTATTTGTTTAAAGCTTGAATGAGACATTAATATGTCCTCTGGTTAAAAACATCCCTCCTTTGTATATGAAATTCTCCAGACCTTCTGTGTTCCACGTCTGAAGAAAAAAAAAATCCAAGGAAGGTTGAAGGAGGTCATTAGGTTCAATGATAGTACTAACATTACTGGTGTTTCTCTTGTACCAGGGACTCCTAAATCTTTAAATTTAGTAACCCATTTAATCTTCATAAAGACCCTTGATGTCGATATTGGAATATGATGATCATTTTGCTGATGAGGAAACTTAGGCACAGAGAAATCAAAGCAATTTTCCCAAGATTGCTAACTTAGTAAGTGGCAGAGCTGGGGAAAATTTTGTGAAGCATCACCCCTTCCACTCCCTTATTTCCCAGCCTCATGCTTTCTGGCCATAGGAGAGACAGCATTTGGGTTAGTGGCAGATTGAGTGCCTATACCACATCTTGCACTACACTGCTTTAGCCCTCCAAGGTGGTGCCTCCAGAGGACCAATTACTGAATTTCCCACAAGCCATTCCATTGTCTTATAAGACCAGAAGCTGTGGATGATAAGGCACTTGATCTGACAGTGGAAATGAGTTTTTGGTAAGAAGGAAAGTGAATTATAATTGCTACCTCCAAGTCTTCCCCTTCTGCCCCTACCACTTATTATTCTTTTGCAATTCACCTTCTTTTCTGCCATTCTGAAGCCAGTTTCTTTTACTCAGCACCCTCACATTTGTTAACCCAAGCTAGAAAGCACAGTCTTCTCTGACTACTGCCTTCTGATCTTTCCCTCAACGCCCACTACCCACCTCCACCATACTGCCACACTTGGTCATCACCTGGCCAGGCATGAATCCCTCCAGCTTTAGCATCCACCCCTTCATTTCTCAGTCAGGCCCTTATTTTCTCATTCCAAGAACATGACAATCACCACCCAACTGACCCCAGTCTATTATCTCTTTTACCCTGAAT
Organism: Eidolon dupreanum; assembly: GCA_028627145.1. NCBI lineage: Eukaryota > Metazoa > Chordata > Mammalia > Chiroptera > Pteropodidae > Eidolon > Eidolon dupreanum. The sequence continues at coordinate 108,301,005 of CM053507.1, forward strand.
TCTGTACAAAACATCAAAAGGAACAAGGAGGCGAGTAGTGAAAAGAAAGTCTCCCTCACATTTCTTTTTCCTAAGCACATAGAGCCAACTTCAATCTCCAGCTGTTCATGTATCTTTCCATAGACACACTATACCTATATGTGTGTGTGTATAGTGTATATATACATATGCATACATGTACATGTAAATATATATTTACTTTATTTATATTATATACTATACAAACTTATTTTATACATTATATAATATCAATATATAATATATATAATCTCTTTATTCAAGTAGATTTGGTTTTATTCTACCCCTAAGCAACCTAAACAACCTAAACATAAGGCTTTTGCTAAAATGATTAAAAGAGACACCAGTTTTTATTGTAATCCATCATGTTACAAACATATTTCTTTATTATATCAATTTTCATTCTCATCCATATACCAACATTAATGTTGATCTTATAAGAAAAGTGAGGTTCCATTGGTTTTCACCATGGTTACCTGTTCACTCAAGGAGGAAAAATACATTGCTGCCCTTAGACACAAACTTTTAAACATGCTCCAATCTGAACAAGTTACGTCTTAGGTCTGAGGGATAATAGTCACCCTGAAGTGGATCTCTTGTTTCTTGCATTTCATATATTTGTCTTTCTTAACATACTCTCTCACTTTAGTTGTACATATCCACCAGTAGCTTTCTGAGAAAAAAATATTTGAGAAGTAAATTTAATAAGATTTTGTGTATCTGAAAATGTCTTGATCTCTCCTACTTAATTGATTATTTTGCTCGATATAGAATTTTGGGTTAGAAATTATTTCCATTTTCTCCAGCTTCCAGTGTTGTTCTCGAGATATCTATAAATATTCTGACTCCTTATCTTTTTATATGGAAGATTTAGGATCTTTTCTTTATCTTCATGGTTCATTAGTTTTATAATAAAGTGCCTATTCATCCACTGTGATTAGCACTGAAGTGGCCTTTTCTATCTGGAAACTTACATTTTTCACTCAAAAGATATTTTCTTGAATTATTTCATTGATTATTTTTTCCCACTCTATTTCTTTAATCTCTCATTCTAGGACATTAGATTTCAATGTTGGATCTCCTAAGCTTATCTTCCTGATGCCTTATCTTTCTGTCCTCTTTTCCATCTGTCATTTTTTCTATTTTTTAAAGACTTCCTCAACTTAATCTTCCAAATTTTCTTTGTATTTTTGAATTTCTGCTGTAATATTTTAATTTTCAAGAGCTCTTTTTCGTTCTCCAATTTTTTTTTACTAACTATCCTATTCTTAATGGTAGCAATATCATCTCTTAACTCTCTAAAGATATTAATAATAAGTTATTTAAGTTTTATTTTCCCTGCATTGTTCTCTGTATCCTCCAAGCTTTTCCTTTTGTTTATTTGCTTTGGTCTATATCATCTATGTGTGAGGCTTCCTCAGATATCTAATGATCCTTGATTGTCTATTCACAATTAAGAACAAGGAACTAAAAATTTGTTTGGAGGATTTGAATTTTAAATTTAGCTTTACTATATTTATTTACTAAATTTGGCTTTACTATAAAAGGATATGGGTGGGCCTTTGTTGGGAAACCATCTTTAGGTCTTTTGGGGTGGGAGGAATGGTAGTTTTGCAACATTTTGCCTGGAAGGGAGAAGTCTGGCTATCAGCATTTTGGGAGCCAGGTGAGATAAGAGGGGTGTGTGTGTGTGTGTGTGCACGCGCACACGCGCATGTGTGTATGGTAGTGGTGGGGTTGCTGCAGTCTTTATCAAGTATGTATAAATTTACTTGATCCATGTATTTTCAGTATGGAAATTCCATCCTCAAATGTGTGAGATGTCTCTCAATTCAAACACTTTCTGCTTTACCCTCTTCAGAGAACAAGACTCCAGGCTTCTACCAGGGTGAGAGAGGGAAGTTGCCCAATGGTATGGAGTGGAAAGAAGAGCTCAGCTCTAACTGCTTCTCAAACAACTTTTACCCAATATTCTTTATTTTGTCCCTCATCTTTCTCCTAAATCTTTACCCTCACTTGGTGACTAGTCCTGCCAGTTCCCGGGGCTTTTGAAGATTCTGGAATATAAAAGAGTTTTTTCTTGGGTTTCTCAACTGACAGATAAGATTTGGCTGTCCTGTCTTGCTAAGTTATTTAGCATTCATCCATCACTTTTCAGATTCCAAATTGTTTTCTCCTTTCCTATTCTTGTATTTGTTAAATTTTTCCATTTAAATTTTAAAAATAATTTTTTCTTTAGTTTTAGTGGAATTTCAAGAGTTAATAAAATTAGATGTGTATATTTAATCTACCATCTTACTTGGAACTCCACTACTCAAAAATTTCAAGAACTCTATCATTGACTGCGTTCGGCCAAAAACCTCAAATTTTATCAACAATATGACTCAAAGCTAACTTAACTCTTTACCAACTTTTTTCCCCCTCTTCTTTTATTGGAAAAACATGATCCTGCCAGATTTAGCTACTAATCATTTCTAAAATATAGTTTATATTATCTGGGTTTCTTTTCACTTATGCTAGTCTAAAATACATCTGGAATATTTCTCCATATCTCCTTCTTCTTATTGGAGTCTTGTTCATCATTAAAACCCAGTTCAAATCCCACTACCTCTGTTGGTCCACATACCTCACTACTGCCCAGACTACACAAATGACACCATATCTTTATGATCCAAGAACACCCATTCCAGCAATAATTCATTCTTGTTCCAACACTTTCTTTCCCCACCAAGCACCATGATTGTTTATTGGCCAATTTATAAAGCAGCTCCAAGTTTCTCCAGGGGAACTTCAAGCCATTGAATAAGCAAGTGTTATTCTGTTGTGCATATCCTTAGACCGAAATTCCTCAGTCTGGGCCATTTCATGCTTTACATGCCAGCTTCTACCCAACAATTCTGGCTTTCACCCACCCAATTGTCTGCTGTCCTTGCTACACCCCTTAAACCTGACAATCAGCTCCTCTTTCCAGTTTAGAACTTTACATTCCCACTCTAAGTATGACTTGGATGTACGCTCTAAAAAATGTTGCCTCTGGCCATCCAGGATAATCATCCACCCACCCATCTCAGCCTTCAGAACCCATTATTTCACAGATTTCATACCAGACTAGCTCTTCCCAGCCAACAGGAAGCAGGATTAACAGAGTACATGATCCTTCACAAGAGGTAGAGGTATGCCCTGTATCTACCCCTCAATTTTAGTAGACATCCTTATTAATTAAAGTAAAACCTCTCATTCTATAAAATCATATACTTTTAGAGCTTAAAGGAAGCCAAACGATCCTTGTCCCTCATGGGGAACTTATGGAGGCTGGGTCCCACAGGAATAGGGAAGCAGAGTCTGGAGAGATGGGAAACAGAAAGCAAAGACTCACAGAGCTGGTGGGGTGGTGGCAAGGTTAAAGTAGAATAGAACAGGAAAAATATCCATTCGTGGCAACGTTTCTGAACCTTGCTGCACCTTAAGTTTGATACCATGTAACTAAATGCTTCTAATTATGTAGGCAGTTACCTCTGTTCCTTATACATTTCTTAAGAAAATATTTTCCTGCGAGCAGTATTAAGGATAAAAGGCATGACAATGAAAGAAACAGAGAAGAGATCACAATCAGTAGTTTTCACATTTTGTGAGGAAGTACATAAGATTTCCTACTTCTCAAACTATTTCCTATTAATCTACACTTTCAATTACAGTAATTAATAAATTTTTTTTTAGTGGTCAAGGAAAGGGAAATACATCTCGATATTTCTAGAGCCCTAAATATACCTGTAGAGTCTAAATCAGAATCACAGAATTGAGGGAACTATAGATGCTGTGTCTTGGGTCAAAGCTGTTTACAAAGGATGTTTTCAGAGAAAACTAAGTACCCTAGCCTTCCTCATCCTGGCATCAATTATATTCTTCCCTATTCATATATACACAAGGACAATAAAGTATTTTTATATAAACAAGTATAACTTGATAAAGATTAGAGTGCTCAGTACTTTTTAAGTGTTTTTATTATGAAAAGATACCTTTTTAAAATATACATGAACTTATTTCAGAAAGTAGCTCTTCATCTGGGCTCTTCATACTACTCACAGCATATGGGAAAGTGGCTTCTCTTCCTATTATCTGATTGTATATCATTGATTCTGAGATTAAAATATGTGATCTCATGGGTTCTCTAAATATATAGAGTACAGAGTAAAAAGTTACTAAACTGTGCTAACAGTCTATTAGAAATGAAAGAAATGTAGAAAGCATCCATTTTAGATGGTAAATGAGAGCAGAGAGAAGAGGGACTCACCAAACATCAAAGATAGCCATGATTGGAACTCAGGTTCCCTGATCTTCAGCCCAGAGTGCTTTCTACCTTACCATGCCCTCTACTCATCTTGTTAGCTGAAAGAGTTGGCAAGTGGGTGTCAACAGAGTATAATTCAGCAAGAGCATGGACTTTGTGTCATACAGATAAGATTTGTCATACAGATACAATAGCAATAGTTGGCATGTGACCTTGGGCAAATTACTTAATCTGAGTCTCGATTTCTTTATGTTTAAAATAGGGTTAATTATACTTACATACCTCATGAGACCAAGGGAAATCCAAAAGACATAAGGATTATACAGTTGAGGAGAGGAGAGAAGAGGAAAAAAGGAAAAAAAAGAGCCCCGGCAAACATGCAACTGTGTAGTTTGTTATAGCAGGGTGGTGTTGGGGGTGGTGAGGAAGCATTAGTAGTGGGGAATGGGAACAGGAAGCCATCATGGAGTAGTAGGGGTGGGTGTGGATTCTTTCCTATAACACTCAGCCCAGAAGTCCCTCTGCACCCTCATGAAAGCTGAAGATACTTCTACAACTCTTCCTACATCAGCATCACTTGAAGAATTCTTTCTCTCTCAGCATTTCAACCAGGAGACTGAGATGATTTATGCAAGCACCTTATGCATGTGAGACTTTTCCATCTTACTGTCTGAGGCCAAACCATCTTTCAAAGACCTTCCTTATTTTCTCTTTGTCAAGAATATTTCCAAACATTCAATATCTACTTTCCTGTCAAGGTAGCAGAGAGCTCTGTCTTTACTAAATATAACATGAAATTCTAAGTAGTCAGACTGAGATAAAAAGCGGGTCTCTCAAGAGCCAAGCGCTGCCATTCAAAGTTTTGAGAGACCTCTTAGATGGCAGTCATGCAGAGGATGGTTTGTGGGGACTGGGGGTTGTAAATTGGAGGCAGGAAAACCAGTTAGGAAACTGGCACAATTGGCCTCTTCAAATATGGCTTTTCTAAGAAGTTGAAATGGGAGAAGCCTCCTGACATTTCCAGACTGTATCCTGGTACTGAGGCTCATCAGACCAGAGGCAGGGGCTAGTGGACTTCACTATAGAAGCAGACACAAATGAGAGGAAAGGGAAACTTAAGGAAGTTGCTTTAGGAAAGATGACTACAGGAGTTCTCTGCACTCAATCAGAGCGAAATAAAAGAAATCCTAAAATATGAAGATGGAAAGGTTAGATGGTCCAGACATAGCTAGCAGGCTGAAAATGGTATTATACATCATAGTCTTTGATTTAGTCACCAAGGCGAAAAGATCTTTTTCTATATCATAGACCCAGCATGGGGTTAGGGCAAAGGTTAATTTCAGATATGAGAGACTAGAGACACAGAGTGGGAAGCAAGGACTCTACTACTACATCACCGGCTACCAAATAACTAAAACTATTTCTTAAATTCATATTTGCAACTCAGAGCAAATACCTAAAGCTTAAAACATGCCAAGTTATGCTTGCTGTGTTGACTGGTAGCACAAACTAGTTATATGCTGTTTCCACCAGTCTACCTGCCACTTTTTAACTGCACAAATCAAGTATTTGCCCTCAGGCATCAGGCCTCACCACCTTTGTAAAAACAGTTGAGCTATGTACACTTGATGGGAAAACATCAAGTCCATTTTGTTAAAAAAGAAAAAAAGAAAAGAAAGGAAAAGAAAAAGAAAGAAAAAGAAAAGAAAAGAAAGAAAAAGAAAAAAAAAGCCAACCCAAACAATCAAATCCATCATTTTATACTTTTTTTTTACCGATTTACCAATTTTTCCTCTGATTTTCAATTTATTTGTTGAACTTTGTTAGAGTCTCAGTTTGAGACCCTCATTATCAATTTTAGAAGAAAGAAAAGGAATGCTTTTTTTACAATGTTAAAAATAAGTCTGTTCCTGTGTCCAAAGCAGCCATGCATATTAACATGTGTGAATGTCCTCAGGGTTTAAATAGTCTTGGATGGAAAAAAAAAATACTGTAGCAAGACTTAAAAAAAACAAGATGGCAGATTAATGAGAATTTTAAGAATTTTCATTCTCCCTGAGTAATTGCTTCTATTTAGAACTTACTAGAAATGGTTTATTTGCAGCAGAAAATATGGGTAAATCATGAAGAAAATCTTGCATCAGGGTATTAAGCATTGGAAATAATTGTCAAAATTTCCCAAAACTATGTAAGGGAGTGATGCTGCGGCATCATCATCATCATCATTATTGATGTTTATTGAGCACACCATGTGTCAGCAATATGTTAAAGGGCTTATATGTATTATTTGGGAAAAAGGAAAAAAGTTCATGTCCTCTTGTAGAAGTTTAAGAACTCATTTAAGAAGAGAAGGGAGAACTGAAAAGAAAGTGTAATGAAGTAAGATAGGAGAATTTGGAGAAAATTTAAAAAATTATGAAAACAGCAGAAGAGTGACCTAGTATTTTGCTGTATTGGGACAGGATGGGAGGGTGCAATGTGAACCTAAATTGACCTACACTAAGACCCTGTTATAAGTGATCACAAGGAGAGAACTGATGGGAGAAGAACTGGTGGTACTTGGAAATAATTTATCCTAAAGAAAGAGAGAATCCAGGCATGGATATTTGACTCAAGAATCAAAGAACTATTATCAAAAGGAGTAAGTTGATTTTGAGGAAACCATAATATCTGTCACTCAGCTTATTGTCTGATTCATGTTTAACCCAAAGATGGAGCCAGTCCTAAGAAAGCAGATCCAAGAGATCAATCCTGATGATATCAGGCAGGTCCCACCAGCCACTCCTGAAACAAACGTACTCTTGGGCTCTTCAGTTATGTGAGCCAATAAATTGTTTATTTTTGTTTCCCTGTCCTTCTCTCTTCCTACTCCTTTTTCATTCCTCAAGTTGGTTTTATTCCTCAGTTCAGACTTTTCATTCTATACAACAAAAACATTCCTAATAGATACATCATAAAACAGAAAAGTCTTGGCCCAGCTGAGTCCAAAGTCAAAATCAAAATTTTCAAGCCATTCTCTTTCTCTAGCTTTTTTATTGGCTTAGATTTTCTTGGCATGTTGATCTCCTTTCTTATTACAGTCAGATTTCTTCAACACAGCTGGGAAAGATGACCATAAGCAGCTCCAGTTTATGTTGTCCAGAACATTTTCTCTATTAGCTCCAGCAGAAATATTTTTGAGAAAATGCACATTGAGCTTTTCAGGTCACAAGTTCATCCCTGAAGCAATCAGCATGGCCAGGGATTTTTTAATTTATGAAACAGGACCAAGTATTGTTCTCCCCTACTTGCTCCCCAAAATCCTAAGGGAGTGGAGTCAGTCTAAATTTAAATACATGGAATCGGGGAAAGGTGGTGGTGTAATGGTTGCTGTTGGTGCCACACCCAGTTTCCCTTTACCTGGCCAATGTACCCATTCCCCAGATGCTGTGAATGTTGACTGATGATAACCCATGCCTGCCCCCTCTGTGAGACTTGCCCTTAGTCAAACAGAAGCCTCCTCTCCTCATTATATCTTTATTTAAATTTTGATTTTATCATGATTTTTAGATTAATTTTAACTTATTTAAAATACTGCATTAAAATTGATTACTGAGTATTTTGGCAGCTTTTATATTTTACCCTGCTCACTTGACCCTAATCTAGGCCCTTGCTAAGAAGCTATAATCCAGGCCTCTGGCACCCCCTCTGAGAGTAGGCCTCATCCAATAATTAACTGATAGAGGGGTGAAAAAGGTTGATCTTGTTGCCTCAAAATGGTCTAATGCTGCAGTATAATTTGTGTTCTAGAATTCCACATGGGATCAGAGTCTCCATTTAATCTCCAGCTAGACCACATCCTTGCCAGTTTTTATTCCTGCCTATTTCTAACTTCCTCACTCTCTTTTCTTGACAGTATTCCTGGCAGGTCACTTGGATAAGAGTCTGTCTTCAGCTCTGCTTCTAGGGAACCCTACCCAAGACAGTTGATACCAGGAAGGGTCCTAGGAAGTCAAAACTAAGGGTGAGATTTTATAGTTTGCTAAATCTGGCAACTCTATTTTCAAGGCAATCCTTGCCGTTTTCAGGGTCTGCCCCCACCTCCTTCTGGCCACTGGACACTCAGTGAAGATCAAGTCTCAGCCAAACCTGACCGAAGGAGTACCAGGCTTACTAAGGGAAGAGAGAGAAAATTTGCTAAAAGAGCTGCAGGACTTGGCAAGCCCGTACTGGCAGGAACTAAGAAATAGGCCTGAGAGTATCTCCTGGGGATGCTGGATCGAGGGAGGCAGAAATAAATCTAAATAGGGATTTAACACCTGCTTATAAAAGGGTCCTGGGTGACACTTCTAATACACTACTGGGATGGTGCTTGAAGATTGGAAAAAACAAATGAGCGCATAGTAAATGTAGTAAAGATGCCAGATCTGCTATGGCAAACTGTGGAGTAAAGGCTTAAAAGGCTTAGAAAAGTTGGAATGTTGGTATGAACCTATATAAACCTGGAAAACTTATCACTGTCTATGTCTCTCAGGAGGGCCTGGAAGATACTTCATTAACCAAGGTGGTAAGAAATATGCTGGTAAGAGAGGGACTTTCATGCATTGTTAAAAGTTCAGTAAAATCTATTCTCTGTAGGCCAGGACTGACAGCAAAAGATGCTGTTACAGAAGTGGGCTTCACAGTATCAGTGTGGATGACAAGATTCTGGAATAACCAGAGACCAGGCACAGCACTTAAACTTCAGAGGTAATGGACATACTTAATGTGATGGGCAGCAAGTTTGGAACAACAGCCAGGGGGCAGCTAACCTACAAAGATTCCTACAGGTGGCTCATAGAACATGATATTCATAGGGGCAAGGAGATGACTGCCATTAGGAGTACTGCTTAATATACATAATCAAAAGGAATCAAAAACACATGAAAAGAAAACTGAGGTCACAAGCCCACTATTCCCCCTCAGATATAACACTTGTTATCTCTAGTCTTTTGATAATAGCCATTCTAACAAGTGTGCAGTGATATTTCATTTTGGTTTTGATTTGTCTTTCCCTTGTGATTAGTGATGTTGAGTATCTTTTCATGGACCTGTTGGCCATCTGAATGTCTTCTTTGAAAAATGTCTATTCAGATCCTCTGCCTATTTTTTTAATCAAAATGTTTGGAGTTTTTTTTGTTCATTTGTTTGTTTGTTTTGTTTGTTTTTTTGCTATTGAGTTGTGAGTTCTTTATATATTTTGGATATTAGCCACTTATCAGATATATGATTTGCAAATATTTTCTCCCATTCAGTAGATTGTCTTTTCAATGGTTTTCTTTCCTGTTTTTTTAAAGCTTTTTAGTTTGACGTAGCCCCACGTGTTTCTTTTTGCTTTTGTTACCTTTGCTTTTGGTGTCAAATCGAAAAACCATCACAGCTATGTCAAGGTGCTTACAAGCTACATTTTCTTCGAGGGTTTTATGGTTTTAGGTCTTACAGTAAAGTCTTTAATCCATTTTAAGTTAATTTTCATGTAAGGTAATGATCCAGTTTCGTTCTTTTGCATGTGGTTGTTTAGTTTTCTCAACATAATTTGTTGAAGAGACTGTCCTTTCCTCATTGTATATTTTTGACTCCTTCGTTGTAAATTAATTAACTTTATATGTGAGAGTTTATTACTGGGCTATTTTGTTCCACTGATCTATGTGTCTGTTTTTATGCCAATATCATACTGTTTTAATTGCTATAGCTTTGTAAGGTTCTTGAAATCAGGGAATGTGACGCCTCTAGCTTTGTATTTCTTTCTCAAGTTTGCTTTGGCTATTCCAGATCTTTTGTGGTTCCATACAAATTTAGGATTATTTATTCTATTTCTGTGATAAATGCCATTGGAATTTTGATAGGGGTTGTACTGAATTTGTGGATTGCTTTGGGCAGTATAGACATTTTAACAGTATCAAGCCTTTAACCCATGAGCATAGAAAATGTGTGTCTTCTTCAATTTCTTTCATTAATGTCTTGTAGTTTTCAGTGTAAATGTCTTTCATCTCCTTGGTTAAATTTATTCTTATATATTTTATTTGTTTTCATGCAATTATAAATGGAATTGTTTTCTTAATTTCTCTTTGTCAAGAAAGCTGCAGGCCTAGGATGTGACTAGACTGCCTGCCATGACATGCTTTTGGTTAAGAATTTTTATGTTCAGACCATCCTACGTGGTTACTTTCAGTCTCTGAGTTTGTAGGGCCCACCATGCTGGCCTTCCCTGAGCCTGTTGGGTTTGGTATGTGGCCCCTCTTTTGTCCACATATACAATGGAATGTTAGCCATAAGAAAAGATAAACTACTGCCATTTGCAACAACATGGGTGGATCTTGAGAATATCATGCTAAGTGAAATAAGTCAGACAGAAAAAGTGGAGAACCATATGATTTCACTCATATGTGGGATATAAAACTGAAAGCAACAAACAAACAAACAACTCACAGACATAGACAACGGCTTAGTGGTTACCAGAGGGGAAGGAGTAAGTGGGGAGATAGAAAAGGGGAAAGGGGTCAAATATATGTTGACAGGAGATTTGACTTTGGGTGATAAGCACACAATGTGATATACTGATGATGTATTATAGAATTAAACACTTGAAACCTATATAATTTTATTAACCATTGCCACCCCAATAAATTTAATTTAAAAAAATAGAGTAATTTGCCTTTTTGGTAGCAATCCAAGACTTGATTGCAATATTTAACCTCTCCCAGAAATGTGAACTTTAAACAGTTAATCTGAAATTTCCTGATTAGCACTAGTAATTTGCATAATAAGACCCCCGACATTCCCTTTATTCCCCACTCCTCAAAAAACAATGATCTGCTCTGAAACAATCCTTTCTTTTATTTTGCAAATAACTTCCTTGCCCCATCCTCTTTCTGCCTATAAAAACCGTCCGTTTTCTACACCACTGTGGAGCGCCCTTTCAGTTGCTAGATGAGATGCCACCTGATTCATAGATCACCTAATAAAGCCAATTAATTCTTTAAATTTACTTGGTTGAATTTTGTTTTTTAACAGATTCGGTTGCAGTGATGAGACCTAAAGAGACTTCCAGCAGCTTCAGGGAGGAGGAGAAACACAAGCACAACACAGATGAACCCTTCTGACTACGCTTTCTTTCTAGCCATTTCTAGGGACATTTGTAAGTTCCTGTCAGCTTTGAGCTCCACTCTCTTTGCATTTAAGGTCCCTATCTAATTGGCTCTTTTTTACAGGGAAGGCCAGCTTAAGCTGGCAGATGGTTCTGCCCAGAGCCAAGCCCCTAGCCTTTCAGAAGGCAGTTCACAGGACACAGTAACATGTTTTGGTCACCGCCAGTATAGAGAAAAACCTGGTCCTTGATTCAATTACCAGAATCCACGTTGGGAACTGTTGGTGGGGTGGCAGCTGCAATTCTCCATTTGTTTGGAAATCAGTCCACAGTTCCCATTCCTGGGGTTTGCTGGTTCAGTTCTTTCCCCAGTCCCTGATTCCATGGGAACTGGTGGTGGTATGTACAAGACCTTCTTTTGGTCAGGACACAGTAACATCTCTTGGTTACTGCTGATATGTTAAGGTGCACATTCTTTTTTGTCTTGTTTCATATAGATAAAGGCTTTTCGATCCTTTATATTCAAAAATTTGAGCCTGCCACCTTTCTGGGACATATATTTAACAACGATAGTCCTAGATGCTGTAGATATTTAGCAAAATGGGCAAAGTATTAACAATGGTAATTATGAGGAACATTCTAATTAAACAAAATTGTTTATTTAAGAAATGCTCTTGAGAGAAAAGGATCCCAGCTGAACAAGAAGAAATGGGATGCCCACTTTAATTGGGATGCAGAAGCTTCCAAAAGGCTTCAAGATTCCAAAATAACCTTTACTGTTAGCAAAAGGCTAACAATAAAAACAATGAAAGACACCCAGTCCTCCTTCGCTACACCCACCTAAGGAGTCCCTCCCACAGTTGATGGGACTTGAGAGATTTTCTGGAAAACTGCTATATTACTCCCTTAAACAGCCAAGGAGAAACTAAAATTGAAATTAATGGGGTTGTGCAGTATTGCCAGAAATATTTTCTATTTGTCCTGGCTAAAACCTGACAAGATATTTGAAAGGATTTAATAAACTTTTGATCAGAAATTTGATCAAATCAAAAACTAATATTCAGAGCCCAAAAGGAATTTTTTTTGTGCCTTCTTCCCCAAGCTAAAAATATGTACCCAGAGGGAAAGAAACATTACAACAATAGGTAGATGGGTGTGTTAATCCCCTGACATTATTCAGGCTGCAATCCAATTCTCTGGGGCAACTGGAAAACATCTGTCTTTGCCTTGTAATCTCTGCAGGGTCAGAGGTATGGCTCTGGTGGTTCAAAGTTCACCTGCAAAAAATGACCCCTCATTGCCAGACTTTTGTCATCCTGATGTCCTTGTAACATGGCACCAGTCTGCTTCAGAAGTAGAGCATTGAGATGGGTAAAAAATTGCTGTAAATTAAACTGTCAAGGCTATGGCATACAACATTTTGCCAATCCCTTGTTGACTCATGCTGGTATGAGCAGCTACTGTGTGTCTTTAATGTCTTAGGCTTAAGTCTTTCATCAACAATTTAAAGAAGACTTCCCAGATCTCAGTTTAAAGGATCCTGTTCTTTACAGTCTAGAGCCTGGTTATGGTATTCTGGAAGCATCATCAAAGGAAGACAAGGCACGAGCCCATTAGAAAAGACCTTACCAAGCTCTCCTAACCATTGATACTGCTACGAGACTAGAAGGTTTTGAGCCATGGATGCACATCTCAGGCTCTCTTTGACATCTGGTCCTGTACAGGTACTGGAGACCTCCAAATCAAATTGATGAGAAAGAAAAGTACCTGACATCAACATAGACTGCTTCTACCCAAGATGGAGGATCAAGACTTCACTCTTAACTAAACATGAAACATTTGTCCTTTTCCTTCCCTTCCCTTCCCTTCCTTTCCCTTCCCTTCCCTTCCCTTCCCTTCCCTTCTTTTCCCTTCCTTTCCTTTCCCTTCCCTTCCTTTCCCTTCCCTTCCCTTCCCTTTTTTTTCTTTTCCTCCAGCATTGGCCTGGAAAGATAACACCATCATCTATATCTCCCAGGCCATTACTAAAGGGGATAACATTTTAGATTGCTGGAATTATCGTCAAAGATTTTGATTTATCCATAATTATCTAATTCAGATTTGCCCCCACTCACTAAGAAATCTCAACAGCAGTACCCATCTTTACTGGCATTTAGAATGACTATTTCAGGCTAGTGTGGTTGCTGTAAAAATGACTGCTAGAAATTCATTACTTGCAGGAAATTACTGTTTGACTATTGCCATAGGAACATGGGCTATCACCCATAGGAACACAACGTTCTAACAATAAACTTTCTGCTTCTGTACCCTTGCTTGCACAACTGACCTATGGGTTGACAGGTAGCAAATAAAAGGAAAATAGACCTTTGTGTTTAGACAGAATGAAGAATGGAATTTTGGTCTTAAAAGCCCTATACCTCTACATTTCGGGGCTACATAATTTGGGATCTGTGTACCCCTGGCAGACCCAGCTGGCTGAATAAAGAGTGTGTTCTGGTGGTCCGTCTGTAGCGGCTGGCGGCTACAACACTAGGAGATTCTTTTCCCGTATGCGTTAAAAACTTGAATGATCCCTGACTTGAACAGGTAAATACAGCAATTCCTATGAATGAGTCCATTCACAGTGCCACCTTAGTGGAATAGTTTGTTCCTAACAGGATTTATCTTGTTCGTGCTTATCATTCTTCTTGGGCCTATGAATACCTAAATAGCTGGTACCCAGCCAGGCAATGTTTCATAGGTTATCTAACCGTGCCCCTAACTGTTCACAAATGAACTGGGACTCCTCATTGGTCAACTCTCCTGAATTTACAGTGTCTAGTTGGAAAGGACTTACCAGGAGGCTTTCATGATTAAGAATTCACTTCCTTTGTCAGGTTCCTACTTCCCTAGTCAGAAATAAATACAACCGAGGCTACAATAAGGAATCTCTCCTTAGCTCTCAAAAATATTGCAGAACCTATTGTTAAAGCTATAACTCTCTCCCTCCCCCCACGCCCAATTCTTAGATTCTCTGGCCAAAGTTGTTCTTAATAATAGAATAACCCCTGATTATCTCTTAGATGAACAAGGAGTTGTCTGCTGTGGCCAACACCACTTGCTGTAGCTGGATTAACACTTCCAGGAAAGTTTAAATACCTGTTCACAGCTGCAAACTACTAAGCAAATGATCTCCATAGGTCTAAAATACCTGGGAGGGAACAAGAGAGTGACAGTCTTAAAAGTTGTGAACCTGGGGCAGTGGCCTGTGAGTGTTTCAAGATTTAGCAAAACGTCTTGACCTACATATGTCACACAGAGGGGGCAACAAAAGCTGCAAGAACTACCTAGTGGTAGCTGAGAGTGGAACTAATTTCTTAATATTTTGTCACATCTCTCAGGCTGAGAGTTCGATCAAAAAGTATTGTTAAAAAAAGCTATAACAAGCCCAAAATGGAATCATTTGCCCTCAGGACAGCAAACCAAGACCTAATTACAGTACTTAACCTCCCCTAGGCATGTGAACTGAAACAGTTAATCTGAAATGTCCTTATTAGCATTAGTAAAATAATTTACATAATGAGACCCCTGACAGTCCCTCACCGCCCCCCACACATACCCAAAAAAAGATAACCTGGCCTGAAAAGAAAAGATCTTTTGTTTTATTTTGTTTTGAAAATAGCTCCCTTGCCCCACCCTCTTTTTACCTATAAAAACTTCCATTCTGCACAACTCCTCAGAGCACCTTTCTATTTGCTAAATGGGATGCTTCCTGATTGATATGCTCTTAATAAAGTTAATTAGATCTTCAAATTTACTAAGTTGACTTTTGTTTTCTTAACACATTCTTATACACGTGTCCTGGTACACCTGGATACAAGTGTCTGTAGGGCTTATATATAGGGTCATGGGGTATGCTTAGCTTCAGTTTTATTAGAGAAAGCCAAACTATTTTCCAAAGGAATTGTTTCAATCTAAATTCCCTCTAACATGTTTGAAAATTTCCACTGTTTTATATCTTTATCAACTTTCGATATTGTCAGATTTTTTAATTTTGCCAATCAGGTGGATGTGTAATGGTATTTCATTTATGGTATTAATTTACATTTCCTCAATTACATGTTTTTATAGGCTTATTGGCTAATTAGATTTCCTCTATTATGAAGTGCCTATTAAGTCTTTTCACAGTTTTTAAATTGGATTGTCTTTTTCTTTTTGATTTATAGGAGTTCGTTATGTATTCTTATAACTAGTGGGTTTTTAGTCGATTGTATAGGTTACAAATATTTTCTCCTCTACAGCTTATCTTCTCATTGTTTTTATTGTATCTTCTGATTAACAGAAGTTCTTCATTTTAATTAAAAGCATCAATCTTTTCCTTTATGATTAGTGCTTTTTATATCTAGTGTAAGAAATCAATCCCTCCAGCCAAAGTCATAAAGATATTCTCCTCATGTATCATACTCTAAAAATTTTTGTTTTTTCCTTTTACATTTGAGTACTTTCTTTTTATTTTTGTGTCATAGATGTCCCAAATAGTTTTTTTTTTTTTTTCAGTATGAACACCCAGTCTTCCTAGCACTGTTTACTAAAATCCATCCTTTCCCCACTGCTTTGATATAATACCTCTTTCATAAGTAACCTGTCCAGATATGCATAGATCTGCTTTGGGAGCTCTCTGTTTTGTCCATTTGTCTACTTATGATCCTACGTCAGTACTATACAGTCTGTTTAAGAAATCTTAAAATCTGATTAAACAAGTTTTCCCACTTTGTGTGGGAATTTGCTTGTCAATTCCACAAATAGATTTATTGAGTTTTGTCTGCCATTACATTTAAATCTGTGAATCAATTCGTAAAGAATGAACATCTTTACAAAATTATGTCTTCTATCCTATGAACATGATAAAACTCTCCAATCATTTGTCTTCTTCAATGTCTTTAGATAAAATGCTAAATTTTCTCCATAGTGGCCATGCTCACCTTTTCATCTTTTGATAGACACAATCCTTAGCACTTGATATGAGACTTTTAGTTTAATTTCATGTCTAATGAGCTGTTGCTATTATCTAGAACTGCAATTCATTTTGTACATTGATTTTATATCTAGCAAAATTCCTGAACTCTACTAGTTTTTCAAAAGAGTCTGTCAGGTTTTCATACCTACACAATCATGTCATCTGAGACTAGTGATAGCTTTATTTCTTCCTTTCCAATTCTTATAGTAGTTATTTCTTTTCCTTGCCTTAATATGTTTGCTAGGACCTTTAGTACAACACTGATTAGAAGTGATAGTAGGCATTGTTTATTCTTGATCTCAAAAAAGATGTTTTCTGATGTTTCACCATCACAAATAATGTTCGTAGTATGTTTTCGTAAATAATCATTATCAGATTAAGTAAATTTCTTTTTATTCCTAGTTTAAGAGATTTTTATATACTATTTTTATAAGTGGGCAGTGAATGTTATCAAATGGTTTCCTGTTTCTTTTGGGACAATATGTGATTTTTCTGTGTTATTCATTAATGTGGTAAGTTATATTAATTATATTTCTAAAGTTATCTAAATGTATACTTATTGGCTTTGATCCTTTTTATATATGACTGGATTTGGTTTCAGAGTTTTGCATCCATGTTCATGAGTGAGATTCTCTGGCAATTTTCCTATCTCTACGGTCTTAGTCCAGTTGTGTGTCAAAATGTATATTAGCTTCTGATAATAAATTGGGAAAATGACACTTTTTTTCTATTTTCTGAAAGAGTTTGTGTCAAACAGAAATTATTCCTATATTGAATATTTGATAGATCTTACTAGTAAAGCTACCTGTGCCTGGGGTTTTCTTGCAAGAGTCTGACTAATGATTCCATTTCTTTAGTAGTATATTACTATTTATGTTTACTTTTTCTCCTTGAATCAGTTTTGGTTGTTGTATTTTGCTAGAGAATTGTCCATTATATCTAAGTTTTCAAATGTAGTGACATAAAGTTGTTTATAACATATTTTTGGTATCATATTAATGTGTGCAAGATCTGTGGTAATGACCCCTTTTTATTCCTGACATAGGTTATTTGTACCTTTTCCCTCTCTCTTCCCCATTCTCACCTCTCTCTCATGCATGCACTCAGCCTTATATAGATAGAGGTTTGTCAACTTTATTAGTCTTTTCAAAGAACTATCTCTTGGCTTTGTAGATCCTCTCTATTATATGCTCGTTTTCTGGTTCATTAACTTCTGTTCTTATATTGATTCTTATGTTTACTTCTTTCTTTCTACTTTCTTTTGGTCTATTTTGTTATTTTTCTAACTTTTTGAAATTGATGATTCATCCATTGATCTTCAGGTGTTGCTCTTTTCTCATCTACTTAAGGCTATAAATTTCCCTCTAACTGTCCTCAAAGTATATTATACAGCATTTTCATTATTGTTTAGTTTAAAACATTTTCTAAATGTCATTATATGATCCATGAGCTATTTACAAATGTGTTTCTTGTTATCTAAACATTGTAAATTTTCTTTTTTTTTTTTCCGGGGGGTGGGGAGGTTGTTTGTTTGTTTTATCAGTTTTTAGTCTAATTATATTGTGGTCAGAGAACATGATTATTATGATTTCCAGCCTTTGTTTTTTTTGTGGCCTTTTTATAGCTTGGTATACAGTAAAATTTTTAATATGTTCCTTATGAGCTTGAAAAGGAAGTACTTTCTGTAGTTGTTGGGTACAATGTTCTGTGTATGTTCATTATGTCAAATCTGTTAATCACGTTAGTTAAATCATTTAAATCATTATTTTTGAATTGTTATTCTATTAATTACTGAGAAAAAATTTTAATTTCTCACTATAGTTGTGCATCTTTCTATTTCTTCTTGTAATTTTGTCAAGTTTTGCTTTGTATATTTTGAGACCATGTTATTAGGAGCATTATAAATTTTAAATTGTAATGTCTTCTTGGTGAACTGAGCTTTTTATTGTTTTAGAGTCATTCTCATTACATATGGTAGTTTTTTTGCCTTTAAGTCTATTTTGTGTCATGCTAATTAGCTGCACCAGCTTTTGTTGGTTAGTGTTTGCATGATGTGTGTTTTTTTCATCTTTTTACTTTTAATCTTTGAGTCTTTATGTTTTAGATATGTACAAGCATTTATTTTTAGTTTTTATAAGTCCAGTTTGTTAATTATTATATTTATTGTAACTACTGATTAATTTCAGTTTAAATATATTATTTTATTTTGTGCTTTTTATTCATCCCACCTGTTCTATATTTTTCTCTTTTCTCTTGCCTTCTTTTTGATTAAGTATTTTCCAATATTCTAGCTTTTTCCTCTCCTAATTATAAAATTAAATAGTTTCCATTATTTTAAAGAAAGACATACAAACTTAACTTATCAAAGTATACAGTTAATCACTATCTCCTCTTGAACAATACGAGGCCTACAGAATACTTTTAAAATCATTTAAACCTCTTCTAATTTACATATTATTTTGTCATGTGTTTTAATTATCCTTTTTTAATACCACATCATTTTTGTTTTACATAGTCAGTTTACTTACATATTATTTTTACTATTCTTTATTTCTTTTTACATTGCAGGCCTTCCCTCTAGGATCATCTTTTTGTCTATCTAAACTACATGCTTTAGAATTTTTTGGTGAGGGTCTCCTCTTAGAACATTCTCTCAGTTTTTATTTACTCTTTTCTTGACAGATATAAAATCTGTGTTGGTAATTATTTTCTCAGTGCATTGAAGATATTATTCCACTGTCTCATAGCTTTCCTTATGTTGAGAAGTCAAATGACAAGCTGTCACTCCTTTGAAAACAATCTATTTTTTTTTCCCTCTGGCTTCTTTTAAAATCTTCTTCTTTTGGAGTTCTGAAGTATTATTAGAATGTATCTAGGTATGAATTTCTTTTTATTTATGTTCCTTGGGTTTCGTTAAGCTTCTTAAGTTGGCATATTTATGGCTCTTTTTCATTCCCAGTAAATTATCAGCCATTATCTCTATATATATTGTTTCTCCAAATTTCCGTTTTCTCGCCTACTACAACACTGATTAGTAGGTCTTCCCATGCTATCCTCCTTGCCTTTTAACTTTTCATCTGTATTTCTCAGTTTGTTTTCCTCTAGAAATTTTTTTCTATCCTATCTTATATAGCTATCACTAGCTATATCTTTACCTATGTTTAATCTGTTAACATTTCTACTGAGTTTTCTATCTTAGTTATTAATATTTTATTTGTCCTATTGGCCCTCTCCAAATTTTTTAAATTTCCTGTTCTCTGTAAATATTTTAAGGCATGTCTCTTATTTTTTAAAAAATGTAGTAAGCGTATTTGTTTTATAGACTGTGATAAATAATGTCAATATTCAAAATCTTTGTATATTTGTTTCTGTATACTTTGTTTCCTTTTGTGCATGGTTATCTTTGACTTTGTGCTGCTCATTTGACCTTGAATTTGTAAAAATGCTATGGCCAAAAATGAAAATGCTTTCCTCTAGAGAGGAATTATCACTGAGAAAACTTTAAATCAAGTTCCTGACAAGAGGTCCCTAGATGGCCCAAGGGACATGAACTCAAGCTGTCGATATATTTTAAATGTATTACTGCTTCTCCTTTACCCTGAGGGGTAGACCTTTGTAATCTTGTTTAATGTGAAGAAATACAATTATAATCTCCCATTAAGTAGATCTGAGAGTCCACTGAAAACAAAACTCGCGTTTGCTAGAATTGGAAATGCTTTCAAGATTAGGTCAAATCCCATGCCTTTTAGTTGTTAATTCTTTACTATTTTATTATCTCTTTAATGATGTTTAGAAGTTATTTTTCATCCATAATTTTTAGTTAAGTTTTAGAGAGAAAATTGATACAAATAATCTAGGCTACCATATTCTCAGAAGGCAAGCACACAGCATTAGCTTTTTAATTACCAGAAGTATTTCTCATAAGTATAGAACAAAACATTTTAAAATAACTGTCAGTCAATCACAATAAAGTTTCTTTTTTAAAAAACAGAAGCTTGTCTGATTTAAGAGTCTGAACTCAACAACTTACTAGCTATGCAACTTGGGCAAGTCATTTAGCTTATCTGAGATAAGTTTTCTCATCTTTAAAAAGGGATAAATAATGTGAACAATCTACAGAGTTCTTGTGAAGAAAACCAAGTAAAATAACTAACATATTAGGATGTTGCAAACTGTGAAGTGGTATTAAAATATAAGTTATATCAAAATCTTCAACTACATAGTTTCATGATGTTATTTTTTGGCCCTCTATTTAATTCTGTGAGGATTTAAGTAATGCACAAACCATGTGTTCTTATCCATTCTCCTATTTCTCTCTCAAAGAGCAGATTTTCTGTGACAGTTTTTGAGAAGGTATATAATATCTGAGAAATAAAGCCCAATATTTTATTTGGCTTCCAGAGGAACTCCCTAAGGTCTTAATGAACTTCTTCAGACATATGAGGAAAAATCTGCAGGACTCTTAGGGAAAAGATAAATCAACCCATGTTAGAGTAATGTCTATTTAAATCCAAAAAGTAAATTTATCCCTACAATATACAGAAAGGACACATTTGCCAGATTACTCACTGTATTAGTTTCCTAGAGTTGCTGTAAAAAATTGCCACAAACTAGGTAATTTGAAACAACAGAAACTTATCCTCTCACAGTTCTAGAGACTAGAAGTTAGAAATCAATTGTCAATATGGCCATACTCTCTCTGAAGGTTGTAGAAGAGAATCCTTTCTTGCTCCTTCCAGTCTCTGGTGGCTCCAGATTTTCCTTGGTTTGTGGCTGCACAACTGCAATCTCTGCCTCTATCTTGTGTCTTTGTCTTCTCTTCTGCTTCTAATAAAAATATTTGTTGTTAGATTAAAGGCCCATCTGGATAATACAGATTCTCATCTCCTAATGACCTCATCCTTCAATTTAATTATATCCGCAAAGACCCTTTTTCCAAATAAAATCCCATTAGGACTTGGACATATCTTTGAAGGCCACCACTCAAACCATTACACTTACCATCTTTCTTCTCTAATGACTGGCATCTTTTTTTTCTTGAAGCTTGTTTTTAAGGAAAGGAAACTGGTTAAATTTGGGCTATTTCCAATAGAAACCAATACCCATACCCAGTATATGTAGGTGAAAACAAAACTGAGATCTGTAAAATTTTATCCTATTAGTTTCTATTCATATTTTGTGTAACAGTAATGTGTCAACATCCTAGATTATTTTTATGTTTCTGATTGAGGAAATAGATGTTATTTATGTATTTTATGCCTCTGTTTATTTTTTTAAAGCACAGACATTTAAAGAGAATTACAAAAGTAAAATTTTTAAGTATCTTACAAAATCTTTTGCCATCAGTGAGAAAACTAAAATAAAAGAAAAAGCAATGCAAGCAAAATAAAACTAAATCAAATTTAAGGAGAATTCACAAAATGCTTGCAAATGAGGCTAGGTTTGGGTACTAAAGGAAGGCTCCAAATAGGAATCTGAGCCTCCAAGCTGGTAAAGCAAAGTCAAAACTACAATGAGGTAAAAGATTTACAGTGTGCATAAGAACAAATAAAGCAACTGTTCAACTATTCTAGGGAAGCATAACCCATTTTTGATGTTGAGACATGAGGAAATTCTCCCCACATTTTAAGAAAGAAATATCACAAGGTATATTGGGTAATGCCCTCAGTAACAAAGCAGTAGTAAATACAATCGTGAATTCCATGACCTCAGTAAAGACCAATGGCACAAACTAAAGCAATTTTACAATAGGTGAAAACAATGTGATCCAAGAATTAAGTGTTCTACGGTCAAACTAGAACTAAGGATAAAATATAAACCATACAAAAAATAGGTGGCTTGCATGTTTTCTATGCAATGTTCTGTGAATATTGTTTCTCAGACCTAAGCTTTCAATAAGAATTGGCTAATGGAGGACTCAAGGTTGTATTCCCTCACAAGAACTTAGCATGTATTTTGGTGTTCAGCAAGCAAAGGAGGTATGGTTGGTTGCAATTCTCAAAAAAAATTTAAGGACTCTGATCAGAAATCCTGCTTTACTATAAGGATGTTCCACCTCTACATGGGCATGGGCCAATGGAATCTTGTGGCAGGGAAGTACCTATTTTTAAAATTATTTAATATTATAAAGCCTAGAAGTTTTATTTTTTTAAAAGCATTTTTTAAACATTATAAAGAAATAAAAAGTCCCCTTTGACTACCACCCTCAATCCTGGTCCTCTGTCCTCCTCTCCAGACATTATCACAGTTAGCAATTTAGTATATTCTTTTATTATTTCTTTGCGTTCGTATGTATATATATGTATGTATGCAGAATATACAGTATATAGTGTTATTTTGTACAGGTTGTTTTTTACATAAAATAGTGTGTAAAAAACACATTGTTTCTATTTGCTACTTTTCCTTCCCACTCAACAATGTATTTTGAATTCCTAACCATATCAGTACCTATTCATCCACTTCATTCTACTTCATTTTCTCACCAGTGAACATGTAGGTTATTTATTCATCCAAACACTGTTGATGACTATCTTAATCCTGCCTTCTTAGGCACACGGTCAAGTGTTTCTCTATTAGATACTGAGAACTGAAATTCATGGATGGCACTTTTAATTTTCTAATGGGTACTGCCAAATTGCCTTATAAAGTGATCACCCCAATTTATGCTTCTCTAAGCAGTGTATGACAGTATCTGTTTCCTCAGGCCCTCAGCAATGTTGGACAATAACATTCTTTTAATATTTTTTAATCTCCCCAAAATGAAGATAGTATCCATTTTAATCCATGAAAATGATATCTCATTGTTGTTTGAATTTGCATTTCCCTGATTATTAATGAGGCAGAACATTTTTTTCATTTTTAGTGACCACTGAGGTTATCTCTCCCACTCATGTTTTCTAGTAAGTTGTATTTTACTTACTAACTTGTAAGAAATATTTTCGTAAGAATCATTTTATACCTAATATGATATACATCATTTGCCTATTATACATGTCATAATCATTTTTCCCCAAGTTATTGTTAGTCTTCAACTTTATTTATGGTACCATGTAATATGTGAAGGTTCTTCATTTTGATATAGTCAAATTTACCCATTTTTTTCTTTACTTCATTTTAATCATATTGAAAAAGATTTTATTCAGCAGATATAAAATTATTACATAAAATCAGAAGCCACCTGTGACTTCAGTCTCTTGTAAAGTCTTTACTTATTTTCTTTCCCCTTTAGATCATTACCTGATCATCACTATCCACCCTTCAATATTCAGCATGCTTCCTATGAGAATCAATCCTTGGTCTTTCTCAGAATGAAAAATGAAATAGTTACCATTTATTCATTTATTTATTCAATTAATACTTACTGAATACTTACCATGTGCCAGGCACAGTGCTAGGCCTTGGATATACAATGGTAACATAGACGAGACCCCTGCCCTCATGGAACTCATAGTCTACTGGAAAGAACATACATTAAACAAGTTATTAAACATGTACGCTCATTGCATATTGTAGTAAATACAATGAAAAAGAAGAATGGATGCTGTGAGAGAGCATGGTGTTGGAGCTTCACTGTTCCTGGCTTACCTGCATGACAGCTCTCATCATGACTTATTCTAATTGTCTGATTCCTGTGCCTTTTACTCCTTGGCTACCAATACATCTTTTGTCTGACACCATTTCTCTCTGAGCCATCATCTTTAACAGGGATAGACTCCAGGTTTGACTCCAGTTCCCTCTTTTCTGGCCACCCTGCTGATTTAGCATGGCATGAGTCATTCTTGCTCTGAGAAACAAAGTTCTGAGAAAAACGAGCCAACAAACAGGTAGTAGAAAAATAAAACTCCTAGCGTAAGGGATTTGGAGCATGTAGGGGTGGAAAAATCACTCTGGAGTTGTCAGATGAATCTGATCCAGATAAAATACTCTGTGCTTAGATGAGCAAACAGATATAAGTACAAATAAAAGTACTTTTTGAGTACTGTTTAAAACAGTGGCATGTAAATGCCTCTTATACCTTGAGAAAGGTCCTCACAATAATAATAGAAATTGTGTCACAAAACTAAATCTAAATATATGGACTGTGAACAAAACAGGTGATAGAATAAGAATATGCAGCCAATAAATCTGCGTATTCTCCTATCTCACCATAGTCTGGAAAATAAGCCATTATATCCTTGGGATTTCCAGATTTTAGAAGAAGTCCTAAAATGACAGGAAAGGAGATTCCAGCGTCTTCTTCCAACTCAAGTCCTGGCATTTACAATCAAATCTTTGCCTCACCCACTGCATGATCTTAGGTAGGTTATTTAATCTTATTCTACCTCAGTTTCCTTATGTGTAAAATGTGTAATTATCATGGGGTTTTTTAATGCTTAATATATGATAGGCATTATAATAATCTTTTCCAGCACCCAACTCAATGCTGAGCACATATGAAGTACCCAATAAATACTCAATTATTTGATTAGCTGTGCTTTTATTCTTGAGGCCTCTCTCAAATAGTGAGGTTGCATCCTTGAGACAAATGGGTAGGTGGTCTCTGCAGCTCCACAGAGGCTTTCAGAGGCCTGGTGATAGGTCTGTGAAGAGTTACCCAGAGGCATTCCAAGATCACTGAGCCCAGCTAAGCCCCCACGCATGGAAAGGAAGATTCCCTCCATTTACCTGGCCCAAGTGCCTTGCTGGATCTACGTATCTTCCACCTTCCCAGACAGACGTGGTGAAGAAGCAGAAAACAATTTGGATATTTTTTATTTAAATAAATACGTAAAAGGCACTGGGTAGTGCTTATGAACATTCTTAGTCAAGACTGGCTAAAAGAGTAACTCAAGCTGGCCAGGGAGGCTTTGCCAGTCAGTCATCTGCTCAACACATAAGGCTGCACAGCGTTAGCTTTACCTAGCAGGACACTGGCCCAGTCCCAAGCCTCTCACTAGAATTCAGAGTTCTCTTTCCTGACCAGAGCTCTATCCCATGTTCTGGTGGTCTTTGGTAAGCTCATGTTTTAACATTCCCAGCAAGAAAATATATTCTCTCTTCTGTCATCTGCTTCACCAACCCCAGATGTAAAATGCCAAATCATGAACTGGGAGAGGATGGGGTGGGGACCTGCCTGCAAAGTCCCTACCTCTGGCTACTTCCCTTCAGCTCTGCAAGGCCTCTGCTCATGGGGGCCTGGTACCTGGGGTAAAAGGGGTCTCCCTTTGAACTGCACTGGGTCCCAAACCAATTAATGACACAGAATAAGAAGGGATTCTCGGGAAAGAAGAGAGACATACCTCAAGTCTCTACCCGAAAAAGTAAGGTTCATCCTAGAAATTTTGATGGAAAATTTGATGGACCCAATCAATTAAATCATCTAAAATTTGAGGAGATTTGCTTCTACCACAAAGAAAAGTAAGGCCCAAATTTTTCTTCTCAAAAGAGCCTGAGCCACTATTTGGAAAGGGAGTTTGATATTTATAATTATGATTTTCTTAGTAATCAGCTGGCAGCAATTTTAAAATTGAGAATTGAAACAGAATTAAACCATGAGATATGAACTTGGTACATCACAGTTGAAATCAATACTGTGACAGTAAAATGGTTAATCTTGGATTCACAGCTGTGGGGTAAGACAGAAAAAAAAAATTGTTTATTTCCTGAAAGCTAAAGACTAGGTTCCCTCTCTAATCCCAGACCGCATTATCCTGATAAATAAGGAAGTCATGCTTATTAACAAGAGTTAATAAGATTGCAGCCCCCTTTAAACATCCTGAAGACACTGGCCGCTTTCCCGTCCAGCAGTAAGCTGCATTGTGCAACTCAGGGTCATTTCCTGCTCTTCCTTGACTACCCGCTGCAGCCTGTGGACATGGCTGACCAGGGCACGGAGCCACGTGAGTCATCTTTCTTCCAGTACATGGAGATGAGCGCAACACCATCTGCAGGAAAGCACAATTTTGTTTTATTTTGTCTAATATGGTTCAGGGACAGCACAGGCTGTCCCTATTCTAAGGCTGGAGAATTTAATTTCCTCTCTTGCCTGTGGAAGTGGGTTCAGCATCTAACCCTATTTAATCATGGACCATTAATGTTCACCTAAGATGGCTGACTTGTGGCCCTACCTGGGCTGCAGCACACAGCAGCGCTACTCAGGCCCAACCTCAGAATAGAGAGCTCTTGACTCGCGCACCAACCACATTATGCATGTGTGATTAAAGCCACCATATATTTCCTCAGTTCAAAGATGGATATTATTGTTTCAGAAGGAGAGAAAAAGCACATCACTATTTTAACAGTTGGCACCAGAATACCACTTAGGGAAGAGAATTAGTTCCAGCAACAGTAATGTACATTCATTTTGATGTTCTTTTCAGGGCTATTTTCAAATCCCCCTCAGTTATGTCTAACCCCTCAGTGTCTAGTCTAGACAACCACTTTGTATTCCTGAAGCCTTGTAGAATGAAGGAAGAAGGGAGGTGCCTGAATGGAGTGAAGCACGGGGATGAGAGGACGACAGCTGCAGATGCTGAAAGACACGGTAGAAGCCATGAAACAGTAGAGAGGCAGGCCACAGTGTAGACAAACTCAGAGAGAGGCAGACAAAACCGAAACCCACCCTGCAGAGAATGGGGCTGGGAATAAGAAAACAGACAGAGGTAGGGGATGTTGGGCTGTTATGTGGAAAGAGGCTTTGCAAGGGGTGGACATTTATTTGTTTAACACATCTGTGATAATTCTTATTCATCTACTACCCTGACCTTTTTGCAAAATATAACCTCAGAAGCACTTTCTATGTTACTAATACATTTTCATAAATATTATTTTCGAATGGCATCATAATAATCTATTGAGCATATTTGCCATGGATTATTTAATATATATTTATTTTGGACTTTTAAATAAATTGAAAATTTTTATCTATTGAAGATGCTAATGCTATGAATATCTTTATGTAGAAAGCTTTCATCATAGGATAATTTCCTCATAATAAATTACCAGTAATGGAATTTATTGAGTTGGAAGGTATGAAATTTTTAAACCTTCGATAAATATTAGTAAAGTAGGTTTTACTTCTATCAGTACTGATGGGAATCCCAGTTTCTCTGCACAAGGGAAACTGTCTATTAAGTCTTACTTATTTTCTGGAGGGAGATGTTAAGACCAACAGATATTTTTATAGGCTATATTCTTACATACTGGTGGATAATGCCAAATTGCCTTCCAATTAGGCTATGCCATGTAAACTCCCATCGATTGTGTGTGAAAATACTCATGCCTCCACATTGTCTGCAACCTTGGATTCTATAAAACTTAAAATAACTATTTTTTGGTCAATCTGATGGTCCAAATATCTCATTATTTTAGTTTACATTTCCACAACTGTTACAAAGACTAAACATATTTTCATATTACTAGTTACTTGTATTTTTTCATTTCTGAATTGCCTATTCACATTATTCTATTAGATTGTTCATATTTTACTTGATGATTTGTAGAAGCCCTCTAAGTATTATCAAATTATATCTCCTATTATATCAACTGAAAACATTTTCCCTGTCTTGTTTTTAATGCTTTTTATTGTACAGAATATTTTAATTTGTGTATTGTCAGATCTGTCTTTCCCTTCTGATAACAGTTTTTTACCCAACTTAAAAGGGTCTTACCCATCCCGAGATTATAAATGTATTTGCAAAAGTTTTATTCTAATTATTTTGTATTTTTAAATCTGCTACTTATTCTATATGGAATTTAGTTTTGTATATGTTGTGAAGTGTGATTTTACTTTATTTTTCTAAAAAATATTAGCAATTGTCCATTTATCACAAACTAAATCTTCTTGGATCTGGTTTTACAGTCTCTAATTATTAACTTCATAATAGCCTTTGTTCTCCTAGAGCAAGTCATTCCTCGATATTTTTCCTGTTTTAAAATTTTATTGGTTATTCTTGTGTATTTACTCTGTGTGTGTGTTTACTATATTGTACATGAACTTTAGAATCATCTTGAAGAGAACTATTTTTTAAAGCAATTAATTTTTCATTGAGAATACACTGAATTTATATATTAATCTGAAGATAAATAATTCCTTAGTAATAATATTAAATCTTTCTGTGCATAAAATGTCATTACTCTCCATTTATTTATTTGAACTACATTCTATTTTTTCTATTTTTATTAAAATCTTAAAATATTTGACTTTGTCTTGATTGAGTTTTTTAATAACAGATTTATTGAAATACAATTTACATACCATAAAGTTTATCCTTCTATTTGTTAATTTTTTCTTTTTAATTATTTTTTTTTTATGGTGACATTGGTTAATGAAATCTGGTAATGTTTCGGCTGTACATTTTAACAGTAAGGCATATTTATATTTACATTTTGTGTTCACCTCCCATAGTTA
Organism: Eidolon dupreanum; assembly: GCA_028627145.1. Classification (NCBI taxonomy): domain Eukaryota; kingdom Metazoa; phylum Chordata; class Mammalia; order Chiroptera; family Pteropodidae; genus Eidolon; species Eidolon dupreanum. Next base: position 108,329,800 of record CM053507.1, read on the forward strand.
GATTTCTTTCTCTCACCACATATTTGACCCCTTTTACCTCATCTACCTCCCCCCTCACTACCCTCCACCCTCTGGTAACCACTAGCCTATAGTCCATGTCCATGAATCTCTGTTTGTTCTGTTCATTTGTTGCTTTTAGGTTTATATCCCACACGTGAGTGATAGCATGTGATTTTCAACTTTTTCTGTCTGGCTTATTTCGCTTAGCATGATTATCTCGAGGTCCATCCATGTTGTTGCAAATGGCAGTATTACATCTCTTCTTACAGCTGAGAAAGTTCATCCTTTTAAAGAGTATAATTTAGTGGTATTTAGTATCTTAATAGAGTTGTGCCTCGATCACCACTACCTAATTCCAGAAGATTTTTATCACTCCTGATAGAAACTCCATACCCATTAACAGTCACTCCCCATTCCTTTCCTCTCCCTAACCCCTGACAACAACTAACACTTTTTATCTCTATAGACTCGCCTATCCTGGACATTTCATATAAGCTGAATCATACAGTATATGACCATTTGTGTCTGGCTTCTTTTACTTAGTATAATGATTTCAGTGTTCACCTATGTTGTAGAATGTGATCAGAACTTTACTAGTTTTATGGCCAAATAGTATTCCATTATGTGGACATACCACATTTTATTTATCCATTCATCAGTTGATGGACTTTTATATTGTTTCTACTTTCAGTTTTTATGATAATTTTGCTATGTATATTTGGGTACAAGTTTTAGTAGACATATATTTTTTTCAATTCTCTTGAGTATATACCTAAGATAAGGTATATATACTTATATATATACCTGGAATTACTACATCATAGGATAACTCTATTTATAACATTTTGAGGAACTGCCAAACTGTTTTTAGCAATTTTCTGTTATCACCAGCAATTTATGAGGATCTCAACCTCTCCATCTCTTCACCAACACTTGTTATTGTCTATCATTTTGATTATAGCCATCTTAGTATGAAGTTGTAGCTCGTTGTGCTTTTGATTTGTATTTCCCAAATAATTAATGATATTGAGCATCTTTTCATGTGCTTGTTGATTATTTATTCCCAAGTTTTCTTCTTAGAGCTTTATAGTTTTAGCTCTTATGTTTAGGCCTATGATCTATTTTAAGTTAATTTTTGTATATGGTGTGAAATAGGGATCCACCTTCATTCTTTTGCATGTGGCCATCCTGTTTTCTCCGCATCATTTGTTGACAAGACTATTCTTTCCCCATGAATGGTCTTAGAACCCTTGTCTACAATCAGTTAACCATAGATTCATGGGTTTATTTTTGGACTCTCTTATATTCCATCGATCTATATATCCACCTTTATGCCAGTACTGCATAATCTTAATGACTGTAGCAAGTTTTGAAATTGAGAAAAGTGAATCCTCAAATTTGTTTTTCTTTTTCAAAATTGTTATGACTATTCTGAGCACCTTGCAATTTCATATGAATTTTAGAATCAATATCAATTTCTACAAAAAAAAGTTAGCTTGGATTCTGATAGGACCTACATTAAATCAGTAGACCAATCTAGGTTGTATTGGTATCTAAAAAAATTAGCTCTTGTGATTCATGAACATGGGATGTCCTTCCACTTACTTAGGTTTTCTTTAATTTCTTTTAACTGTTTTGTTGTTGTCAGAGTACTAGTCTTGCACTTATTTTGTTAAATTTATTGCTAAGTATTTCAATTTTTGATACTTATTATAAGTGGAATTTTTTCTTAATTTCATTTTCAAATTGTTCATTGTGTATAGAAACATACTTGGTTTTGTATATCAATCATGAATTCATTTATTCATTCCTATAACTTTTGTAGATTTTGTATTTTTTATATATAAGAATATGACATGGAGATAGTTTCACTTCTTGCTTTCCAATCTAAATGCTTTTCATTTCTTTTTCTAGCCTAACTGCCATCACTAGAACCTCTAGAATAATGTTGTATAGAAGTAGTGAGAGCAGACATGCTTGTCTTGTTTCTTATCTGAAGGAGAAAACATCTAGTCTTTTGACTTCATGTGAATTTTTCAAAGATATCCTTTATCAGGTGGAAGATCTCTTCTATTCATAATTTGTTCAGTGTTTATATCTTCATAAAGGGGGGGTGCTATATTTTGTCAAAATCTTTTTCTGCATCTATTGAGATTACCATGTGTTTTTTGTCCTTTATTTTATTAATACGGTATATTACAATAATTGATTTTTCAGATGTTAAACTAACCTTGCATTACTAGGATAAATCCCAACTGGTCTTTTTATATGTTGCTGCTGGATTTGGTTTGCTGGTATTTTGTTGACTGGTTTTGTCCCTATAATCCTAAAGGATATTGGCCTATAATTTTCTTTTCTTGTAATATCAGTGAATGGATTTGTATCATGAGTAATAACTGGCTTCATAGAATGAGTTGAGAAGTGTTCCCTCCTCTTCTATGTTTGGGAAGAGTTTGTAAAGGATTGGTGTTAATTCTCCTTTAAATGTTTGGAATAATTCATCTGTGAAGCAATCTGGGCTTAGACATTTTTTGTGGAAGTTTTTTTGATTACTAATTTACTCTCTTTACCTATTATAGACCTATATTAATTCACTATTTCTTCCTGAGTCATTCTTAGTTTGTATCTTTCTAGGAATCTATTCATTTCCCCTACGTTTTCTAGTTTGTTGGCATACTATTTTCAATAATATTCTCTTACAATCTTTATTTCTGTAAAGTCACTAGTAATTTCCATCTTGTATTCTTTATTTTAGTAAAATGTATCTTCTATCTTTTTTTCCAGTTAGTTTAAAGTATTTTAAAAATTTTGCTGATCTTTTCAAAGAATCACATTTTATTTTATTGATTTTTTTTTGAAACTATTTTATAGTCCGTTTCATTTTCTCCACCCTGGTCTTTTTTACCTTCCTTCTGTTTACTCTAGGTTCAGTTTGCCTGCCTTTTTCTGGTTGTTTCTTATGGTGAAAGGCAAGATTATTGATTTGAGATCTTTTTTTCTTTTCCCTATAGATTACAACTATAAATTTCCCTTTAAGCACCGCTTTATCTTCATATCATTGGTTTTGGTATATAGTTCTTTTTTGTTCACCTCACAGAATTTTTTAATCTACCTTATAATTTCTTCTTCGACATACTGATTATATAGGAGCATGCTGTTTAATTTCCACATATTTGTGATTTCCCAAATTTCTTTATGTAATTGATTTCTAATTCTATTCCATTTGGTCAGAAAATATACTTTGTATGATTTTAATCTTTTAAAATTAATCAAAGCTTGTTTTATGGCCTAAATGTGGTCTATCTTAGTCTTTTCAGGCTACTATTCCAAAATCCCATAAACTGAATGGCTTATAAACAACAGAAATTTATTCTCATAGTTCCCCAGGCTAGGAAGTCTAAGATCAAGATGCTGGCAGATTCAGTGTCTAGTAGGGCTCACTTCCTGGTTCAGAGACAACTATCCTTTTGCTATGTCCTCACATAGGGGAAGGAGATATGGGAGCTCTCTTGACCTCTTTTATAAAATAATTAATTCCATTCATGAGGGGTCCACCCTCATGACATAATCACCTCCCAAAAGCCCCACTTGAAAATCCCATCACAGTGGGAATTAGGTTTCAACATATGTTTTTTAGAGAGACACAAACATTAAGTCTATAGCATAGTTTATCCTGGAGAATGTTTCATGTGTACTTGAGAAGAATGTGTATTCTGCTCTTCATGGGTGGAGTGTTTTACACATGTCTATTCAAGTCTAAATAGTTTATACTGTTATTCAAGTCTTCTATTTCCTTACTGATTTTCTTCCTAGTTGTACTATCCATTGATGAAAGAGGGGTATTGAAGTCCCCACTGTTGTTGTTGAATTGTCTGTTCTTCCCCTCAATTCTTTCAGTTTTTAGTTTATGTAACTTGCTTCTCTGTTGTTATATACATATAAGTTTATAATTGTTAATATTTCTGATTAATTGACTCTTTTATCACTAAAAAATGAACTTCCTTGTCTCTGGTAATAATTTTTGTCTTAAAGTATATTTGGTTTAATATTAGTACAACTGCTCCAGTTATCTTTTGGATACTGTTTGAATGACATATCTTTTCCATCCCTTTATTTTAAACCTTTGTGTGTCTTTGAATCTCAAGTATGTCTCTTGTCATAGTATATAGTTGAATCATGTTTTTTATTCATTCTGCCAATTTCTGCCTTGTTTTCAAATAAGGGACAGCAAATGGATTCTGGACACAAGTGACAAATAAAGTGTGTGTTGAATCCAGGCAAAATTTCCCCCCCAAAAAATTAAATAAATTTTTGTAGCATTTAGAAACAAGAGCCATATTGAATTCACTAATATAAGTTTAACTAAACTAATGGCATTTCTTTTTTTGCAGAATTATGGATCATATAATGAGAAGGGTGTTAGATTCCTTGAGTTCAGCAGGTATCTCATGATGTAATTGTACTTAGATGGTTAAATGAAAACTAGATGATAATATGGTCAACAGTTTTGCAACTGGTTGACCAAATATATCTAAAGAGGGTTGATAAAGGGATTGGTATTTACCCAAAGATATAAATGAGTGAAGAGCTGCAGGGCCTGGACTTTAACCCTGCCTAGGTTTGTAGGTTTTAAGTCACTTAGATAACATAAAAGAAGATCTGCTTATTAAATTTTCTAAGTGCACAACGGGTGCAATAATATAATTGAAGACTGGATCAAAGCTCAACATGATCTCAATTAACTGGAATTTTATGTTAAAATTTAGCAGGAACAGATTCAGGTTTTATGAGGTTTGAAGCCTACAGAATTTGGAAGGCCCTTTTTAATAATAATTTTTAAAATACAAAATTATGAATATAAAAAATGAAGTACTAAAGTGAATATTTATTAGCATAATAAATCACCACAGCCATGGAGTTAAGTTCCTTTATTCAATTCCCCAAATCTCCCTGCATTCACAGGGGCCATGCAAATGAAGGACCTTGAAGCTTAAGTGTAGTTAACTTCGGAGTACACTATCTTTGACAAAAGTTCTGCATTTATGGTAAAATAATTAAACTTCATTTCTAAAATACAGGCTGGGGAGAATTCATTTGACAACAATTTCACTGTATATCAATATTGTGACACAGCAAATAAAAATGAGCAACTCAGGCAAATAATAATATAAATTTACCATATGCATTTGTCAAATCAGTTCTGGGAGCCCAGATTGAAAGGAAACATTGGCAAATCAGAGCACGCACCAAGGGAAACAGATAATACGATGAGAGAGTCTCTAAAACCTGAGTTATGTGGAGCTGCTAAAAGAACTGAGGCACTTGGCTTTGGGAAAAAAGTGCTGCTGGGGGATAAGTAGAAAGCCATCATATACAAAGAGACTTATTATGTATTGTTCTAGAGAAAGGAATTATGAGTTGCAAGATTTTGGCTCATTATAAGTCGATTCAGTTCAATAATATTTATGATGCCTATTATGTGCCAGAACTGTTTTGGGCTCTGAGGATATAGCAGTAATCAAAATGAATAAAATCTCTCTTTTGATAAAGTTTATATTTTGTAATATAATAATACCAATACCAATGTTAGTGAGGAGATGAATAAATAAGAACTCTCATTGACTACTGGTGGAAATATAAATTGGTATGACCACTTTGAAAGTTCTTTGACAATGCCTTCTGGTGCTAAACTTATGCATACCTTTTAACCCAGTAATTTTACTTCTACATGTTACCCAACAGAAATGTAAGCACATATACACTAAGAAACACATACAAGAATGTTCCTGGCAACATTATTCATAATAGCTCAAAACTGGAAGCAACTCAGAATGCCCAGTCAATAGTAAAATGGATCAATAAATTGTAATATAGTCATACGACAGACTAATACACAGAAATAAAATGGAACGAACTACTGCACGATATGGTTGAATCTCACAACTTGTTGTGTGAAAAAAGCTAGACATGAAGGAATATTTACTGAATGATTCAATTGTATAAATATAAATAATTTATGGTATTGTAAGTCAGGATAGTGATTACTGTCTGGGGATTTTATGGAATGGAGAAGAGTATGGTGCTAGTCAGAGTGTACATATTTCTAAATATATGTTATACTTCAATAAAGTTAGTTAATTAAAACAAAAACAAGCAAAAAAAAAAATCTGAGTTTTTTAGAGTATCCTGAGATGGGTTAGAGTAAAAAGATGACATGAGCTACAAGTGAGAGTATGTGAAAACCCTACAGTAATGAAATAGGAGACTGGGAGCCCAGGAAGAAAGACAGCCAATGAAAAATTCATAGTAGGTGGATTCCCTAAGTGTTTTAAAAAGCGGAATATTTAATATTCATTTTTAAGTTGTTTTCTGTGCTATGATTTGCTCTAACCTCTCTGCGACTCCATTAACAACTCCCCTAATTTATTGTTCTCAAGGCATCGGTAAAGTCTATAACACCTTAAAAAATAGTAAAGCAGGATAAAGAAATAGTGATGGAGCGAGGTGAAAGAGGAGCTATGTTATTAGTGGATAGACATCCTAAAGGAATGCTTCTTTGAAAAGATAACAGTTGAACAGAGAACAAAAGAAGTGAGGAGGAAGAGCATTCCAGACTGAGAAAAGTAAATGCAAAAACTCCGAGGCAGGATCTGTTGGGCACATTCAAAGACCAGCACAGAAACGGGTGTGTGTGGAGCCAAGACAAATTATAGAAGATGATATCAGAGAAATAGCCAGGGACCAGATAATGCTGGCCTTTATGGGCCATGATTTTACTGGATTTTATTCTGAGTAAGATAGAAAGCCATTACAGGCAGGATTTTGAGCAGAGAAATTTCCTAATTCAAGTTGTTTTAAATGTTGCTGTGGGAAGGATAGACTGTAGAGAGACAAAGGTGGACACAGGAATAGGAGGTTTTCTAAGAGAAAGAAGATACTAGCTTAGATGAGATTACTAGTGGTGGGTGTAGGGGAAAGAGGTTGATTCCGGGTGCACTTGGAAAATAGAACTAGCCAGATTTGCAGGTGGGTTGGATACGAAGTGTGAGGGAAAGAGGCATCAGGGATGCCGCAGGAAAGGCCTTTCTAACCCAAAGAGCTATCTGACAATTTAATGATCTTTCTTTAATGCAGTTATTCCAGTGGAGGCAATTATTCCTTCAGAGGGCTCTTCTCTCTCTCACTTACCCGCCAAATAACTCTCTAAGAGGATTTCTGCCCTTGGAGGTGGTGGGCCCAGGTAACCTCTAAGATATCTCATATGCCAAATATTCTGGAACTTTAAGGCTGTCAGAATGTGGTTCTGTACATCATAAATTTTTAGGCTAAATGGTTGCAAAGTAAATTTCCTACACCTAAGTAACTTTTTAACTTCTGTGTACCTTATTTTTTTTTTTTTTTTTTACCATACATGAATTTTTATGCTGGTCAAATGGGTTAAAATGAACAGCAGGGGCAGCTGCCTTGAGATAAGCAGCCCCCACACATTGTGAAGCCTGGGGGTGAGAAAGGCTGATATGTGGAAGGAAGAAGAAGCTGCCTCATCCTCTGGGCTCCTGGGGATGGTTATAACTAGAAGCTACACCAAAGAAAGCATAGTTGTGGAGTAAATACTTGAATTTTAAACAAATACCCTAACATTTTGAAATCCCCCAATGTTTTCTTTTTTCAAAGCAATTACATTGGAGTAATCTGCTAGTGCTCCATAAATTATGCAGTTGTCACAGAAGTGCTGCTATTGCTCAAAGCTCACTTGGAACTTTTTGTTGTTTGTCCTTGAAGGGAGTTAACTTACCCCAAAATCCAGTCTCTCCAGTGGTCAGATCCCTGAGAAGCTCAACTGTCAAGAATCTCAGACTCTCCTGATTGGTAGGAATTTTAAAACTTCTACCATAGCTGGTGTTTGACCTAGCCTGACATCATTTATCATTCACAGCCACCTAACCTCTTGAGTCAACACCTGGAGTAAAGGGAATGTAGTTAACACCCCCAAGGCAGCCCCTTTGCATCTTCCTAAACAGCTCTGATTATTGTCGGAAAGTTCACATTCTTTGTGAATTGAAATTGCCTCACTGTACCTTGCATCCACTAGACATAATGAAGTGTGGGGCATTATTTCCCAAATGTCAGGCGTCTGTGTACCACCTCCGCTATTTTGCCATTTTTATCATACCCGAACATCACTGGTCCTATTAGTTCTTTAATAGCTTTCTTTCACATTACCCAGTTTTCATACAAAAGTAAGTTTACTTTAAATGGAAACTGCATCTCCTTGTAATTGGAAAATCTATATCAGTTAGAAATTAACTGATAAGGAATAATATCAGAAAGAAGAGAAAGTAATGATATTAAATTCTACTTAGGAAATATTGCCTAGCAAAGGTGCTGAGCCTGAGGCTGGCTCTCTTTGTTCAAATAAGAGATTAGCAGGTGTTGAGAGGTGTAGACACAAAGTACCACAAAAATGATACTTCTTCCTTGCCATAATCCGTAGGCTCAAGAGAATGGAAAAGGGCACATTTTTTCAACAGTGGTCCACTGTTACTTAACCTGTCTGTGTACTTTGCCTCTAGTGGGAGATGTACACACTGGGACCCACTGGCAAAGTATTCAAGCACCTTGGCTGTGGTCAAGTTGATCCGATTCAGGTCATGCTTCTGTCACCTCTTAGCCACCTGATCCTATACACCTTAACCTCTGTAAGCTTCAGTTTCTTCATCTTTTAAATGGGAGTAACAATAGATCTTCAGAGTGATGTTTTCTTCTTTTCTTTTTTAACGTTTTATTTTATTTTATTATTAGTTTCAGGTATACAGTACATTGGTTAGACATTTATACAATTTATGAACTGATCCCCCAATTACTCTATCACCCCTCTGGTTCTACACATAGCCATTGTCTTACTGCTGACTGCATTCCTAATGCCATGCTCCCTATCCATGTAACCATTTATCAACTACTAATTTGTACTTCTTTAACCCTTCATGCCATTCTCCCAGCCCCCCAACTCCCTTCCCCTCTGGCCATCACTAGATCATCCTCTATATTTGTGAGTCTGTTTTCAATTAGTTTGTTCTTTTTGTTCCTTAGATTCTACGTATAAGTGAAATCATATGGTATTTACCTTTCTCTGACTTATTTTGCTCAGCATAAGAACCTCTAGGTCCATCCATGTCATTGCAAATGATAGGATTTCATTTTTTCACAGAATATTCCATTATATATATACAAACCATAACTTCTTTATCCAATTGTCTGTTGATGGGCATTTAGGTTGCCTCTATAGACTGGCTATTGTGAATTGCATTGTCATGAACATAGGAATGCATAGATCTTTACGAATTAGTGTTTTGGTTTGTTTTTTTGTTTTTTGTTTTTTTTTGTTTTTGTTTTTGTTTTTGTTTTTTGGGGGGATAAATACCCGGAAGCACAATTGCTGGATCAAAAAGTAGATTCATTTTTAACTTTTGAGGAACCTCCAGACTGTTTTCCATAATGGCTATACCCATTTTCCATCTCACCAGCCGTGTATGAGGGTTTCCTTTTCTCCACACAGAATGATGTTTTCTTAAAGACATTGAACATTATTCTCAGGTTGTAAGCTGAACATTGAAGAGTATAAATTCAGCCTAAGACTCTAGCATCATGCAGTTTTAAGGCTGAATTAATTCAGCCTTTGGGTACCAACCAGGCTGTGCTTGTAGCCAACAGAAATCTCTAAGCTATTTTGATATACTGCCACTGCATCAAATCTCCCAATGTGAACTTGTGTTGCTGAACATTTGGGCCTGAGGGAGGGCTTGACATTTATTCTTATTAACTAGATTCTTCCCTTCACTTTAATCTGGTGCTTGAACATGCGCTCAATTCCGTCTACCCTCCATTTGAGGAGAAGTAAGTCAAACAGGCAGAACTGGGCTATGATGAAGATGTATTTGAGACTCTTACTGTGAGTCTGCATTCCTTTGAAGCAAGAAAATGGCAACTTTTTGCTGAGTATCCACTATATACCAGGCATTTTTCTCTAATATCTCATTTAATAATCCAAGAACCCCTCAAGGTAGGTGTAATCCCCATTTTACAGAGGAGAAATTTGCATTTTTATTCAGTTATTTTTTACTTTTTTGGCTTACTATTTTGTGAACACTTCATCTACTTTATCATGTTGCTTCATATTTTCTTTTTATTGTTGTTTTTGCTTTATAAATAAATACTCCCTCCTTGTTCTAAAAACATTGAGACACTCTTGTCTCAATGTTTATCATTTTAACGGTTGTAAAATATCCCATTAAGTTACAGTACCATAATTCATTTAACCAATTTCCTATTGTCGACAGTATGCTTTGTTTGTTTGCTTTTCGTGGTTTTTAAAAATTACTTTCTGTAACAAACATCTGCATGAGTATTATTTTGTTCTAGAAATTTTCCCAAGAATGGAATTACTATATCAAAGGGGATTTGTGGCTCTTTGTAGAAATTAGCAAATTGCTTACCCAAAGGAGTATGTGGCATTTGAGAGAAAAAAAAAAATCTGGTTTTCTACAAGAGAAATTAATTTTCCACTTATTCATAAAATATTCGAGCGCCTGATAGGTGGCGGGCACCATGCCAGGGGCTGGGGACAGGGATGAGCAAGCAGGCAGGCCGGGTCTCGGTCTTCCCAGAGCTCATGGTCAGGTCTGGTAGAAGCAACGACGCACTCCAGGTGCCTGCTTTTGACTGGAGAAGAGAGTGGAGGAGGTTGCTGTTTGCCAGCACCAAGGTCTCCCAGCGTCGTATGCAGCGCTTGACCTGAGTCTTAGGAAATGAGTAAGAGTTTTGGCACAGGCTTTATATTTATTTTGCTGTGACTCTCTGGCCTTTTATCAGGAAAAATAATAATAATAATAATAATCCCGCTCTTAGCACAGAGAACGTTGGCGGAGTCGTAAGCCTCCAACGTCGTAAGCTTTTACATCTCCAAGGAAGAGGAGAAAAGAGTTGTTTTCGACCGCAGGTGCAGGATCCCGGGTCCGCGAACTCCTGGCGTAGCAGCGGAGAGAACGGGAGAGGACCAGGGACCAGACCCGACGTGTGGCCCTCAGGGGAGGGAAGACGCGCCCTGAGCTGCCCGGGGTGCAGGGTTGGGTAGCCTCCCGCGAGTGGACTCCGAGGAGAGCTGCACTTAGCAGTCGCGGACCTCGAAGGGGCAGGCGGGCGGGGAGCGGAGGGGGGCGGAGCTCCAAGGTCGGGGCAGCGGCAGCCGCCCAAGGGTCTGCGGGGGCTGCTGTTGCCGAACCCGAGGGCGGGTGCCTCTCGGAGACGGTGACCCTGGCATCCGGAGCCGGGGCCGCGCGCCGTCCTAGCTCAGCTGCGAGCCCATCCTCGTGGAAACCCACAGCCCACCGGCCGGCGTGGCCCCTCCTAATGAGGGAGCCCAAGCAGGGGCGACAGGTAGGACTAAGGACCGCGAGGAGGGCGGGCAGAAAGCGCCACAATGCGGGAGGGGCAGTGGCGGGTCTGGGGGCTGCGGGCCCGGTGGCCAAATGAGGGGCGCGGGCCTGAGCAGCTCAGCCCTGGGAACACTGGGTGCGAGGCGTGGGGCAAGTTACACGACCAAAGGCTTCCCGGGCACAGGACCAGATGGCTCAGTTATCCCCAGAAAGGGCAGTGGATCACCCTCGCGGATGAACCCGAGTGCGCACCAAGACGTGGGCTGTGGATAGTGTCCTGTGCCAGCGCCTTGTTTCTGTCTGCAGCACTGTCATAAAGACCACCCATTCCGTGTATGTTAACGCGGGAGCAGACAGTTTTCTAGCGTGTGCGCATATGGTAGGGAGGGCCACAACGTCAGCACCCATCCTCTTGGAGGATTCTTGGCCTAAGCCTCCAGCTGCTTTCGAGACTTTGCCTCGGTGGCACCAAATTAAAATGTCAGTTCCCGAGCTGCTATATTCCTTGGCAAGAAAAAAAATATATATCAGATTGATGGAATCTTTTATTATTGTTACTTTGAAATTAATTTCAATGGATAATACATGCTCATGCTTTTAAAAAATCAAATAATACAAAAGTTCATCTTCTAGAGATAATGCCTACACTAGCATTTGTGTCTATTCATACCTCCTTTGTTTTTTCACCCATATCGATTCCCACTCTTCTTGTTCTGTCCCCTACTTTTCATTCTGTATCCCACCTTCTGCCTAATGAACCAACAGAAAATGACGTCACTGCCACTGCCTGCACCCCTTAATCTCCAGTGTTATCTGCTGACACCACCCTTGCTGTCTTCAAAGCCTTTCACTGCGGTGGCCCTTGGGGTAGGGAGCCGCTATGGAGAGGGCATTTCATTTACTTGCCTTCACTTTCCCAACAATTCTAAGAAAGTAGCGTTGGGCAAGAGTCCTTGAAAGGCTCTGTACTCTGTTCTTTCCCTTAAACTGGACTTTACAAATGCAATTTAAGTAAAATCTGGTACTGAGGGGAAAATAATGGAAGATATTATCTAAAATGCTCTAGATATCCAGAAATTAACACCTCACTAGTTCGGATTCCTGGATTCCTGAAAACAGAACTTCACCAGTTACACCTTTCCATTGCCCTCCTCACCTCCCCAGGGCCCCAGAGAGGCAGGCATAGGATTTTTCCTCTCTAAGAACGCAGCGGTTGGAGGCTTTAACGCTTGTGAAAGGGCTCAGAGACATAGCTTTGTGGTTGGTGAGCAGGGGAGGGGAAGATGTAGAGGAAGGAGTTAGAGAGCCACAGGGAAGTAGGAAAGGAGAGCAGGCTAAGACCACTGAGAAGAGAAGAATCTGGGGCACAGGGCCTTGTCATTCAGGAACAATCTCCGAATAATTTTGCAAGAGACCACATATGTGGCTTACTTCTTGCCAACAAGCAGCACAATCAACTCTTTCCAAAGCTTTTTCTGTGCAAGGCCGAACATATTGAGAAGTGGAAAAAATCAGCACATAAGCCCATTTTTATTTATATGATAATATAAAAGTGGCTTAAATTATTTTTACTAAATTAATAGATTTCTTAGGAGCTATGTAGAGTATTTAAAATAACTTATTCTAGTCACTGTATTTTCATTTATTTTGTTATTTTTTCATGTTGCATGACCTTGACCTACATCTCACAAGTGTCAGAATATTCAAGTTGGCTAGAAGCTGCCACTTCTAAGAAGCCTTTCCGAATGGAAGGTGGAGAAGTGGGAAGGGAGATGATGCAAAAATAAGGACTGATCTTTGTGGTAGAGTAGGGAAATAATGACAAGGAATGGATTGAGTATCAGCTTGAGTCTGGTAAGGAATCAGGTATAATTCTTAAGAGAATAGGAAGATGAGTTAGAAGTGAAGAAATCATTTATTATTCATTCATTCAAAATGTTTATAGAGTGCCTAGCTATATGCCAGTTGCTGGGGGAAAAATGGTGACTAGAACAAGGCCAGGTCCCTCATCTCCTGGAGCTTGCAGACACTTTGGGGAGGTAACTGTTCATAGAATAACTAAGTATTGAATATGTAATTACAAATCAGATAGCCCTCGAAAGGAGAGAAATGACTTTCTTTAAGGTCATGTACGCACTGCACTACAACACCAAGGAATGCTTTCTCAGAGGTTTTCCCTGAGTTGATATTTAAGGTTAGGTGGGAATTTTGGAGGTATGTATGATTTTGAGGTAGGAACAGAATATATAGGTTAGGAATTGCTTGTGGCTGCTAGTAATCAAGAACTTTGGCTGCCTGTGGTGTTTGCCATATAGCATGTATACACATGTAGACTTAGCATTTCTGGAATTTGGGGAAAAGATGCTTTGTTATCACAGCATCACTTGTGCAGTCTTGAGTTGGTCATGGTTTTCTGTTGCTGTTGTTCTTGCTTTTAAATTAAATGTTTACATTAATTTTATTCTTATCAGTTTGTTTTATTGTGCACAATAAAGGATGTTCATTGTGGTTCAAATGTGAATCATCCATACTCTCTCTCATTGCTAAGGTAGGTATATCTATAACTGCCATACCAAATTTGGTTTGTATGGTGACAACTTATTGTTTTCACTGAGTACTTTCCCAGGTGAAAACAGGTGTGGCAGGTAGACCTAAAGCTACACATATCTCTTCAGAGTTTCAAGTACAGTCCTTAAGTAAAGAAAAAAAAACCCACTCATTGTATTGATGCTGTAAGTAAAAATAATATAAACCTCACAATGTAGTGGCACGGGGTGCTCTGACTAAGCAACATATTTCATGTGCAAATAAATCTTTTTATTCATTCAACAATATTTACAGTGAACCTTCTATATGCTGAGCACTGTGCTAGGTACTATGGATAAAATGTCCCAACACAGTCCTAACATTTAAGGAATTCATAGACATCTAAGAGCGGGATAGTCATACTCATCCATAGAAGGGTAGGAAAGTATTGTGGTTGCTATAATGGAAGCATAATTAGGGTACAGTGATGCACAGGGAAGGGAGTGGTCAGTTCTACCAAGGAGAGGAGGAGTTGGGAGAAGGTTCATAGAAGAGTTAAGACTTGAGGTGAATCTTGACAGACAAGACATTCCACAAGATAGACAAAGGGGAAAGGGCATTATAGAGAAGGGATTAACGTGCAAAAAAAAAAAAACCAAACAAACAAACAAAAACAGCAGCGTGAAACAACATGTCAAAGTCCAGGACCTGCTAGTTGCTCAAATTGCTGAAGCATAAGGAATGAAGAGGGGCTCATTACAAGATAAGGCTGGAGTGATGGGCAAGCCAGGCCATAGAGAACCTGCATACCATCACATGGATACCACGGTAGTTAAAATATGCACTCTAAGGTCATATAGGCCCAGGTTTGAGTCATGGCTCTGCCACTTGCTAGCTATGGAGCCTGAGTCAAATAACTTGCCCTCAATAATTAATGGTAATGAAGGTTGTACCTCCCTCATTGGGTTGCTGCAAGTATTAAGATAAGCCATGTAGTACCTGGCACAAATTATGCATGTAATTATGGTTGGCTTTTATTTTCATTATTTGTCCTCTGGCAAAGGGAGCCACTGGAGGTTTTTAAGTAGAGGAGTGACTTAGCATTTTGTTAGAGCACAATCATTCTGGCTGCACGTGGATGCTGGGTTAAAGGAAGATAAGTTTGGAGCAGAGAAACCACTTAAAGATATTGTAAACATTCGGATGATGGTGAAGATGGCATGAATGATGGTGGTGCGGTAGTGGTCACAGAGAAATAGAAACTAAGGTTTGAGATGTATATAAGGTGGACTCCATAGAACTCAGTTACTTGTTAGATGTGGGAAGTGGGTTCTGTCATTCAAGTGATCTTAGGATAAACAAATGAAGCTAGTTATCAACCAGGGTTTGGGATCAGGTATCTAGGAAGTGCTTTTGTGCAGAGGACTTAATGATAGCTTCCAAAAAAGCTGTCTTTCTAACTCAGAAGACTCCTTGACAACTTCTGTCATAACATAAAACTGGATAGGGAAGGCTTAGCTGATCCATAACAAATAAAATTATCTTTCTATCTTTAACTCTCTCACCTCTAGGAGGCTTTTAATTCAAGGTAAATGAACTTTGGACTTCATCCATTAGCCATTGTCATAAAGTGGCACGTATAACCCTCACTCATGCCTAGTAGATTTGGTTCGACTCTTGCCTGACGCCACCTTGATTGAATTTTTCTCCTTTTATCTCAAGTGCCCTCCCACAATCCAATAAGCACTGGCTGAGGTGCCTTTACTAAAGCCAGTGAGAATTAGAGGATTTAGGTTGTCTCTATTTTATAATACAGTGTGGTCTTGGTAACCACAGCATGTATTCGTAAGATGGGAAACAATCCAGACCTATGTGATAGTGTTTGCTGAAAAGTTGCCAGGAGCTTTATGCCCATTTCTCCCAAATGTGGATACCGGGAAATGCTGATTGAATGTAGTACTGCTGGATTCGGTTGCTTGAACAGCTATATCATTACTCAAAGTCGTAGAAATGCACAGACATTATAACTAGGCATGGCCAATGAGTGAGGAGGCAAAATGTGAAATGAGGAAAAATAGTCTGCCTATACAGTGGACAGTCTAGTTTGGGTAAAAGAGCACATTCCATTTCTGTGGCCTCGGGCAGCATATCTAACCTCTGAGCCTCAGTTTTTACTGGTGGATATTCTTTTGATAACTAAAAATTGAGGTAATTTCTTTTTCAAAAGGTGTTTGTGAGAGTTAAATGAGCTGTATATGGAAAGCGCTTATCACAATGCCTGGCTTAGGGTGGGTGCTTAACTGGCCATACTTTGGCTCAGCTGTCTCCCAGAGTCTTTTCTTATATTGGAAAAACAGGAAGAATGAAGATTTTTTAGGGTAAGTAATCTGAATTAATTGGCTTTTACGGGTTTCTCATTTATAATTTATCCCCCCCTCCCGGAGAGCCAGGGTGGAAACCACTTTTCCTCCACCCTCAGGGAATGCTTATCATTGATGATGGGGGCAAAGGTAACATGATACCTGCAGAGAAGAAGCTAATTTTAGCAATTCTTCTTTCAACAAGTCTTTCATATATACACAAGGAAAATTACTAACGAATAGAAAAATGGAGTGTTTTTTGTTGGTGGAGTTCCTAACAAGCGTGTTTCTTGATTATTTGTTGTTTTCCGTGTAGAAAGAAAGAAGCAGGCTCAATGAAATTGTAATTGTTCCCTCCATTAATTGTGAGGTGTTTGTCTTTAGGAAAAAGTTTTGTTTTTCTCCTCTTAATAAAAGTTGAAAATTATCATATCCTCCATGTAGTTTTTTTAAATATTCTATAATTTGACAAAAGCCTTTAGATAAATTCAGGAAATATCAGTGGAGCTTGAACTGCGTGCTAGGCATTGAGTTGGCAGTGTGAACTGAGAGATGCCACCTGTGCTATTCTAGTCTGGTAGCCCTTGCAGAAAAGGGTGGATAGGGAGGGAAAGGGGTGGGGTGCAGCTAATTTGAGAAAGGCAATGAGAGGGGAACCCTCAGGCCAAGGTTCTCTACCACAGCTTCAAACCAGACTATCAGATCATGACCTCTTTCAGGTCAGAATCCAGGTCTGCTCATCTCTATGCCCTAAGCCTTTGCCATGGGAGTCCTTTAGTGCAAAGCATTTGTCTATTGAGAGATCAGGAGAAAAAAGTAGTGAGGAGGCCAAGTGGTCTTCTATTTCTGCCCTCTTAAAAATGAAATATTCCAAATAAAAGTTTGCTCTATACAATTAGCCAGTTTCCACTCTTGTCTTTTGAGAGGCAGCCCAGTAGAGTGGTTAGAAGTCTAGACTCTGAAGTTAGCTGGCTCGGCCCTATGTCCCAGCTCTACAGTTTACTAGATGCGTGACCTTGGGCAAGTTGTTTAACCTCTGTGTGCCCCAGCTTCCTTATCTATAAACTGAGGTTACTAATACTACCCATCTCACTGGTTATTAAGAGACATAGTTCAAGCTCATCAAGCACAGATACTATGTCTTATTCAATGTTGAAACCCCAGAATTTGTCATGGTGCTTGGTGCACCAGAGAAGCTGAATGAATGAACAAATCTTGTTATGTAGGCTAATATAGCAGTCATTTATTGACAAAGCACTTTCCTATCATTAACTCATTCAATCCTCAGAACATCTCAGGAAATATACAAGGGAGATGGACAGGACAGGTACCACCATCTCCATTTTACAAATGAGAAACCAGGGCGCTGAAAAGTGGAGTGACTTGACAAAGATGACAGACCTGATTCATGCTCTTCGCTCCATTTATTCCTAGCCCTGTGATCTTACTACTACCTGTCTGCCTCTTGATCTTATGCAGGTTTCATGGAATTCAAAGGATCCCTACCAGCACAAATGAACACGCACAGATTATTTAGCTTTCCGAAGAAATGAACTTCTTACTGTAAATACATACAGTCAAATTGTAACTTCAGGTTAAAAGTTGAAGTTTGGAAAGTTTCTATTTTGGAGAATGGGGAAAAAAGCAGAGGCTATTTTATGGGAATAAGGAAGTTCTTTCTAAGCATGAAAGTAGCAGAGAATTATGAAGGAAAATATTGACAGATTTTTTACATAAATATTTGAAATACTTATGTATAAAATGTCATAATAAAATTAAAAGGAATATAAACTTTTAAAAAATTGCAGCAAATATGCCAAAAGGTTAAAATTTCCAATATCTAAAGAGCTCATAAATTTAATAGGAAAAAATGTAAGACTTTGGTTTCAAAAAAGTGGGCAAAGGATGTAACAATTTTCAAATGAGGTTGATGAACATATAATTTAACTTTACTCAAATAAAAGAAAGAAGTATTTTAACAATGATATACCAATCTGCTTATCCAGAATATTAAGACTTTAAAAATAATGCTGATGGAGTGAGATAAAATAGTTACCCTCATAACAAATTATCTGGAAAAAAATTGCCTTAAAATCGTTTATGGCCTTTGACCAAGAAATTTAATTTCTGGGACTCTATCCTAAAGAAACCATTAGAAATGTGATTTAAGACTTACGCCCTACCCCCCAAAAAGGAAAGAAGATACCTCAGAAAAAATGCTTGGTGCTGTTGTATGGTCTGATAACTAAAGTGCTGAAGAAGTGTAACACAAATCTAAAAAAATTTTTTTAAATAAAGACATAACTAAAGATGTTTTTCACAGTGTTTATGAAAGTGAAACACTAGAAACAACCCGAGTGCCTGATAACATGGGAGTGTTTAAATAAATTATGGTCAGAGTGAAGCAGCACAGACTAGCAACTAAAAGCATGGATTCTAGAGTCTCTCCGCCTGGGTTCAAATCCTGGCTTTGCTGAACATTAGCCCTGTAACTTTAGAAACCTCTCCGTGCCTCATTTTCCTCATCTGCATGGTGGGGATGACAAGAGTATCTACCACACAGTTTTTGTGGGTAAATGAATCAATATAGGTGTGTAATTCCAAAATCCTCAAAGCTCTACAAACCTAAATGTTTTTGTAACTTTATTAGCAGCAAAATATGACTAAAGTGACATAAACTGACATAGCTTTATCCCACTTTCTGTGACTATATTCTGTACTTTCCTGGCAGAATCTCTAAAGTTCTCTTTATGAATTAATAACCCGCATGCACAGGTGAGGACATTAATTGAGGGCAAATCTAACTGGAGTCAGCTGTATCTATTTCGAGCTAATCTCTTGTCCAAAAAAACATTTCCAAATCCTCCAGCCTAGGACTTTCAAACTTTAAGATGGAGAATATTATCAACATGTAGATTGCTGAGCTCCACCTCCCAGAAATTCTCATTCAGTAGGTCTGGGATAGGGTCAAACATCTGTGGTTCTCACAAGCTCCCAGGTGATGCTGACTCATGGACTACACATTAGGTACCCTGCCCTAACCCATCCCTTTAATTTTGAACACCCCTTATATTTTTTATGTGAACATTTTCACTTTTTGAAATCTTTATCTTGTTTTTTTATTGTTGTCCTATCCTTTGATTTCTATGCTGTGCTTATGTTTCTAGGAGTAACATAGTAAAATTATCTATCACTTTCTAAGTACTTACCATGTACCAGTAACTGTGTTAGTGCTTTATTCATTTATTTCTTCATCTTTTCAACAACGCTGAAAGGAGGATGTTATCCTCATTTTAGAGGTGAGAAAACTGAAGCCCTAGGACTCCAAGTAAGTGGGAAAAACAAGTCCTCTTGACCCCCAAACCCAAGCTATTTCCCTTTCACTGTTCTGCCCCTTTCGCATGAGAGTACCTGTCACCAGGTCTTCCAGTCTATGTGCTCTCTCAATCCTGCCTCAGCTGCATAGCTCTGGCAAAGTTTACAGTCAGGAACCCCAATCTCCACTCATCCCCTATACCATCTAGGCCTTCTAGGTCAGGAAGCTTTCCCTTCTGTGCCTGCCCACAGCCCACACGGCACCGCATCTTTTGTTCTTACCTGGCCATTTATTATATGTGTTTGCTTTTTTGTACCAAGGGATTTGTCTTTCTAACTGGATATGGAACTCCTTGAAGCTTCATCTCTGGCATCTCTGGGTCCCCCGTAGAATAGCCATGGTGGAAACTGGTTGCCTCCCTTATCCCCCTTCCAACTTTTCTCCCTTCCTGTCCACTTGTCCCTTCCTATCTTGGTGAAATCAAGTCGAACAAGCTTTTTTGACTTGTTTGACAAGTCAAACAAGAAGGCAAAAAACAGCCAGATTTGACTCTCCTTAATCTCTGTCCCTGCATTATGGCCATGGGTGGTTTTCCAGTGTTTGCCCTGCTACTCCATGGTACCATGAAAAGAACTTTCCATGAGGCCCTATTCTTGGCACCTGGTTTTTCTTAAGGATTTCCAGACACCCCTTCCTCCCATATTTACTCAAATTCCATTTCCATTATTTCACTTCCTATTTTCACTCTACATCCTTGTCTTCATTCAAGTATATGCCAAGAGATCTTACCTGTCTGTTTCCAGTTTGTACATCTGTGGAGCCACTTCCCCCTAATGAGATCTATTGGGACCAATATTGTGTGACACATTTGGTCTGTACACTTTGGTTATTTTCTCCCTCCTCTCCTCCCCTCTCCCATACTCCTCCTCCCTCCCCACTCCCCTTCTCTTCCTCCATTTCTCCCTTCCTCCTCTCTCTTGAGGTCCTTATTTCTGTTATTGCTTGGGTGGTGTTATCGACCTACTATGACAGCTTATACACTCAGGGCTTGTAATCTTCTTTTTGTAATTTTCCCAAAGTTTGTCGTTATCTCCTTGTAAGGGGTCTGCAGAGTGGCTGGGCCTCATAGCCAAAGGTT
Source organism: Eidolon dupreanum (assembly GCA_028627145.1). Classification (NCBI taxonomy): domain Eukaryota; kingdom Metazoa; phylum Chordata; class Mammalia; order Chiroptera; family Pteropodidae; genus Eidolon; species Eidolon dupreanum. Next base: position 108,350,572 of record CM053507.1, read on the forward strand.
GAGTTTTCCCATGGTGCTTTCATTTCCTCTCTGTCCATTAATGCAAAAGTGCTGGTTGTGTTTGGGTTATAGACTCATGTAGCTACTCTGCTAAACCTACACTACCTCTAGTCCATAATTCCAGATTCAATTCGTTTTCTTGTTCAGAAGGCTTTTTTTCTGACCCACATTTATGAACCAGCCTTGTGGTGGTCTTGATGCTTTCCTTCAGTATCTCTTATGATCTGAATTCCTTCTCTTTGGTGCTCCTTCTATGTACTGTTTTTGGTAGCTTTCATAGTGAAATACTAGGGTAAACAAACATTCTGAGAAATATCATTTACTGTTTCTTTAATGTTAACAGTGTATCCAGCAATGTGCTCAGCATTTTAATGCCTTGTTTTGTTTAATCCTATCAAAACTTTTTGTTAGGTATATCTCAATACAATAGGGAAATTGAGGTTTAGTGAGGTTAAGTGACTTTCCCAAGGTCTCATGGCCAGTAAGAGGGACAGCCTAGATTCAAACCTAGGTCACATAATCCCAAAGCCCATAGTCAAAATTTAGTTTCTGGAACTTTACTTTATCCTTCAAAAAATATATAATGATTTAACAGAAAGCTCTCTCATATGCTGCTATGACAGTGTAAATAGATACACCCCTTCTGGAGGACAATTTGGCAATTCATATTAAAAGCTTTTGAAATGTTCTTACCCTTTAATCTAATAATTCCCAAGCCTGACTTTTTGCTAAGGAAATGATCATTAATAATCGCAAAGATTTAACCTAAGGAAGTTCAGTATTCATAATGTGAAATATTTGAAACAGATTCCATGTCCAACAAAAGGAAATTGGCTAAATAAAGTATAATGCAGAGAGATAATGAAGTACCAAGTAGTCATTATAAATTATATGGAAAAAGAATTTTCCGTATAACTTATGGCATAGAAATGTGTTCATGATATAATAAAATACAAAAAGTAACATACTGTAGGATTTTTAATTAAATCCATTTGTGTAAAAACAGATACTACACAATAAATTCAAAGAGAAATAAATGCTATAGAGCCAGAGATATACATATGTAATGTATATGTTAAAAAAATGTAAAGAATTGTGAGATTCGGGAGCTAGAATTAAGACACATTTTTATTTTCTTCTTTTCTCTATTTTACTCTGTAATAATTACTTTTTAAATTTAGGGGGGTTTTTTTGATTTTTGTTTTTAGTTTAGTTTTTTTTTTTTTTTTAATTGGAAAAATGTCTGTGTGTTGTTTGAAGAAGTAGAGTCTTTGGAACTCCATCTCGATCTTTCTCTCTATTGGAGTTTTTACGCCATCCGTTTGTTCTTTTTGTGGAGCCGAGCTAGGGAGCTGAAAATATTCTCATGAAACTGAGCTCTTGTCTGGCATTTCATATCCTTATGTGGTTCAGTGGGAAATTCATAGCTTATCTGATCTAAATCTAAACTCAACTAAACATCCTGATCTAAACTAACTAAATGTCCTCTCTCCTTACCTCTGCTACTTGGTTTTGTGACTTAGGCAGCCCTTATTTTACCCTCTGGAGTAGCAGCCATACTATCGTACCCTTGCTGACACTGTGAAGGACATTTCGCATTATTTTTTTTAAATTAATTTACCAGTGCTCCCATTTTATGTTTATAATTTCCCCCACTAACAAGTATTTCTACAGACACTAAGGTTCTATGTTCTCATTTAGTATTTTTTTTTCTTAATGCAGGTTTTTATTAGTTTTTTTCTCTTTGACCAGTATGTTTTGGTTTCCTGATCAGGTTAGCTCTGGACTGCCTTGTGCCATCGATTCATATGTATTCTCCTATACCCATTACATTGCCTCCCTTTCTTTTGGGCCTCAAGGTGTCTGTGAAAAGTGCTTTTGTTCTTGCTTCAGCTTTCTCTCTGCTCTCATCGCTTTGATCATCTCTTTGCAGCTTCCTACATCGACCCATTTGCAGTCCCTATTTCTATGGTTTTTAGACAGTGCATCTATCTGCCTTTAATCTGTTTATATTCTCCATTCAGCTGCTAATCCTTAGTTTTATCGTTTCAGCCTTTGATTTGGGCCTTCTCTGAAGTTTTTTTATTTTAAAAACAAGTTCCACCACCTGACACTCCTGAGAGGGGTGCAGAGCTCTTTTATGCATGCCTTTTTTTTTTCAGGGCATATGTATGTATGTATATGTATATAATCTTTGAAAGGAGCCAGTTACCCCTCATCAGCAAAAAAAAAAAAAAAAAAAGAAAAGAAAGAAAGAAAGAAAAAGCATGACACAACATTTCCACCTCGGGGAATGAAGCATAGGAGATAATTGGGCATTGGGCAAGTGTTAAAGTATTTGAAAATGAGTTAATTAAAATGTCATTTGTAATAGTAAATTATATATATATTAAATGCCCAGCAGTAGATGATTGGCTGTGTAAATTTTAACTCATATATACCATGAACCACTATGAAATTATTAAATTTGATTATTGTGTATTTATGACAATAAACACATATTGTTGAATTTAAAAAAACAGGTTGCAGATCAGAATGTATAATAGGATCTCAGTTCTGTAAAACTGTGTGTGTGTGTGTAGTCACCAAAAGGAGGTCTCTTGGTGATAGATTGTTTGGGTGATTTTTAATTTTCTGTTTTTTTATTTTTTCTTTTACTTTTCTACATTGATTGTATATTTTATAGTTAGCAAATATAGCTTTTAAACCAAAAAAAATTTATTCTTTTTAGTAGGTTACCCAACTAACTTTAATTTTTGATTGTTCATTTTATATTTTCCTAATATTTTTCTATGAAAATATCAAACATTCTTTGTTTTTTATTGGAAAATGTCATTCACACTAAAGGTACTATGTAATATATACGTATGGTTAAAGAATAATAATAGAATGTATAACTGTGTACCTATAATCCAGCTTAGAAAATTAAGTCTTTGGAACCCCTCTGTGCCTCTAATCAAGTCCCTTACTGCTCCTTCCTCGAAAAGGTAACCACTCCCAAATATGTGTTTCACATTCCCTTACTTTATAATTTTATGACATATATGTGTTCAGTTCATCATGCCACAACTTAGATTACCATAATGCACATTAGTCCAAATGCAATCAGTAAATAAGGGAATTGTGTCAATATATACAAAAGTCACATTGTTTATATGAGATTTTCCCCCAGATAGAAATGTTTAATTTATATTGTTTTGAATTTTGTACAATTGCAGTCATACTCTTTGCATTCTTCTGCAATGTGCATTTTTAAAAATATTGGGTTTGTGAGAGTAATCCAAGTTAATGACTATAGCTGTGGTTCATTCATTTCCACTGCTGTATGGAATTTCATTGTATGAGTGTACCAAATTTTGTTTATATGTTTTCCTGTCGATCATGAATTGGCATTTGCATCTTCCTGCTGTCATAAAAAAATTTTTATTACAAACATTTTTGTGCATGATTCCTTGACACACGTGCGAGATTTCTAAGGCATTCTACCTAAGGGTAAAACTGCTGGGCTTAGCGTGTGCAATTTCATGTTTACTGGACCATGTGAAATGGATTTCCAAAGTGATTTTACCAATTTAAACTTCCACCATCAGTGTATAAAATTTCTCATTTATCCACATTTTTGCCAACAGTTGAGTTACTGCCAGATTCTTGTAGTTTTAATTTGATTACCAATGTATATGTTTTTCTTTCCTTGTCTATTCATATTCTTTTTCTCTATGAAATTCCTGTTGATGTCTTTTGCCCATTGTTTTTACATGGAAGTTTCTATTTTTCTTTCAGGAGGAATGTCATATTTTATGGATACTAATCCCTTTTCGGTTACATTGCTGCACTTTCCCCTTTCAGTTTGCAGCTTGTCTTTTCACTCTATAGGATCTTTTTTGTGAACAATAGTTCTTAGTTTAATATAGTTGAATTTATCATCTTTTATTTTTTTGTGCCTTATTTTACTTGTTTAAGAAATCTTTCCATACTTAAGGTTCTATAAAGATTCTATATTTTCTTCTAAATTTTTAAAAATTTTACCTATCACATTTAAATCTTCAGGCTATTTGCAAATGATTATTGTGTATGATCTGATTACAGGTCCAAATTCTTTTCCCATATGGTTCACCAGTTTTCCAAATAATGTTACTGAATAGTCTATCCTTCCTCTCACAAATACACAATGTAGTCGGTCAATTATCAAGTTTCTGTGTATGCATGAGTCTGTTTCTGGGCTCTGTATTCTGTACTATTTGTCTTCCCTGCCATTATCACTGTCTCACTTAGTCCAGCATAATATTGTTTTGGCACTTGATAGGGTAAGCCTCCCTTCCATGTTCTTCTTCTTCAGGAATATTGACTAGTCTCACTCTTTTGCTCATTCATATAAATTTTACAATCAGTTTGTCAAGTTGTGTGCATGCAAGACACACACACACACACACACACACACACCTTTTGTGAAGTGCATGCACACGCACATATCAGTTGAGATTTTTACTGGAATTGCAATGAATGTATAGATCAATTTGAGAAGGACTGACCTCCTAACAATATTGAGTCTTCTTGTTCATGAACACAGTAGAGCTTTCCATTTATTTAAGATTATTTAATGTCTTTTGATAACATTTAAAATTTTCTCTTTAAAATTCTTGCACATCTTTAGTTCATTCTATTCTTGATAAAATTCTTTCTATTACAAATTGTACCTATTTACCAAGTATATATATTCTGTTATTGATGATGAATAGAAATGCAGTTGACTTTTATATACTATACATCTGGCAACTTTGCTAAATTCTTTTATTAATTCTAGTTATTTGTACATAGAGTCTAAGATTATCATGTTTTCTATAATTAATTAATGATAAGTTTATTTTTATTTTTTAAAACTTACACTCTTGGTATCTTTTTGTTATGTTACTAAACTGGCCAAAACCTTTGAGAAACTGTTACGGAAGTCATGATGGGGTCCTTGTCTTGTTTCTGATTTTGAAGGGAAGGCTTTTGGCATTTGGTCATTAAGTGAGAAGGAAGAAGGTAGATTGCAAAAAATGACAGCAGCTGCCCTGAGTACCACCCCCTGGAGAGTGACAGATGGCCACCTCCAAACATGGGAGAATGGAAGGAGAGGAAAACACAGAAGAAAATGGGATATTCAGGACAGAACAATGGAAGGAATTCATGGGAAAGTATGAAGGGAGACAACAAATAAGCAAATACATCAGGTGGGACTGATTATTCAGTTCACATATCACAAAGAACATAGAGGGAAAGAATGACAGTGAGACCTGTGTAGCTTTGGGAGGGGAAGTGACAGGACCATTTAAGCAACAGTTCCTTGTGAATGTCTATTCCATATAGAGATGGGCCTCTGCCAAGTAAGACAGTAAGTGCCAGATAAACCAGAAACCTAAGCCCAGGAAGTAAGAGAATTAATGCAAGTTTCCTACTAAGCAGATAAACTGGATTTATTCTTAAAGTAGAAGAGTGTGAATAAGCAGCTAATAAAAAATAAGGACATAAGTTATGCATTCCCCTTTCATACCTGCTGCCAGCCACCTCCGTCAAGGGCTAGCTGGGTGTCTGTGACGTCATGTCTTAAAGCTGCCACTGGCTTTGATAGTTCGTTTACAACGTATCAGACTGGAAGGAATGGTAGAGATCATCACTGGTCCAGCTGGACCCAGACAGCAGGAGTGACTTGCCAAAGGTCAACCAGAGTAACTGCATTCATTTACTTTATTTTATATATTTGTTATTAGAACTGCTCTATTCAATTAATTGACATATTAAAACATATAAATCAGTATCCCCATATTTATTCTATAAAATCTGAAAATCTTGCCTCAGATTTTTATATTATCTTCTAGGTTAACTCAAATACCTTCCTATGTATAAGCGTATAGAAACCAATGAGAATTACATTCCTAAGAAGGATTTTGATCCCAAAATAGCTACAATTTTTAAGCAAATTGCTTCATTGTTCTGTGATTCACTGACTCTTGTGAGACTAGAGGTAAAAGCACTTTAAGTTCCAAGAAAGAAAAGTACAATATAAATTCAAGGTAGTTCTTAGGATTGTAAATTCTTCTAGAGGGACATGCAGATCTCATGCCCACACTCACTCAGGGTCAAATGCCCTTTCGCTTCCCCTCACATCTGATCATCCATTCTCTTACTGAATACTTTTACACTCTCACTTTGGAAGACATATATTTCCAGTGTTACATAATCCTAATTGTTGTAATAGAAAATTTTTCTCATGCTGTGTTGGAAACCTAGGGCATTTTTGTACAGTTCTGATGGTTAGAAAATTATTTCTTATATCATATCAAGATCTGTCTTCCTGGAATTTCTGCCTGTCTGCCCAGTCCTATTCTCTATCCCCACTTAGAAAAAAAAATTTAAGACATCATTCAGCATCCCAAACACCTCAACCATGTCTCAACTAGGTGTTCTTTTCTCCAGGCAAATTCTCAGGGTTAGTTCCCACAATTCTTTCCTCCTCATGGCTTATTTCCAAGCGTTCCTTGCCCTGTTTGTCTTTTCTGGACATAGGCTACCTTGTCTGGGTCCCCTTCTCCAAGACTGAGATATACATGTACTTGGGCATCATAGCACATCTGAAGATTAGGCCAAGGCTGTGTACGATAGGGCTCTTAGTCCCGCTGGTCCTTGCTAACAACTCACTGCTTTAGCAGTCACCTGACCTTATGGCTCATATATCACCTATAGGTATTACAGACCTTTCTATCTTTTTTTTCTTACTATTTGGGTACGATTTCTAAGTCAGTGTCAAAACACCTATCTGAATTATTAAAATTAACACTGATCTTTTCATCTGCTATTTTTGACAACCACAGCAAGGAAAGGTCAAGATAATCTAGGATGACTTGTGCAAGCTGACTCCTGACTATTTCAACGGTGGTTTCTAAGAAGGGCAAGCCCTCCACATGAAGATATATTTCTTATTGCTCCATATGGTCATTCCTCCTGACCAGGATCTGCCAATTATCCTGGACCTATATCAGTGCACCGTCTGCCCACATTTACCTTCACAACACTTGATGCAATGTCATCCCTTCCTGAAAACTCCAAGGTGACTTTTGGAAGTGTCTGTGTTTTTGTTATTGTTGTATACAAGTTCCTTATTCCTTTGTCCCTCTGATCTCTGTGCCAGATTCTGTCATTTGCTCTTTTTATGTTTGTTGATTCTACTTTATGACTCTGCTCTCTTTTTTTCTACCTATAATATCCATTTGAAGATTCTTTAATGGAGAATATCCATTTTATTCATTAAAGTCTTTGATTTGTGCTGTCTTCTAAAAATAAATGCTTTCTTCAGAACTTCTTTAAAACTATGCCGCAGTAGCTTTATAGTATCTTAAAGGGAGGTTTGGCAAGCAGTTTTAGAGCTGGAAAAGAGCCTAGTTCTGCAATCTTTCATTTGTATGGCTCAGACAAGAAGGTGTAGACACAGCATTACTATTCTCTCTTAATTAAGAATGTTCATAAACCTTATGAGGATAGTGGGGCTGAGTGGGAAGGGGGCAGTGGACTGGGAACATCAATATCATCTCAGGCCACAGGCTGAACACATCTGACCCCCTCTAGCCCAATACAGAGAAGTGTGTAGGGAAAGGTATACTGCCATTCAGGTAAACTCAGTGGTCATTTATTTTGTGCTTGGACAATACAGGTGCTTTACAGCCTAGACTCTAGTAGCTAGAATTTGGTCAAATAAAATTTCTCTTGGCTGCAAAAGAGTCTTTGGAATGAAAGTGACCAAGAAAAGACCAGACACTCTGACTGAACATGTGGCAACAGGGCGGTAAGGCTAATTCTTTGTTTGAAAGTGCCCACAGCACAATCTTTTTTTACTGACTGGACTAGAGGTCATACAAAAGTCCACAATAAATGACTTGCTTTTCATCAAAGTCATTTATTAACCTCAGCAGTGTGGAATGCCTCACCAAGAAACTAATCTGTGCCACTGAAAGGACATAAAGCAGAGTTTTCTGGACCGCTAAGGGGAAGGGTAGAAGAAAGGAGAAAGGGAGTTTATCCTTGTCTTTGTTATCATTCCAAATGTGGTTACACCACTACCTTGAATGAGAGATGGATAAAAAGTCTTTGCTCACACATATGAGAAAGCTAGGCCAGACTATGATTATAGTCCTCTGCCTCCAGAAGTGAATCAAGGACACAGCTGGACAGTTGTACTATAAATGAGGCATAAAATAACTTACTCGATTAATTTAGTTGCTTTATTTTAAACCAACACACTGGTGTGTGCACAGCCAAATGAGTGGTCTTCTTCTAAGTAAAGCCCCTTGAAAAGCTTTGCATTTATGCCATGATGTTTCTGTTGCTCAAACAATTATTGGAAAATTATTGGAGTAAAGGAAAACACATGTACACACACAAATGACAACCATCTATATCTTATAACTCAGAATTAGCTACTGTTAATGGGCATATTTGCTTCTAATTTTTTTTTAATTTAAGAAATCTCTATTTTTTCTAATTAAAAAGAAACATGGCTTTTTATAGAGGTTTCAAATGATGTAGACAAGAATAAAAATGAAAAGCTTTTTTTAGACATCTAAAAGTCCATCACTGATATTTGGTGAACATCATTCTAGGTACTTCTCTATATATCCTATTCTTTTGAATATCTTCAGTTTTTGGCAAAGTTTCCGCCTTTAAGGAAGGATTTGATTTTTACAAATAGGTAAAAGTTGCCAGGAGCCAGCTAAGTCTAGTGAATAAGGTAATGATTAAGCTCAGTAACAAGATTTTGGCACCAAGTCAGATGTAATTGATTTTCTTGGACAGCTCGGAAATTGGCTCCGAGAGTGCACCCATGTCAGAAGTGCTCTGAGCACCAAAAGACTGCCCTCCAAGGGGCTCTCTGAAGGATGTGTGCAGGGGGATGGCAGAGCCTTGGAAACCATGACTTCCGGAACTGTCCTAGAAATGTGCCTCTTGAGGCCTCCGGGCCTCAGTCAGGTCCTTATCCCCATGAAACCTTTGTTTGCTCATCTTTATTGGGATGTTAATAATGTCCACTTTTCATGAACTGTTACGAGAATCAATTTAGGTTATGGACATGAAAGCAATTTTGCAAACTGTCAAGCCTTATACAAATGTAAGGCACTATTTTTTAAGTTTGTTTTTTAAATTAATCTTGTTTCTTGATGGGTGCGCCTCCTACAGACACAGTCACTCCATAGATGGCCACATCATCAAAGAAAAAGCAGGTAGGACTATTCTCTCTCCTTCTACTCTCCTCAAGCTACAGGTTTGTTTATCCCTTCATGGCTACCTTGCCTGTGACTTTGTAATCATTCTACCTGATTTTTTTAATACCCAAGTGTGGTCAAGGGAAATTAGAGAAGTCTGGTGGGACACAGCTCAAATCACCGCCACTGGCATTTCTAGCCTTCAAGAGCCTGGGTTTGGGGTGAGCGGTGGGGCAGGGTAAATGGTTTCAGTCTGAGGTGCCTCTTTTGGAATTTTAAAAAAATTTGATCAACGTACTGTTTACCTGAAAGTTCTTTTGACATTCGAAACTCATCAACTCATCTTTCACAGAACAAGGGAGTCTAAAATCTAGATTTCTTAGGAGTTCCCATAATGCATAAAAAAGGGAAAGAAGATTTAAAACCATAGTTATCTTTAAGAATGGGGATAATAACTATACCATCCTAGTACAGCTGGGAGGACTAAACTTCAGGCTCCAGTACAAACTGTCACATAAAAAGTGCTCAATATGTTAGCTATTATTTTTGGCATCATTATTAATGCAAGATTGGAATTTATAGATTCTAAGTTAGAAAGATGTCAGTGCATATGCCATCAGTGGATTTTGACACATGAAAGAGCACTTCATCAATAATGAGCTATTGCTACTTATACATAATTTATAGATATAATTTCACTCTTTGGAATATCTGCATTTTTATTTGCAGTCATTCATTCAACATATATTCATTGACTCTTTTCTACATATAAGACATTGTAGCATCCATGAGATAAAACAGTGAAACAGACAGACATAGCCAATTATCCCCATGAAGCTTACTGCCTAATGAAGAAGACAATCAGTAAATAATTACTGAATGAATATTTGATTATAACTTGTTTTAAGTGCAATAATTCTGTGAAGTCATGTAGTTGAGTGGACCCAACCTGGTGTGGATTGATAGGGAGTAGAAGCAAAGATTCAGAGAAAGTTGCCTTAAGTAAATGACATGTGAGGTGAGAGAAAAACAGCAAAGAGTGAGGAGAAGCAGATTTCCGCTGGAAGGAACAGAAGCAAAGGCCTTGAGGGTGGAAGGGATGGGTCACAAATGGAGTAAGAGCAATGGATTGTGGAGGAGAAAATGAGATTGGGGGCTGAAGGGCACTAAGCAAGGCAGTGCCTTGCAAATCATAATAAGAATTGTGGTCTTGACCCTCACATCAATGGGAAGCCATTGAAGTGATTTAAAAAAGGACATGAAATGACCAGATTTATTTAAAAATCACTCCCAGTTCAAGGAGAAAAACAAATTGGTGGGGAGTGAATGTTAGGAGACTAAGAGGCCGTCATAGCAGGCCACATGAAGGTTGATAGTAGCTTGACCTAGGGTGGTGGTGGAGCTGGAAAGAAATGGAAAGAATCAAGAGTTATTTACAAGACAAAATCTATAGGATTTCAGCATGAAAGCTGGACATAGGATATAGGAAAAGGGAGGTGTGAATAATCTATTCATTCATTCGGCAAATATTTATTGAGCCTCTATTAAAGTCCAGACATTCTGCTAGAACTGAGGATTCCGCTGTGAACAAGACAGACAAGTCCCTGCCTTCAAGGGATCACGATCTAGATTTGAAGCTAGAATGTTGATAGTAAATAAGTAAACAGAAGAACAATCACGTCTGCATTTGCAAATGACAATTACATGTTATAGAGTATGTGATTACGGGTTACTGCTATGAGAAAAAATAAAAAGGATGTCAGATAACTAGGGCAAGGGCAAACTTTAATAAGGTAGTCAGGAAAGACCTACTTATGGAGGTGACATTTAAGATCAGACCTGAGGATAAGAAGGAGGCAACCAGGACAAGAGCCAGTGGAAGAGCATTCCAGGTAGAGGTAACAGCCAGGTCAAAGAGCTTGGTGTGTTCCAGAAACAGGTAGGGGACAAGTGCGGCTAAAAATAAAGAGCAAAGGGGAAGTTGTACCAAATGGGGCTGCAGAGGCAGATCATTTGTAGGTCATACTAAAGATTTGGGATTTTTTTTTCTCTCCTTTGCATAACAGCTAGAATGATGTCATTGGTGTTTAAAAGATTGCTCTAACTGCTATGTGACAAATTAGGTGGTAGTGGTGGTAGCGGAGGATGTATCATTTCAGAGCAAGAGTGAAAGCAGGGAGACCAGCTAGGAGCCTGTCATTCAGGAAATAGAAGATGATGGCTTGGACTAGAGGTATGTCATTGAATCAAAGAGAGGTAGGCAGATAGGAGGTGGACAGATAAATTTTGTGGATAAATCCAATGGGCCTCATTTGAGATTCAAATGACTCTTAAAGCAGTGGTGGCATTATTCATTTGCAGAGGTTGACAGCCTGGTGTAATCTACCTACAGAAACATAGAATCTATGTTTCATCTCCTGAGTCCCCAAGGAAGGGGCTTCAATTGTTCAAGTTCCACAAGATCAAGTTGTTGGCATTAAGGAGATCCAGCCCAGATGAAGGATCAGAAGCCCAAACCTGGCACCAACATAACTGGGATCAAGGTTCACCAAGATTAAAGTGACCAAAGTCACAGCAGCCCAGAGTGAATAGGGAATCTGTTGAGCTAGATCTCCACAAGTGTTGCCTTCCTGGAGCCAGAAATAAGAACTAGTTCAAAACCCTTGTCAGGGCTCAGCCAGCCATGGAGGTCAAGTAGCAGAACCACCAGTTAAAAGTTAGTAGATGGAGAAGTTCCACCTATGACACTGGTTCGATGAAACATTCAGTGGATGATTCGGATACTGGAGATTTATTTGTAGAAGAGCAAACAGTGTGATCCCAATGCTCTTTAGCTCTTTGTGACTTAGATAAGATGAGTACCCACCTTGTAGTCATGATTTGATCCAGAGCATGAGACCTTTGGGTAGCCTTGCCAGAGACATATTTGCCTTCTTGATCCCACTCTCTATTCCTCTGCCATCCCAACAGCATTTTGCACATAAGGTAAAATCTTCAAAATTCTGTGACAAGTTTTAACTCACTGCTGCCATGCTGGTATATCTGCATGCACATATGTGTATACACATGTTTTGCCAACCGTGATGTGTGGCAGCTGGGGTGTGAGTAACGGCTACATCAAGGCACATTAACCTGTAGGGGCAACACACATATTCATGTTGTGAGTTATATAAGGAGTTAAAGAAATCTAATTTAAAGTGATAGATATCAGACTAGTAGTTGGGGCATAATTGACTGGGAGGGGGCATGAAGGAGCCTTCTGGGGTACTAATAATGTTCTATCTTGATCTGGATGGTGGTTAAGTGGATGTTATACATTTGTAAAAATTTATCAAATTGTGATTTTATAATCTGTGAACTTTATTATATGTAAATTATATCCCAATAAAAATGTTTTTATAAAAGAGACAGAGAAAGAGAAGAGACACTTGATCCCAAGACAGACAAGACAAAGGATGGATGGTTCATTCACAAAGAGCAGTAATATGCCTCCTTTGGAACTTGTTTGCATTTAACCACTCCTTCCTGCTCTTTTTCCAGTCTCAGCCAATGCTAAATGCTACCCAGAGATAATGGGGACCAGAGGAGGCCCTGGGAGGATCCATTCCCAGCTGGGACAATTCACTTTGTCTTGACCCTTGGTTTTCTCATTTGCTAAGAAATTCCCAAAGTCCCCGCCAGCTCTGATAGCCTCGGTAACCAGGGTGTATGCATAAAGTGCCCACACCACTTGCTCGTGAGAGATTCAGGAAGCAGGGAGAATGTCTGTTGAGCACATTGCTCCATCATTTCTTAAAGAAAGAAGAAGAAACTATTTTTCGAAGGACATCTAAAGGACTGTGGCCACATCAATATGGCTACTTCAAAGTAACAAGTCCTTTCTGAAATGTATTTACTTATGAGGGACACCATCAGTGTGAGGAAGGAGTGGCTCAGAATGGTCAGTGGAATAACACTGAATCGGAAATATGAAATCTGGTTCCCGCTGAAGCTTTGCCAGTTACCAGTTGTGTAATATTGGGCAAGTCACTCAATTCCCTGAATCTCAGGTAGTTTTGTTGTTGCTGCTATGGTTTGTTTTCAGCATCATGGGACTAACTAGTAATCTCTTCTCTGTCTAGATCACAGGGACATTAATAATGCTGCATCTTTTCCTCCTATGTCTGTTCATATTTTTAAAACAAATTGGTTTCACTGTACATGCTGTTCTATAAATGTTTTTTAATTTATTTAACAGCATGAGTATTGTTCCATCGTAATGTAGTTTTATTACATGTTTTTAAGGACTGCACCATCTATTATGAGACTATAGCATCTTTACATGCCAATCCTCACTTGTTGGATGTGAAGTCCCATTATTTGCTGTTAGAAATAGCATTGCCAGGAGAAAAGGAAAGAATCTGGCTCCTCAAATCTAGATCACACCTCTTGTAGTCTATTTATATAGACCTATCTGTCTCTAGCTGGACTCAAGATCCTGAAAACACGAAGGACGGAAGGAATGGTCACTTAGAAGAGAGGAAGGGGCTGAATAGAGCAGGACAGGAGCTGTCTGTTATTGAGGACTGATGTGCCAGTTTTACATGTGTTAGAACAACAACTCTGTGAGGTAAGGTTACTCTCTAGCAAGGACTGAAGTGCATTTGTGCTCACAGCTACAAAGTTGAGAGGGAAAACTAAGAACCAGCACTGTGCCACTCCCTCCTGTGGTTCGCCTACTCTATTCCTCCCCTCCCTCCCCCTCACCTGCTACATCTTTCATTCCCCCAATGCCACACTCCTCTCAAATACATCCCTCAGATACCCACTGCTTTATCCTTTCTGGAATTCTAAGTCACATATTTGGCATTTTATTATAAATGATCAAATTCTCAGACTATTAGGGTTACCACAGTTGATTTATACAGCCTTGCCAGTGTGCCAGAAAGTCCCTACAAGATAGAAAAACTTTTTCTTTTTCTGAAATTATTGTTAAAATTTAATAATCTCACAATACCATGAAGATACTCTAAGTGTGTATTTTATTGTAAAGTCTTACATTTAAAAAATACATTTTTAAGTCTGCTCGACACTTTCACCAGCCTCTATACTGTTTCCTTCCACCTCCAAATCAGAATACATACTAGAAGCAAAATTTCCTTCTTTTCTACTGGAGTAAACAAATGGGATTTATTTGCATTTCTATTAAGGCGAGTTTCTTTGTTTACTTAATAATAGCTGTGGCAGTGAGTAGGGCCCCTGGGAGTCTATACTCCTCTGCCACTAAGCAATCTGAAACTGAAATGAGAGAGTGAGCTAGCAGACCTCTAATATCCTTTCCAAATTTAAATTCAGTGTCGTTTGGACATAATATTTTAATGTTCCAGAGAGATGGATCTTTCCTTTGTGGTTTACTTTTTTTTGCAAAAAGTTTGCACACTAAAATTAAAAATAAGAAGTCTTCCATTCCTTACCTAAGTAAGCTCTATGAAGTGAGAGAATGAACATTAACATCCTACTCCTAGCACTGCTAGTCTGGCCTTGTGACCTTGGCAAGCCGCATCCTCCTTTTGAGCCTCAGTTTACCAGATCGTAAATGGGAAATTTAAACTAAACATATTCCGAGATGCCTTCTGGCCCGGGCATCATTGGATTCTAATTGTGTATCATTTTGTTCAGAGTGTGTCTCTGGTCTTAAATTATTAATAACCCCTGGGGGAGCCCAGGACCTTGGGATGGGATCCTCCAAGCCCAGCGAGGCGCACAGGGGCGGCCGTTCCGAGGAGTTGCCCTCGTGGGCCAGGGAAGTTCAAAGGGCGCGTCGCCTCGCCAAGGCCAAAGAGGGCCTCTCTTTTAGCTCCACGCATTACAAGCGAAAGCAACTTCTCTTCCGTGCTGACGCCACGGCCGAGCTGGGGCTGAAAATCGACCTGCGATCTTTCTGCTCCAGCACCGCCGACCCTGCGCAGATGCGGGCGCGTGGACGCGCGGGCTGAAGGGCGGAGGGCTACGAGGAGCGGCAGGCGGGGGCTGCTGACGGCGGAGAAAGGAGACTGCTCCCCCCAGGGCATCCTCTCCCTACGCTGTCCCCTGGGTCAGTCGCTGAGCCCCCAGGGGGTGGGCCGTGGAGTGGGAGGGAGGAAAGAGACCCTCTCACCTAAACAAGGGGAGGGGAGGAAACAGATAGGAAGAGCGGCCACTTCTAAGCCCAGCCCTCTGTGAGGGTTCGCCTGCGTAGAAGGGGCTTCGCGGGACCCACCAGCCTGTGCTGCCCAACTTGGCTGTTATATAGACGAAGAGACCAAAGCCCGGAGTAGGGAGCCTGTCCCCAGGGGAGTGGCAGAGCCGAAACTAGGCCCATGATCTCCTGACCCTTTCCAGTCCTCTGTCTCCTCCACCAAGTTTCTTCAGCTAATGGGCTTTCTCTTGGCTGTTTCACAAATTTGCTTCCAGGTTGTTGCATTGACCTATCAGACTGATGCGTAAAGGATCAAAGGTTTACACATTTGAAATTTGAAACCCATCTCCCCCTACTGAAGCTACAGCAGACCTTCCTTACTCATTCTGCTTGCCATCAATTCAGGTTTTTAGCAGCTATCTGAGTGTCATCATCTGATCAGTGGTGACCTTAGAGACGTCAGAAGATGTCCTGATCATGATCCCGTTGTAGAAGTTTGTCACACAACTAATCTCATCCAACCTGTGCATAGCATGCTGACTGCATTTCCTAAGGGTATCTAGCTGTGCGGTGGCTTACTTGGCTTTCTGCTCTGGCTCACCATCAAACAATTGCTGTTTGAAGGTAGTCACGCTGTGGTGAGCTAAACCAGGCTCATTCTGGGACCAGAGGGAGATAGCAAAGTGATTGTTCTGCTTAATTCAAGGAGTGGGGATCACTATCCACATCATGTTATGAACTAACGTTTATTGAGCACTTACTATTTGCCAAACTCTATGCTAAGTTCTTACAAGTATTATTTTAATACAATCCTTACAGCACCCCTACTTTGTTATTCCTGTGATACGGATGAGGAAACAGAGGCACTGAAATTGAACAACCTGCCCCAAGTCACCAACTAGAAGTTGTCAAAGCAGAGATTTGAACTCCAGGTTCATCCAGAGCCTGTGCCTTCAGCTGTTATGTCCTGTTGCCTCGTGATGGAATAAACATTTTGGTGTAAGGAAAAGAATACTAGTTGAGAATTAAGGAAATTTGGCTTCCATTTTTGCTCTACCTCTGCTCTCCCTTGCTTTTTGAGTACCTGAATCACTTGGAACAAATAGAATTATGTGCAGGTGTGCATTTTGAGGAGAAGAGCAGGCATAGTTTTCATCAGCATCTCAGAGAGATCCATATGCCTTCCCCCTACCCCCCCCCCCAAAATATATATATATATACACACACATACAAAAACTCTTTGGACTATCTCATCTTTACAGTGTTTTTCATGCCAAGCAGTCTACTTTACATTCTTTTCTAACATTTTAAACAATGATGCAATAGCAGCTTCAGACTCCAGGACCCCTCGCTGGTTCAGGGGTGTGAAGGGTTCCTGGCTGCACGCTGGCCTTTCAGGCACACCCGCATGTCCAGATAGTGATCACAGGAAGGACGACGTTGGAATGGGATCATCAAATTCATCCTTCACCTACTTGTAACACCTCAGCATTTTTCCTTTAGCCTATTGTATTCTTTACTTGCAACCAGAGTCTATGTTTATATAGAGGCCCCTAGTAAAGATTTCAAAATTCTTTTTGATTGTACTATAAAAAGAATTCTAGTGGTAAAACCTCCACTGTGCTTGGGGTAAAGCGTCCATTCATTATTGAGTATCTGCTGTGTCCTGAGCATGCAGCGGTGAACCAGATAGATCAGACCTCTGACTGCAGGGAGACTCAGAGGGACTTTGGCAGGGAAATGCTAGGAAGACACATAGAGCACCTGGAGGGTCAGGAGGGGTTTCTTTGAGAAGTGGAGGATCAGAAGGGGCTTCCTTGAGAAGTGGTGGGATTTGAGCCAATCCCTGAAGTAGGAGTAGGAATGAATTAAGCAAGAGGTACAGGTCGGAGGGATGAAGGAGCATTCCAAGCAGAGGAAATAGACATGGGAAGGGCCTGAGACAATAAAGAACCTGGCTGGCTGGAGGAACTGAGGAGATGGGCAGGCTATAAAGCAGAAAGAGGGAGAGTAGTGCAGGCTCTCTCTACACTACCAATGAGGCTCCTGTAGAGGTATGGCCAGTGTATGAAGGGCTCCCAATGTCAACAAACATCTGTCCCAGTACCATCTGTGACCTTAATTGGCTCTGTGATGTTGGCAAGGCAGGTAAGATCTCTGATCTTCCATTTCTTTAATTTAAACATGAGAGGTTTGAACTAGATGGTTTCTAAACTCCTTCCTGGCTCCGCTATCCTGTGATTTTGTGACTTCAAGGAAAGTGAAACCAGCAGTGAGAAAAAGAAAATTGACCCCTGGTATTTGGGAGCTGGGTGATACTATTATAGGGGGCCTGGTGTTCTCCTGTTGAACACAAGCAATTACATAGAACATCACCATCAAACAAAACCACTCTGTGACTGCAATGGAGAAAGACAAAAATAAGATCACTCCACAATCATGTCTGAACAGACAAAAAAATATTAACATTGTCCAAACCACAAAAATGACCAAATATCCCCCTATCCTGGCTCAGATGAGTGACTACTAGTTCTTTATCAATTACAGCTTCAGCTTCACTCTAGTCTTCCTTCTAGGCAAGATTTACTAAAACACCCAATCCTAGAACTATCCCTGCTTCCTGATAGCATGCAAAGCCCTGTTCCCTTAGACCCTTCCCCAATCACCTCACACAAGCCCCAGCTCTGTAAGTTCTTTCTAACATTTTCTCTGAAACACCCCACAGGTCGACTCTGTAATGAGAAACAAACCTAACTTGTTCAACCACAGGAGCGTTCCTCAAGCTGGGCTGGACTATGGCCATGCAAGTGCAGGACCGGCCATAAGAAGCAGTGCCATATATTTTGCATCTCAGGTGCCTCTCTTTCCTCACCCTAGCTCCCCGCCTGTCCTTGTGGTCCTTGGCTTGAGATCATTGACATCAACCCCTTCCTCTTCTGATACTCTCCTCTAATCTCACCAGAGTGCCCTGCTCTAAGCTTCAGGTGTTGGAATTGGAGCCATAAAGTGGAGGAGGAGATGAGAATGCAGAAGGGAAGTGTAAGAGGATGACTTCACAAGGGAATTTGCTCCCATTCAATGATGAGGGAGCAGAATTAAAACTGTCTCCAGAGCAAACGTTTCTTCCCTCACGTAAAGCACCGGGCTTTCTCCTCCAGGCCCACACCCCACCCAGACCATACATGAGCTACTTGGGAGGTAGTGGTATTTCTGTTTCCCAACCAAACCACACCAATCATACCTTCCCTTAAAAGCTATCTTCACAAGAAGATAACCGGCTCCCACAGAACTGACTCATTTGGCAATATCAAAGTGGGCAAAAATTGTTGCCGCTGGTGATTCAGCTTCTCAGCTTGGACTTCCCATCTTTAGCTCAAGTTTTTTCACTGGGGGAGGAGGTGTTCCCACCATACAACCCACTCTATTCTGTTCATGTGAGCAAACCATCAACAAACATGACCCCTGATGACTCCTGAGTCAGATGGTGACCAAGGGGAAGAAATGACCTGTTCCTCTAAAACAGACTGTTGGACTCATTCCTGTCTTGGAGAAAGCTAGTGAAGTCAGCTCCTTTTAACTCGCAGAAGCTGTTGCCCACACTGGACACATAACTGTTTCCAAAGCTGTCTGTACAGTCATGGCAAAAGAAGAGTTTTCTCTGTGTTCAGTCTAATGCAGGGGTTAACAAACTTTCTCTGTGAAGGACCAAATAGTAAATATTTTAAGCTTCTTGGGCTAGAGAATCTCTGTTGTAATGACCCAAATCTGCCCTTAGAGCCTCAAAGCAACCATAGGTAATATGCAAGTGAATAGGCATGCCCGTATATCAATAAACTTTATTTACAAAAACAAGTGGGCCAGATTTGGCCTACAGGTGGGCCATAGTTTGCTAACTAACCCCTTGTCTTATGTAATCAATGCATGGGCACAGCTGAAAGAGAACAGGAATGATAACCTTTCCCATAACTGAGAAGAGCTTATTTTTCATCAGAGATTGGGAGATGACTTAAAAATGAGTTTGAACACTTCTGGAAGAAGATAGAAGAAAGAAAAAGAGGGAGAGAAAAGAAAAGAAAGCAAAAATAAAAGAATAGGATTTTATTGCAAAAGAAGAATGGGGGAATGAAGATGGAAAGAGCTCTTTGTAAAGCCTCTGGTGGCCTCTTCTTCCCCTGACCAGCTCTTCAGGAGCCGCTTGCTGGCAGAGACACTGAAAACGCACTGGTTGGCCACAGATTGTAGAATGTTCAGGACCATTGCAGCTCTTGAAGGAGAGGCCTTTCTGAATCCCTAGAAGTACTTCCAGAGAGAGCGGAAGAGGCCAGGGGATGCTGGACAGAAGAGGTTTGTGAGATGACTTCTAATGGCCACATGTAAACACGGTGCTGGGCCTTCCTGTCTGAGGCAAATGCACTGGTTGTGAGGAATATGTATTTTGCAAACTTGGAAAATGAATTTAATAATGAAAGATTTAAGTTGAAAAGTAGAGCTCTCAAGATTCTGCCAGGGAAAGGTAGAGGAGAATGATAACTAGATAGGTAAATCCCCTCCGTTTGGTTGGGAGAGACGGTGAGAAGGGGCCGATCTACAGTTCATGACCATTTTCTCTAGTTCACAGATCATGCATACTGATTATAGATTCAGAAAGTTACCCTGGCTGGAGAGCAATGCTTTCTGAACTGTGGTTCCTGAAATACTGGTATCATAACATGTTAGCAATTTCAGGGAAACTGAAGAATGAATTGACATTGACAGGAAACTGGTGGATCTGTTCCAATGCATTTTTTGTTTTGCTAGGTTATGCTAGGTTAAAAGTCAAAGTTATAGTGTTAAGAAAAAAAGGTTCATTTTGAAATCGTTCTTAGGAAACAGATTTTTCAGAGCACCTGAGCCAGTGCAGATAAAAGAGTTGTTCAGGTAGTCCAGCAGAGGTTCTTAACCTTGAATGTACATTACTATCCAGGTTACTGGACCCTACCCCAAGAATATCTAATTCAGTAAGTCAGGATAGGACCCAAGAATTTGCATTCTGACAAGTTCTCAGGAGATGCTGCTGTTGCTGCTGGCCCAGGGACCTCACTTTGAGACCAACTGCCCTACGCTCAGCCCAGTGCCTGACAGGTAGAAAACTCTTCATATAGTGGCGTTACATTTCTTCCTGAGGGTTACCACATCGCAGGAAATCAATTGGTTGGATTTTCACCGTGTGTGAAGGTGTGTTGGATAATCCAGCTTCAAAGTCAGACTTATAGAAACATACATGAGCTTTATCTGAGGAATGTTTGTTTTTTTGAGACAATCTTCCTCCAGAACAGCTTCAGGCGTCATTAGCGAGGGAAAACCTTCCCATAGGAGCAATTGCAGGTAGCAGTTGCTCAGATTTAGTTTTTAAACAATGATTCACAATTCTCCAACATGTACAATGTTGCAGAGGCCAGTTCATTCATAAATCAAATATCTTCTGACAGGGAGACATGGTCCTTAAAAAACGGAAACAAAATTTTAAATGAATTTAACAGGGGGCCATAGTTCTTCAGAAATGAAATAAAATTCAGCTGGAACAATTGCAGTGTGATGTATCTGGTATGTGAGGGGTGGAACACAATGCCTCTCAACCTCAGGTCAGTCTCAAGCAGGGTACCGATTTTTGTTAGTATACTCTAAAAATAATATGAAGAAACTAGAAAACTTTCCTGGGAAATTAACATATATCTCTAGAAAAATATGAAACAGCCCTAAGTAGAAAGTTTTGAAAGAAATTTGAGTTGTTAAGCCTGGAAAAAATGAAGGCGACTGTATTCTACCTTGAATGAGTGTTTTCTGTCTCTAGTCTTTCATTGCAGTGGTAAACTAAGCAACAGGAAATGGCTTTGCTTTTTTTAAATATATGTGATTTTAGTTAATTATAAGGAAAAATCTTCTGTAAAAAAGGATGATGAAACACTGAGGGTATGTCATTTTGGGCCTTGGAAATTTGCAAGAAGCTAATAGCAGTTACCCATTTTAAGTGCCTTTAGAATTTCATAGAGCACTTTCATGTTTCCTGAAGTCTTGGTGCAAATTTGAAGGAAGTAATTTCCATATTATTGAAACAGCTCAACCATTCATCAATGGGAATGTGAATAAATAAGTTGCAGTATATTCACACAGTGTATTATTATGCAGCAGTCAAAATGATGAACTATTACAGTAACATACAACGATGTAGATGAATCCTATTATAATATTAAGTGCAAAAAGTTAGTCTCAAAAAATTACATACAGTACAATACCCTTTAATAAAATTAAAACAACTAAAAAATGTTTAATACTTTTTAGGAACACACATAGATAGAATATAACCATATAAAAGGAAAGCAAGAGTTGACTACAATGAAAAAGATTGACAATACCAAGAGCAGGTGAGAATATGGATCAGTGGAAATTCCTGTATACTGCTCATGGGAAGATAAATTGTTTACAACCAACCATTTGAAAAACTTGTTGGCAGTATCTGCTGAAGCTAAACATACACAAATTCTATAACCCAGCGATTCCATTTCTAGGTATAAACTCAATATATATTCACCAAAAGACATGTTTAAAAATGTTCATAGCAGCACTAGTCATTGAACCCCTAAACTACTCATTAACAGTGGAATGGATAGATAATGTATGGTGCACTCATATAAAAATACTATATAACAGTGAGAAAAAAAAAAACAAAGTTTACACAGCAATGTAGATGAATCTTGCAAAGAGAACATTGCACCAAAAAAAAGCCAGACACAAAAGAGTATATATTACATAATTTGATTTATATAAAGTTCAAAAACATGGAGAATTGATGTTTTGTGATGGCAGAGGTTAGGCTGCTGGCTACCTTGGGAAAGGAAAATGAGTGAGAGGAGGCTGAGTGGGGTCTCTGACATTCTGGTTCTGTTTTTTTTTTTTTTTTTTTTTTTTAAATCTGGATATTGGTTACATGGATGTGTTTACACCGTAAAAATTCACTTATGATTGGTGCATGTTTGATGTCTTATACTTAAAGTAAAAGTTTATTTTAAGAGAGTGGTAGAAAAGAGAGTAAAAAAATGAAGTGAAAATAAGGGGGGCAGGGAAGGATGGAAGATAAATGAAAAAGTAAGAAGTGTCTAAAGAAAATATATTTTTCAAAATATATTTCAAAATATATATAGTATAACTAGACAATAAAATCTTTTTCTGCAGGTTTTTTCCACATGTTTAATGTTTGTATCTATTGCTACAATCATCCTTTTAATAACATTTTATAACATTTAAGTCTTTTCTGACTTAAATTTCAAAACAAACAAAAAAACAAAACAAGATGAAACCTATTATTCCATCACTGAAATATAATCACTCTTAATATTTTAATGTGTATCCTCTTAGTCTTTATTATAATTAAAAAAATTTTTTAAGTTGGGGTGGTGGGGTGGGGAGAATAGCAAATAAATGATGAACGTGTGGTTTAGGATAATGGTTTTGGGTAGGGGACTGGGAGAATGGGATGCAAGAGGGGTATCACTGGTGTTTTTTATTTTGTATCGTATAGATTCCCAGATGTTTATTCATTATTAAAAATAACTTCAATGATTTCACTCATATATGGAATCTAAAGAACAAAATAAACAAATGGAAACAAATTCATAGATTACAGAGAACAAACTGGTGACTGCCAGAGGGGAGGGGAGTTAGGGGTTGGGTGAAAAGGGTGAAGGGATTAAGAAGTACAAACTGGTAGTTACAAGATAGTCATGGGAATGTCAAGTACAGCATAGGGAAAATAATCAATAATATTGTAGTAACTATGTATAAAGCCAGGTGGATACTAGACTAATTGGGGGGATTGCTTTGTAAATTATATAAATGTCTAATCACCATGCTGTACACCTGAACCTAATATAAAATAATATTGAATATCAACTCTAATTGAAGAATAAAAATTTAAAAAAGAAACCTGATACTGAATTGGTGCATGAAATAAAGGCTCTGATTTACCTGAAATTCAAATAAATAAATAAATAAATAAATAAATAAATGGATGAATGAAATTACATAGTAAAATAGTCAAATTAGATGAAAACAGCATACATCACAGATAAAATGCTAATATCCGTAATATATAAAGAACTCTTAAAATTTGAGAAGGACCAAATATGATAGAAAAATGGGAAAGATATACAAATAGAAAAAAATTAAAATTAAAATAACTTAATAAAGAAAGAAAAGTGGAGCAGGCATGGACCAATGATGAGGATGTCAGCAACCAAGGATTATGATTAATCCACTTTTGTGCACGTGACATCCAACTAAAACTACAAGAATTTTCGTAATAGATTTTATGCTGTGATTGAAAGTAGCTGGTCTTCTAGAGACCTAAAATGACAAATCAGAAAAAAATAAAGAAAGAAAATTACTTCCTTTTCATCGCTAAACCTCGTTCAGATTTTTCAGTGAGTGCTGAATTCCAACTCCTATATATGATAAACTTGGTCATCATGATGCAAATATCGATGTGTCAGAAGGTTGCAGTGTGAACCATATAAACTTCCTAGGTCCCATCTACCTCTAAAATTCTGTAGTTTTAGATTGATGACCTGGTGTCCCAAAACAGTCTGCGTGAATCTACCCACTCAGTTAATTAGGCAGGAATGACTTTCTCAGACCCCTTTCTCCTAATTACACAGGAAGTTTAACCTGGGGATACTTCTTATTGTCCTCAGCAAAACTCCAGATTTCAGTATTTGTTTGTTTTTGTGTTTATAGCCTATCATTATTTATAAAAATGAAAGATATATTATGGTGAGGAAATTGAGGTGAAATAAGAGCAGGAAGAAAAATTAATACCATGAGTAATATTTAAACATAAAAATGCACCCTTTTGGTTTTTTCGTTAGCTAGAGCTGGGCCACAAATTTGGCTGCAGTTTCCCAGCAGTCAGAGCAGAGAGGAAAACAAGAGATAGAAGATTCGTAATGCCTATAAGATAATTTGGGCCAGTTTTTCCAAGGAAGACCAGTGTTTCCATTTGCTTAGACATACATCCCAGCAGCATGCTGGAGCAGGCTTCTACCAGAGCACGAGAGCTAATGGTTAAATATCAAGGATTTTTGCAAGTTGGTTGTTAAACCATTGGTAGCTTGAAGTCTGTCATAGTGAGAGGACTTGGCAAACACTACGATTTTTCACTTTGGTTTTGTTTCTTTATTTGTTTTGCCTTCAGAGAGGTGGTCTACCAGCACACCACTGCATGTTCCGATGGTCCTTGTAGGGGAGACACTATGCAAGGCTAGAGTTGCTACAAGTGGGAGGGAGAAAGGCTTGTGTGTAAGCTTGTTGAGTGCAGGAGAAACATCTTTCCAGAGAAGACAGTGGGACTATCTGCCCAAGATCAAAGAATGACTGGTGTATACATCAGCATCCACCTACTCCACCTCAGTTCTTCCTTCTTTCCAGTACTACCCTTTGGAATTTCACACCTGGGCCTACAAAAAGTGCTATGCCCAGTGAGGGGCAGACATATCTCCCCATTCAAAAATGCAAGAGAGGCTCAGGAGAAGGATTTTATGCTTTCCACTAGGTCACCACTTTCCAAGCCTGCATTTCACAGCATCGTAACAAGTGTCCTTGGTAGGGGTGGGGGTGGGGGGTGGAGGGTGGAAGTGTTCCATGCCAAAACAAATTTGGAAATGAGTAGGTTACAATTAAGTAGTTCTCTTTACTGCAGGACTTCTCAGAGCCTTTGGGAGGCGATTGTGCCCTTGTGACACAGAGTACACGCCAATTCCCAAACTTATTTTACCTTCAGAACAGAGTGTAGTGGCACATTTTGGGACACCAGACTGAAAATATACCACCCCGGTAGTCAGGGCTCCTTGGTGATTTGGAAAGGCAATACTAGGATCTTATTCCACAGAAATATTTCTTCCCCATAGGACTTGAAGTTCTGGCAATTTTCTTCATGACAACATGACTTGCATGTCTGCTCTTCACATGAACCAATTTATTAAGCCTATAAGTGTCTACGCATCCATCAGCAGAGCTTATTCAAGGGAAAAGTTTCAGGACAAGAAATATCTTAACTTGTGGCCTGTGTCCCCAGGAACTGACTGTGTTCCATCATAGAGCACGGGCATTGGCCACCTCAAAGCCCAAAGCCAGCTCATAAGAATCTGGAGCAGAGAATGTGCATTTCTTGTTATTTTAACCTTGAATTTTCACCCCACCTTGACTCCCATTCTATTTCTTTTTTTCTTTTTCTGTCTTTTCCTTTCTTCTTGAGACAGCTTTATAAACTCCTAAGACAGTTTATTGTGTTGTCGCACTTCACACATGCATTCATTTCACTTAACATTTAAGGAGCCCCTCTGCGTCCCAGGCTACAAATGGGATAGACCAGGCCCTGTCATCTCATAGTACATCATTCAGGAATGTTTGTTTCCTCTCCTATTTATCTTCTTTATTTGCTTTATCTTGGCTCTTTCTCCACACTGCTCAATGCCCCAGGCTGCTCCTCCCCACTTTCGTTCATCTGTTCTCCCTTCCCTGATCGCTTTTTCCAATGACTAACAGGAACCCAGCTCAGCTGGTTTTTATCACACTCCTGTCCTTGCATTTTTCCAACTCGATTAAGCCATTACCAGGGCTAAATGAGGCATGGACTCTCCAAAAGTCACACCTGTTGTCAGGGAGCTGGAGGGTAAGAACCTGTGCAGCTGGCAGGCAGGGCTAGAGGGAGGCAGCCGAGTGTGACCGGTAGGTAGTTTGTGTTCCCCCAGTGCTGAAAGAGGGCCCTCATTTTAAAACAAGATGTCCCTTGCTTTAATACAGAAGGAATGAAGTCTGACACCGAACTGGGGATGGTCACATTGACAAATAAAATGCCCCTAATTCTCTGGCAAATGTGCGCCAGGTGCTAATAAAAACCCACACTGTGGATGGGTGCTCGGCAAGAGGTAAAGAAAGCTGTAACCAGAGCCAGGCACATGGGTTCTGTGATGGTCGGTTGAACTTTCTCAGGGTTTTCCCCGTCCACCCTCATTAAAATGTACACATTTTACCTTTCTGCAAAAGCATCTCACACCTTACTGTTTGTATTCTTTATGATCAGTGTGACAAAGGAGGGCAAAGATTATAGTACAATCAAGCAGAGACAAATCAGTATACTCACCCTACGAAGATAAATGATCTCTATTGGAAATCAATTTTCATTTCATAACCACCTTTTTTTTAGACAACCTAGAATTTTTATTTCTGCAGTCTACAATAGAGAAATTATAGCTTTTGCGCTTGCCATGCCTCTAATTTACTGAGTGGTCTTAGGTTCTAAAGGCCTATGCCTTGGTTTTCTCTAGTTGAAATGTGGGTAAAATCATTCTGCTCTAGAATTACACAATTCCCAGAAATGTGAAAGCCCAGGGTGGTTTTTGATGAAAATTGAAATGTTGCAGTTTTGACCACTAACCTTGTTTTGCTATCCTTTGTTAATTTGTCTTGACTCTAGAACTTACATGAGCCATCCAACCTCTTGACAAATGCAAGTCCAACAGATATTCTTTGAGCATCCATTTGGTACCAGGTTCCTTATTCGATGCTGGGGATGCAACTGGAATCATGATGAAGCACCTCCCCTCAGGAGCCTTTGGTTTTGAGGGGTGACCCCTTCCCTGTTCTGTCCTAGAATTGACCAACCAGGCTTTGGTTTTTCCTGGTCATACTTCATTCATTCATTAATTCATCCAGACATTCAGCAAATATTTGTGGAGCATCTACTAAGTTCTGGGCACTGTGCTTTGTGCCAGGCTATGATGATGAAGAAAAGAGAAAGGCCCTACCCATAAGAAGCTTCCAGTTCCCACTCGAATTAATTATCTCTTCTGGAAGCCACTAGAAAGAACATCACTCTTTCCTCTATGCTTCCTCAACACATAGTTCATGCCTCTTTCTAGCATTTGCACCATTATAATTATAAGATGTAATAATAATATCTTTCTGTCTCCTTTTAAACTATAAATGACTTGAAAGCAACAAACTCGACTTTCTTTCCCAACTACTTTGCACTCCCTGGTGTTTAGCACATAGAGGAGCTCAATAAATGATTTTTGAATGAATAACTGTATGAATTTACAAAATCATGAGTCTATGGAACCACAGACCAGTCTATCCTGACCTTCCATCCCACATTTCTTGGATGAGAAACTTAATTATCAATCATCTGTCAGTACTGAAACACTCATGATTTCAAGGACCTTCTAAACATAAAACCAGCTGGTCCATGGGTCATTTCTTCTTCTAAATGTAACTGCCATTGAGATAAAGAACAAATAAAGCTTTAATTTGTGTTTGCAATACTATATTTGCAGGAGGGCAAACATGATTACATATGATTTAAATGAAATAAACTATAGTAGGAGAACAAATGAGTTTATTTGTGACTCTTGGATAAATGTGTATAATATAGCTGTAGTAAGAAAAAATATAATAACAGTGGCATAAACAAGCTAAAACCTTTTTTTTCTCTATTATGTGAACGTTCAGAAACAGTCTGATATCGAGGTTCTGCTCCATGAAATCCTTAGCTCACGGAACCATCATTCCCTAGGATATGGCTCATGGTTCAAGATGGGCTCCCGCTGTCACGTTCACCTCCATGCAGCAGAATAGAGGAAGCAGAGATGAAGGGACAAAAGACAAACACCAATTCTCTCTTATGCAAAGTTTCCTGGAAGCTGCCATGGGGCACTTAACTTATATCCTATTGGCCAAAACTTAGTCACATTACCACAGATAGTTATAGAGGAAGTTGGGGAAAATAGTCTTTTTATTTTCCACAGCCAATTGTCTAGCCAAAAACTATTTTACTGTGGCATAAAAGGAGTACAGATATGAGGGAAGCAAGTCTACCACAGATGCTAAAACTGAAGTGTAAGTGATTATTCAAGAACTTTTATATTCTGACTATTGCAGGCTGAAGTGACAATTTTGAATTCCAATTGCTAATCCACTGTGCTACGATCACATTTGGTACTGCTCTGTTTGTCCATATCTAGGAGGTGGAAGGAGTGAGGTAGAAAGAAAAGAAAGCTTTTACAACAAGAAACTGGGGAGGAGGGGGTGCGATGCAGTGGCAACAGGAATGGAAAGGGGAAAGCGGAATGGAGAGCGAGGGTAGAATCAACAGGACAAAGTGACTGAATATTGGAGGAAAGGGAGAGGGAGAGTTTAGAACAATTCTCAGCTTTGAAAGCAAATTAGACCCCAGTAATTGAACTAAAAAGAGCAGTTTGGAAACTAGGTAGTTGAAGTTAACTACTGCAAATTGACCCGAAATCTCTACTTCATCTATTACTTCTTGCCATGAATTTTCTCTTGAATGGACTAATGAAGTTAATAAACTTCTCCAAGTAGTTAATCTTTCACAGGAAAAATTTAACAGATCTTAGTGACTTCCCTAGGCAGTTATAATGTTCCCTCTCCTAATTTAGTACACTACACAGGACTCCTTAAAATTCTGAGTTCTTGAGGCATTCTTAATTCAAGTGCCAGAATTTCTCACTTGAGTAAGCTATTTGGAGAAATTCCCCCAACTGGATTGATATTGACCTCTTTACAGTTATGAAGTTTAAAATATATTGGATGTTTAAAAGAGGTGACATCATGAGTAGTTCAATAAATGCTACTTTCTGTCTCCTTCTAAAATACTTTCTTTTTTATGCATTCATTCAGCAAAGATTTATTCAGTAGTTACTATTTCAGATACTGTGCTAAGTGCCGCAAAGCAAAGTTGAATTTAGTCATTGAAAACAAAATTACAATATATTTTTTTCACTTTTTAATGATGAGCTAAACTGTAACCATCTACAGCAGTGTGCCTGCCGCCTGGGGGGCAGGGGATGTGCATGTGTCTGTTCCTGATACTTTCAGGCCTTAGCACATGTACTTTCTAAATGAGTGACTGAATGCATGACTAAAGTCCAAGGCATGAAGCCAAAAAAATCTAAAAGCAGGACTGAAATCAGAAAACTAGGATGGTTGTGGATATTCAGATATTACTGGGGGCAATTCCATGAATGTTGAGTGTCTGCTGAGGTGCTCCTTCCATAGGGGCCCAATACCTTCTTCTAGAATGGCTGTTAGAGGAGGTGGGGATCTCACGGGGTAGGGGGAAGCAAATGACAATGGTTAAGAGCTTGGGCTCTGGAATCAGACATTTATGCATGTAACTACAATAAAGTGTAAAGAATCTTCTGAGAAGAAGACTCCAAGATGCAAGATGTAAAAGACTATAACCAGTGGACCTACAGGTCTGAGTGTTCAGGGAAAGCCTCCCTGAAGAGTCTTATAAGGTGCTCACTTCACAACTGAGGGGTTAGCATGGGCGAAAATTCAGCCTGTGCTCCACTCCACAGGCAGTAGGTACGCCTTGGCCAGAGACTGTGTCTGCCCCAGAGGAGTTCCCTTTTCTCTGTTAACACAAAGGCCCCACAATCCCCCAAGCCATGCCTCCAGAGTTATGGACACCTGAAAGCTGAAAGATAAGCAGATGTTTTCCAGACAAAGTTTAGGCCAGCGGTACCAATAGCAAGAGCAGCGCATATGATGTCTGGGGCTTTAAAAGAAGTATGATGTATATGAGAAACTGAAGAAAGTTCAGTATAGCTGGAGTGTAGAGTTCAAAGGGAAGACTAGCAAGAGTGAGGCTGGAAAGGTACTCATTACAGCTGGCGTTTTCTGTGCATTTACTAATTGTATTGTGCTAATGGAGCTCCATGCATTATTTTATGAGATCACAGAGTTTAAGAGACTTGCCCAGAGTCAGATGTTAGGAAATAGTGGAACTACAACTCAAAGCCAGGTATAACTTCAGAGCCAGTGTTCCAAACCACTTGTTCAATGGCGTCCAAAGATTTGCAAAGCTGTGTTGCCAAGGGACAAAACTGGAGAAAGGAAGGCCGTTAGGAAATAGTTGCAAAAATCCAGGGAAGAAACGTTGGTGAACTTAAGATGACCTTGGCAATGGGAATGAGTGGATAGATTTCAGAGATTTTGGAAGTAAAACTACAGAACTTGGTGGTTGTTTGAATATAAAGGGCAATGATGAGAAGGGGGAAGAGGCAAGAATGACTTCTTATTTCATGTCTTTGTGGATGACACATCATTTGCTAAGATAGAAAATGGTGAAGGAGGAACAGGTTTAGGAGGAAGGTGAGTTTAGAGACTGTCAAATTAGAAGCACCTGTGGGACATCCAAGTGGAGATGTCCAGTTGATGGTTTGATGCTTGGGCCTAAAACTTAGGAGAGGCTACAGAGTTAGCTGACATCACCATATCATTGGTAATCGACATACAGAGTGGATGTGGTACAGTGTAGAGTGAGAAGAGAAGCAAAATCCTGCTAAGATAATCATGCTAAAGCGAAAGGACTTTTCCTTAAATCCAGCTGTTGAGATTCATAGAATATAACCTGACCTTTGATTTATCTGTGTCCTTTTCAAGAACTATTCTTCAAAGATTTATGGAGTGTCATTTTACAAACAGTAACCAGAGATCTGTAATGAGGAGGTACAAAAAAAGGCGACTACCATAATAAATAAAGAACAAGTGGCCTTTTCTGACATTTTGGTTTTATTTAAAGTCAGATTTAAACTTAAATATATTCATTCCATATTTTCTATAAGAATAGGTATGCTGAATAAAGTACCATTAATATTATTATTATACAAGAAATTGCTACTACTAGGTCAATTCTATGCATTTTTTTTACACAGAAGAATGAATGGATTAAAATCCAGCGGCAACATCAGTGGAAGCCTTAGTTTGTCAACAGCCTCTTTAAAATGTGGGCCTACCAGCTGAGTACTGTCCTCCTCCCATATGAGCAAGTAAAGTTTTCTATATCTTACATGAGGTACTAAAAAAAATGAGACTCTAAGCCATGCTTTCCCCACCTGCTACCGCTTCAGCCTCTCTAAATAGAGCTACTTCTGTTGCAGTCATCATAACGAGATGGAATTAAGGTATAGTTGAATTCATTTTCTCTCTCTTTTCTTTTAGAAAGCATTACAGATCATCTGTACATGATGTGGCTTCTAAAGACTCAAGGACCATCCACCTTACTAGTCTGCAATAGAGAAGGCAGAAATGGAGATTCAAATACCACAGCTTCCATTCTGTTATTAATTGCTCTGTAGACATGTGCCCCCACCTCAGGAAGTGAACTGCACCAGAGGGGAAAGTTCTTGGGACCCCCAAACCACCAGCACTCTTATCGATCCCCCTGGAGAGAGAGCAGAACAATGGCGTTTTATAACTGCTGTTTGATCCTCTTGGCATTTACCTGGCTCACTTCTGCCTACGGGCCTGACCAGCGAGCCCAGAAGAAAGGGGACATTATCCTTGGAGGGCTCTTTCCTATTCATTTTGGAGTAGCAGCCAAAGATCAAGATCTAAAGTCAAGGCCAGAGTCTGTGGAATGTATCAGGTAAGGGAAGGAGCCAAGGCAAAGAGTCTTTTCTCTTCTGGATAGTTGGAGACAAACTGTACCAAACCAAAAATAATTTTTTCAAACTTGGTTCTCTCTTTCAAAATGGTGATTGGTAATCATGTTGAAGCTTAGTATCCCCCCTCCACCATCACCATCACTTTTTAAAGAAATTTTTTAAAAAGTAAAATGTCAATGATACTAAGTAGACAAATCCATAGCCTATTGGAGCATGTGCCAGGTAACTTGGAAACTGAGTCATCATCGTTCACCAGGAAACAGTGTTGTTTAATGGAAGACTAAATACCTAGAAAGAAATTTATTATATGTCTTTCAAATCTGAGTAGTGATATCTCCCATTGACCTTAAGTGCCCCACTGTTTAGTAATACCTGAGTGTTGGCTGTCTCACTCCCTTTTTTTTTTTTTTTTTTAAATATTTTAAATTTGAAAGAAACCTCAGTGGTCGGCACAATCCAGTCATCTTCAAAATGCAGCTCATCACATTTTGGAACCAGTCCTACTAGAAAGTCTTTCTTATGGAAAGCTGAAATCTCCCAGTTAACATAGAATACATCTAACACAGATGGAGAAGCGCAGAATCTATCTAAGTGGACTGGACTGTCTTGGCCATTTGAAGATAGCTAACATATTCTCCTGAATTGTATCTTTTCAAGGCCAAATAGTCCCAGTTTTCTAAACAATTACTTCATGACATGGTTTTCAGACCCCTCACCATTCCGGTTGCCCTCCATATGATGCTCCCTAATTTATTATGACTATTTTAGAATATGGCATCTAAAACTAAGCACAATTTCTTCAAATAGGATCAGACTTCTACAGAGTACAGTGTATATCACCTCTCTTAATCTGGACATCAGAGACCATTACTTCACCCCAAGTCTTGACTTTTATTCTAAGAGAGACTAACATTTTCTCTTTGAAATTTCCAACTCTTAAAAGTAATCCAGCACTTTTCCTGGGTCTTTCTGATAGCTGGAAAATGAAAATGAAAACTAAGATTGTTCCAACAAAACTGGATTTCTGTTTGTGTTCTAATGAAAGCCTGAAAATTAGATAACATTTTTCTTATGAATGCAGAAAACCTAAGTGCAGAATTTCACTGATGCTGATTATACCCTTCACATAACTCATGTGGACAAATATCCTCTTTGTTGTAACCCTGTTGGAGAGAGTTGTGCATGTGCCAGATATATACCTAAGATCAAGCAAGAAGTTTGACCTTAAATGTTATACATTTTTAATTATATGAAACAAAGATAGCAAAATCAGTTTAGCAGTGCAGATGTTTCATGTGATCAAAAATTCTGCAACATCTCTTAATAATTTTGTAGGTTTAAAACAAATAATTAAATAACAGAAACATAAAGAAAATAACTAAGAGAAAACATCCCATTAAAAGTTAGATCAGGACCTTTAGGAACGTAAATGATGCAGTGGAGTAAAACAGATTATATTCTCACCTCCTGCTATTGAGTTCAAGTAGTAAAACCTACAATAAAAAGAGAGAAGCTGCCGAGTAGTTTTGGGCACTGATACCTTGATTTAGCACATTTAACAAGTCCTTGCTTTGAGCCAAGTCTTAGGAGAATGAAAACTGTCACTGACCCTATTTCTCCTTGTTAATTTGCCTGATTTAACGTTCTTTGAAAAGCAATCCCTGCTCACTTCTTTAAAAAAACAAAGCATAAATAAACCCAAACCACGCAATTTTAAAACTCATATTTCACCACCTAGAAATAACTACTGTTTATGAACAGCCTTCCTGTGCTTAGCATTTATTTGTTTGTTTGCAAAGATGAGATCGCTTATTTTTCTTTCCCCCTTTGACCTCCAGGAATGTCACCAGGTAAATTTGTGACTTTGCAAATCTAAGGTTATTTTTAGGCTCCCACGTGTTAAAATCCTAATCTATTTATATTTTCCCTGGTCTTTTTTTTCTTTTTAAATCTCTGTATTACTTATACTAAAGTACCTCACATCAGCTACTTTAAATTCTTTGCTGGATAAGATAGATACAAATTATTTGTTTGATTACTAATAATAGTTTTCATTATTATTGCTCCCTAACTCTGTGTGAGGCACCATACAGAGAATTTTGCATAATTATCTCATGTTCACAGCCACCCTATGAGGTAGGTGTTATCCCCATTTACAGAGAGGACTTAGAGTTTTGAAGAACACAGCATGAAACCAAAAAGTAAGAGACCCACGATTCCAACCCACCTTTGCCCAGTGCTTACTCTAAAGCAAGTGCCCAGAAAGCCTCCCATTTTCTTTCATTTCTTCTTTCTTCCAGGTATAATTTCCGGGGGTTTCGCTGGTTACAAGCTATGATATTTGCCATAGAGGAAATAAACAGCAGCCCGGCCCTTCTTCCCAACATGACGCTGGGGTACAGGATATTCGACACCTGCAACACGGTTTCTAAAGCCTTGGAGGCCACCCTGAGTTTTGTGGCCCAGAACAAAATTGATTCTTTGAACCTTGATGAGTTCTGCAACTGCTCGCAGCATATCCCCTCCACTATCGCTGTAGTGGGAGCAACCGGCTCAGGCATCTCCACAGCAGTGGCAAACCTGCTGGGGCTCTTCTACATTCCCCA
The DNA here is from genome assembly GCA_028627145.1 of Eidolon dupreanum. Lineage (NCBI taxonomy): Eukaryota > Metazoa > Chordata > Mammalia > Chiroptera > Pteropodidae > Eidolon > Eidolon dupreanum. The sequence continues at coordinate 108,385,070 of CM053507.1, forward strand.
GGTACCCGGGCCTTCTTAGATGGGGTAGTGTGGCTAGGGGTCAGGAGAAGCATGCTGACTTGGAGGACTGCCATGCCCAATGTCCTAACAGTTTGCTCTTCTTCTATCTCTGGCTTTACATGGGCGCAAAAGACCTTTTAATTAGTTGGGGCACTGGATTATGACCATTTGGGATTTCTGAGAACCCCCAATGTCAATATCAACTAGACCTTCACAATTCATTTAAACATACTTTATATAAAACTTGTATATACCTTTTATTTATATTTATACCTTGTATAAAACTTTGCCTTTTTCCCCAAAGTGTTTGGTTCTCTATTTTCCACTCCATTCCTTTAGTAAATGGCCATTTTTCTACCTTTACTAAAAGGAATGAGCTCATATGATGCAAATCCAGCCTTTCAAACCCCAAATATGCCTCTAATTCTATTTCATTAAAAGTCTATGCCTCTCTACCATTTGGTTGCAAATTTAGCTCAAAGGGAAGCAGAGTGTATTTTCTCACAAAACAGGAACTTCGTCACTGTGCTACACATTCTAGAAATGGAAAATATTCTATTTCATTCAACAACTATTTATAGAGTATATATGAAGAAGCAGTCTACCCAGCAGGAACTCAGCCTAGGTGGGGAGATGTCTGCATTTTCAAATACTAACAACTTACTGAAACAAGTGCTTTAATAAACATTTATTCTAAGTTGCATATGTTTTGCACCAAAAAAAAAAAAAAAAGACAGCAACCTCTAAATGCCATTTTATGACCTGCTTTTCCTCCTTAACACTATAGAGCAAACCCTTCTTCATGTTAATATTTATAGATCTATGACATCATTTTATAATAGTGAAAAATTGGAAACAACCTAAATGTCCGTGGATGGGAGAATCAGCTCAATTTTGATATATCCCTTACGTCAATTTTTAAATTAAATTATAAATCACGCTTTAAATTTATTTTGATGTCTAATATTTAAAATTTATAAAGTACCCTTGCAAATTCACATTTTGATGTTGCAAGTCTGTTTCCTCGGTGATAGCCATTATCCTTTCATATACACGTGACAACTGAGAAAGTCTTGTCATCATTTCCCGAATCCCTACTTCAGGGAATTAAAGGTGTTTCCCATGGGGAAACCCTGGCTCTGCAACTTTTGTGCTAAAATGATCTAGCAAAGTCTACATCAGTGAATGTGTAGGGCAAGATGCAAATATGCATCTTTTAAATTTGGCATGTTGTGCAGTATTATTTTAAATATATACAGTTAAAATAGGTTGTTGTTACCCCCATGGCCAATAGGCGTAAGATGTAACTGTCAAGTAAAGAAAGAACATGTAAAAGGTTTTAATGTTTTGTGGTTTGGATGGAACATATAGTTAAGTTGAATTTAAATTATAAAAGTGCTGAGAAGACTATAATGATTATCAGTTAAACCAGTGTAAGCATGTCTGCAGCAGAGGTTCTCTGCCATGTCTGCATGTTGGAATAACTTGGGGAGTTTGAAAAATATTGATGCCTGGGTCTTAGGCCCCAGAGAACCTGGTTTCATTGAGATACTTCTTGGGCACTGGGAGTTTTGAAAGCTCTTAGGAAGTTCCAATGTGGAGCAGAGTTGGGAACCACTACTCTACAGGCTGGGGTCAGAGGCCCAGTGGTATTTTTTATGTCACTCATGCCACCAAGTGGATGGAACAAGCAGACCAGCTAGAACAAGTTGTGGTTAGAACAGTTCTCTGAATCATTCATGAAATTCTCCCCTCCTGCAATAAAAAAATTCTGTGTGTTTTTAAGGGTTTTTTTTTTGGGGGGGGGGTAATATAAAGTGGTGTTTACCCTTAAAATGGACAAATATTATAAATGTATTCTTTAAGAAAAACATCCATGGAGAATATTTTTGTTTTTAATTTTTATCTCTTTAAAACCCTTTTTACCTCAGTTTTCAAAAGATCAATAAGTAAGCAATAATGGATAGATTTTCAAAATGCCCAAGTAGGTTTTTCATTTTCAAAAAACTGATTCAGGGTCTGCAACTAGAGGTCTCTTAAAAACAGTAACATCTCAACCAATTATTTAATTTAACCACCTATCTGCTATCCACAGCAGAGCAAGAAGGGGCTTGTTCTGATCAAAGAAAAAAATTGTTAATTTCATATTGCAGCTTCAAAAATCAAAGTTCTTATTAGAAAAATTATGTTTGCCCTTTAGCAAGGTTGGCCATTCTTTCATAGACTGATGCTTTTTATGTTTTTGATGCAGAAACTATTCATTGATAAGAAGGAAAATATTGGAAGAATTTATTGAAACACTGAACATAGAAAATTGTTTCAATTGGTGAGAAATATTAAAAAGACATTCTCCCAAATTTCTTCAACTTGGTTTTCTTAAGAAGCTTAAAATCTCTCTATGAAACTGGAAAACACGAGATATAAACTTTCCTTCATTGCCTAGAAGAAATTCCATTAAGTATAAAAATGTTTTGTTCTTCAGAAGAAATGGTCCAATAACTTTAGATTTCCTAACTGGTGAGCCAGGACACACAGGAGTACTACAGAGGGGCCAAAACCTTCCAAAATTTTGATCCCCTCAAGGTTTGAGATGGAGAGGTGGGGCTGAGGGTAGCGAGAGCACCCCCCACCTGGGTTGGTCAGCCTCTTCCATTCACTCCATCTTTTATGTTTGCCACAATGTGAAAATTTGGGAAGCTCTGCACTAACAAATGCTTTACGTGATATTCAGATACTCTTCTTTAAGCAATGATCTTTTACCATAAAGATAAGGTTTTCTTCCCTTGGTGGCTCACATCCATGCTCAAATGTAGAACTATCTATGTCTTAGCAAGTAGAAACACATGTAGGCAGCTTCTCCAGGGTTGCTTTTCAGTCACATCAAAAGCCTGTCAAAGCCTCAGCCATTACATGAAATTGAGCAGAGGAAAGGACTCTGGATGATGACTGAACCCACTGAGATGCTGGGAAAGGAAAAGATGTTTTTCTGACTATATTTAATGACGTACATCATTGTTATTGGGAATTGAGCCTAATGAACCTAATGGCTTAAAAGATAAATAGTTCTTATAAATGACTGCAATTGAAGGTACTTTTATCTAAAGTACTGTGGGTGTGCGGGAGGGGGTATGTAGGGGAGGGAATAGAGTGAATAGCTGGAAACTAGAGACAAATGGGAATAGAGAAACTAGGCAGACTAGGAAAGGGGAACCCCTAGGGGCTCCTATGAAGAGCCTTAGGTTCGTAACCCACAGAGAACCTGATTCCTTACAGAAGTGAGTCATGGACAGTGTTCATCACAGTAAAGGGGAAATTAAAACAAGGGGAAGTTCACATCAGAACCTGGACCTAACAGGCATAAGATATGTACATGGGTATATTGTAACCAATGAGTTAATACAGGGAGGTTAGGGAAAAAATATGAAATGGCACATAAAGACACTCCTTGAAAGGATAAATAGACCCTACTGTTGGGTTAACCTTATGACTAGACCTATTTTTGAAGGTAGCATTATGAAGACTTACCCACTGAGAATTAGAATGCTCCCTGATAGACAGGTGCTTGAGTGCACACATTGGAGAGCAATAGATTCTGGTTGTCCTCACCCTTTCATCCTGTCTGCAGGAAACAATATGTTTGACAGATTAGATTAATGGACCCTCCACAGGACCTTGAGGCTCACTCGGCACCTCACTCACCTATTCATTCTGTGTTCTGTATTTGGTGCTCTTTCCAGGTCAGCTATGCTTCTTCCAGCAGACTCCTCAGCAACAAGAATCAGTTCAAGTCCTTCCTCCGTACTATCCCCAATGATGAACACCAGGCCACTGCAATGGCAGATATTATCGAGTATTTCCGCTGGAATTGGGTGGGCACAATTGCAGCTGATGATGACTATGGACGGCCAGGGATTGAGAAGTTCCGAGAGGAAGCTGAGGAGAGGGACATCTGCATCGATTTCAGTGAACTCATCTCCCAGTATTCTGATGAGGAAGAGATCCAGCATGTGGTAGAGGTAATCCAGAATTCCACAGCCAAAGTCATCGTCGTTTTCTCCAGTGGCCCAGACCTTGAACCCCTCATCAAAGAGATTGTTCGGCGCAACATCACAGGAAGGATCTGGCTGGCCAGTGAGGCCTGGGCCAGCTCTTCCTTGATCGCAATGCCCGAGTACTTCCATGTGGTCGGAGGCACCATTGGATTTGCTCTGAAGGCTGGGCAGATCCCAGGTTTCCGAGAATTCTTGCAGAAAGTCCATCCCAGAAAGTCTGTCCACAACGGTTTTGCCAAAGAGTTTTGGGAAGAAACATTTAACTGCCACCTCCAAGAAGGTGCTAAAGGACCTTTGCCCATGGACACCTTCCTGAGAGAAGGTGGTAACAGGATAAGCAACGGCTCCACTGCCTTCCGACCACTCTGTACGGGAGATGAGAATATCAACAGTGTTGAGACTCCTTACATGGATTATACACACTTACGGATATCCTATAATGTCTACTTAGCAGTCTACTCCATTGCTCATGCCCTGCAAGATATATATACCTGCTTACCTGGGAGAGGGCTCTTCACCAACGGTTCCTGTGCAGACATCAAGAAGGTTGAGGCTTGGCAGGTACATCCTTCACTTAGATAGCAGTTCTCTGTATAATAAAGCAGAGGTGGATGGATCCAGGCAAGACAGATAAAATGGTTACCTCAAAAAGACAATTTCTAAATAAGGTGACTAAATATAACTTTGGATTCAAATAGCCTATTCAAAAATCTGAGCAATCTACTTCTGAACAATTGATAGTAATTTAATTTAATTATCAGTTGAAAGCCTTGCCTCAACTGTTCTTAATCCAGTGGTTCAGAATACCTAGCGTATGGCCCCTAAAATTTTTTTAATAACTGGAATATGTTTAGTACTGAGTGCAGGATATATTTCTAATGCTTAAGTTCAAGATATTGTTCCTTTGTGTGTAACAAGTGTTTGTTGAGTACCTATTACATTTCATATGCAAAAGGGCATAAAACCAGTGTGACTGTGTTTAACCATCACTTTTGCCATTATATTACTCACAATATAATGTGCCAGACCACCAGACAGGCCAACTAAGCTTAGGACGCAAGCAAATCAAAAGCACAGAAAATCTTCCCTTAAAAGGATTTGGTATTGGATATATCAAAAAGAAGCACTGAAGTAGTTACAATAGAAAATAATCAGAACTTAAATAGAATTTTAGCCCTCATTTTGTGGTATAATCTTATTCAATATTTTTGAATTATACACAGGAGAGACAATAATCTTTTTTATTTCAGACTTCATCCAAAGATAAAGTCTGGCCTGACTTATTCCTACATAGCCATTCATGTCTTACATATGTATCTTGATTTTTTTATTTTTTATTTTATTTTTTATTTAAGTATAGTTGGTGTATAATATAGTGATTCAACGTTTATAGACCTTACAATGTGATTACCACACTAAGTCTAGTAATCATCTGTCACTGCAAGTGTATCACAATATTATTGACTATTTTCCCTCTCACGATTTTCATCCATTCCCTCACCCTCCTCACCTCTGGCAACCATCAGTTTGATCTCTGTTTCTATGAGTCAGTTTTTGTTGTGTTGTGTTTTATTTGTTTGTTGGTTGGTTGTTTGGTTTAGATTCCACATATAAGTGAAACAATATGGTATTTGTCTTTTTCTAGCTTATTTCACTTAGCATAATACTCTCTAGGTCCATCCATGTTATTGCAAATGGCAAAAATTCATTCTTTTTTATTGCTGAGTAATATTTTGTTGTACATATATACTGTATCTTCCTTATCAAAAAAAAAAAAAAAACTAATCCAAAAAGATATATTCACCTCTCTGTTAAATGTAACAATTTTTTTTCAGTAGTCCAGATATGGAAGTAACCTAGGTGTCCATTGATAGATGAATGTATCTTGATTTTTAAATCAGGTTGTGTTTTACGCTCTGTTTGTATTTTCCTCAGTTCTAGACAGACCTACAGAGAGAGTACATGATAGCAGGGAAGGGGAGTTTATAATCACTGAATTTGAATGACCCAGACTCCAGCTTCAGCTTCAGCTCCAGCTCTCCCATTTACTATCTGCATCATTTTAGGCAAGCCACTGCTCTAAGTCAGTCTATTCATCTGTAAAATATCTCACCTGCTTTCCACCCAAGATTCTTTTGAAGATGAAATGAGATGATATATGTGAAAGAAATTCATAAAATTTCAAGCTGTAAAGAGATGTGATTATGATAGTAGGTTATACCTCTGCTTAATCAATCAATTAGGCAAAAAACAACTAAAACAATCCAATCACCATAGACTTTTGGAAAAAGATACCAAGAAACAAAGAATGTACCACCCTTGTCAGTTATTTTAGAGATTCTCATGGGATAAGGAGTAACTGCCTAGACTAGTGAAATAATCTAGGACTGCAAGTTCTTAGCCCTTCTTCTGAGATAATTCTCACTCAGATATCCTTGTTTGCTAAAGTTTCTAATCATTATATGGTACTTAAAGCTTCCTTCTTTGTACTTCACCACCACCCCCACCACCCCAAAACACACACACACATACACACACACACACACACACACACACACACACACTGGCAAAGAAAGAGGAGGTCTAATGAGGGTCAAAGGCCAAAAGGTTTCAGGAGCCATGATACGAAGATGTGGAGTTTTAAGAAAGAGGAATAATAGGACAATCTTTGAGTAAATATTAGTATAGTCTTTCCTCTCTTCCCTTCCATGCCCCTCGAAGAAAGACTCCAGTTTTGAAAAGCCCACAGAACCAGGGAGGAATTGGAAAAAGAGGCTTTCAGTAGGTAATTTGACAGTTCTGCTCTCTGGCTACTCCTCTTCCAGACAAGGAAATAAGATCCAGATTGTCAAGACCAAAGGTTGAGCATATGAGGAAAATAGCCAAGAATCAGACTATAGTCAAAATTGGGACTTTCAGTTGCATACAGTAGAAAACCCATGCCAACTGATTTAAATAGAAGAAGTATTCCAGGTACAACTAAATACTTGCATCTCCATGTCTTTGTTCCCTATTCCTCAGGGTTAGCAGCTTCAGGTTCATAAAACCTTTACTGTGAGGGTCTCCTTATTTCCCAGGATCTCTTGTAAAAATCCCCAGATCCACATTAATTGACCAGTCCAAGGCCACATATCCATCCCTGAAGCTAGGAATGGAGTCCTCCCAAACTACACAGACTGAGAGTAGGGAGGGAAAGGCTCCCCAAAGTTAAATAAGGATGCTATTACCAAAAGGAGAAAGAAAGAGAAGTGAAGCAGCCAAAATAAAGTGTCCACTGCCCAGACATCTCAGTTGACCCTAGTACAGGTAAAGACGTGACCTCCTGCCTCACACACAGTCTGGCAAGATTCATTCAGGAAAGGAAACTGACTTGGAAAATAAGGTCAGAGCTCTAAGGAAGAATAACATATGAACACAGGCCAAAATGTCCTGTATGCTTGCTATGTCTCCTTTGAGCCTCAAGAATCCAGGCAGTTGGGTAGGCATTCTGGAATTTAAGATATTGGTTATGTCTCTAACACTCATACAATCTATACAGTCTAATCCAAGTATCTCAGATTGGAATTCCGTCCCATCTTCTCTCAATTCTCTTATAAGTCAACCTGCCTGGTGCCTCCCCACGAAGCACTAATTAGTTTTTAAGCATAGCATTTTTGCTTCAATACTATCCCACAACTGAACAGCCATCAATTTTTGTCTCCTCTATCACTGTGTCCACCACAGACTTTTAACTCTTTCAAAGTTCACTTTCTCCTGAACTTCTTTTCAAATCATACTCCCTTACCGATACTTTCTGACCATTCTTTCTTCCTCTTTTTTGCCATTTATATACCCAGCTGAAGCTTCCACAGTTCTTCAGTTGACTGAAATAGATTCTTGTTAATGTAATTAAATTAAACTTCTGGTTAAATAAGGTCAATTACAGTTTTCTTTTTCTTTTCCGCCTAAAGTTTGTCAATCAACTCATATGCCTTAAGAGTAACACTGACAGGCTATTTATGAGCATAGAACACACAATTTTTTCCTGACCTCCACAGAGACCCCAAACCCTCTCCATACTGCTCTTCAGCATTCTCTTCACTCTGACTTCTCTGCTGTACAATTCTAAGCTTCATGGGGGCTGAAACCATATCTGTATTGTTCAGCCCTGTATCTAGAACACCTGACACTTGAATATGTGTAGAATAAATGAATAAATCAGTGGCAGTCTAGGTGATTTGACCTGAAAGCACTACCTAGAGCCCTTTGATGAGAACTATTCAACCTAACAGCCCATCTTTGAATCCATCACTGGTACCAGCGTATTCTAGCCTCTGGAATGAAGTTTGAGAAGAACACCATGTAAGTAAGTATAGAACTGCCTTCTTTCTTCTCTCAGGATGATTGTACATAAGACATGCTCCCTATATTCCTCCACCTTACACCAACCACTCAGAAGACAAAAAAAATAGGTGTGCATGATGACAGAACCATGGTAATAACAGAAGTCAAACAAAATTGACTTTCCAGGAATTGCTGGTATTGTTGGGGGCTGGAAGAGGGGAGATGAATTGGGGTATAAGAGCCGGAGAAGATGAAAAGGAGACAAGAAAATAAGGCTGAAGTTAGAGAAGGGAATTGGTTCAAGATTTTCCCTCCACTCTTAGCACAGGAAGTGGGCAAGAAGCAACAGCTTCCTTATCTGTGTGAATTGTCCTTCATTATCTGTGTCAATGGGGTGCTTTGTCCATCCCATGCCACTTTCCTCCCATGCTAAGAAGTGATGCTGGAAGCGTAAGAGCTGGAAATCCTAGACCAGAGTGGGGGTTTTCTAGTCTCTAGTCTTTGGCTTAATTCAATTGACCCTTAGAGTATGTGCCAAGTATTTGTGCTTATACTGAGCAATAAATTAACTGTAAAATCATTTAAAGGAAACATCCTGAAAGGCCACAAGATGGAAATATTACCACATAAAAGATAATATGTTACCATCTAAGCGAGTGCATGTTATATGTATTTGTCCCTCTTTTACTTCGTTTCTTTCTCAGTGTTTAGTTTTTCTTGTGAGCCTATTAGTCTTGTGGTGCTCGAATGTTATCTTCTCTTTTTGTTTTCTTTTTTAATTAAATTTATTGGGGTGACATTGGCAAATAAAATTATGTAAGTTTCAAGTGTACAATTCAATAATACATCATCTGTATATTGCATTGTGTATTCACCACCAAAGTTAAATCTCCTTCCATCACCATATATTTGGCCCTCTTTACACATAGCTATCTCCCTGCCTCCCCCTTTTTCATCTGGTAGTCACTAAACTGTTGTCTGTGTCTATGAGTTTTTGCTTGTCTTGTTCGTTTATTGCTTTCAGTTTTATATCCCACATATGAGTGAAATCATATAATTCTCAACTTTTTCTGTCTGACTTATTTCCCTTAGCATGATAATCTCAATATGGCAGTACTTCCATATTTTTTTATGGCGGAGGTAATATTCCATTGTATATGTGTACCACATCTTTATCTAATCATCTATCGAAAGGCATTTCGGTTGTTTCCATGTCTTAGCCACCGTGAATAATGCTGCATTAACATCAGGGTACATATATCTTTATGGATAAATGTTTTCAAATTTGGGGGGTAGATACCCAGAAGAGGGATTACTGGGTCATATGGTAATTCTAGTCTTAATTTTTTGAGGAGCGTCCATACTGTTTTCCATAGTGGCTATGCCAATTTACATTTCCACCAGCAGTGTATGAGGGTTTCTTTTTCCCCACGACCTCTCCAATACTTATTATTTGTCCTATTGATGATAGCCATTCTAACAAGTGTGACATAATGTCTCATTGTGGTTTTAATTTGCATTTCCCTAATTCTAGTGAAATTGAGCATCTTTTCATATGTTTGTTGGCCATTTGTATGTCTCCTTGAGAGAAGTATCATTCAAGTCCTCTGCCCATTTTTTAATTGGATTGTTTGGTTTTTGTTGTTGTTGTTAAGTTGTTATGAGTTCTTCGAATATTTTGGATATTAGCCTCTTAGCAAAAGCGTTTGCACATATCTTCTCCCATTCAGTTGGTTGCCTCTTTGTTTTGTTCTTGGCATATATTTTCTTCTGTTTCTTTTCTATTAGCTTTTTTTCTTTCTCTTCCCCTCTATTTATTCTTTCTTTTTCCTCACATTCCTTTCCAAATTTAGAAGCTTATTATACTAAATTAGAATCTCAAGTAAAATTTTGTATTTTCTTTTTTTAATAAAACTATTAATTCCTTTTTTAAAAATTCTAAAAGAAGAGTATTCTTTCTGGAGGAAATATTTCAGTTATTTTGTAACTTGCGTTGCTTTCTGTTTATCAATAATTATCAATTTAAAGATTCCCTATCATTGCTTTTAAGGGTGAAATGGTTTCCATCTCCACCTTCTCTTTTATGCAAATTTTTATGCAGAAAATTAGGTGCTTGAATGTAAAAATTGCAAGTAAACATGGCAAAACATGTTAAACATATTTAATGAGATGACTCAGAGATATGACTTAGTAAATAAATAATTGATTATTAATGGAAAAGGTGAAACTTTTGACTCAAAAAATTCAACACTCATGATTTTATTTATATGTGTGCTATGAGGATAAAATACAACAGTACTATGCAGGTTAAGATCTGAAATAAGGAAGAAAATAATAGATGTCATTCAATATGGGCCTTGAAGGTTGGATAAGATTTGTGGAAAGGATCTATTCCTTGGAGAAAATGTCAAATGTAAAGGCAAACATAGCTAACAACATAGGTGAATTACTAAAACATCATGCCGAGCAAAAAAAATCCAGACTAAAAAAAAAGGGTACATGCTGTATGATTCCATCTATATGCTATCCTATCTCTAATGACAGAAAGAAAACAGATCAGCAATGGCCTAGGGCTGCAAGTGGGGGTGGGATTGATTTGGAAGGGACATTAGGGAACCTTTTGACATATACATTTGCCAAAACTCAGAACTATACTCTTAAAATGGGTGTACTTTATCCCATGTACACGATACCTCAATTAAGTTGATTAAAAATAGAAAACAGTGGGAAGTCCCTGGGGTGGGAAAGTACAGACCTTTCATGGAGATCTGGATGTCATTCAGTTTCGACCACTTTTCCGATTGTGTCTTCTTGTGTTGTTGCAAGCTTTATACATAACTCCACCACCCCATTTTAAAACTATATCCATCTTCTCAACCTCAGTTTTATACTAATTAACCTGTTGTAACTAGAGACAGACAACTTAATAGATAAACTGTTCAATCTTACTCCTATGCCTGAGTAGGTAGTAAATAGTGTAATAGTTGAGAGTTTTGGACTCTAGAACCAGACTAACTGGATTTAAAATCCAAATTGCTACCTAATAGCTTATGACCTTGGACAGTCACTTAATGTCCCTGTGCCTCACTTTCCTAACTCAAAAAATGGAAATAATGAAACATAAATTTATTATGAGGACATTAGTTAATATGTATAAAATGCATAGGATACTGCCTATACATACTAAGTGTTCAGTAAATATTAGTCTCGAGTATTATTCTTTTGTAAGAGAAGAGAGTAAGACCCAAAGAAGCCAAAACGGTTTTCCCAAAGACATATTTCTAGCTAGTAAGAAAGGCAATATCTGCCCCAGGTGGTCTGTTCCTTGATGAGGCCAAGGTCACTGTTGAAAGAACCATGTGCCCAGTTGTCTCTCTGGGAACATGCTTTTTAACTCCTGAGAGCCTGCCAGGTCAGCAGAAGGTTTCATAGTGAAGATACTGGTCCATAGCCTTAAACTTTAGGAGAAAACCAATTATCCTAAAACTCTGGTTTATACACAGACACAAAAAGGAAGCATAGTGTACAAATAAGTGAGAGAGGACACAATTGACCATTTGAATATTTGAATATCTATTTGTCCATCCAGAACATTACTGTTTCTCTTAACCCTAGAAAAGTTCCTGCTTGGCCCACATTGTTTACTCGATAAATATTTGTTGGATGAACAAATAGCTAAAGGAAGAGAATGGGACAAAAGTAAATACTGAGAGAAGATGACATAGGAACATAGGACAGTACATGGATACAGGCATAGATAAGAGAGAAAGTGAGCTGTCTCATAGAAATCGGCAGAAATTTTTCATATTGCAGTAATTCTTACTTCATAAGTTTGGGCTGAAATATGCCTCTTTATTATCAGTGAGATAAATGACTGGGGGAAACACCACTTTGGTAAGGATTTTAAGAGTATAAACAGGATTAATTAGAAATAACTTTCCAGAAACCACTAAATTTTAGATTCCTTTTTTCTTTTTAAAATGACATAGGCTTCCTAAGAATCTTTATCAGGAACAATGTTTTAGCCTAATCCATACCAATGAATATCCCTAAAAGAAGAAAAGAAATTATTTTTTAATCTATTCTGGCTTTCATTTGTTTAAATAAAAAAAAATTAAAGCTGATTCTTCATGCAATTAGTCTGAATTAATTTATTACAGCTAATTGAATAATTATGGGTTCTCTCTGTATCAAGAGACTTCCAGTCCTTCATTTCAGATGTTGGTTGCTTCCTTCACCTTCTGGCATGCTCCTGTCATCATTCTTGTATGAAATAGTTGTTTTTTGGACTTACCCTTCTCTTCAGGCAACTCTCAGCTGTTACTACATTATCGCACTAAAGATCTAACTTCCCTTTCCTTCAACAGAGTGATAGAAGTTTTATAATCATGGTTTGAATGTTTATTGAGAATTAAGAGTATGTCCATAATTGAAAACGTGGCATGTGAATATAATATTTAGCTGCAGCTTTCTTAAAAGACCACAAAGAAATATTTCCCCAGAAAAATCCGAGACTCCTCTTGTTCTTTTATAAAGAGAAAGTTAACATTTTATCATATGAAAACTATAATTCTTCTGATGTGTCTACCCTACTACTCTTAAGTAAAATCTTTTAGCGCATTTTAAAACAGATTCTGCTAATATTTTTCTGTTTACTTGTTTGCCTATTTGTTTTTTAGTTTATTTTAATCTGGAAGGTTTATTTTTCTTTTTAAAGCAGAATACAATAACATAGATTATAGTTATACTTCAAAGGGAGAAACTGTGTTGACTTTTTATCACATTGTATAGTTTTTAAGCATTTTGCTTTTCAATAAGTTCCAACCAATTATTTTTAAAAAGCTCTAATTCTTACAGTAAGTTTTTCAAAAAGTGATTTTATATCTTTTCACTTTATCTGAAAGTTCTTTTGTTTGTTTGCTTATTTGTTTTTGTCTGAGTGTAGAATTTAGATTTTTTTAATTTTCAGTCTGAATCACCCTATTTCAGCCCAGCTGCACCAGTTTAGAACCTCCATACAGTGCTATACAGCCATAGTGAGAACAGACATCTTGTCATGTCCCTGATCTTAGGAGGAAAGCAGTCAGTCTTTCACCACTACGTACGATGTTACTATAGTTTTTCATAAATGCCCTTTGCAGGGTTGAGGAAGTTCCCTTTTATTCCTAGATTGTTGAGAGTTTTTATCTGGAAGGGAGGTTAAATGTTATCAAATGCTTTTTCTGTATCTATTGAAATATAGTTTCTCTTTTGTAGCACGTTAATATAGTCAAATGTTAAACTAACCTTGCATTCCTGGGGGTAAGCTCTACTTAGTCACAGTGTATTTTCTTTTTTGTAGCTGGATTTGATTTGAGGTATAGTGGAAGTGAGTGCTCCTACACTCACAGGCTGGACTGTGTCTTGCACTCTCAGTGACCCCTGGCACCTGGCAGATCCTGCATGAAAGATAAGCTGCCAAGTGCCTACTGCCTCCACCTGACCCACATCAAAGCCATGCAGAAAGTGAAGCCAAGATCTTAATGATGCTGCGGTAGAGCATATCTGTTGAGAGTACAGGCTTTGGACCACTTGCTGCTGTGTGACCCTGGAAAAGATACTCTGTTTTCTGTGCCTTCGTTTCTCCAGCAATAAAATGGGATAATATTACTATCTGTTGTGAGGATTAAATTAGATAATGAATATAAAGTATTTAACATTTTTCCTCAGAGGTAGTCAAATGACTAGTAAAGTTTAGTAATTATTGTCATTACTTTTTTGTATAAGGGCTCTGTGACCCATAAAACCTAGTGAAAATAAGAAACTGCCCATAGCTATTACAACAGTGATGGCCAGGACTCCACCCACAGCCTCATTTCTTTCTTCCTTCCACTTCACTCTCTGTGATTTTTGGCAGCAAGACACTACCACAGAAGCAGTAACACAGGGGAGAATGATGCAGATCATAAGAGCGGCTAGGGTCTCCACTCCTTCCCCAAAGCATATCTCAGAAAACATCAAGAATGGGCTCTGGCTTACAAACTCCACCCTTCCTGAGGTCCTACCAGGTGATGTTGTACTTGCAGAAGCCTAGACTTGGCTTGTGGTGAGGTATATCCTTTGTCCTTTCCTGGCTTCAAGAAAGTGTTTCCTACCCCAGATATAATTTGAATACTGTGTAAATCCCCTGGCTTGCCAGAGCTGCTACTAACATATGCAAGTACCCTAGTATAAATTAGAAAAAGGCGCCATTTCCCCAAATCGTGTTCCTTCCACTTTGTTAGAACAATATAATTTACTGTCCTATCACAGTACACAATTTACATAACCATATGTGGCAGTCCTGTGGCTTGCACTCAGAATATTCATCTTTGTTCCTCTTTAGGTCCTGAAGCACTTACGTCACCTAAACTTTACCAACAATATGGGGGAACAGGTGACTTTTGATGAATGTGGTGACTTGGTGGGGAACTATTCCATCATCAACTGGCACCTCTCCCCAGAGGATGGCTCCATTGTGTTCAAGGAAGTTGGATATTACAACGTCTATGCCAAGAAAGGGGAAAGGCTCTTCATCAATGAGGAGAAAATCCTGTGGAGTGGGTTCTCCAGGGAGGTACGTGCTATTCATCAGACTACTGAATGCCTCCACCACAAGCAGGAATCTGTGCTGGGCTTTGGGAGGGTCACAGACTTGCAGAATGATGTGTCCACTTTCCTAAACTTACTCCTCTGCATCACTAAAGCTTCCTGTGAAATCCATGAGTGTTTAGTGTACAGAGGAAGATCCTCAGAACCTAAGCTCCATGCCTGAGTCCCATGCTAAAACAATTTTATTCTTTACAAATCTGACTCCCCAGCCCGTAATAGTTTCCTTGACTAAAGGAAACTGTCCCCAATCAGAGCAAAATATTTAAACAAAGATAAACATCATTCAACGTAGGGCCTGGATAATACACACAGAGGTAGTTCCCTGTCATCCAAACAGCTCAGGGCTGACCTACAAGTCAAAATGACAATTTATTCTTTTCCTATGGGAGAACTGTAACAAGTAGGAGGATGCCTGTGGTCATGATCAGGACCCCCTCTCCAGAGTATCACTACATCCAGAAGCTTGATTAATAACCTGAAGCCCATCACCCAGTGAATATGCACTTAAGGGAAAAGCAAATGATATGCTGAAACAATGACCATTCTGTGGCAGTTGTATCCAAGAATGTAGTAGCTGCTGAGGACCCAAGTCTCTGTAGTAACAACCCCTGGACAGAACAACCTCTCTTAACTCTCTCAAGAAGTTTGGATAAGACCCATTGTATTACTCTTTGCATTTGCCTTTTTAATATTGCCTTTGAGCATCTTGGCTCCCTTTTGTATAACATGACCAAAGATTCAACTTCATCTTTTTTACTAAATGTTCCTTAGGTCGGTGGGTTTCTGATCAGATCCTACAATTTCATTCTTTCCCACTATCTGGGATAGCTATCCCTGCAAAGGTCTCCAATAGATAGTGAATCTTATCCACACTGTATGAGTCACTATTAGATTCTACCTCGGAGGGCAGATTCTCAATTATAAACATCTTTGAGCAACTTGTTATAATCTTTTCCAGAGAGAGATTTGAGGATTCCAGAGGTTATACTGCTCTGTGCATTAATTATACCCTTGTCTAAATTATCACAAGTTTAAACTAACTGGAATCTAAATTGATCAGCTGCACTATCACTGATTACCTACTGTTGAAACATCCAGATTATATTTTATGTCCATTAATGCATGTAATCGATTGTCTCTAATTGGTGTATGTCTCGTCTCCCCTCCTGCATGAAAACTATTTCCTGTACAGTTCTCTATAATCCTAATGTTCTCTACTCATACCGTGGGCTTAAATATTGATAAATCAATAACACAGAGAATCCTCATGAATTCAGTCATTTATGTCCCTAGGATAGTTGACAGAGTTATACATTAAATTTAATTTTTACATAGACACATTACCTCAAACCTAACACACGTAGGCATTCAACAAATTATTAGAGTCTAGTCCACTCTTTTTTCTGTGCTTTTTGTAGAAATAACCACAAATATGCCAACTATATTTAACAATAAATTGTGTATTAATAACTTCTCCCACATAGCTCACAAAGCTGTTAATGAAATCAAATAAGATCAAGGATGCGAAAGCATACTATAAACTACATAAATGCAAACTGTTATTAATATAGCATTATAATATCTTAACATCTAAATTTACTTTATATTGAAGCACTTTAGAGATAAATCAGTTTTTAAACATCTTTGTATCCTTATTTGAAGTCGATGATGCTGAGGTTTAGAGAGACAAAGGTGACTTACACAGACAGATGGTCTGTATAAGAGCCAAGATTAGGATTGAAGTGCTCTGACTCTGATCTCAGTGCTCTGTCCTCTAACTATACTCTCCATAATTATTTCCATGTTTTATTTCAACAAATCAGAAGGAAAAGGAACATCTTCATTGGGGTTTGGAATTCAGATGAGCTTCCTGGACCAGAAGTGTATAGACATCTTTGGTAGAGAGACTTGTAGACACTTGCTGGCTTTTTGCAAAACAGATCCTTCTGGTGGCTGCCTCAGCCTACTCCTTTGGTGGTGAGATTTCTCTTTAGCTGAAAGATAACAGAAGGATGCAGTAAGAGGACTCAGAGGTTGGCATTCTTCTAATTCTTTAAAGCAGGATTTGGTACAATAAAAAGTTCAGACTTTGGAAGACTGACCTGGGTGTAAATCCCAGCTCCAATAGCTATAATCTTGAAACTGTTCCTTAACCATTAAGAAAAAGAGACTGCTACAGGCTCCCAATATTTAAACTTAATTTTATCTGAACATATGACCACCCAGAAATAAATATATTGCCCAGCTTTCCTTTTAGCTAAGTGTGGCCACATGACTAAATCCTGAAGAATGGGATACAAGAGACAGTATTGTGTGATGAAGTCTGGGAACCTTCTTTTAAGAAAGTGTTTGCAAGTATCCTTTGTTCTCTTTTTTATCCCTTTTCCATCTTGCTTTCTGGAAACCAGATGCTACCATTAAGGACTATGATGCCAAAACCAAAGGTAGACCAGCAAAGTAGAAAGAGTCTAGTTCTCAATGCTGTGGAGTGCCATATCAATTTGGACCACCACCTTAGATGTGAATATGAGAGAGAAACTGATTTCAGTATTATTTAAGCCATTATTATTATGAGGTTTGGTTTAGTTTTGTTTTGTTACCACTCATAACCTAACAGAAGCCAAAAGGGAAACCTACTAAACTCATTTTATGAGACTGATATAATTTTACACCAAAACAGACAAGGTCAGGACAAGGAAAGACAATTATAAGCCAATCTATTTTATAAATACAGATGCTCAAATCCTAAATAAAATATTAGCAAACCTAGATCAGCAATGAAAAAAATATATAATACACCATGACCCAATAGAGTTTGCAGTGAATTTACAGGAATGTGATGATAGCCCAACATTACAAAGTTCATAAATGTAGTTTATTCACATTAACAGAATAAAAAGGAAAAATTCTACTACAATGTCAGTAGATGCAGAGAAAATATTCAGTAATATCCAATGCCCTTGAAGATTAAAAACAAAAGCTCTATAAACCTAGGAATAAAAGGGAACTTTACCTTATTTTATCTTGATAAAGAATACAGCAACCATCATTCTTCAACAGAAAAATTTTAGAAGCACTCTTATTGGGAAATAGGCTCCACGTCTTTCATTAAGTGATCGAATGGATCGGTAATTCAAGAAGGATTAAGAGAAAGTTTCTGAGGGTGCCTTGTTACCACAGTTAAACATGCTAATGTATACTGACTTTAACTCTTTCCTTTTCTGTCCTTCCCAGGGTCCTGAAAGTCTTAGCACTTATTAGGTCCAATACTGCCATTTCTCCTTCTCTTACGTTAGAAGATAATACCACTCATCTTCTGTTCAAGATTTTTAAAAACTCCTTGTCAGGCTGGTTATTTCTTTTCTGCTAGAAACAATGATAATTATGTTATTGTTTTCCATATGTTTAACTTTGTAAGATGTCTGTAATGCAAACAGATAGGTGGGGGGAGGAGCAGATTCTTATAAAAAAGAGACATTTTGCAAGCAGTATGAGCCCTGCTATCTACCAAGCATTAGTCAAGTCTTTGTAACTGGGGTACCAAGGTTGAGTAAGACTTGCTCCCTACTTCAAGAAACATATGCTTTTGCAAGATATACTTCATTCTTATGGTATATTTATTCTCTCTGATGTACATAGACTGTAAGATAATAAATACCTAATAAATTTCTAGAGTAAGTACTCAGTTGCCTGGCATGGTCAGAGAAGAAGAAGTGGGGTTTCTAAAATGGTGAGGCAATAACAAATTGAACAAAACTGTCAAAAACAACCATTTAAGGACCTGGAAATCAACCCAAAGCATATAACAAAAGGACAAGTTTTTGTTTTGTTTTGTTTTTTGTTTTTTTAAAGCACTAATGAAACTCAGATAAGAACAGTGGCAGTCTGTGGCATTTTAGCATGAGACTACTCTCCAATTATTTCTGATAATTTGGTTGCTGATTCTTTGGGGTTTTCTACATGGAAAATCATATCATCTGCAGGTAGTAACAGTTTTATTTAGTCCTCTCTAATATTTATGCCCTTATTTTTCTTGTCTTATTCTACTCACTGACTAGGAATGCCACTGGTGCAACATTTAATAATAGTGATGATGGTGGGCACCCTTGTTTTAATGGAAATGCTTTTAGTGTTTTCTCATATAGAATGATATTTACTCTAAGTAATTTTTTTATATAACCTTTTTTCAACTCAAAGATATTTCTTCCTACTCTTTTTCAATGAGTTTTTATCACTAGTTTTTGTTGAATTTCATTAAATACTTTTTCTTCAACCAATAATGATCATATTTTTCTGTGTTAATTTATTACTGCAGTAAATGACACAGATTTTCTGATATCAAACCTGTTTGCATTCCCAGCATAAGCCTAACATGATCATGTTGTATTTTCTTTTTTATGTCTTTTTGAATTTGCTTGTTTATTGTTTTAGTATTTTTCATCTATTTTCTAGCAGTAGAAAATAGCTGTACTCTTTCCAGACCCTTCCACATTCCTTACACTTCTTATGCACTTCCAAGACTTCTGTATTTTTTTGCTTCCAATAACCAGAACTCTAGGCTCTTTCTCAGAAGACTGCCTGCAGGCTAATGGAACCCACTTTGCCCATAAGCTGAGAGAGGCAGAAGAGCCTAGGAATCTACTTTTCCTTGAGATGACCCTTACCCAATAAATGGTGTGGAGATAGGAAAGCTTGGGTCCCTTTTCCTCAGTCAGGACAGTTCTGAAGCATAGCTTACAGTCTAGAGTTCCCCTAGGGGATCTGGCAGAAGCTACCCTCAGAGGGACTTTGCTCAAGATCACACCCTTGCTTCTCCCCCTCATTTCTATATCCTACTTCCTCCATTCTCTTCCCATTTTTATTGGGAGGACTTTCTTTATAAATCACTTGGACACAAATCCCTGACTCAGGTCTACTTCTGAAGACAACTTAATAAATGAGATGGGCCTGTAATTTTTCTTTCTTTTTCACGCTGTTCTTGTCTAGTTTTGGAATTAGGGTTATAATGACCTTACGAGAATGAGTTGGAGGGTGTTCCTTTTTTTATTTTGCTTTTTTTATTTGTGTAAAATTAGATTGGTAAGATCCCTGAACGTTTAATATTATTTGCCTGTGATGAATCCAGGATGATAGTCATCTCAGATATGAATATGTGGTGGGGGTGGAAGTAAGGGGCAGAAGGAAGCATAGAGTTAGATGGAGATTGTTGTCCCAGTCTTAGCTTTTGTTTTGGGTGGCAGTCATTAAAAATGACTAAGAGATTCAAACATAGCAAGGATTATGAGTAATCAAATTCTGCACACTCAAAGTTCATTAAGGAAATAAATGAACTAAAATCTGTTACCTGAAATTAATGTAGTTACTGCAGCTTTCTTTTGCCTGATACATCTTTCTGATCCATTTACTTTCAACTCCTCTATGCCTGTCCTGCCTGCCTTGCTGTAAAGCCTAAAATCACCCTGTAAAGCCTAAAATAAAATTGTAAGAATTACAATTCACTGCATAGTTCAGAGTCTCGTTTTCAAACAAACTTCCCCTCATCCCATCTTCCCTTGTGACTGTTGCTCTGTGTGTAGGTTCATGTCCTTGCATCTTTTAGTTTATCTCAAACTTTTACTTCTATACAGAGCAAACAGTGTCTCATTCTGAGACCCGGAGAGAATAGAAGAGGTATTATTTAAGGAGGATTTTGGTCATGGTGTAGACTCCCCACAATTAATCTTTATAGAATCACAGATGTGTGTGTGTGTATTTTCACTTGTCCACAGGCATCTCTCCCTTTCATAGAGGAAGGGCTTCTGGACCTTCCTCTGTCTGGAATGGGCCTGGAGTCTGCTGCAATAGTCCTTGTGCCCAACTCCCCTGCCTCACATATGGCAAAGGAGCTGTAAGACTGATCGCACAGCTGCAGCCCGTCCCTTTTGTGCTCTCTGTGCTCCAGGTGCCTTTCTCCAACTGCAGCCGAGACTGCTTGGCAGGGACCAGGAAAGGAATCATTGAGGGAGAGCCCACCTGCTGCTTTGAGTGTGTGGAGTGTCCTGATGGAGAGTACAGCGATGAGACAGGTAACGAAACAATGCTTCATGGACACCATGCAGGCTTGGTCCACTGTGGGGGCTCTGGAGTCAGCGAAGTCCCTGGAAGGGCCGGGCTGAGATGTTGCTTAGTATAGTTTCTCATTTAACAAGGTATGCCTGAGCATTGATGCTGGGCTGGGCACTGAGCGGAATAGAAAAGTAATGTTAGATGGCTTGTAACACCATAACAGCTTACAAACACACCTGTGACGCATCTTCCTTTTACTTTTATACAGTTTTCCTATATTGTTTTCCTTTTCTAATAGCTCAGTGGCCCAGAATAGACAAAGTTCTGTCTGTTCCAGGCTCCAGAGTTAACAGGCCATGGTAAACTGCCTGCCGAGTGCCTGGCACTGTACTTGCTGTCTTACTTATGCTTTTCCTGTACCTCAGTTTCTCTATCCTAAAGTGGGAATTAAATGAGTTAATATTGGTAAAGCACATGGCAAGTTCTAGAGAAATGTCTGTTCAATAAAAACCTTGATTGGAAGCACTCTATACATATTAACTATAATTGTTATTATCCCATTTCAACCTCCTCCCAATAATGGGGTTATTATTGTTTCCAGTTCATATATGAGGAAACTGAGGCTCAAAGAGGTTAAGGAATCTGACTAAAGTCATACAGCTAGCTAACGGCAAGGTCAGGATTCCCGTCTAGATCTCTAACTGCAAAGCCCACATTGCTTTTCTTTCCCCAAACTGCATACCGCCAGAGACATAGCAGAGACTTAATAAGCATTCGTTTACTGAATGAGTCTGCGGCCTTTCTCACAGAAAAGCCGAGAATGTGGAGCAAGGAAGGTGCCGGTCATATGTGTGGGATACTCTGCCCGCATCTAAGAGGAAGCCTGCCCTGGCAGATCTGCAAAGCCCATCCATATCCAAAATGAGTCGGGTTGAGCTTGAATCACACTGTGAAAAGTTAATGAACTCTGTCAGACCTCTGCTCGGCCACTGTCTAGCAGAATTGATCATTCTTTGCTACAAACCATCAATGGATAGTGTTAAAGAAAACATGTATGCTTCCCCCACCATGTAGAAAGGGAAAAAATAATAGATAAGTCAAGGTTTAATATATTATCTGATAATGTAAAAACAACAATTTCTTTGACAATAAAGAAAATGTAAAGTGGCCACATCCAATAACCCATGTACCCTCACCAAGACACTCACGCACACATTTTAGTTTATGCCACACCTTCACTAACTCTTCACTGGGACATTTTACAGATGCAAGTGCCTGTGACAAGTGCCCTGATGACTTCTGGTCCAATGAGAACCACACATCCTGTATTGCCAAGGAGATTGAGTTTCTGTCGTGGACTGAGCCTTTTGGGATCGCACTCACACTTTTTGCTGTGCTGGGCATTTTCCTGACCGCCTTCGTGCTGGGTGTCTTCATCAAGTTCCGCAACACGCCCATCGTCAAGGCCACCAACCGAGAGCTCTCCTACCTCCTCCTCTTCTCTCTGCTCTGCTGTTTCTCCAGCTCCCTGTTCTTCATCGGTGAGCCCCAGGACTGGACGTGCCGCCTGCGCCAGCCGGCCTTCGGCATCAGCTTTGTGCTCTGCATCTCCTGCATCCTGGTGAAAACCAATCGTGTCCTCCTGGTGTTTGAGGCCAAGATCCCCACCAGCTTCCACCGCAAGTGGTGGGGGCTCAACCTGCAGTTCCTGCTGGTCTTCCTCTGCACCTTCATGCAGATCGTCATCTGTGTGATCTGGCTCTACACCGCACCCCCCTCGAGCTACCGCAACCACGAGCTAGAGGATGAGATCATCTTCATCACGTGCCACGAGGGCTCGCTCATGGCACTGGGCTTCCTGATCGGCTACACCTGCCTGCTGGCTGCCATCTGCTTCTTCTTCGCTTTCAAGTCCCGGAAGCTGCCGGAGAACTTCAACGAAGCCAAGTTCATCACCTTCAGCATGCTCATCTTCTTCATCGTCTGGATCTCCTTCATTCCGGCCTACGCCAGCACTTACGGCAAGTTCGTCTCTGCCGTGGAGGTGATTGCCATCCTGGCAGCCAGCTTTGGTTTGCTGGCCTGCATCTTCTTCAACAAGGTCTACATCATCCTCTTCAAGCCATCCCGTAATACCATCGAGGAGGTGCGCTGCAGCACTGCTGCTCACGCCTTCAAGGTGGCAGCCCGGGCCACACTGCGCCGCAGCAACGTCTCCCGCAAGCGGTCCAGCAGCCTTGGGGGCTCCACGGGATCCACCCCGTCCTCCTCCATCAGCAGCAAAAGCAACAGCGAAGACCCCTTCCCACAGCCCGAGGGGCAGAAGCTGCAGCAGCCGCTGGCCCTGACCCAGCAAGAGCAGCGGCGGCAGCCACAGCCGCCCTTGACTCTACAGCAGCAGCAGCAATCACAGCAGCAGCCCAGATGCAAGCAGAAGGTCATATTTGGCAGTGGCACAGTCACTTTCTCACTGAGCTTTGACGAGCCTCAGAAAAGTACCACAGCTCACAGGAATTCCATGCACCAGAACTCTCTGGAGGCCCAGAAAAGCAATGATACCAGGCACCAGGCATTGCTCCCGCTGCAGTATGGGGAGACAGACTCGGAACTGACCACCCAAGAGACAGGCCTGCAAGTCCCCGTGGGTGGGGACTGCCAGCCAGAGACGGAAGATTCTGAAGAGACGTCCCCAGCACTTGCAGTGTCTAATTCACGGAGCTTTGTCATCAGCGGTGGAGGCAGCACTGTCACAGAAAACATACTGCATTCGTAAGATGGAAGGAGAAGGCCAGTCCAGGGAGGATCCAGAGAGGTTTCTTGGGATCACGTTTTTCCCGCAGGGGTGTGGGGCTGCTCCCAACTCCTTTCCTCTGAGGAAAGAGGTATAATAGACATACCAAATGCCTGGAACTTAGTTGCACTGTTTTAAATGACAGTGAATTGACTAATGTTCCCTTTAAAATTAAAAAAAAAAAAAAAAAAAGAGCCATGTGCTTCTGTGGTTGGATTTGTCGGAGCATTGAGATTGCCATAGTCAGATTTGCTGTTCATGTCTCTTCCTCTGTTCTATCCCAACCAACAGCCAAGAGATGGAACCAGGCTTTAGGTAACCCACCTACCCCATCCTTTTTTTCTTCTTCTTCATATTGAAATGCCTGCCCTGGACATTGCAGGCAGCCTGGCCCAGAGACAAAGTGTGCAGAGTGACAAGACATCAGTTTGGCCACCACTAGAGTTAAAAGTCTGAAAGACAGAATGTCACCAGTGCTGCCCAACACCTTGACAAGGGGAAGAACTTTAAATGTTCAGAACTGTAAGGTGAATGTGTCTCCTCCTATTTATAAAAACCATAAGATATTTGGTCTCCGACTTGCTGCTGCTATCATGTGACATCTAGAAGGTTAGTGTCCCTCCTGTACCAATATACCTGATTTTGTCCAGAATGTGATAGTGATGCCATGTTTAGATTCAAGGATGACAGGAATCACTTCAAATTGTTGGAAAGGGACTGCATGATTCCAATGAGCTATATCTGTAATTAATGTTGCTATATGTAGCTTAAGAAAAACACTTCTGTTGTAATAGTCCATGGACAATATAAACTGAAAACAATGTCATAGTCTGGTTTATATAAGGCAGTATTATTGAGCTCCATCTTCCTCACCCACTCCACCATCCCCACCCCACGAGCTAAGCCTTATGTGAGCCCTTTCAGGGCCCCAGGGGTCCTGAAGCTCCCCACCCATCCCTACCTGAAGGCTTCCTGAAGCCAGTGGAGAGTAAGCTCTCAGTCATTGGTGCCCTACCAGTTGCTGGGGTAAGAAAGTGGTTCTAACACATTAGCCTGGCATTCCACCCCGCAAATGCCATACCACATTCCCTCCAGTGTTGGAAGTCTTCCCATGGGTAGTGAAAGGGGTCAAATGGCATACTGCTGAGCATTCAGACTCTGGAGCAAGAGAGACCTGGGTTCAAGCCTTGGGTTGGTTATTTACAAGTTGGGTGACTATAGACAGGGAACCTTAGTCTTGCTAAACCCCAGCTTCTTTGTCTCTAAACTGGGGGGAATAATCATTCTTTTCTCTCAGAGCTCTTATGTGGATTAAATGAGATAATGTATGTAAAGTACTTTAGCATGGTGCCTAGCACATAGTAAGCACTAAATAAATAATAGTTCATATTACTAATGATACTGTAATTATTTTTTTCACTTATTTAAAATACAAAGCAAAGCTTATTTATTTACCATTCAGATTTTAGTGACAAGTCCACTGATCACAATAACTTTCTTCATCATATGCCCAAGAACTCTGGGGCCCGGTTGAAGGGGGTCAGCCCTAGTTACATTGCTTATGATGAAGAAGCCAGAAGGTCTGTGAGTCCCCCAGAGAACCCAACACTCTGCCTTTATGGTGCCAGCACCCACCTGGTAGTAGTTTCTGAGATCACTCTAAATGCTGCTTTTAAGCCAAGGCTAAATATAGCAATTATATCTATGTGAAGCCTCAAGCTTAATAGCTCCTAAAAACTTCTTCTGACCACTTTCTTCCAAACAGCTGTCTTTTCATGATTTTTAAAGTAACCTGTGGATATGACAGCTGTTTATTTAGGTGAAAAGACGATAGAAGGTGGGAGCATGACTGTGAAACAGAGTTCTCACACAGAAGACCCCGGTGAAGTCCTGCTGCTTTCACCCTAGTCACACCTATGAGCAAAACACAGAGCTGAGTGAAGATTTATATTTAAGATTTTACTTGGTCTTAAAAAAAAAAAGGCAAAAGTTTGAAAGCATGGTTTTTATGTGTCAGAATAGCTATGTGGAAATAGCTATTCGCTATGCAAAATGTCACACGTTCATCCTTCCCAAGGTTGACTTCACTGTGCAGCTCACCCACGTCACAGATCTGGAGGTGTGGGCTCATCACGGAAAATACACACCACTTACATGGTGATTCACTTTACCAAGTGCTTGCAAATAAAGCAGAAAGGGAGACTTGACATCATTGTCATCATTTATATGTAGCAGGACAACTCTCAGCACAAAATCAGGGGTGTGAAATATGAACTTTCATTATTTTTCTGTAACAACTTATTTTCTATTTTAAATTTTAAATTCTCATTTAGCTTAGTGACAGAAACTTCATCTTAGTCAACTGGGGTTTTCTCACTAATTTCAGAGTTTTCTAA
The DNA here is from genome assembly GCA_028627145.1 of Eidolon dupreanum. Lineage (NCBI taxonomy): Eukaryota > Metazoa > Chordata > Mammalia > Chiroptera > Pteropodidae > Eidolon > Eidolon dupreanum. The sequence goes on from CM053507.1 coordinate 108,411,307, forward strand.
GTCAATTAAATTTCTGGGGGTCAGTTTAGAGGTTTCTTCCTTCCCCCTTCCAGGAGGGATTTTGTATAGTAAAGGGGGTGGGGTTTCCCAAATATTGGCAGCTGCTGTTGACAACTCTGAGAACATTTTTATCTGGCCCGCAGTAATTGAGATGCTTCCACACTAGCATCCTCTGAGGCATTACATCCCTATATGGTCCCCAGTCGTGGATCTCATAGTGATGTCTTTAGCTGCATCACTTTCTCCCAACCATTAGGCCTCTCCCAAACCTCTCTGCCAGCTCTCTCATGAGAGAGCAATGGGGCCTGGGAACTACCCAGCAGCTTTCAGGCCCTTCCTTGTGGCACCCTATACTGCCATGTCTACTTGACTGCTTCCTCCATGCTGGTATGGAGAATTCATGAAGGCTGACAAGCAGGGCACATATCTCTGAACCTGTGTAGGCATCTGTGGAAAGCCAAATAATGCCCGCCGCCAAAAGATCCTCACATCTTAATCTCCAGAACCTATGATGATGTTACATTACATGGCAATGGTGGATTAAGGCTTTGGATGGAATTAAGGTTGCTAATCCCTTGAGATAGGGAGATTATTCTGAATTATCCAGGTGGCCAATGTATGGAATCACCAGCTCCTTAAAAATGGAAGAGGGAAGCAGAAAGAACCAGTGTCAGAGTGATGTGATATGAGAAAGACTGCACTGGCCATTGCTGGCTTTGAATACAGAAGAGGACCCTGAGCTGAAGAAGGCAGGCAGCTTCTAGAAGCTGGAAAAAGCAAAAAAGAAAAAACAATTCTCCCCAGAGCTTCTAGAAGAAATCGGTCCTGTCGAAACCTTGATTTTAGTCCCATGAGGCCCTCTTCAGACTTTGGACCTCCAGAACTATAAGATGATACATTTATATTGCCTTAAGCTACTAAATTAGTAGTGATCTGTTACAGCAGCAACAGGGAACTAATACAACATTTTTAGAGTCATCTCCTTCCCTGAGTGTTACCAGCCCAAAAAACAGGCCAGGGCCTTTCTCAAAAAGATTCATACCTGCTCTCACTTGAGCACTCACCAGCAAGCTCCCTCTCTCAACTCCCAGAAGAAAGTTCTGACCAATATTCTATTCTTCCAGATGTTTAGGGAAGTACAAACCTTGTTTCTGAGTCTTTCTGGATTTTGGTTTCAGATAATCAAAAAGCCATTTTCTCTCAATCTATTATCTGTTAGTCACAGAAACCTGAAAAACAGTAGCTTCAACAAGCTAGGGTTTGTTTTTCTCATATATAAATTAAGTCAGAAATCCTTTCTTTAAATTCTCTGGCAAGATTCTTTAGGGTCCTCTGACAATGGGAAACTGTTTTTCTTTCTTTTGAAAATAAAAATGAAGGATTTTCACTCAAATGAAAAAGTTTCCTAGAAGATTTTAAAAATTCACATTGAAGTTTAGAGGTAATGATCAACATAGAACATTGTCACCCTGAAAGTCCCAATAATCATTGACAGTTGTCTAATTGCACTAGTTTCAATTTGAGGAAAAGTGGGGCTGCCCTACCTCTGTCTCCAAAAGTTGTGTTTCCAGGCAATGTTATTTCTCCTTTTGGCCTGGCTAAAGTTATATAAGCTGTGTGCTAGTTCTGAGTAGAACCAGAGTTTCTCTCTGCTCATCTGCATTTGAATGCGTTGGTGCTAGAAGAACAACAGAACATCAGTAAGGGGTGCTGGTTAATCACTAGAGAAGGTGGTCCACATTGGTCTGAGCCTGGCTGGTCATTTTTAGGAGTCTATTGGAGACAAAAGCATCTCCTAAAGGTGGGTGAAATTGGAGCAGGTAGAAAGAATTTGTTGTAGTGAGATAACAGATCTTCAGGAGACCCTGAATTTCCTGTCCTGGGTCATGAAAGAATACTACTAGGGGTTGAATGAGAACTTTGCTATTATGCAAGGAGTGAGATAGGGGATACCACAGGCACAGGGTAAGGCTAGTCGCGGGAACCAAGTTGCATTTCAAGGATAGAAAGAAGAGTTTTAGCCTTGAAGGGAACAGCTCAGCCAGTGGTATGAGAAGTGAACTAGAAGGCCAAAGAGTGGCAAGAAACCAAGCAGAACCAGCTTAAAGGTACATCTGGGGTCTGCAGGGACAATTGTGACCAAGACATCTAGTAAGGGTAGACGAACCCTCTTTTCTGCTGGAATGACCACCATATCCTTACCCTTTCCTGAATCCTACACAAAAATGGAGGGAGTTTGGAGTGGAGGTAGGGATACCAGTTTATATTAAGAGCTGGATTGGAGGAAGCAGGGAGCAATGAAGATACATCACAAACTGCCTCCCTCTGAAATCTGAATACTAGCTACCTGGATAACCAGCTAGCATAGGAGGCTAGAACCAATAAAAGCAATTAACTCTAGGACCGAGTTTCCAGCACATGGGGCAAATGCTTGCGAATATCGTGAAAATGGGTAAGAGAAAAGCCTGAGAAAACCTCAGAATCAGTACAGGATTTGATCCTTGGCAAAAAGCATCAGGGAGAATGCAGTTGTTTCCTTGACATCAACCCAAAGATGTGGTTATTGCTTGAAATGTCTCAATTTCTTTAAGTGTTTTGTTTCTATTTGACCTCTGAAAGCATTAAAATTATAAACAAAGATTTCTGCATGGTAGTAGACTAATCATTTCTGCTTATTTGGATTTGTCCATTCTTCCAATTTTTGTGTATCAAGCACTAAATTATATCAGGAAAATAAAGAATTTAAAATAATAACCACGTAATGAAGTTATAAACAGATAAGCATACCTTCTAAATAAGAATCCCCTGTTAAGTCAGTTGCCACTCCTATAAAATTTCGCTAGACCTATAACTGGTCCCAGGACTTTTATGGAACTATTTTTTATTTGCTTTATTTACTCATGAACAGGCTGGGTATATGAAATAGTTGAAAACCAGAAGTTGAATCCTAAGCAGTAAAACACATAAGCTATATGTCATTGGATAACGTACTTAATCTTTCATTGTCTCAGATTCTTATATAAAGAGGATATAATATTATCTGCTATAATTACCTACTATGATTATTTCCCAAATAAAATAACTGATGTACAAGTGTCACCTTCAGAGGCATAGGAAAACTATAGAAAATTATTAAAACAACAGGTGGCTGAAGTTTAGAGAGTTTGTTTTTAGATACTCAAGAAGAAGCATAGAGTTCAATAATTTCTTGAGTTTCTTAGTTGTAGACAATATTGAGTATTTTAGCTGGAGACGATAGAATCTACCCTAGTTAGCTTAAGCAGAAAGGAATTTATTACGGGGTATTAGGATGCTTCTAAACTCCTGATTATACAAGCTTGGATGCTACATAATCAGGAACAAATACAACCAAGAGTAATATCTAATCTCTCCATGGTAGAAACCTCACTACATCCCCTGTCTTCCAGTCAGCACCCATGACAGGGAATCAAACACTAAAACCTTCACTGCAGCCAGAAGAACCAAGACTCTCTGCCAGGGTGCTTGGTCCCATTTACATCAACTTTCCAAGTCTCCCATTGATCATCTGCAGAACCCTAGCTGCAAGGGAGTTTGGAAATATAGCTTTGCTGTCTAGCCTCTACAGTATAGGAAGACATGCTAGAAGGAGGTCATAGTGGGTAATGAATGAGGTAAACTTCAGTATCCACAAATGAAGTATTTGAGATCAAACACAAAATGAAAACCACTTCTGAGAAAAAAAAGTGTAATATGATTCCCTTTCATTTTAACAGTTGTGGTAGATCAGAAAGATACTGCATTTAAAACAGAGCTGTATCTGGCATTTTTCCATGAGAGAAAGAGCCTGCTGGCAGATAAAAGAGAGCAAGCAGGGGCAACCACTTCAAGGATGAGACTGTAAGGGATGGGAAAATGGGAACTTTTTAAAAGATATGCATATGTTTGTGTGTCTATCTGTCTGTGTGTATCTATGTCTATTGAGTAGCCTGGAGAAAAATACATAATTGTTTAATAGCTGTTATGTCTGAGTGTTATAATAATGAGTGATTTCTTTTCTTTTTAATATTTATTGTTTTTTTCCCTTTAATTTTTTTCCATGAGCATGACTTATAATAAATCAAGAAAAATCTGTTCCTTAGATTATCAAGTATGATGATATTATGGTCATGTTTTTTTATTTTTTTTTAATTTTTATTTAGAAATAATTTCAAACTTAAGGAAAATTTACAAAAAATAAGTAATGCAAAAAACATTTGTACCTCTTCTACCAAGATTCACTTATTGGTAACATTTTACCTCATTTGCTTTGTCATATGCACTGTGGTCATTTAACAAAAGATGAAGTACACTGAAGTATTTATGGGTGAAATCATATGATGTTTGGGATTTGCTTTATAATAGCACAAAGTGGGGAGGAAATAAGCATGTATATATAGAGGAGGATAAGCTAAGAAAGAATGACAGAAAGTTAACAGTGTTAAAGCTGAATGATGGGTGCATGGGGCTTCATTTTTCTATTCTATTTTTATAAGTTTTTAAAATTTTTTATAATAATGAATAATGTTAAAAATCAGCCAAAAGATAAAAAAGAATTCGTCATTCAAAAAAAAAATCTCACAAAAGAATTTCAGTGACTTAACTGGCCCCATTCATCACAGGAAGTCAGTCAAACACTAACACCAACAAAAGAAACCAAACATCTGCCAAGCAGCTAAAATTTTAGTTGAAAAGCAAAACATTTTTAAATAAGATTAAGACTTTTACGACAGGTTCAAAAAGTAATTCTTTGAAGCATATTAGAAAGGCCTTCTTGGAGCTTGACGAGAGACAAGTCTCCTTGGATTCTCTGATAAGATCTACTATGATCTTATCCTGAGATGAACCAAGTGTGGGCTGGTTCAAGTTTTCTGGATTGCAATCTGGCAAAAGGTTTTAAAGTCTTTAACACTTCCTTCTTAGCCTTTGTGCCAATAATTTCTCTTTTATGTCTACACTCCCAAGGAAATAATCTAACAGGCAACAAAATTAATTAGCACCGATATGTTCTGGCTACGTGTATTCTGGGCCACATGCCCAGAGGAGCACTGACACACTACCGAGGTCCTGTGATGCAGACAGGAAAGAATCCAGATGCCCAATACCCAGGGGACAGCTAAGGAAATTACATTATAATCTGATTGTGGGAGAAGTCACAAACATCAGATGTGACAAGTGTGTGCACTATGTCAAAACACGTAATCAAGTTTAGAAGTAATGTTAAGGCAGAGAGCAGGACACAGAATGGTATGTCCACACAGAATAACACGAATAAAGTTTCACTGAAAAGGAAGAAGAGGGAATGCAGGAGAGGAAAATAAAGTTTGGTTGTTTGCTTCTCTTTTTTTTGTAAAGTTATATTACTTCATTGAAATGAGGAAAGGAAGGCGGGAAGGAAAGAGGAGGAAACACAGCCTTACCTATGGTATTTTAGCTACTATTTAAAGACCAGGAAAGCCAAGGTTATAATGGACAGCAGATTAGAAGAAATCGCTTGTGGAGCTAAATCTACCAGAATTCCTGATTTGATAGGCTATGGACTATGTGAATCCATTTCCTCACACCCTAGCTAATACTGAGTGAATTAGATAAGGTGGAAGATAAAATGGTCAAATAATAGTTTTAAAAATCACTTTCTTTGTGATACAGATGTGGTAAATAAACTTTAAACCAAATTTAAAACAAAGTGTTATTAGCATTCCTCAGTCTCACCTCTTTTCCAGTGTCTTAACCCTTGTCATGCTAATTAAGGCACCAGACATCTCTGTCCAAGACTTTCACAACTGCAACAATCATACTGAACAAGCAGGACTCATGGGATATAATCCTAAAGTTACTTTATTTCTGTTTCCCATCATCCATATAAAATCTGCTCCATGAGGTTTGTTCTCCCGCCTCTAAAGGAAAAGACTCGGTTATAAAGTTTATGGTAGCGCTGAGGAGACACAGGTCCCAATCGGTGATTAAAATGTCCATTTTCATGTCAAACTCTGAACAGTGTGGTTTCATTAAGGCCTCATCCCTTCCCCTCATTTCAGGCCTCCTGCAGAAACAGAAGCCAGTAGTCAGAAAAGGAGGTGTGGTCAGCTCTCTCTCCATTTACCCTGTGTGTACTATGACCTTTTCTCCCTACACATATGATTAACCCCTCCAAGGTCAGGGCACAAGGAGAAAGAAAGGTAAGCAGGGCAGAAAACCCCCACACTGACTGGTACCCAGCAGGTGGTTATAGCTGGCTCTTTTGTTCATGGGACCCTCACATGTTCTTCGGAGATCCCACTCAATTTTGGAGCCCCCTCCCCTCCAGGTTCCTTAATAGGGGTAATGCACTCTCCTCACTTACTCCCAAGCATCCTATAGTATCTCTAGTTTCTATGTTTGCCCCTACAGGTGGCCTTCTTGGTCAAGATCTAAGAACACATGGAAGAATAAGCTCTAAATTCCATGCCCCTGCAGTTCTTTCCCACTGAGTAAAATAAATGATGTAACACACACACACACACACACACACACACACACACACACACACATTAAAACTCTGTTTACTTCCCCTGACACAACCACTTTGGTAGGACATTCAACATAAAATTGCCAAGATGACCTTGACCTGACAAGCTTGTATAGTCCCTGTGATTTGAAACCCAAGACCATGCCCTCAGGATCACATCCTTGGTCTACTGCACAAGCCCCTCTCAAACTCTTTCCTGACCTTTCCCCAAGGTGGAGGTTGTGGCTTTCCTCATTATAATATCATTAATTTAAAGAATAAGTCTCAAAATCAGGGCATCCAAGAGTAGAGATTTCAGACCTCAGCTAAACCCTCTGATATATCTGGTTTGACTCTACCTATTTTCTTAGCTCCATTCCTGCTGTGTACTCAAGATTCTTGGTTTCATTCTTAGTTTGTCTGACTCCCTCAACGAGGCCCCTAAATTCACTAACTTAAAACATTTCATTTCTACTAACTAAAACCTCATCATTTCCTTTCCCAATAAACTAGCTTTTTCTACATGATGAGAAACACTTAACAATTTTTATTTGCCACTTCAGAAAAACCCCACCAACATTCATGAAACAGATTTTATTACATTTAATGGGACATCGATGAGTCTGGTTTTTCTTAAATATGAAAAAAATATTTAGCCAAAAGAAAAATGCTGTTGCATTAGTGGTTATAAAATTATCATAACAAGAAGTCAGCACTCAGAGGGCCCTGTGGACGATGAATGGGCCTGAGACCACTCTAGAATCTCACCTTTCAGTAAAGTGTTGTCTTGACATTACATGATCCACCTCAGATCTGATTTGAACAGATAACCCAGGAGGAGGTGGATGAGACCACCTACATTTTTGAACTCTTACTGTACCTTGAGATGATGGAAGAAGACAACTAGAATGTTGAGTTGAAGTGAGTTAGAAGATTTAAGCCATTTGGACTCTCTAATTATAGTCACAGAAAATACTTAACTTCCTTATCGAAATCAAACAAAACTAGCAAGTGAAACAATCCGAAGTCAGATATATCAGATACAAAAATCAGCACTATCCTCCAACACCAAATTGAGGATGTACCTGGTTATGAGAATGTAATAAAATAATAAAATAAAAAATTAATAAAATATCTATAATAAAATCTTTCTAATGCCTCTTTTATTAAACTCTTGAATAGGGTTCAGCATAGGGATCACCTTTTACTAAATTCCAGTGCAAAAGGAACAAACAGTAAGGTTACAGTATATTAAAAGGACTCTCATGAGTAACTTAACAAGTTTTTGTCAGGTCATTTTCTTTGTAGGCAGAATAATGGTCCCCAAGAATGTCTACATCCTAATGCCTGAGACCTGTGAATATGTTATGCTACATAGCTAGGGAAAAATCTGTTGTATATACAAATAAGAATGCTAATCAGCAGATTTTGATAGGAAAAACATCTGAATTATTCAGGTGGGCCCAATGTAAATGCACGAAAGTCAGAATCAGAGTCAGAGACTTTTGAAGATTCTGCACTGCTGCCTTTGAAGATGAAGGAATGTAGATGGCCTCTGGAAGATGGGAAAAGCAAGGAACAGAGTTTCCCTGAGTCTCCAGAAAGGAATGCAACACCCTGATGTTGGCCCAGTGAGACCCATTTTGGACTTTTGATCTTTACATTGTTTAAAGCCACTATATTTGGAGTAATTTGTTACAATAGCAATAGGAAACTATTACACTTACCCTTTTCTAGTGTGTCATTGTGGGGATGAGCTTTCTTGCTCTAACATTCCATGGTTGCAAGTCTTCCCCAACCATGAAAAAATCAGTCAGACCAAAAGATTTGTGGTTTCAAACCACTGCAACTCCAGAAAACTTTCACATGATAATAGGAATTGGTTATCCTAAAGTCAATTTCACAATACACTCTTAGAATTAAATGACACTACAAGGACTACTCCAACAAATGTCCTGGTCTCTTCAAAAAGTCAATATCATTTTTTAAAAGGCTATTTTAGATGATAACATTCTAAATAGCAACCAAAAGTAATGTGTGAAATGAATTTGAGGGACATTTGGAAAATGTGAATATGGACTAGTTATTAGATGAACTTAAGTACTGTTAATTTTCTTAGAGGTGATAATGAAGTTACATACGAGGATGTCCTTATTGTTAGGGGATGCTGGCTGAACTGTTTAGGGGTAAATGGTCACAATATCTGCAACTTACTTTTCAATGTTTCATATATATATATATATATATATAATGACAAAAATAATGATTATTTAATCTGAGTGGTGGTATAGGGGTGTTTATTGCATTATTTTTCTAAATGTTTAGAAATGTAATAAAAGCCAAGAATTTATCTTTTAAAACTATTTATAGATGTTGAACTATTGCTCAGAAACTTTAAGTTTTGGCTTTAAATGCTCTCTGTGCATAGAATTGTCTAAAATTATTTGTAGCAACTCAGACTTGTGGCTAGGATGTGACATGATAAGTATCATCATATGTAAAATAGTTTAAATGAGTTTCCAGTTAGAAAGCTGATGGGAAAAGAGTGATGTCATTATATGAATCAGTGGAAAGTTACAGCCCCCTAATTGAAAAGAGTAACCTGGTGGAATGGGGATTTTGGGTCTCAGCAGGTCAGAGATTTTCATTTCTTGAATTTGCCAAGAGAAAGGATAAAACTGAAACTTTCAAAATAAAAAAATGGAAATTTATGGTCAAGTAAAAAAAAAAAAAAAGCAGACCAAAATTATTCTCTAAACCCCAACATCCTAGATCCAGCGGCAGAAGGAAATTGCAAGAAAATTGTTTTACCCCGTTTCCTATTGACATATTACAACAAGAGAACATCAGAGGAAATTAATGAATAACATTCTAGCCAGCCTAGAGATAAAAACAGGATTAGCTAGTGGTAGAATGAAAATATTTTTATATAATTTGCCTTTTAGACTTTTAAATATATATATATGATTGGTCAATACTGATTTCTATTTTTATTAAATCAATACTTAATAATGTAAAAGTTTTCATTAAAATACTCAATGTTGTTAATTTTATTGAAAACACACAGTCAAAATCTACAACGGAATTTAAGCAGAAAATTAATTTAAGCTCTGAGATGGCATAGCCAAGATATCTGCTACCACCTAGTGGACTATCACTGAATTACAGGAAAAACGCATGAGGTGAGCAAGTAAGAGAGAACTAATTTAAAAAATCAAAATTCTGGTTATCTGGAAAACTAACAAAAATCAAACTAAATTAAACAAAATAATAAATACCAAAAGATTAATAACAATTGAAAGGCAGAAGGATTTTCTAAAATCATACGCAACTATTTTGTATATCACTATACAAATACATTTAAAGAGTTAGATAAAATGGATAATTTCCTACTAAAATATAATCTATAAAAATGGACTCCAATAGAGATAAAAAGCTTAAACAGACGAATGACCATATAAAAAATTGAGAAAGTTATCAAAGAACTACCCACAAAAAATTACCAGGCTCAGTCTCAAAAGGAAATTTCATCACATCTTCAAAGACCAGATAATCCCAATGCAACGCAAATTATTCTAGAGAAGAGAAAATGTCCAAATTCTTTCATTAACTAAAATATAACGTTGATTGCCAAACCTTACAAAATGGCACAAAGAAAATGACAGAACAATATTACTTATGTACAGTGATACAAAAATCCTAAAATAAAATATTAATGAACAGGATCCAATGCCATGTTAAGAAAATAACACACCACATCCCATAGATTTACTTCAGGAATACAAGGGTGGTTCACTGTTAGAAAATAAATTAGTATAATTCATCATATAAATAGGTCTAACTGGGAAAATCATATGATGATGATCTACATAGAGAATAAAAAAATATTTAACAGAACTTAACACCTGTTCTTGATGTAAAAAAGCACTCAAGAATATAGAAAATAATGGATATTTCCTTAATGTAATAAAATACATTAATAAAATATACCTCAGTCCTAAAGCCGGCATCTTACAAATGACATAATAGTATGTCAACAAAATCTTAGAGAATCCATGGTAAAACTAGCCAAGCAATAAAAGAACTCTAAATTTAGCAGGATAGCAAGCTAAAAATACAGAAACCAAAGGCTTTAGGCAAACTAACAATTACCAGTTAGGAGTTACGATAGAAGAAAAAGCCCTATTTACAATAACAACAAAATAAGATAAATTCAGATGATTAAACTTAACAAGAAATGTGCAAGATCTATATGAGGGAAATTTTAAAATAGTCCTGAAACAACCAAAAACAGACTTGAACAAATGAAAACACATTTCATGTTCTTAAATACAATTACTTACATTAAAAAGATGTCTGTTCTTCTCAAGCTAATTTATAAATTAAATAAAATTCTCTATAAATATACTAAGAAGCTTTTTTCTGGAACTAGAGAGCTGATACTAAAATTTATATGGAAAAAAAAGAGTGAAAAAACTTGAAAGAGAACTATAAAAGTGGTTTACTAGATATTAAGATATAAAACTTGTATAATTAAAGTTTGATATTGGCCAACCCCTGAGGTGGTCTCTAAGCTTTCTGCCAGCTCTGTGTCTCTGTTGATTAAACTGTTATTGATTCCTTATTTAGCTAACACTGGGGTTATACTTCTTTTCCACCTTCTGGTACCTTCTTTTATAGCCTACAGCAGTTTCTCAAGCTTTATTCATTCACATATCCATTAGATAAGAATTAGAAAGATGTCACATCATAATGTAGCTCATATTATTTTTAAAGTACTTATTTTTGTTCTTCCAAACAGATTTACAAATACTAGTTTTCGAAACGTTACATGTTCTTCCTCTCTCTTCACCACAAAGAGACTCTCAAACTTGTCCTCATGTATTCAAGAATCACTGCATTATAGTTGCTTTTATTTGAAAATTCTCAGTTAGAAAGCCCCCCCCCCAAACCTCACTTTTCCTTCTGCTGGAAAAGCACATCAGTTTTCCAGGAACTCCGCCGGAAGCGAGTACGGCTAACTTAAACTTACTTTGTGGAACAGAGAGTTCCAGGTACAACCTCACCTTGACTTCCTCTCAGCCCTTTCTTCCACATGGTCAGAATCCAAAGCACAAGAGGGTACAAGGACCCCTGCATTTGTCCTTCTTCCTTGTTCACCTAAGAGCACCAGACAAGATCTGATCAGCTCGATGACCTTTTAACTGGTCATAAGAGGGCATCTACAGTTATGGGCAGTCTGTGTAAAATGTCTTTAAATTGTGGAGAAGGAGAGAAAGAAGTTATCTGCTTTTAGACTCATTCTCGGCAACGAGCAGCCTTAAAACTTCTCCCAGAAGAACACAGGGATTATAAAAGGGCCTTAATCCGTAAGTAATCCTTCTCTGCTAAGAAGTCTCATCAGATAAGGGTCTAATATATAAATATACAAAGAACTCATACAACTTAATAACAAAAAAAAAAAAAAACAAATAATCCAATCAAAACATGGGCGGAGGACCTGAACAGACACTTCTCCCTAGAGGACATACAAATGGCTAACAAATATATGAAAAGATGCTCAACATCGCTAGCTATTAGGGAAATGCAAATCAAAACCACAATGAGATACCATCTCACACTTGCTAGAATAGCTATAATCAACAGAACAAGTAATAACAAATGTTGGAGAGGATGCGGAGAAAAAGGAACTCATACACTGCTGGTGGGATTGCAAATTGGTACAGCCACTGTGGAAAACAGTATGGAGGTTCCTCAAAAAACTAAGAATTGATCTACCATATGATCTAGCAATCCCTCTACTGGGTATTTACCCCAAAGACTTGGAAACCCATATCCGAAAAGATTTTCACACAGATGTTCATAGCAGCATTATTCACGGTGGCCAGGACATGGAAGCAACCGAAGTGTCCTACAATAGATGATTAGCTGAAGAAGCTGCGGCACATATATACAATGGAATATTACTCAGCCATAAGAAGAGATGAAATACTGCCATTTGCGACAACATGGATGGACCTCGAGATAATCATGCTAAGCGAAATAAGCCAGACAAAAAAGGCTGAAAATCACATGATATCACTTATATGTGGGATATAAACTTAAAAGCAAAAAATGAACAGGACAAACAAACAGAGACTCATGGACATGGACAATAGACTAGTAGTTACCAGAGGACTATAGACTAGTGGTTACTGGTGGGGTGGAGGAGGAGGGCGGAGGTAGACAGGGTAAAGGGGATCAAATATAGGGTTTAGAGGGAGGGTGAAGTGGGTAAAGGAGATCAAATATATGGTGACTGAAGGAAATTGAACTTTGAGTGGTAAACATACAATAGAATATACAGATGTCAAATGATAATGTATACCTAAAAATTATATAATCGTATTAACCAATGTCACCCCAATAAACTTAATTAAGAAAATTTTTTAAAAGTCTCATCGGAAAAGAGGAGGACCCTGGGGACATGAACACTGAGTGCCCTTGACGAGCCAGCGTCCTTGCAGCTTTCAGTCATATCATCTCTCATGTGGTCTGTCCTCCGTGTGAAGTCAGTGGAGACTATTAGCACCCATGGGGCTCATGAAGAATTGGGAGACGCCAGGTTTAACCTACTTACTGTAGGTCACATTAGTACCAAGAAGGAACTAGGACCCTATTTCAGATTTCCCTAGAAAAGCAGTTACCTGTTCATTCTATTTGTCTCTCTCTGTTTCTTATCCCATCTATCATTCTATCTGTCTAGCTCATCTCCATATCTCCTCCCTGGAAAGCATTAGGTCACTTATGTTTGAATAATTAAGTTCTCCCTGGAATTTAGTTGGCCAATCAAACCAGGTTAAGACTCCAAAGCGAAGTTGTCCAATGGGAATTTACCAGATAATGTAATCTGCAACGTTCTCTGTCTAAATCCTTATTGCAAATCTAGTTATGAGAAATATTATTTTTGCTGGATAGCCAGAGAGAGTAGAGCTCATGCTCTAAATACTCCAAGTTTGACTCTTATATGAAGACAGAGAGCATTAGAGGTCCTAATAAGCCTCTATTTGACTTCACTGGATTGTAAAACATGTGACATCCTTAACCTGCACTGAGAGTTAATTTAAAAAACTAAAGTATGCTTTTAAAGTTCTAAAGCAAATTCTAAAGTTCCTAAATATTATAAGTTAATTCTTAAAATGCCCAAATCACTGCTTCATTCCTTTGAAATAGTGTGAAGGAATGTCGTATATTTTTTAAATGCCATAATATTATCAGAATTTGCGTGGATTATTCCTACAATTCTGCCCCATAAAGTTTTATGCCCCATAAAAGATATCTGTCTGGATTTGAAATAGTATAACTGAAAATGACACCATTTCTCATTAGTACTCTTGTTAAGAATGTTTAAATTTTATTAATTTCTACAGAAAATAGAAAAGGAACTAGAGTAGATACAAATCTCAAAACTTAAGTCCCAGTATTAAAGAAATATAACTTGATTTTCTACATTTCTGTTTCTATTTTGAGCCCTCATGTCACAGGGAAACAGCCCTAACCCTCTGGAGGTTCCCCTCACTTGTCTTTGGGTTGTGCTTTCTTCCACAATCCTACATGGCACCGAAGATGGGGGAATAATGGTCACAATCGGGTTCCAAGTCTCAAGTGTAGCCAGTTTGAAGAGATGCTCACCATCCCAGCCAGTATGCCCCTCTGCTCCCGCCCCCCACTCAGGCACAGAAATCTTTGCCAGGCTGCCTAGCATCCCGTATGCCTGGACACATCTTGAAACTACTTCCCCTTTAAGGTTTTGCTACTACCTTCCTTTGCTCCAGGCCCCAGAGATCTCTCTCTGTTCATCAATTCCCTTCCCCTTAGCCAGGGTAATATTTTCAAGACTCATTTTGATTTCAGAGAGACACCTTGTCTACCCTCTCCTTATTCTAGAATTTAACCTCTTCAGAACAGAAGCCAGAAAGTCTTGTGGACTTTCACTTTCTAACATGCAATATCCCTCCCTTAAGACAACAAGGACAGAGTGGCCACCTCAAATGAAAAGGGGAAACATATAAGAAGAGTAAAAATATAGTTAAATATCTGAAATACTATTTCCCCACATTTGTACTTTTCAGTATCTACATGGGTTCTTAGATGCCCTGCTTGTACAAATTTGTTATCTATCATTGTCATCCAATCTACTGAAATATGTTGGCAAATTATATTTACTTCTAACCCCATTTTCCTCAATTGAGTATTTCTTTCTACTGTGATCCTGTGTTTCCATGATACCAAGGATCCTGGGACTTGAAAGTATAAACTAAACCTAACCCACAAAATCAGGGCTCCTGATCATCTTTATTAAGGAAATTGGAATAGTAACATCTTATAATCGATAAGCATATGTGGGCAGGAGTTTATATAGAACAATGTTTATGTAGCATTATTTATATTGGCAAAAAAATAGGAAAAACTAAATGCTTAATAATAGTTGTTTAAATAGAATAAGACCACATGATAAAATTCTATGCACTGTTAAATGTCAGGCTGTAAAAGAATAAGTGATAATATAAAGAAATATTTACAAGAAAAATAATAAAGTATAAACTATACAATCACAATTTTATAAAATACATACTTGAATACAGCCTATAGCAAAAAGCTGGAAAGTTCCTCACCAGAATGTTAAAAGGGATCTTTGTGTACTGGAATTATGATTGGGACTATTAATGATAATTATCTTCTTTTTATATTTTCAAATTTTTCTACAATGCTCAGATGTTTTCATGGTCAGAGAAATAAAGTAATATCATTTGAAAAACTAAAAGCATTTATTGAGCTTATGATTTGTGCATCACATATATGCTATACCTCAAGAAAAATATTTTTAGAAATAAGCAAGAGTAGGATTTTCAACAAGGAGGATAAGAAAGAAACAAAACATCTCCTGAGATCATCTCAGGCCCAATCAGTCTTTTTGTTCAACAAAGACTATTTTGTACTAATTAAATTTCTTGGCTGTCTCATGAAAAATGTGCTTCTTATTTTTTTCTTTTTATTCTGAGATATTAATGTGCTTAATAAAAGTATTTTGCAAATCGAGCATAACTAATTGCTGAATCAAAGAGGAGACTATGCTACAATTGTAGAGCCTCACCACAGTTGACTGCAGAACCAGGAAGTAACCTGAATAAGTCATACAAGTTATGCATGTCCAGGTTCAGAGGTTCAGTGAGTCATCAAGAGCCTGTTGGGCAAAAATCTGGTCTGACTACTTATCCTGGACTTCATAAGTCCTGACTCCACCCTCTACCTCCAGGCTGTCTGAGAGTCCCACCTTCTCGAACAGGCCTGCAGTCCAGGTGAGGCAGGACAATGGTACTCAGAAGGCTGCATGGTGCTTGACTGAGGCATGTCTAGTGAAGAATTATGAATGATAAGAATGCTCTTGTCATTGCTGAATCTGGGCCTGACTTCACCTATAGCCACTTTATTATTTTTTTTTCTTATATCTGAATCAGTTGTCTTTAGTTCCATTTGGAGTTATGAAGTGGTTTGTATCAATCAGTGATGCCATCCTCTGCTGTCTTCTGTTTGGCTTTAGGATTGCTGTGTACTCAAAATAGTAGAAGGGAGTGATTTCTATGATTTGCGCTGAGAACCATAATTTGGTTAAGTTCTTCTAACCAATCTATGACAGTGAATCCTCAGTGAAAGCCTCAAGATTACATCCTGGGTCTCTAGGTCTAGGTGACTTCTGATTAACATTAGTTTAACTTACAGAATTTAAACCATCTTCAGTGTGTTCATTCATTCATTTAACTATTTATTGAATGCCTGGAATGTGTTCTAGGCACTGTTCTAGGCACTGGGGATGGAATGGTGAACAGACATAGCCTCCGCCTATGAAGCTTATGATTTAGAGAGACATACAGACCAAAACATGAAAGCAAAATAAGCAATCAAACAAAGGCAAAACAGGAGATTACAATCCACTGTGGTAAGAGCTCTGATAGGGAAATTACGATTATAAAGTGCTATAAGAGTATGTAGCAGAGGTATACAGATGGCCGTTGGGGGGTAGGAGGACAGGGTTGTGTGTGCCCCAAAGTCTTAGGTCATGTATTAATTTGTTTGAGTTGCCATGAAAAAGTGCTACAGACCAGGTGGCTTAAACAAGAAAAATTTGTTTCCTCACAATTTCGGAGGCTAGAAATCTGAGCTTAATGTATTGACAGGGAGAGAGGCAACTCAAACACTTTTTATTTATATTTATTTACTTATTTTAACATTAAAAATTAATCCAAAAATCCAAATGCATTCTTCTATCCTGTTTTACTTTCTTCATCTCTCTTTACATTTCTAGATCTTCCAAGACGTAACTGAGGACGCAAAATGTAAGGATGGTTGCTAAGATATCTAAAAATGAAAATATGACTAGCTTCCATTTATGGAATACTAACTACATATATGCCAGACATTGGGCAAAATACGCTGCATACATTTTCTATTTAATCCTAACAGCCTTGTGAGGTACTTATTATTATTTACATCTTACAGACAAGGAACTGATACCCAGAAAGGCAAAATCATTGCCCAAGTTTACAGAACTACACAGATTCTTGGATCCAGCCATCTCTGACTCTAAAATCCATTACATTAACCACTGTTTTATTCTACTTCCAGTGAGCCTTCCTTTGAGAACCCAGATGAACTTAAGTCCATCCCATAAAAGGCTTCTTGCCCCTTACATATATTTTTACTTAGAAATAAGAAAGTACTTTTTAGTAAAGATATCCCACAATCTTGAGCTCCATTTTAGAATACAGTGTGAATAATACCTTTGGTATTGTGCAACCTAGCAGCCTCATTCTTGTGCTGACTTGGATCAAAATTTCCAGGACTGAAGCTTAAGTTCAGACCAGACATATATATGCCACCAAACATCTTATTTATAAGAACAGATTAGATGAGTGACTGAAAAACTGTCAAACTGGCCAAACTGGACAAAGCTTTGACCAGCAGTGCAAAGAATAAGCCCAGGAATAAACTTGAACTCCTGGCTGCCTACCTGTGAGAAATAATATTTATGGAAGACTGCCTAAAGGAGATTGACTAAATCAATTTTTCAGATAGTTTAGATTTTATCTTTGAATTAAGCTAGCTCAAAGGATTTTTACACTGATCATTTTTCTACTTGAAATTGCATTTTCTGAACTGCCCTTCAGCCTGTATATAAAAAACCAGAATTTCTAAGTCCTGTGGAAGTTACATTTACTGTAGGGAATGTGGAAGACCGCTCTCACTATTTTACATATCTCCTCTTCCTAGGATCATGGGAGACATGTCCATCAGGTCTTACTATCAGGAAATATCATAAGAAGCTAGTTTGTTCTTATTTTCTTGTCTCCATGAATTGTGTTACTTACCTTGTTTCTGTCTTTGTTTTGGCTCCAAGGACCGTAAAAGTCAAATCTGTAGCTTGCCTCTGGCAACTATCCCTACATTAGAGAAGTCAGCATTTACTATAATAACCTCAATTTTTTTCTTCTCCTTCCCTATATTTTCCTTTTCTCCTCTATTCTCAATTTCCTCAATTACGTATGATACAAGTTTATCTTGCTGCTGTGTTTTAAGCACCTAGGCATGCTAATTCAAATCGTTTTTAAGAATATTGAAGGATAGAAATAAAGAATCAATTCCAGATAGAAAATGAAAATTCAAATTAGGTGTGAATCATATTTAAACTTAGATATGTAAAGAACAATAACCAGAGCCAAATAAGGGTTTTGTTTGCAATTTTAAAACCTGCTTCAGTTGTTCTGCAGGTTTCTCTGTTCTGGCTTGTTTCCTAGCTCATCCTCAATTGCTGCCTGTGACAGAGATTGTCAAGGCTCCAGCTACCCACAGTTGGCAGAGGTGCCCTGCTTTTTTTTTTTTTTTTTTTTGCCAGTAAGCTGTTCGTCTCTCTAGAGCTCAGCTTATTTATATGAAGAGAAAAAAGAAAAAAGAAAGATGAAGTTTACTCTTAACCATTCTTGCATATGTGGAACTATGTTTTATCATTAGAGAGACTCAAATAGGCAGGCAGAAACCAGAAAGTGTTACAACCTGCTGGCAAAGTGATTGACTGGATTTTTCTTTATTTTGGATACTTAAGACCATTTAAACTGGTAGTTAAGTCTAGTCCCAGTGCTACGATTAACCAGTACTGCGAATCCAAACTGATCCTCAGTTTCCTCAACTGCAAAATAGAGAACTTGACTAAGACATGTTTAGCCAATGATTTTCAGGGATTCCAGAAATCTAGGTTGGATATTTGCCTCATCTCCCAATAAGAAAGTGGTGAGACATGAATTTGCTGGATAGATGCTGTGTTTGATAATCTAGGAGATATGATGGGAAGCAGCCAAGGAAGAAGTTACAATGAGATCATAGAGAAAATAAACAGAATTTAAGTGTAATATTGAGATAACAGGAATTAATATATAGTGCAAACCAAGAGCTAAGGGGAACCACAAAAGGCTCTGGGTGGTGTGGCTTTCGAAAGCAGTACTGAATGTATGCTGATGGAGAAGAGGAGGCATGACATCCCTCTCAAAAGGCACCACGTGAGCAATAGCATGAAGCAAAAAAGAGAATGAGGATGAGTCGTGAGAGCCACTGAGACCTGGCTGGAGGGGACTTCTGAGTGAGAAGACTGGCTCAAGAGGAACCTTGAGTACTTGAGTGAGATTCTTAAGAACTTAGAATGGATTTGATAAATGACAGGAAGTTCCCAAGTTATGGAGCAACATTTTTTTAAAGATGTATCAGAAAGAGTTTGGTTTTCAAACTAGATGGGTGAGCCCCAGCCGGAAAGTGTCAGCAATCCAGCAAGGAGGTGATCAAAGTTTTGATGGAGTGGTACCTATAAAAACAGCAAAGAAAAGTGAACTTGAGAGACCTTATGAAATCATAACTGCCAATGTATTTGAGTAATTCCTAGCAATATTGCCCTGGGGTTTCTGTGCAATGAGCCTTTAAGTTGGAGGTTTCCAGCATCTCCGTATTATGTCAAGACCTCATTTATTCAGTTTAATGTAAGGTTTATGTTGCTAATGCTCTATTTCAGTCTTTAGAAGGATCTGTATAACAATACAATATTTCTATATAATAATGGATATAAAGTCAGAGAATATTGAATGTCTAACTCTGCTTTTCCTTCTTTCACAGGGTGGCTGGATCAGTTCAGGGGGAAAAGAACATTAGCAAGTTTAAAATTGAAATGTTATAGAAGGCAAAGGCTCCACAGGTTATGGAGAAATGTTGATCAGTTTGGCTTTTGATTAACCATGGGGTAGTGTTGTGACTATCATCTATCCCCTACTAATTAAAGAGCTTCACCTGCTCAGACACAAAATCCTCAGCTACGATTGGGGGCATGGTCATTGGCTTAAGACAAATACTTTTCAGGATAGGAACATTACATGCCCCTAGCTGAATGTTTTATAGCATAAACCCAGAATCAACTTGCATCTAATTTGGTATGAATAGCACATATTACCAACATCTGCTTTAATTCCTTTTTTTAGCTGTTTTCATTTGTTTTCTCTTTGTAAAAATGGCTTCCACGTAGCTATGGACTACTCTTCCAGATTCACCTTGTCACCTCCCTACTGCATCTGTAAGCTTAAGATATGAACATTGTTAAGTTGCTAGGTCTTTAAATTTAATGCACAGAAGAATTACTTAAGGAGTTTTTTTAAAATGCAGATTCTAGGGCTCACCCTAGATATTGTAATTTAATAAATGTGGGGTGGGTCTCAGGAATCTGCATTGAATAAGCATCCCAAAGGATTCTAGTGTTGGTGGTCCCCATATCCTATGCTGGGAAGCTCTGCTAAGTTAAACCCAGCAACTCAATTAACCCAAGTGAAAGCCAAACTCATAAATTAACATTTATCAAGAAACTTTTGAGAGCATAGCCTTATGTTTATGCATGGGTTCATTTTTCCCAGGGGTAAGCATGACAAAGTCATGCTGGGAGACACCTATGATCCCAATGTGTATTTCTAGCAGGAAAAGAATTTTCTCCCTATTATATACAGAACACCCTAAAAACCACCAAAAAAAATTGTTAGAACTAATAAACAAATTCAGTAAAATTGCAGAATATAAAATCAGCACACGAAAATTAGTTGCATTTCTATACACTAACAATAAATTATCAGAAAAAGAAATTAAGAAAACAATCCCATTAGCAACCACATCAAAAAGAATAAAATACTTCAGAACTAAATTTAACCAAGGAGGTAAAAACTATGTACATGGAAAACAATAAGACATCGATGAAAGAAATTGAAGAAGACACATATAAATGGAAAGATATTCCATGCTCCTGGATTAGGAGAATGAATTTTGTTAAAATGTCCATACTACCCAAAAGAATCTACAGATTCACTGCAATCCCTATCCAAACTCCAATGGCATTTTTCACGGACATAGAACAAAAAAAAATCCTAAAATTTATATGAAACCACAAAGGACCCTGAATAGACCAAAAAATCTTGAGAAACAAAGTTGGAGGCATCACACTTCCTGATTTCAAACTATATTACAAAACTATAGTTATCAAAACAGTATGGTATTGGCATAAAAACACACACAGATCAATGGAATAGAATAGAGAGCCCAGAGATAAACTCAGGCATACATAGTCAAATAATTTTTGACAAAGGAGCCAAGAATATACAGTGGGGAAAGGAAATTCTTTTTAATAAATGGTGTTGGGAAAACTGGAAAGCCTCATGCAAAAGAATGAAAGTGAACTCTGATCTTACACCTCATATAAAAATCAATTCACCATGAATTAAAGATTTGAACATAAGATCCAAAACCATAATAAATAATAAGGTGCTCAACATCACTTATTATCAAGAAAACACACATCAAAATCATAATGAGCTATCACCTCACACCTCTTACAATGGCTATTATCAAAAAGAGAAGAAATAACAAGTGTTGGCAAGGATGTAGAGAAAAGGGCACTCTTGTGCACCATTGGTGGGAATGTCAATTGGGGCAGCCACTATGGAAAGCACTGTGGAGGTTCCTCGAATAATTAAAAATAGAGCTTCAAAGGAAACGAAATCACTATCTTGGAGAGACATCGGTAGTCCATGTTCATTGCAGCATTGTTCACAATACCCAAGACATGGTAACAACCTAAGTGTCCATCAACAGATGAATGGATCGATAAAAGATGATGGATATAGATATAAATATAGATATATATACATACAATAAAAAGACTATTCAGCCTTAAAAAAAATAAAAAGGAAATTCTGCCATTTGTGATAACATGGATGAACCTATTTATGCTAAATAAAATAAGCCAGACAAAGAAAAACAAATGCTGTATGAAATCACTTATAGGTGGAGTCATTAAAAAAAAGTCAAACTCATATAGAAACAGAGAGTCAAATGATGGTCACCAGAGGCTGGGGGTGGGGTAATAGGAAGAAGCTAGTAAAAGGGTATAAACTTTCAGTTATGCAATGAATAGGTCTGAGGTTCTAATGAAACACATGGTCACTATAGTTGATAATTCTGTATTGTGTAATTGAAATTTTCTAAGAGAGTAGAACTGAAGTGTTTTCACCACCACCCCCCAACCTCACAGGCAAATATGTGAGGTGATGAATGTGTTAATTGAATTAATGGCAGAATCCTTTCACAGTGTACACAAATAGTCACTATGTACATTATAAATATCTTACAATTTTACTCTTCAATTATACTTCAATAAAGCCGAAAAAATCGTTAAAGGAGATTTAATGCATTTACGTACCAATCACTAAATCGTATTTAAATACTAAATCGTATTTAAAGAGTTTAGAACCCAGAGAAAATTTAAGAAAATATAG
Organism: Eidolon dupreanum; assembly: GCA_028627145.1. Classification (NCBI taxonomy): domain Eukaryota; kingdom Metazoa; phylum Chordata; class Mammalia; order Chiroptera; family Pteropodidae; genus Eidolon; species Eidolon dupreanum. The sequence goes on from CM053507.1 coordinate 108,433,696, forward strand.
ACACCTGGGAACAATTTGATTTTCCCATGTTAATAAACCTACCTCCTCCCTCATGAGCAACTTCTATCAACTTTAAACCATTGGAATATATAGAGGTGTGTCCCTGGAGAAGGGTAGAGGTGGAAAAGACACTTGTGGTTTAACGAAGTCAGAACAAGATTTTGGATCAAGGAAACACTGGCTTTATCTATAAAAAGAGTAGGCGATCGCCTATTCGATGCGTCAATATCCATGGAAGGTTTTTGTTAGTCATTTATACATTTTTGTGACAGATTTGCAGATTCTTTTCTAAGAGTAAATTTTAATAGATGAGATAAGGAAAGTAGGTGAGTACAGTAACACCTAAGGGGGTAGGAAAGGATAAAAATTTGCGAGCCTCACAATTTTGGATACAGCACTCTCTAAATTCACAAAATCTGGTTACAAGCCAGGCATTTAACGCCTTTACCAACAAAAGAACTATATGCACAATAGAAATATTGTTCCTAGGACAAGAGAAGAACGAATTTAGCAACCACGTACCATTTCCTTCCACGTGCATTACTCTTTGGATCTAGACTTGCTTAGCAAGGTACCTGAAATTTGCTGCCTTTTCCCCTTTCTCTTGGCTTATCAGGACTGGAACAGAAAAAGACACTGAATAATAATAAATGTAGAGACCCACACTCTATAATCATTTATTTTCAACAATGGCATCAATTAAATTCAATGGTGAAAAAGGGGAGAGTTCTCCCCAGTAAGTAGTATTAGAGCAACTAGCTGTCTATAAAGAAAAACAACAACAAAAAAACTTGTTCTCCCTCCCTCATACCATACACACCATATTGAAATAAATTCAAGATGAAACATACATTTAAATGTAAGCTAAAATGATAAAGCATCTCAAAGAAAATATAGGAAGATATATTCCTGAACCTTAAGGTTTTAAAACATATCATAAACAACAACCATGAAAGAGAAATGGACTTCATTAAAATTAAAAACTACCATTCATCAAAAAACACTCATTGTAAAAGTAAAAGGACAAGCTACAGACTGGGAGAAAATACAATAGATGGATGGATGGATGGATGGATGGATGGATGGATGGATGGATGGATGGACAGAGAGACAGACAGACAGATGATAGATAGATAGATAGATAGATAGATAGATAGATAGATGATAGATGAGAGAGAGAGAGAGAGAGAGAGAGAGAGAGAGAGAGAGAGAGATGAGAGATGAGAGATAGACACATCCAACAAAGAACTCACATCCAGGATATATAAAGAACTTTCCAATACAGAGAAAAAAGCGACGGTGGAGGGAGGAACAGGCAAGGCTTAAATAGATACTTTATGAAAGAAAATATCCAAATGATCAATAAATACATAAAAAGTTGCCAAAAATTGTTACTCATCAGGAAAATGCAAATTAAAACCACAGTGCGATACACTGTATACCCACAAGCATGGCAAAAATTTAAGACTGACAAAACCAAATGTTGTAGTGGATGGAGAAACTAGGCCTCTTGTGAATTGTTGCCGGAATTTAAAATGGTACAACCACACTGTAAATTATTTAGCAGTTTCTAGTAAACGTATACCTTCCTTTTAACGCAGGATTTCCAGTCCTAACTATATACTCAAGAGAAATGACTTTTTCATAGCAGATTTATTCCAAATAGCTAAAAACTAGAAACAAACTAAATACTTATCAGCAAACAATTGAGTAAATAAATGTGGCAATATTCATACAATGGAACACTATTTGGCAATAAAAAAAATCTATTGATAAAAATAACAACATAGGTGAATCTCAAAAACATCATACTCAGCAAAAGAAGCCAAACACAAAAGAACATCTACAGTATGATTACACTTATATGAAGGTTAAAAACAGGCTAAACTAGTGGTTGAGCATAGTGATTGGGAAGGGGAAGGGAGGAACTTTCTGAGATGGTAGAAATAATCTATAACTTATTACATGGGTTACTATTAAACTGTGCACTTAAAATGTGTGCATTTTGCCACACATATGATGCTACACCTTCAAAAGGAATAAAATTCCACCTGGAACCCCAAAATATGTGTAATCCAAATGGAAACTGTGAACTCTCCAGCTAAGGATTACCTCAGCTTCCAGGTTGGAGACAGAACACATGTGCCTTCCCTAGAGTCTGGCTGAGCCCTAAAGGCTCACTCTCTATTCCTTTCTGTTCACTCTGCTTTCCTCCACAGCAACCCAAGTGTTAACCTCAGACAATGTGCTCCCTTTAAAACAAAACAAAACAAAACAAATCTACTCATGCCAAGCACTCTTTGTCGACTTTCGACTTTCAGCAGGTCTGAAATCACAAGGTGGGGCCTCACCAAGGGCTGGCTCTCCTAACACTTTGCAAGATAAACTGTGTCTCCTCCCTCCAAATGCACAGCAAAAACTGCTTTATTCAAGCCATGAGGCCAGCAGCACCCAGGCCACAGGGTCTCAGCTTCCTTCCTAAGGGGGCTTGACAAGAAAATTCTTTTGTAGGAACAGAGCACTTGTAAAAGGAATTCTGGAAAATACAGAACTTCCACCCACCCACAATCTCCTCTCCTTTGTGTGTAGCCAAGCCTCTCTGAAGCAAAAAGCAGAGGAAAAGCCTCTAGGGGCTGCTGATTACCACTTCCTCCTCCCCATTTCCTCTTACCCCTTACGTCTGGGCCCTGGCAAATCTCTGGGAAATCTTTAGAGCCCCTTGAGAGCTATTTGAAAACCTCTGCACTCTGCATTTGGGGAAGAAAGAACTGTGAAAAAAAATGGAATTTGTAAAAGAAGCCATCAACCATGTGTACAAAGAGTTGGAGAGTGGCTAGAGCAGAAATTCTAGCCAAACGAGTGTTGATCACACTTGATGATGCTTTGGGGTTGGCTGTAATCACAGACAGCCACCTACCGACTGCCTCAACAGCCCATGCTTTGCTAACATACAAACCTCCACTGGAAAGGGGCTGCTGGCCTGTGAATTCCCCTTCTCTACCCCAGAGGCCTCTTCACCTTCCTCCCTGCTCTTCCTCTCACTGTCGCAGCCCTTCCTCCAGGCCTGGCCCTGCTTAGATTTTAGTGACAAGATTGATGTGGGCTCCCTACATCTCACAATCTGCCAACCCCTCCTCAGAGGTTGGCTGTGTAGTTCCAGCTTAATGATGACCAGAAGAGACTGTGCTTGACAGTTTTCTGAAAAGCATGAGAAGTTTTATCATTTATGTGCAAGAAGTACCTACCTGTCATTTTGGCTTACCAACTTAGTGTCTGAGTGGAAAATTAGATGAAGAAAACATAAGAAAGAAATTGTTGGGGAAAAAGAAAACTTCTTATCTGTTTCTATTATTATTAACAAATTTAAAAAAAAAAACACACACATAAAACTATAAAACAAGAGAACAAAGAAGAAAAACCTTTGTGACTTTGAATTAGGCAAAGATTTCTTAGATATGACAATGACAGTATGCACAATGAAAAAAAGGCAAATTGATCAACTGAACTTTATCAAAATTAAAAGTGTCTGACCTTCCTTCAAATGACATTGTTAAGAGAATGAAAAGGCTAGTTATAGATTGAGAGAAAATATTTGAAAATCATATAACTGGTAAAATACTTGTATCCAGAATATATAAACAACTCTCAAAATTCACTAGTAAGAAAACAAATTAACCCTCCCCCACAAAACATGAACCAAATATTTTAATAGCCCTGTCACCAGAGAAGATATATGGATGGCAAAGAAACACATAATAAGATACTAAGCTGCCTGCTTAGTACTTGAATGGGAGACCACCTAGAAAGACCGGGTGCTGTAGTCATTTAAAAAAAAGATACTAAACTAGTCATTAAGGAAATGCAAATTAAAGTACATTGAGATACCACTACATACCTATTCGAATTTCTAAAATTAAGAAGTCTAACTATATCAAGTACTGACAAAGATGTAGAAATTGAAACTCTCATACACTCCTGGTGAAAAGGTTTAACTACTTTGAAAAAGTTTGGAAATTTCTTTAAAGGTAAACATATACCTATCATTGGGTCCAGCCATTCCACTCCTAGGTATTCACCCAAGAGAAATAAAACTATATAAAGATTTGTTTGTGAATGTTCATAACAGCTTTATTTTAATAGCCAAAAACTAGAAACAATCTAAATATCCATCAATAGGTAAAAAGTAGATAAACTGTAAGATATCCATTTGATAAAATACTACTTGACAATGTAACAGAATGAACTATTGACACATGCAACAACATGAAAGACTCTCAAAATAAGTATGTCAAGTAAAGAAGCCATACAAAAAGGGAATACATACTGAATGATTCCATTTAAATAAAACTCTAGTAAATGCTAACTAATCAATAGTGACAGAAAGTTACTTGGGGGCGGGTAGTATGGAGATGCTTGGGAAGGAGGGATTACAAAAGAACATGAGGAAACTTTTGGTAACGATTGTGGTATATATATATATATGTAGATGTCGAAAGTTATCAAATTGAACATTTTAAATATGCGATTGATTGTAAGTCAATTGTACCTCAATAAAGCTATTAAAATTAAAAAAAAATTTAAACAATGTAGAAAAAGAACAACTGGAAACCAACTCCAGTCATCCTCCAAGGCCCGGCTCAACTATCTCCTTCTCTCACGGACTTTCTTCAACTCTCTAGGAGAGACTGGTCTTAGATAAGGTATGTGTTATACTACAAATGTAGGCATTTTTCAAGAGTTCATCTTCCGCTCTGAATTATGAGATCCTTCTGGAATATGGTAGGGAAAACAATCAATGTTTTTACTCAGTGATGAAATTTCCCTGCATAATGCAGACACATTTTGGGTTAAAATGAGTTCAGCAAACCAGCCTAGAGGTCACCATGCAAGTGGCATTTCTGAAGAAAACGCCCACACTCTATAGAATTGACTTATAAGCCAACTTTGTCGCCTGTTTTTGAGTATATGTAGTAGTCCCCTGTTAAGTTAGAGCAAGCAGAGCTCTGATCATCCTACTTCAGAATTTCTCAGCAGAGGTTTCCAGTAGGGGCCTGTCATGTGGAGAACAAACAGCACATAGTATTTTGGGGGCAATCATTTTTTGTGTGTGTGTAGAATTTCTGATGGAATGGATATAGAAATAAGGAAATAAATCATGACTTTTTGGCTTCTGCACTGAGCAGCTGGGTGGGTAGTAAAGACTTTTACTAGAAGGCGGGAGACTCAGGGAAGAGGACTCAACTATAATTCAGGGTGACATCTGCACTACAGCTGTGACCAAACACAGAAAATTGTTCATATCCAAAGGCACTTCTTCTGTCACAGATGTTGGTGACCTCAGCCTTTCAACTACTAAGCTTGCTAGCCTAGTCTCCTACTTCTCCCCACCGTGGTTCTCCATGATTTTTCTTTTTATTTTTTTATCATGATACAATAAAACATACACACATGCATAAAATGTATCATTTTAACCATTTTTAGGTACAGACTTCAGTAGTATTAAGTACATTCACGTTGTTGTGCAATTGATTTTTATTTTTAATATTTCATTATTCTCATTTACCTCTCCTCCTACCAATCTCAGGAAAAATTCTGCCTTGGACCTTATGCCACTTATTGAGTCTCTTCCTTGTATAACAAACTACGGAAAAACAAAAGTTGATATTGAAAGTTTGTCAAAGAGGCATTTAAAACTTTAACTCACATAGAGTAAAAGGAATAACTAAATCTTTAGAATTTATAAGGAAGTTTATAACAACAAAATCATTTTAAGAGAAGTTATTATAATTCAATTGAGTTGAACATATATTACATTGTTATAATTTTAAATGTTTTATTGGAATGACAATAATTTACCACATCTATAGCCACTGTAATAAATTTAGGAAGTTCTAGTTAATCAGGATTTTTTAAATAAAGCAACTAGTTATTTTGTGAGAAATTAACCAGGTTCCCAGGACAAATCTTAATCCCATTAAAGTTCATCAGAAAATTGCTTAAATATTTTGTCAGGAAAGCTAATTTCTTCTTAGAAAGAGATCATGAATTATATCATATAAAAATGTTTTATCTTAGACCATATTTGAAAAAAAAATGTATTTTATGGTAGGTAATGTCTGACTATCATGAGAGAGATTCTTGTGCCTCTTAGTAAGTAACAGACAAAAATTTTTATTATTGATGACATACTAAGATGGAATAAATTTAAATTAAGCAAGACTTTCAATCTACCCAGCATTCCTTTTTGTTTTGTGCCCCAAAGATCACTGGTATGTTAATGTTCTTCAGCTTTCTCTTCTTCTTCATCTTTATGGAGATGATAATGTTCAGTCTAGCATTTTTTTTTCACAAGACTTTTTATGAAATGTTATTGAAAACTAAATTCTATAACTAAGGCCACTGAAATATCAAGGCCCACTGTTTCTAATTACCATATTACATTAGCAAGGTCTTGATTAAATTGTTTTGCTAAGGTCTCCATGTGCCCCAGAACTTGCTTGGAAAAGGGGAGAGGTGGTTTTCTTTTCCCAGTTATATCTTTATATTTTCAGTATTGACCAACTTGCTTAAATATGCTCTTCCTCCTATACTCCTAAATTCTATTAATCACACAATTATATTCCCGCTCATCTAAACAAAACCTCCATCATTCACCTCCTTTTTCCTTGTCCTTCCTACCTTCATAATACTATTTTTATAAGTTGTCATACCTGTCTCATTCCGCTCAAGGCCATTTGACACAACATCAGATCAGGATTAACTTTTCGTTGCTCCATTATTATAACTTCCTAATCGATCTCTCTGTCTCTAGTATCTTTTCCTCCAATCCAACCTACACATTGCTTCTAGTTTTATCTTCCTAAAGCACACATGATTTCAGTACAGTTCAAAAATTTGAACAACCTCTATTACCCAACAAGTAAAATATAAAATCTTTTGCCTGTTTTCCATGACCCATTTATTCTCAATCAACCTTACCTCCTACTTTTCCCCTTACCATGATGATAACCAGGAGAAGCAACTTTGTCATCTCTTTGAGCACAGACTGCAAAAGGGCCCTTTACAACCTTCTTTAAGGCAATATTTGATGTAGCAGTAGTTAACACTCAAATGAAAAAAATTATAGAAAGCAACATAAAAGCAAGACCAAGGGACATAAAAAAAGGTGCTTAAAAGGTGCTGTTTTTCATTCTAGCTTTTTTGGGGGTGTAACTTACATACAATAAAGTCCACTCATTTGATGTGTGCAATTCGATATATTTTGGTAATAACATACTGTTGTGTAACCACTACAATTATCCAGATATAGAGCTGTTCCATTGTCCTACATGTTTTCTCGTGTTCTTTTGCAGTTGATCCTTTCACCCACCCCCAGCCTCAGATAGTCACTGACCTGTTTTTTATCACTATAATTTTGCCTCTTCTAGGGTTTCATGTAAACAAAATAATGTAGTACATAATCTTTTGTGTTTGATTTCTTTTACTTGATGTCTTTTTACTTCGACTTGTTTTTGAGTCAAAATTATTATGCTATTACATGTATTTTGACTTTGTTTTTTTCATTGTTGAGTAGTACTCTACAGTATTATATATAATTTTTTAAATCTATTCACCAGTTGATATACATTTGGATAATTTTTAGTTTTAGGCTATTATGAATGATACATCTATGAACACTTGTACATTAGTGTTTGTGTGTACACTACTACTGGGTAAATACCCAGGAGTGGAAATGATGGGATATATTGTGAGTGTATTCATAGTCTCCCCAGTCTTAAGTGGAAGCACAGTTAGCTAACAAAGCTCCAGGCCTGTTGTACCAAAAGCTGGAGATAGGCGCAAATTCTATTATCTTTATGATTCGAGAGCCTCAGCTAACAGTAAAATAAGACCTAGTTTAGGACCTGTGCACCCTGTAGGGTCCAGTAGAGACAACCACCCTGTAAGAAAGCCCACAACCCTGTCCCTCACCAGGGAAATCGCACATAAAAGGTAATTTCTGTGGAAGATGAGCTCACAGACAAGAAATATAACACATATGAGAATCTTGAGTTCCAAAAAAATAGCCTAAATAACTGATACTAAAAAGAAAATCAACAGTATTTAATAGAGCAATCTAAAAGGTACTTAAAAATAAATGTGCACTTAATTAATTATGTTTAATTAATTAATTAATTAATTAACACAGATATCAGTTGTGCTTTTCTTTTCTGCACTTCCTTGTATGTGACTTTCTCTGTCAGTCAGAGGGATCTATACTATCTTGAGAACTAGAGTGTTACAGTAAGAATGCAAAGACAAAAGCAATATATTTGCTTTGTGACAGATTCTGCTTCTAAAAGAAATTACTGAGCCTCAGGAGGAAATGCCTGAGAGTAACAGGGCATGGACTCTAGAAAGAGAACAGAAGGTATGCTGTTTACTCTTCGTCTGACCACTGGGGAGATTAGCTAAGGATCCTTGGACTAGTTGGTGGACAGAGAAATGGGCTGGATAGGAGAAGACCTGACTTGGGAAAGTCACAGAAAGATGTCAAGGATAATCTGTGGCCAGAACTAAGCCAAAGTCTTAAAACAAATTGTGACCTCTTGAGTGAGCACCATGTCATCCACATTTGCCATTCTTCTCAATCCATGGGTGAAGGCATTCCATGGACAGTCATCTGCATAGCACCCTTTAGATTATCCAGCAAGACATTGGCCTATATCCAAGGATTTGTCAAGCACCTGCCAAACAGTGAAAAAAAAAAAATGAAGCACCTTTCTATGTAATAATATAGAACAACCTCCAAAATATATTGTTAAGAGTAAAGCAAAGTGTATAAAATTTATGTGCTAGGGTACCATTTATACCATTCATAAAAGAAAATAATAATGCATATATATGTATATGTGTGTAATTATTTATATATTTGTTTGTAAAAAGAATATCTCTGAAGGATACAAGAAGCTGGTGACAGTAGTTGTCTCTGGAAAGTAGAAAGGTAGCTGAGGAATAAAGTAGGTGAAGAATTCCTTAGACTGTAAACTCTTTTGTTACTTTTGAACATTTTTATTACGAGTATGTGTTACATATTCCAAAAATTGAATAAAATAATACAAATAAATATTCATACAAAACAGCAATTTTTCTTCTAGATAAGTTGCCTGAAGAAGTCCTCACACGTGTACAAAAGGGGGAAGATGCAGTATTGTTTATAGGGTGAAAAACTAGAAACAACAAAAATCTTCATCAACAGGGGAATAAATATGTAAAATATGGAAGAGCATATAGAAGTTAGAGAGAACAGAGAGATAGAGACAGAAAGATGATAAATAGATCTATCCTAGCATAGTAGTTAAAGGAAATGAATTAGATTGATCTGTGTATCAACAAGGAATGACTTAAAAACATGTTAAATAGAAAAAAAGCATAATATAGAATAAATGTTTAGCATACAATTTAGGTAGATTTTTAAAAACACACTAAGTATAAAACAGACTAGAAGGAGACAAAACTTGCAATGTAGTTTCCTCTGTGGACAGCAAGGTGAGGGTGGGAGTAGGCATGGGGTCTGTAATATTTTATTTCTTAAAAACAAGTACAAAAGAAAAGATAGAAAGCAAATACGACAAAATGTTGAAAGTTTTAATTTTGGGTGATAGGAATATAGGTGTTTGTTGTTTTATTCTTTGCTGTTTTCCTGTACTTTAAACAGTTCTAGAAATGTAAATGAAAATAAAGTACAAATATCCATACAGTTCTCCAGATAGACCTTTTTACCTTATAAAGTCAAGTAAGTTCTAAACAATCAGCCTTGACATTATTAATAAATACTCCTTAAAAATAAAATTTTGTGTGAGAGTTTTCAAAACATTGGGAAACTCTGGCTGTGGTTTCAAATTTCACACTTTAGATGCAACAGGATGAAACCATTGCTAAATAGAACATCAGGGAAGTTTGACTCCTGCTATGTCATGACGCCTCATGCTGACCCCTTTGCTCATTCCCGGTTCCTCCCTCCTCCAAATTCCTGTTAGCTATTCCACTAAGGAAGCAGGAAAACTTGACCTATGTCCTTTTCCCTGTGCCTTTTTGCTCCTTGTGAAAAATAAAATATTTTATGGGCGGAGCTTGTAACATCCTCTTTAAAAACTGGAGTCTCCACCCTAACCTGATCACTTCAGTTCCGGTATCCTGCCCAGCAAAGGAGCAATTAGCCAAAATGATGCCTGGAGGTTTAACTGAAGCCAAACCTGCCACTCCAGAAATCCAGGAGATTGCTAATGAGGTGAGTCGATGCGCCCCACTAAAAGGGTTGATCCAAAATCTAGTTCCTAGGTTGGCCCTGTGTTGTGTGTGTGTGAACATGAAAACCAAAACGCTGGGAAATGTGTAGCTTTGTTCAGGGTTTCTTAAAACTAAAAGTCTTTTTAGCTGAAACCTCTAATAATCCCGAACTGTGAGAGTGATCTTGAGCAAGTCACATCCCTTCTCTGAGCCTCAGTTTCCCCATTCGTAAAAGAATTTATTGGAGCATCTCTGAAGCTTTTATAATGTATGATTGATTCTAGGATTACTAATTTAGTTTCTGGTGAAACTTTTCTAATCTCAGCAAGTGGAGCCAACATGTAATTAAACTCCAAAGTTGTTAAAGATTTGACAAACTAGATTTCAAATGTGCTGCAGGGAATTTTTTTTTTAATGCGTTGAATGAAGAACAACATTGTAAAGTCAATTCACTTACAAACTTCCTACAAATCTAACTAAACAGAAAACTTTTGTCTTTTAGTATTTAGGAGATGATTAAACTCGTAGAAAAGAGAAGTGACATGCTCGATGATGACTCCAAAATTGCTTATGGTGAAAATAGAACCCTTAATGTTTTACGCAAACTAAAACATTTTTTTCTAAATGTTGTTTGATTAGCTATCACCTAAGTAATAAAAATTTATTATATTGCATATTTAATGAAATGAAAATACATATCAATTACTATTTTAGGTTTGTATCATTTTCTATTTTCTTATATCATTCCCTCTTGCTTTTTCTCTCTGCAACTTCATTCTATGACAGTGTTTGCAAACAAGATCAGCTTCTTGTGTAAGTGGAAGAGATGGGATCCTCTATGTTAGGGCACTGGGAAGCTCTCTAAGAGATCAGATGCCTGGATTTCTACTGCTCAGTCTTTGGGGCTGAATATTTCCTTTCTAAGAGTTCTTTTAAAAAATAAATACCAAATAAACAGGACAAACAAACAGAGACTCATGGTTACCAGTAGACTATTGGTTACCAGAAGGTAGGGGAGAAGGGGGAGGTAGATGAGGCAAAGAGAGTCAAATATGTGGTGACAGAAATCTAACTATGAGAGGTGAACACGCAATGTAAAAATATATATGCCTTACTGATCAAGTGTACAGCTGAAACTTATTGGATTTTGTTAACCAATGTCACCATAAAAAAAAAGTTTAAAATAGTAATAAATAAATAAACAGAATTTGAAAATAAATAAATAAATAAATACCTTAGAGGATTTTTTTTTTTTTTTTGGAGAAGACAGTATTAAGTCATTAATGCCTTCATCTGAGTCTCTGTATAAGGTTAGTGTTCTCAAACTTGAAAGTGCACGTGAATCAGTCAGTGGGGCGGGGTGGGGTGGGGAAGGGAGCTGTTAAATGTGTATTCTGACCCAGTAGGTCTGGGTGGGCCTGATATTCTGCATTTCCAACCACCTGGAAGGTGAGGCCCATGCTGCTGTCCATGACCTCATTTGCCTGTAGGACCAGATAGATATACATGAAATTCTAAGTGGCTGGTGGGAGATGAGCTTTCTAAACTCAGAGTGCTGCAAAAAAATTTCTCAATTTCATTTGTGAAATGAATAAAACATCTCTTGCCCTACCGATCTCAGAACAGTAAAGACTAAATGAGATAATTTGCATAAAAATGACTTGAAAACTAGAAAGAAATATGCATTGCTGAGGCATCACAATTGCTTACTACAAACTGTTACCAGAAATCATCCCTGACCCTGGAAAATCCCCCTGGGACTCTCCAGGGGTGGGGCTGGAGAGGCAATAACACAGGTTTGAAAAATTGAAGGTGCAAAAATTTTTAATGATTGTTAAAAAGCCTATATCTTGGTGAGCAAGAATTTTTTAAAATAAGAAGTTATCAAAAAACCGTGTGTTGTTACTAACACTCATCTGTGAGTCACATCTTAAATTACAAACTTAATTTGAAATTGTGTTTCTTGCTCCTCATCTCAGGCTCCGATCCTTTCTGAGAGGTAGAATGAGGGTTAGGTATTTACAGCAGCTCCCTCACCCCAGAAAGCTGCTTTGCAGTTTTAAAAACCTTGTCCTTCATTCAGCCTCTCATTTGACCTTTATAAGCCCAGGAGCAGGGAGGAAAGGCATCATGCCCATTTTTCAGATGATAAAACTGAGATTCGAAGAGGTTAATAACCACCTGGTTAAGAAACTAGCGTATCTCCAGATTTTTGACCCCCTGTCTTTTCCACTATACAGTGGCAGGAATATGCAGAAGCATGTGAGGTGAGAGACATTACCATGTGGCAAACTTGCCTTCTCTGTGAAAGCAGCCAGCCTCAGATTTAAATCAATACGAGAAATGAATATTAATAAATCCTTTCTTGAATATCCCTTTGGCGCCGAACAGCACATTAAATGTAGAAGATACATAAAGACAAAGAAGTGGCATCTGCCCTGGAGGAATTTATAGTCTACCTAGGGAAGTCAAACTATCTGGAACACATAAAACAATCTCCAATTAAGTACTTTTTCATAATCATAGGTTTAGGACATTAGAGATTGTTTGTCAAACCTCCTTCCTTTAAGTGAATAATTACTGTGTGATAGTTCAGCTGTTCTGGTGTTAAACTCCTAATTATCATTTATCTTCCCTCTCTCACAGGAGGGAGCCCTAGGGAACAATCCCCAATTAAATGTTAGAAGATAGAGGAATAGTCAATTTAGAAAGCACTTTACAGTTTAGAAACCATGGTCATATCAACTGTATCATTTAGTCCCCACAAACTACCCCAGGAGGCAGGTATTACTATAAGCAATTTTAGGTAAATAAATTTAATCAACACCTTCTCCAAGATTATAGAATTAGTTAGGTCCCCAGGCAGGGCCAGGAATTGGGTAGGTGTTGGTAATCACATACCTGCTATGATCTGAGGGAGTCTGAGGAAAGACCACCACTATCTGTCATTTACCTTATGGTTTTATTCTTTTTATTATTTTTTGATGGATTTTTATTTTGAAAAGTCACCTGTTAAAATGTAAGTATTCTTGGAGGAGCTGGCGTTTATCAGTTTTACCTGTCCTTACAGAGAGCTTCTTAGTGTAATGCCAGCTGAAGGAAGAATGTTGTTAGGGAGAGAAGGATTGGAGGGTGGAAGCCATCACACAGAGAGGGAAAAGCATTAAAGAAAAACGATAACTTCAGGTTAAAGGAATTTGATATCAAAATGAAAGAGGGATATTGAATGAGGTCAGAAAGAGAAGAAGATCAAACAAAGGGCTTGGGGATGAGAAGACTTGAACGCTTTGCAGGCAGAAGAAAAGTTTCCTGATTCTGAAGATAACAGAGACTGGTTGATAATTGTGGGATCATGTACTAAAGGATGCTAATGGTACTTGGGTCCAAAGTACATCTAGAAGAAACTTCCTCTTCCAAGATTTTCTGTATTAGTTGAGCATCTTTGCCATATTCCTCTTCTGTCTTCTTTCCTATTTGGGGAGACAAGTTGTCATGAGAAGACTCTTCATTCAGAAAATATTGATTATGGACACAGTACTATGTGAATTGCTATAGGAGAGAAGGTATTTAGATAGTCTCTGCCCTCATGAAAGTTTACAAAGTAAACTGGAGATAAGAGATACATAAAAGGAAATAAAGAGCTATATATGGCCCCATTTATGAAAAGCCATAATGTATGTAATTAAGGACCAAATGAATAGCCCTACCAGCAAAAGCTTCTGGACCATTATTGTCGATCTACTATCTTAAATCATTTATTTAAACACACACACACACACACACACACACACACACACACATTGGGTGAGAATTCTGATTATGCTTATGTACAGAAAAGATGTTGTTTCAATAATTATTTTTATAAATAAGAGCTATCACTACACATGCACAGGTGTGCGTGCACACACACACACACACACACACACATACACACGCACACCCCCGAAGTCAAACCTGATTGCTGAATATCATTCCTGGCATATGCACAGATCATGATTTTTGTCTGTCAGGACACCACGCAAACACACCATCCACATACCATTAGGGACACACCCCAGCATGTCATGGCTCTCATTCACACACAAATTTGTGTTCTACTCTCTGTCTGCAGCCTCCTCATCAGTCACCTCTTCCACTGCTCCACACCCAGAGAACCTGCCATTCAACCACACCAGAATCCTTCAGGCACTCACCCTCCCATTTTCATGAAAACACGCATAGGATCATTCATCCAAACTGTGACGCATGGATCCCTACACTCCTCCACCCCAGATTTCCATGACCCCATGAGTTCTGACATAACAATCCTCAAAGAGAGATCGTTCCCACTGCCACCACTTCCTCCTCAGCTTCTGCTCCAGGTTCAGAAAACTTTGCTCAAGGAAGATGCAAAACTCACCCATTATAAATCTATGAATTCATGCCAGCAAACAACCGCAGCAGGACCTGGGGCTGCCAGAATATCCTCTCAGTCTTATCCTTTTGGTCCTTTTCTAGAAACCCCTCTCTCCCCTCAGTTTTTCAGTCTCTTTCATCCCCACAGCCCCTCCAGCCAGTGTCTCAGTTCCTCTCTTAGAAGACTGCAGTCATCCTGTGTAAGAACATCCTGATTTACTTATCCCCTGCTAAGTGCCATCACTCCTGCACACCGTGTGCCCCATATTTCCCTCTGCCTCAAAACATAGAGAACAAATGTCCACAGGTCACCTCTCATTAGCCCTACTGTACTTCCATACTGCTACTCAAACTCTCCTTTCTAACTCTGTAAAACTTCTCAAAATATGGCCTATCCAGGTTACCACCATTATCTTTCTATCCATTCTTTCCTAAATTACACATAGTCCAAATGAATCTGCAGAATGATTATAAAGAGGGGAAATACCTGGGTGTGTGGTACAGCATGGATGGAATCCTCAGATCCCAGAGAACTAACAGCGCTCCAAGAGTCATGCTCTGCAGCCATAAGAAATGCTTGAGCAGCTTTGGAGTCAATGTATTCTACCAGGTGCTCCTCCCTGGTAGCATCCTTCCCCCGGCTGGAGCCCAAGAAATAAACCTACATGGTTTCTTCCAGCGCTTCAGCCACCTCCATGCATGGCAAGCTGAGGAAGGTGAGCACCGACCGTGTTCAGCTCAAGATCTGTCTATTTACCACCAGGCTCTCGACCACCACTTCCAGCTGGCCTTCACCCTCCTAGCACCCATCCTGGGAGGGGTCTTTCAGCATCAGTCTGTCTTCTGAAACTTAAGGTTTCACTGGCCAGCTTCTTCCTATGCTGTCCCTTTTCCTGCTCCTTGGCTTAAATCTCATCACCCCACGTTCATAGAATCCAACATGAGAATAATACAAATCTGTTTTACTGGAAAGGGGGAGCAAGGCTACAGGTTACAAGTACAGTAATTTCTCCATATCCACAAATTTCGCATCTGTGGATTTAACCAACTATAGATCAAAAATATTCAGGAAAAGAAATCCCAGAATGTTTCAAAAACCAAGACTTAAATATGCCACATGTCAAAACCTATGCCAAACCCACATGAATGAAGTATGTGTACGCAAACCCTCCTGTAGCCTGCATGCAAAAATAGGTTATATGCAAATTTTGTACCATGCCAGTTTATATAAGGGAATTGAGTATCTGCAAATTTGGATGTCTGCAGGAGTCCTGGAACCAGTCTTCTGAGGATTCCAAGGGACGATTGTACAGTGAGCCTGAAATCAGGACACACACTCTGACAGATGCCAGGGCACTTACAGAAACCAGGATATTTGAAATCAACTCTCTCCTGGAAAATTCTGGATTTGTGGACTGTATAGATACAGTGAAAGTTTATAGACTTAGATCTATTTCTAGGACAGGTAGAAATAAAACTTCTGATATAGGGTAAAAACATGACAAAAGACTGGAAACCAGAAGGAATACAGATAATTGCAACAGGTAAATCAGATACTTATCAGGCAAGGGAATTAAAAACGTGAAATAACTATAATTACTAATTTTTCAACCTTATGCAGTCATGTTCTCCTCACAGTCTCAGGTTCTTCACTTGTAAAATGAAATTTAAATAGATAATTTTGGGTTTAATGTAGAGATTAACCCTTTCCAATTCAGCACCTAACCTGTCTGGTAACCAGTGTCATCCAAAAAGTGTCGGGACAGACAGCAACAGGACAGTAACTCCTATCCTCACTGACTTCTCTCCCCACTCTTCACTTTTCTTGTCTCTCTCTCCTGTACTTTACCTCTTTTATCTGTTTTCTTTTCCCTCCACCATTTGTCCTCTTACTTTCTCCACTTAGAGCTTCATTTCTCATCTCAAGAAAGCAATCCAATTCTTCCTATCTATTCTGAAGACTGCAGGAGAAATGGGTGGTGGTCCCTAAGGTGCTGGCCCTTCAAAGTGGCCTGAGAATGCCTACTTTGTAAATGTCTATGTCTTTGAGAACAGTTCTAGTACCCAAACTGAGGCACCAATAAAAAAAGATTAGAAATATTTGCCCACTGATGAGAAGGACTGAATGGCCTCACTGAAGCTGTATATGCACGTAAAAGGCTTCGCTGAAGGTCAGGGCAGGCCCACAACTTCCCAATAAACAAGGTGTATCAAACACTCACATTTATGTCCTTTTCTCTCTAAATGATAGAAAGGATTTGGGGGGTGGGGAGGGTGCAAACTCACAGATATAAAGATAACAGAAGATAGGCAAACACCACGTCAGAGATATCAACAAAACTTCGAAGCTGGGAAACAGATGAACTTTGGGGAATGACTGGCCATCTGGACAGAGCCTCAGCCACAGAGGGGAATGTCTGAGTCAGAAGCCAGCAGATTTAGGCTGCAAAACTCCAAAATGCCTCAAGCACTAGCAATGCCAGAAACTTAGGAAGACGAGAGATATGGGGCTAAAACCTAGAGAATTGATGAGAGAGTTGTATGAGGACAGTCAAGACTGCCCCAGATTCTTCTCTCTCACTATCCTCTACCTGGAAAGACAAGCTATATTTCCTGTCCTCCACCAGGGCAGAGACTGGAGCTTTACTCTTAGCAGAAATTAAGTCAGAGACCGTAATGCACACTGGCACGTTAGGCCCAGTTGAGAGCAGGAACGAAGGACCTACACTGAAAACCAGTGGATTCGTAAGTTTACATATTGAATTGGAGATTCCCTACTCCCTTCTTATCCTTGATTCAAGAATGCTGGCATCTATGCTTATATCTCTCTGTGGTGGACAGAATATGGCCCTCCAAAGTTATCCACATCCTAATCCCTGAAGCCTATAAATATGTTACCCTACATGCAAAGGGACTTGCAGATGTGATTAAGAGTCTTGAGATATATGATATTATTTCTGCAATTTTGGGTCTGAAATTATTTCAAAATAGAAAATTTTTAATAAAGTAGTAATTATTGCTCTCTACCAGTCAAAACATTACCATATAGCCATATTACCATTTATCATACTGAGTTGATTATAAATCAGCCTAAAGTAATAAAATTTAATATTTTAGTTAGCTCATGAAAACTTATTAATGATAGGTGTTTTCTTTTAAAAACTGAAAATAGCTCATAGATCTCATTATTATCTTTGAGCACTTTTAAGAATATAAGGTCCCAAGATTTGTAAATCATATAAATGGAGTCTATTATAGCTTTGATAATTTGTTTCTTCTTTTCTTTTCTTAAGGTTAAACCACAGCTTGAAGAAAAAACAAATGAGACTTATGAAGAATTTGAAGTTGTAGAATACAAAACTCAAGTGGTTGCTGGAATAAATTACTACATTAAGGTTAGAGTTCAACATCTACTTTGGCACTAAGACATTATATTTATTACATTATGTGACGTTCCAAACTGTCACCTCTACCATATAATTTTTTCCTTGTCCTGTCCTAAATTAAGATGTCTATCTAGCATACTTCCCAAGTGATAGACTCTCAAATTTAGCAGATGATATTATATTTATAGAAAGCCCTCTTCTAATGATTCTTAATTTCCAGAAATTGTATAGAAAAAGATTTCATAAAAGCTCAGATTATGTTTAGGTTGTGACTGTGGCTGTTTCTTATGAGAAGGGGAAGCTTGAAGGCCTGGGCTGGACCAGATGCTATCTTGAAGGTTATTCTACCTCAAAGTTTTATGATTCTACATGTCTAAATTAAGTGGATTTAAGGAATAATTTGAATCATTAGCTGGGAAAATAATTTAAACCACTTTTTTCCCTTTACATAGCATTTTGATTAATATAATTTAAATAATTTTTACAAATCAAACAAATGCATTCAACTTGTGGCACTGTAGGTATAGTTTAATGCAGTGAAGCATTAAAAATATTTAAATTAATTTTATACCCACATCAAAAATTTAAATGATACATTGATCCAGTTCTAATTTAAGAAAAAACTTGTATAGTTGTTAAGGGGGAACCTATTCAGCAAGTCAACCATAGATATTTGGGAGCCACTTTTGTCCTTTTGTGCTGAGAAGACGATAATTCTGATTTAACAAATAATAACAACAGACATTCAAATGTCTATTGTACTTAATCTTTACTAAATTGTTTGACCAAGGCATAGTCTGGCTAATTTCTCTTTAACAAACAACTAACTACTTAAGATATAAAATTTTTTTAGGAAAAATAAAATAAAATAAAATAAGTGGTGCTAACCAGATCAGCATGAGAAAATTACAATACTGGGTTATGTAAATGGATCAGCCCAGTTCTACCATATTTGAGCTCCTAAAATATGCCAGGTGCTGGGGCGGGGCCCATGGAGGAGAGCCTGCCCTGTGCTCAGAAAGCAATGGCGTTGTTTCCTCCTTTCTCAGTCTGCTGTCTTCATAGCTAGGAAAGAACGTTTTCCAATTAAAAGGTAATTTTGTTCAAAGATAAGAAACGTTCCACTAAAATGGGGATCATTATTTTAATAATTTATGATTAGCTCAAGTGTATAACTTTCACATATTAATTAGCTCATGTATTTCTTAAAAAGCTCATCAGAAAACTATCTTGAAAATTTCTTCCATTAAGATCACCTGCCCAGTCTTAACCACAGTCTCTTCCCTTCCCTTCTCTTCCTTTTTCTTCCTTCCCCTTCCCTTTTCTCCCCTCCAACCCTTCCTCCCTCCATCTCCTTCCTTCTGCTACTGGATTATAGCCAATGACCCCAGCTCCCTCAGTACTTCCTGTTGGTCTAGCTGTCATTCCCTTTGCTCTGAGCCACTCTCTAGATTTAAGGTCTTACCAGTGATGGGACCGTCTCTGCTCTTTCTCAAGTACCTATCCTGAGGCAGGTGTTAAAAAGAAAGGATTGCAGGCTTTGGTGTTGGACAATCTTGGGTCGGAACACTTGTTTGACTTGTTTCATTTGTCAAAACCTGTGTGATGGCAGCTCCTCATCTTCTCTGAGCCTTCATTTCCTTATTTCCACAATGCAGATAATAACCTACTCCACAGGGTATTGTGTGGAATAAATGAACTAGAAATTTACTGAGCACTTAAAAATATGCCAGACAGTATTCTAAGAGCCAGGCATGTATTGTCTCATTTAATCCTCTCAACAAATCTGCAACATAAGTATGCCCATTTCTCTTGTTACAGATGAGCCGATTGAGTCCCAGGGAGGTGAGGTAACTAACAAAGGTCACACAATTATAAAAGCAGTGTCAAGATTTGAACCCAGGTAGTCTGACACTTCACTGTTGGTTGTGCCACCCCTAATAATGTATGAAGAGGCTGGCACTCTGTTCCAAACACAGAATAAATGCTTTTAAAAGTTTACACCATACAATGAAAAAAACATAGATATTAGAGTCCGGATTTGAATTTTGGCTCTGTCATTTATTAGCTGAGAGATCTATGGAAAATTATTTAACCTCTCTTAATCTGCTTTTACCTCTGTTAAACCATCATTTTCCCACCTTTCTTCAGGCCCATAAAAAGAAGTAAATATAATAGGTATATAAAATGCTCACCAGAGTGTCGAACTCATAGTAAATATTTGATAAATGGCATTTGTTAAATTAGGTTAGGAAGGGATATCAGAGCACAATAAATATTATTCGAAGACAAAACTTTTATTGTCTCAACCAAGAACAACAGTGGAAATTCTTACCATGATTTTCTAGGCCTATGATTCATACCCAAACTACCATTTCAATCTTCATACCCATGACTTCTCAGCAAGGTCCCTTTGCTTTAGAAGAGAGACCAGACTGCCCATTCTCTGGGCCCTGCTCTGTCCTACCAGCGAACATTTATAAAGTAGATTCTAGTCTAGATATGCGAACCACAATCTCGAATTTTCTAGGACAATTCTGAGTTTCCTATCCCTTCTTAAACCATGTGGCAAATAAAGTGTCCCAATATGGGAGTCAGAATAACCAAAAGGGTTGCTCTATGCATCTTTGAAAGTGAAATGTCCAGATTATAGGAAAATATAGAATAAAATAAACCTAAGCCCTACGCCTCTTACCATGGCTTTAGCCTGCCCTTTCTCTCATAAAATAAGATGATAGATTTATGAAAAACAGGAGTCTAAGAATGGTGATGTAGGAATGCTGTTCCAGAAAAGCTTATTTCAATGAAATCTTCAGAAGTTTGTAGATGTTTCACTTGTCGTAGATCCATGCGAATGAATCTTTTTCTTTTTTTTTTTTCTTTTTTTATCTTTCAGGTACGAGTAGGTCATAATAATTATGTTCACCTGAAAATATTCAAAGCACTTCCTCAACAAAATCAGCCTTTGACACTTACTGGTTACCAGACTGACAAAAGCAGGGACGATGAGCTGACAGGCTTTTAGTGACATGTTCTAAAAGTGATCTGAGTCCTTTCCTTGGCTACTGATTAATGATTCCTGCTAATAAATGCAACTATCAATAAAGAAACTTTCCTTTTTAAATAAATTAATTGCTTTAACTATTTGTCTGTTGTATTAAATTAATTACCTTTTTTCTCAAACTCAACGTTACTACTTTAGAACAGAAATTCCATATAAATTGATGTCAATGGAAATCTTGTGAAAATTAGGCCTAATGAAACTGGCTAAAGGATAACAACACCATTGCCCCACGCCCACCATAGGCAGGCTACACAGTGGGCCATCAGTGCCCTGTGGTTGCTGAGAATCCAACATTCCATCTCCACTCTCACATTTCAAATTTAAATCATGTATTTTACAAAATATACTTCTATTTTGAAACAATCTCAAATTTACACACAAGTTGCAAAAAAAAAAACTTTTCCCCCACATTTGAGAGTAAATTACCTACAGTGATTCCCCATCACCAATAAATACTTTAGTTTGCATTTTCCTACGGACAAAAAATATATTCTCCATAATAAATGAAATACAACCATCAAAATCAAGAAATTAACATTGATACATTTGCTAGCATCTAATGTGCAGACAACATTCAAATTTCTCTAGTCATCCCAAAAGTGTCCTTTATTGCAAAAAGATCTAGTCCAAAACCATGTGTTTCATTTAATTGCTGTTTTCCTTTGTTAACACCTTTATCGAGATATAATTTGCATACTATACAATTCGCCCAATTACAATACACAATGTAATGTTTTTTGTTATATTCAAAAATGTGTGCCACAATCACCAGTTTTAGACATTTTCATCACCTTAAAAACAAACTCCATACCCTTTAGCTATTATTCCCCATCATCCCCCATGCCACCACCCCCGAACAACCACTAATTTACTTACTTTCTGTCTCTATAGATTTGCCTATTCTAGACATTTCATATATATGGAATCATACATATGGTCTTTTGTAACTGGCTTCTTTCACTTAGTAAAATATTTTCAAGTTTCATCCATATTGTAGTGTGCACCAATATTCTGCTTTATGGCCAAATAACATTTCATTTTATGGATATGCTACATTTTTGTTTGAGTTGATTACACCTTTTGACTATTATGAACAATGCTGCTATAAACATTTGTGCACAAGTTTTTGTGTATACATATGTTTCCATTTCTCTTGGGTGTAGTTGTTGGTTCACATGGTAACTCAATGTTTAATTGTTCAGGGAAATCACAGACTGTTTTCCAAAGCAGCTGCACCATTTTACATTTCCACTGCAGCATATGAGAGTTTGGATTTTGACACATCCTCATGAACTTTTGTTATTATCTAACTTTTTGAAGCTAGTCATCCTAATGGGTGTGGAGTGTTATCTTATTGTGGTTTTGATGTGCATTTCCCTGATGACTAATGTCAAGCATCTTTGCATGAGCTTATTATCTATTTGCATATCTTCCTTGGAGAAGTGTCTACTCAGATCCTTTGCCCATTTTTTAATTGAGCTATTTGTCTTTTTTTTTTATTGAGCTGTAAGAGTTCTTTGTGTATTCTGGATACAAGTCCCTTATCAGATACCTGATTTGCAAATATTTTTTCCTATTTTGTGGTTGTCTTTTCATTTCTTGATGGTGTACATTGAAAAACAAAAGTTTTTAATTTTGATGATACCTGTTTTCTCTTTTGTTGCTTGTTGTGTCAGATCTAAGGATCCTTTGCCAAAACCAAGCCTAGGATGATTTACTCCTATGTTTTCTTCCAAAAGTTGCGTAGTTTTAGCTTTTATATTTAGGTCTTTGGTCCCTTTTGAGTTAATTTTTATAAATACATGAGGTAAGGATCCAATTTCATCCTTTTGTACATGGCTATCTTAGTTGTTCCAGCACCATTTGTTAAAAAGACTATTCTTTCCTACATTGTATTGTCTTGGCTCCCTTGTTGAAACCAGTTGATCATAGGCACATCACTTCATTTCTAGACTCTCAATTCTAGACCATTAATCTATGTGTCTATCCTTATGCCAGTTTCACACTTTCTTGATTATTGTTGCTTTGTAGAAAGTTTTAAAATCAACAAGTGTGAGTCCTCTAACTTTTCCCTTCTATTTCAGGAATGTTTTAGTTCTCTTCTGGATCTTTTGAAATTCCATATGAATTTTAGAATTAGCTTATAAGTTTCGACAAAGAAGTCAGCCAGGATTCTGATAGCGATTGTTTTGAATCTGTAGATCAGTTTGTAGAGGAGAGCCATCTTAACAATATTAAACTTTCCAATCCATGAATATAAATTGTTTTCTCAGTTATTTATATCTTCTACAGTTTCTCTGAACAATTTTTAATAGTCTTCAGAGTATAAGTTTTATACTTCTTTTGTTAAATGTATTCCTAGTATTTTATTCTTATGGATGCTATTATAAATGGAATTGTTTTCTAATTTCATTTTGGCTTGCTAACTAATATGTCTAGAAATACAATTGATTTCTGTATATTGGTCTTATATTTTTCAGCCTTGCTGAACTTGTATATTGGTAGATTCCTTAGGATTTTCAAATATTACAAGATCATGTCATCTGCAAAGAGAGAGAGTTTTATTTCTTCCTTTCCAGTACAAAGTTAAATAGAAGTGGTAAGAGTGGATATCCTTGTCTTGTTCCTGATCTTAGGGGGAAAGCATCCAGTTTTTTTGCCATTTAGTACTATGTTAGCAATGGAATTTTTGTAGATGCTTTTTATCAAGTCGAGGAAATTCTCTTCTAGTTGCTTGAGTATTTTTTATCATGAAAGGACATTGAATTTTGTCAAAAGAAATTTTCTGTACCTATTGAGATAATCATGTATTTTTGTTTTTTAGTCTATCGATGCAGTATATTACATTAAACATTAATTGATTTGGAGATTATAAACCGACCTTGCATTCTTAGAATGAATCTCTTGTGGTCTTGGTGTATAATTCTTTTTTATGTGCTAGATTTGATTTGCTAGTGTTTTGTTGGGGATTTTTGTATTCATGTTCATAAGAGATATCGATCTCTTTTCTTGTGATGTTTTTGTTTGGTTTTGGTATCTAGGTCTCATAGAAAGTGTTCTTCCCTTTGCTATTTTTTGGAAGACTTTGTGTAGAATTGGTATTAATTCTTCTTTAAATGTTTAGTAGAGTTCAGCAGTGAAGCCATATGGGCCTGGGCTTTCTTCGTGGGAAGTTTTTGATTACTAATTTGATCTCTTCACTCATTATAGGTCTACTTAAATTGACTATTTCTTCTTGAGTTGGTTTTGGTAATGTCTTTCTAATAATTTGTCCATTTCATCTATATTATCTAATTTATTGGCATATAATTATTCATAGTATCCCTTCCTTGTCCCTACCTAATGAATTTTGGACTGAATTGTTTAGGAAGGAGATGGGAAAAAGAATGGAAGAAAGGAGGAAGAGAACAAAAGGGATGGAGAAAGGAAAGAGGAAAGGGGAAAGAGAAGAGGAAACTTTTTTTAAAGATGCCCTAAATAACATCTCCCTCTGTGTTCTGCACTCTGCTCACCACCCTACTAGTGTCACTTGCCAATCCCTCTGTCCCCAAATAATAATAATAATAATAGTATATATTAAGTGCTAATTATATGTCAGATAGTGTTCTAAAGACTCTATGCATATTACTGATTTAATTCCCATAACAACTTTATGAGGTGTAAATATTGTTATTACCCCCTTTTTATAGAAATCAGAGTGTAGAGAGGTTAAGATACTTGCCCAAGGCTTCATGGCTAGTTAATAAAGTGAGGATATGATCCCAGACTGTCTGCCTCCAGGATTAATGCTCTTAACCCCTATACTCTACTAACACAAGCTCAGAATTTATTTACTCAATTCTTCTGACCCCTGAAGGAGATAAGCTAGTGGGAGCTTGAAATAGTGATGTTTTTTAATAACCACTGCCAACTCTAAATGAAATTGTCCTATTCATCGGCCTTCAGCACCTAGCACATAGACATTTAGTTCAATAAGTAAACTAAAAACCCTCCACTGGCCTCCTGGCATTAATGACATATGGCTCCTAGTGATAGGGACTACCAGAGATGACCCCACTGGTGCAATAACAGGACTCCCTTTCAGAGAAACGTAAACACGTACACGAATACTTATAGCTGTATACACATAGCAGCTGGTCAAAGAAATACAAACTCCATAATTTGCTTGATCAGATTTATTTTTACTTTATCCTGATTTGGGTATAGAAAGTCTGAATACGTCACATGTTTAAGAATTCATCTAATAAGGGACATACAGAACCTAAGCAAAGACAATTATAGCACTTCACTGTCAGAAATAGAAGACTTGAATAAATGGATAAATACATCCTGTAGCTGGTTAGGTAGACTTCACGTTAAAGAGAACGCAATAATAAGTAGGAATAAATAGGAAAGAAGATCAAGTAATGTGTGCAGCGATTTTAAATCTTGACTACATATTAGACTGGCTTAATATAGATTTTTAAAAATCCAAGTTGGAGTCACACTTGAGATCGATTAAATAAGAATCTCTGGGAAAGAGTCCAGGTGATTCTAATGTCAGCTGTGTTGCGTACTATTGTGATTTAAAGGAAAAAGGAAACAGGCTTAATGGAAATACTTGCCCAAATGGAATTGAAAATATATGTCAAAGTTAAAAAAATTCTTTCAAAATATTTCACTGAGAGTATAAAACAGAATAGATGATGGGAACAGAAAAAATATATATGTCAGAAACATAAACCAAATCTGTTTAAGGCAGGTAAAATAAAAAGTGTGAAAATAATTGTTTATTTACTAAATGCTGTTGAAAATTTACATTTTGGGAGGAGATAATCATTTGGATCCACATTTCATATATATCACAATAAATTACAAAGTGGCTAAAAAGTAAAAACTAGAATAGTTTAAAAACAATTTTAACCTAGAAGATGGCTTTTTAAAAGGGATTGGCTTAAAAAAAAAGATATTTGAACAATTAGACTTATTCCCCAAGAATTGCTGGAATTCCCAGAGTAAAATATAGAAAACAGACTTACAACTAGATAAACCATTGATGAAAAGAGTTTTCAAAAGTGGTTGGCCATTTAGGGCTTATCCAAATAAAGGAGCATGTTTCCACTACAGCTCTGACTTCCCTTAGCACTATTGCAACCAAAGGGGAAAAAAATACATTTCTAAAGCATTTCCCCCACCAAGTCTGAAATTGAATCTGAGAGCAAGAATTTGTACTTTGTTACAAAAATTATTTTGTCTAACCCTAAAGAGACAGAGAATGCACTGTTGCCTCACTAGGGTGAGGGACCCAACCCCAGCTGTCTATCAGGCACTCTCAGAATTCTCTGCGTGTGTTAAAATGACTGGAATCGGGCCAATTGAAGGCTTAGAGGACAAATTGTGCAAAGGGTTGTAGGCAGTGCCTACTTGGTTATCTTGGGAAATAGGTTTTGCCACTTACCTGAGTGAATCAATCATTCTCTGCCTGGTTTCTTATTTAGGAGAAGGCCAAAGACTTCCTGGACCCTGGAGGCTTCTGACGCTTCCCTTGCCCAGACTTAAAGTTCAGACATAGTGAAGGTATCCCAGGAAGCTGTCCAAGCACATCCCTCGTGCTCCAAACAATGTGAAAAAGAATTGGATGAGGAAAAAAATGCCTTAACGTCAATGGATTATTTAAACATGGAGATATTGCTCAGCCATCCGACTCACTGGAAATGTTCTTGATAGGCTCCTTTGGTTCAACATAATTTAATTTATTTTGTGTAATGCAGAAATTTATCATAAAGATGCAGCTGGTTGGATGGGAATCTAGGAAATGCCAAACAACCAGGCCTCATGGGGAAGAGGGACCCACACAAAACCAGGTCTCACAGCCAGAACCAGAATCCAAGGCAGCTCTAAGTACTGAGGCGCTGTGGTGGTAGGTTTTTACTCTAGGGCTCCGTCATTAACGGTCTCGGCTATTCTTCAAGCAGCTATCTGCGTCTCTGTGTCCACTCTTCCATCAGCTCTAGCTGGCATTCTCTCTTCTATTCTTTAAAACTTTTCTCTGTCTCATGCTGTACATCCTCACAGCTCCTGCTTTCTCAGAATGTTGTACTATCATAACCCCTATTGTATCCCATCGCCACTCTCCTTCAAGCTTCACCTTGCACTGCTAACTACATCATTCTCTCAGTACTTCTCAGTTCAAAGCCTTGAAGAATTTGATTGTCCAGATGAGGACATGTCACAGAACATTGGCCAACTTAAGCTTTGGCAGTTTGGGCGGGGGCGGGGGGCGGGGGCAATTGCAGCAGGATAGTGTGAAATGGGCTACCAAGCGTTGCTCTTTCAGCAGGAGCTGTGGACCAAAAAGTCTTCCCTAGAAAGGGCTCTGGTGTGGCAGGTATCCAACCCACATGACAAGTATTTAGATGGATTGACAAATGGATGGACAGACAGACAGAAAGGAATACTTTGTCCTTAGAGAAGTAAGGCATGATTGATTAGGGAGAGACAAGGATTTAATGTGGGTTAAACAACTGAGCAACGAGAGAACTGCATTTTCATGTTAAAATATTTGAATGAGATCTGATCCCAGTCCTTAGGAACCAAGTAGTGGATAGGTCCTGGTTGAGCGAGGTATCAATGCCAAGTCTTCCTTCTGAGGGAAATGAGATGAATTTTCCCCAACTTCCTTTACACACATCTGGCTCTTCCTTCATATAGCCCTTTGCCTTTCCCTGTTAGAATCTTCCAAGGTTAGAATCTCCCAAATCACATCAAACACTTAGAATGGTGCCTAATTTGTAGTAAGCAGTGAGAAAATGAGTTATTAGTAGCATATTCTTCATTCATTGAACAAATATTTGAACAATGTACCATCTATGGGAGGCATTTAGCTGCATGGAACAGAATCCTAAATATAGAGACTTAATCAAATAGGTTAACCATTCCTGTTACATCCCTGAGTAAACAGATAAAAATCCCTGCCCTCACTTAATACCAAGTTTGGAGATACAGCCTGGGACTCAATGGCAACCCACAATGCCACCTAGAGTTCCCTCCTTTCTTCCATCTAGGATCTAGTCATCTTTACTATGTGGTTTTTATCTTCTTGTTTGTCACCACACAGGCAAATATTCTTCAACCTTGTCACTTCTAGCCACCCTAACCATACTCCTGGTGAAAGAAGGAACAATGACTTTATGAGGAAAGTTTCTCAGATATGTCTCCAGCAGTCTTCTGCTTCTGTTGTATTAACCAAAACTGTCTCACTGCTAACTGGGGCTGCAAAGGAAGCTGGGCACACTGCCACTCTTGACAAAATCAGGATTCTGTTGGTCAGGAAGGGGAAAATGGATATAGGGAAGAGAACTAGCAGTGTTTCAAGCTTATCCAGGCCAGGCATTGAGAATCACAGCACCAGTCCTCAAAATCTGGCCAGGGAGAGGCAAACCAGCAATCAGTGTAATAAAGATAATAATAGAGGTATTTTTCATAGGTTTATATGAAAGGGACACCTAATTTGTGTTTAAGAGGTCAGGAAAGGCTTGTTGAAAGAAGTGCTTAAAACTCTTACTAATATTTTGGCTTTCTTGTCCAACATAATACTATTGGGTAAATTAGGTTTCTTCTAGAAATGCTGCCCCTATCAGGAATAATCACTTTTTGACTATTCTCTTTATTCTTCAGAGCTCATGGTCAACTAAGTTTTTTTAAAAGAGTCAATCAAGGCTTAGCTATAAGGCAAAGTACACACCGAAAGCATTAGTAACTACATAATCTCTAACATATTTGATTAGATAAACCTTCCTTTAGGCAGAAAACTCATTTTTCTTGATTTGAAAGGAGATCACACATTTGACTAATCTCTCAGTTTACGTTATTCCTAGACAGTCTTAAGTAGGTAGTGAGGCACATAAGCAAAGACTATTGCTGTAGCACTGGTTACATTATTGCTTCATTTCTCTAAGTGATATCTTTGGATCACAACTTAAAAAAAGAGAATCGTTTATTAGAAAACTTCCTTTTTATTACTGAACATTTTGGTATATTTCAGTTTGTACTTATATCAGCTTTTCAAAGAAAAGGGCATTATAATATCTCTAATCAGCTGAAAACAGTCATTTGCAACCCATTCTCCACTCTCCATTCCTAAGTCCTCCAATATGTTTTTTGTTTGTTTGTTTATTTGTTTGTTTTTGCATGGAACATCAACTTTTAGTCCACCACACAATTTATTTCTTTACTATTGTCTATCTCCCTTCACTGTATGTAAACTCTTTAAGAGCAGGTATTTTTATCTGCTTTGCTCAGTGATATATTAGCAGTGTCTAGAATATGGAAGGCATTCAAATATGTTAAAATTGATTATCAGTGTTGCTTCTACGGCTATCTCCTGTCTTGTCAAACTCATCTTTGAACTTTTACATCGTTTCTTTCCCTTTTTTGCTAACTTCTACCTATTCTTCAAGAAAAAAAAATTCAATTGTTAAGGCAGCAATTACATACAAGACTTTGTTTCAGCACGCAAATAAACTTTTAAGAGCAATTCACCATCCTTCTTCATATCTGAGGCTTTAAATGCCATTCATCACAGATGAAATATACTATTCATTTATACTATCACTCCACATTGCCATAACCGCACACTTATTACATTGGAATGATTCAGGCATCGTAACCTAATTGGATGAGGCAGCTAGTATTTTAGCAGACCCAAAATTATGGAATGGCTGTTATAAATCCTTCCTAAGGACTCTGTTTCTGAATCCCTCCTGAGCATCAGGAAGATCTTTGTTGAGTCTTATTTTTATTCTTGCTATTTACTCATCCAATTACTAAACATCAACTTTGTTAGGCACCATTCATTAATAGGTAAGTCCTATCAAAAATTTTTACTGCCATAGAAAGTCTCTCTCATTGAGACTAGATTATAATCTCCACAGAAATAGGTCTTGTTTATCAATATCCCCAACAACTAATATAGTATCTGACCTATACCAAGAGCTCAGTAGTTTTACTGAAAGAATGGTAAGCACCTTATACTTTTATTGTTCACTTCCAAGTGCATAATCTGACAGTCAACATACTAAACACACAGGCCTATCTGCGACCCAGTTGGCCAACCCAACTGTACCAGAGGCAGGTGGCTTACGTATAAATCGTGGTAGGCAGAATCCTAAAATGGCTCTCCAAGATGTCCCACTCTAACCCTTCGGACTATGAATGTGAGACATTCTATCTGTGATGTTACATTACCTGGCAAAAGGGATTTGCAGATGTAATTAAGGCTATAATCAGCTGACTCTGAGTTAATGAAGATTATCGTGGTAGGCCTAAGCTAATCACAAACCCTTTAAAAGCAATTTGTATAGCTGATAGCAGAAAAAGAAGTCATATTCCAAGAATGGAAAGGATTCACTTTACTGTTGCTAGCTTGAAGAGAGAACAAGAATTGTGGGTAGCTTCCAAGAGCTTTAAGCGGCCCATGACAGGCAGCAAGGAAATGGGGACTTCAGTCTCATATAGCATGAGAATATGAATTTAGTCAACAAATTGAAGGTGGCTGGAAGCAGAGTCTTCCCCTAGAGACTCCAGACAAAAGGTCAGCCTGGCTGACAACTGGACTTCTGACCTACAAAACTGTAAAATAACAAACAGGTAAGCTGCTAAATTGTGGTAATTTGTTAGGCAGCAATTGGAAACTAATCCAGTTATCCTAAACTAGAAAGTGCTTTTTTGCAATGACCAAATCTTGATATTACAGTTTTTTACTGACTCACTTGAATTCTATTGTGCGACCCCTCCTCTGCCTTTCTCTTTTCTGAATTTTACTGCTTTCCTCTTCATTGTCCATGGAAACACTGTCTAGGAAAAAAAATTTCACCCAAAATTAGTTTCTGTGTATGAAAACAAGAGTTTCCTTGGACAGTACCCAGCCCATAACACTGCTTTTTTACTTAAGAGCAATAACTCAGAGACAAAGGGATAAAATCATCAGCGACTAAAAAAAGTCCATGTTCATACCAATAAATTTGTAAATATAAAAAAAGGTATAATACAAATAAAATCAGACTAAAATTATATTTAAATTCTCTTATAAGAACTTACTGTCTCAACTTGGAAAATAATCAAATAAATATATACACTGAGTCAGAAAATTATTTTAATAGTTACAAAACATTTTTTTTTTTACAGAATCGGTATAAAATAGCAGTTGATTTCTCCATAATTATTAGAATTGCTTATACTTGAGGTGGCTAAGTGAGGCTGAAATCAACAAAAGGTCTTGGACTGTTGGCTCAGAAATCATCTTAGGAAGCCCGCCTTGTTGATGTCTGTCATGCTTAGCTCTTATGAGATGACCCAGTCCTTTTTAAAAAAGCATCTTTTTATTCATTCTTTGGAGGCTTGAAGTGAATTCGGCAGCGTTCATTAAATACCTAAGATATTTAAACAGAAATAAGTCAATGAATTATCCTGTATAAATCAGGCCTGAAACTAAATTAAATTTGGCAAGGTTCAAGTGGACATAATCTTTTTTGTCAAAGGTCAACAATTTTAGGAAACAGTTTCCTCACCAGTTCAAACTGAGTTACCAGGTGCTAAGAGCACAGAAAGCTTTGATCCATTTAAAAGATAATTCTAATATTTTAATAAAATTTAAATCACTCAAGGAGAAAACTTATCACAAGCCTGCTTATCTAGTAACTAACATTTCAGTTCTAAGCTCTGGACCTATTTAGACAGACAAAAATACTACATAAATTTAAGATTAAGCTTTTCCCTCTTTTTTAATAACATAAAATTTATTTAGATATCTGTTGTGGCTTTCTAAATGAGTGCCTGATCATTCTTATAAGTACGCTTGAAAGGAGACCAATCTTTTGCTAAATTGTGTAAATTTATATAATGTTTTGTTCTATTTATTTTGCCCTCTAAAAATCTAAACAAATAACACGTCATAAATGTTTAAAAATGTTCTATGACTGTCTGTTAATATGAGCTTGTGTTAAATAAAAATTTTGATACAGCCTTTGATGGAATATAATGCAAGCATACAAAAGGATAAGGAAGCTCTTTATGTTCTGATTTAAAAAGATCTCCAAGATCTATTAAGGGGAAAAAATAACAGTGTGGATAGTACACTTCCATTAGTGTGACAAAGGGGGAAGTGTGTGTGTATACACACATACATAAAATTTTAAAAAGTGCAAATATCTGAAAGCATATACCAAAGTGAAAGAAAGTAGCTGAAAGAGAGAGATGAGAGGTAGAATTTTTACTGTATACTCTTTAATATTTTTTTTAAAGAAAAACCCTTTTAATCAAGTGTCTAAAAATTTTAGGTGTCCAAATTTTTTTAAAAAATATAAAAGACTAAAAGAATTTGGCATGGTTCAAGAGGACATAATCAAAAGAATTTCGATACACTCATACTTCATTAACATAAGAAATAAATCATTTTTAAGGTTTAAAAAAATGTTAGTCACTGTGGATCATAAAATAAAAGCAAAATCTATATACTGAGCTTTTAAGGTATTAGTATTAATCAGTTTCTTAAGCTGGGTGGTAAACACATGAATGCTTATTAACAATCTTTAAATTCTACATGTTACATGTTCCTTGACATGCATCACACAATTAAAAGAAAACATCGAAATTATATAGATTCTTTCTGGCCCTTTCATATTTAGTTCATCACATGTCAGTTCCCAGCCTGAGTTTCCTGACATTCCCAATGCTCAGACTAGGGGAGACTGCAGATTAGTGGCCTTGACATACTGGTTGGGATGATATACACAACTTGACTGAGCTCTAAATCCTCTCCCTAAATGACTTCCTAACCACTTTTGCTGGCCTACTGCACCATAGCTACATTTTCTTTTTGGAACAAGTAGGGAAATTCATTTTCTGTGAAATGGATAGAGTTTATTTCCTTTAAAACTAGTACTAAATCCAAAAATGTGTCACTCTTCCCACTACAATACATTTTACATACATCAACCTCTGCAGTGGATTTCTCAAACCAGTTATTCACTGTATCCCTCTCCCATCCCTTCCCAAATGTAAATTTTATCTCTCCGGAGAGTTTAAATGGACAAATATTGCCCAAATCTTCCCAGTAGCAAACACCTTATAACGTTGGTGGAAAGGACAGGACTAGGAAATCTTGGCAAAAGGACAGGATAAAGAAATGTGATAAAGAAAAGAAAATCAATTTTTATTCTGCAATTTATTCATGGCTCTGTATGTTAGTACATTCTAGTTTTTAGTTCAGTTAACCTCTCTCTGAATTTAAGCTCATTCTGTCAGTTATTTTCAAATTATAAAATAGAATTTTCAGTTCATTCTTTCAGATTTAATAGATTTTGCCCTTTAAAAATCATTAAAGTTTTAGATAGGGTATTTTAACAAATAATCTCAGTGAAGATTCTCAGTTAACTAGAGTAAAAACCTCTAAATATCAAATATGCCCATAATTAGTAATAGGAACCATATAAAATGTCTCCAGCTCTGTTACTGTTACAGACCATACAATTCTACTACAATGAAAAGCTAATTTTTATAAGATGGCTCTATCTGGATGCTAACCATATCTAGCCCTCTCAAAAAGTTAAAACCCTCAGTTGCTTATAAATGAGGATTCTATTCTTAACAGCCCTAGGCACTCATTACTCCCCCTCCCTTGGTTTCCCTTTGTTAGTTCATTTTCCCTTCTACTTTTAAGAACAAATAAATAGTATTTTATACCTTCCAGCTCCTGTCATTTACCACTTCTTCAACATTTAGTTCTGACTGCATCCATTTCAACTGCAAGAAAGAAAAAACAAATTGAAGTTATAAAAATTTAAATAAAAGAACTAAAACTAAACTTTATAATGTTTTCTCATCAAAACCAGCCCCTGTTCCTGCATTCTTTGTCAATGGTATTACCTAAGCTAGATTTTGGAACTTTCTTTGACATAGCCCATTCTCACCATAACTAATGAACTGTTAAATCTTAAAAGCTTTGCTGCATGTTATAACAACCTTGAGAGCTTAAAAAAATGCCTAGGTAGTTCACAGAAGAAATAAAAATGGTCAATAAACATATGTTTTAAATGCATAATCTTACTCATGAATAAAGAAATGCAAATTGAGCTATTCGACAACAAAAAAAAATTTAAACTAAGACATCTGATAGTCTGATAAACTTAATAATAGTGAGGATGGGGGAAAAGATACACTCACACACATTTTTAGTAGGAGTATAAATTGTTGCAACCTGTATAAAGAGCAATTTGGTAAGATTTATCAAAAATGTAAATTAACATGTCCTTGAACTCAATAATTCCAGGTCTAGTTATTGATCCTCTAATACAGATTTACAAAGATAGTATAGAGAAATAAAAAGGAGGATAAGGATTTGGATTAAGAAAAAAGAATCAGGAAAAAAAACAGAGTGGAAGAATATATAAGGCCCAACTGATCAGGAAAGGCATGATTTTCCACATCTTGAACATATAATACCAGAGAGGTCTGAAGCTAAAAATGCTGAAGTCTTTCTAATTTTCTTTATAACTGCCAACCTAATCATAAAAGTAACCAATTTCATTGCTAGGCCCAAATGGCAGGGCTCATCATACTCCATCACCTCTGGTCAGAGAGACTTGAAAGGTATGAAGCTAGCAATTCCAGGAAGAGGGCTTGAAAATATTTGGGAAAATTAGGAGGAAAAACATGAGCTACAGGTTGAGGCAGCCAAGAGGTTAAAAACAGGATGATTTCCTCAGGCCAAGGTCAAAACCCAGCCAGGAGATTGGGAACAAAATGCCAGGGTGCTAGACAAGACGTGAGCAACCATGAGTTGGGGACCCAGGGCAAAGAACCTGACCAACATGAATAGCTCAGGCAGGAGGTTTGAGAGACTTGCATGTTAACACTAATAAGACTGGAACTTAGTACTGATCCAATGGCTCCTTGTAAACTCCCTTCCTAGACTTAGAATTGGTATCAGAGGGTAGGCCGGTACATGGACTGAAACTGTGGAACAAGGGTAAGGTCTATATTTCTGAGGACTGGTGCTGGACTATTGAGCAGCAACAAGCCTGAAGAAGCCCACCTATTGACACCAAAGCAAATTCAGGTTCATATCTTAATTAGCTGTAGACCAGAAATCATTAAAGCATCACTAGTCTGTCAAAGTCTGGACTGATGGAAAGAAGTAACTTCAAACAACATGTCACTAAGACAGTCTTCATAATTGCTCTTGAATATTTCAAGGGATGTCTTGCAGAAATGGGTTTAGACTTATCCTATATATCTCCAGAGGGAATATTAAGGAGCAGGAATTACACGTCACAAGGAAGCAGATTTTCACAATATATGAGAAAATCTGTCAACAATTACAACTGTCCAAAAAGGAAATGTACTACCACAGAAGATCATGAATCCCTTGTCCCCTTAACTAGTGGTTAAATAAGTGGAGGAAACCACTGGTTGGGGGATGTTGTGAAAAAGATTAATTATCAAATATGGAGTCCCAGAGACTCAAAAATGAAAGGAAAGAAACTGCTACTTTGTATCAGCCATATCTCTTACATATATCATTTAATCCTCACCAAAAAAGAAAACATGTTATTAAATATCAATTCCATTTTACAAACTGAAAATTGGAAGTTTCAGAGCAATTATTTTGTAAGATTATAAAGCCATAAAGTGGTAAATGGCATTTATTTCCTTAGAGCTGTCTGCCTTTATAATTCATGTTTTTTCTATACTTGACCACTGCACATATTACAGCCAACTTCTAAATAGTTTCAATGCCACCAATATAATGTTATCTTTGAGTCGATTGTTTTTGAGGCTCTGGGTCTTAAACAGGTAAACAGCAGTTATTACAGTTTCAGCAAGGGATGTGCTTTTTCTGAGTTACAGATTCAGGGAAAGAACTGGGGACTTTTAAACTAGTGTTTCTGTATATAAATAAAATATGTTCACTAAAGTAATCAGAATATGACTATCAGTCATAACTTAATGTAAAAACACTGACTGGATCAAGAGTTAGAAAATATGGGTTAAAGTTCCAGTTCTATCACTTACTAGCTTGTGACTCTAGGGATGTCAGTTAGTACTGGGGGTGTTAGTTAGTATCTCTGAGCCTCAGTTTCCTCACACAGAAAATGAAGAGGTAGAACTGGAATATCACTAAAGAGCTGCCTCTTTCTAATTCCATAATCTTCATAGCAAACTTGAAAATAAAAAACAAGATTCGAGTTTCCTTATTCGCTTAAGTACTATTCATGGTTACCCTCTAGTCCTATACAATATCAGGCTAGAAAGTGACCTTTCCTAACTCACGGACTGGTTTCTAAAACTTGCAGTGGTCATACCGGTGATTCTCTCTGGGCCCTAAAGGCATAGGACAGAACTGAGGGCAAACCAAACTGTGTAACATGATCACTCCCCAAACACTGAGTGGTTTTTGAACTTTGCTCTCCACGAACAAGAGTCAGTTTATTCTTTGACTTTATTTGCTAATAGTGATTTTTCGGTTCACATAAGAAAAAGCCTCTGTTGTTAGGAAATAATCAGTGTATGTAGGGCTAAAGAGGGTACAATGTACCTGATATACTCTGGAAATGGTTCAGGGAAAAAAAATGTGTATGTGGGGGAAAGGTAGGGGATGCAGATAGGGCAGGAGAAAGGGTAAAATGGGGAGAAGGGAGGGTGAAAAGAATGAATTGTAAAGCAGGTGGGGCAAAATGTAAACAATAATTGAATACAGGTAAAGGGCTCATGGGAATTCTTTGTACTATTCTTGCAACTTTTCTGAAAGTTTAAAATTATATCAAAATGAAAAGTTTCCCTTTAAGTGCCCCCCACCAAAAGACAGCAATTCCACATGATAAAATACAGTGTATGTATGTATGTATGTATGTATGTATGTGTGTGTGTGTGTGTGTATATATTTCAACTGTTTTTTTGACGTCAAAGGATTATAAAGAAACAGTTCTGCTTTATTAACTATATATTAAATACTCTATTTACATTATAGCTGACTTTGGAAAATAAGGCTTCCTCTAATATATTACTCAGTGGCTCTCTGCTGTTTTCTTAACCCATTTCCCATTTGCCCTGAGAATATCGGTGGTGCTTGCGGTTGCAGTGTTTACCCCGAGATAACTCATGATTACA
This sequence comes from Eidolon dupreanum, assembly GCA_028627145.1. NCBI lineage: Eukaryota > Metazoa > Chordata > Mammalia > Chiroptera > Pteropodidae > Eidolon > Eidolon dupreanum. Next base: position 108,470,956 of record CM053507.1, read on the forward strand.
GTTACAACCTTACCTCCAAAGTCTGCCATGAAATATCTCACTTTTATTATTATTTTTGCATCGCTCTAGTAATAGCAATGGTCTTTGGAAATAAATGACATAATTCTTTTTAGAGCATTCTGCTTTTAGCAGTGATATTTCCATTTACAAAATATAGTGATTCTCAATTGCTGAAAATGTCAAATCCTAGAAAATGTAGCATTCCTACGCATGATGTTAACATCGTTCTGGAACAGCTGTCAGTCGAAGATTCATTTGATGAATCCAAATTATGTATACATTTCTGTTACATCAGGATTAGAGACAAGTTGTTTAGAAATAACTCCAAGAACAGTTTTTATATTTTATTTTGACATTGAAAACCAGTCAGATTTGCTGCAGCCTCAAAGAGCTTGTTTATGTGAAATTAAATTAACAATAGCAGCAAGTTGAATTTATTTTCTAAATGGGAAATGGGTTAAAAGCAAAAGCTACAAGGATGGGAGATGAAGCAGAAACAAAGAAGTGTCCAAAAGAGCCAAAGACCCACAGCAACTCCTCCACAGAAGGGAAATAAATTATGAGGTTCTAGTCTATCTGGTTATATGAAACTGTACTATTTTTTTATGGCTCAAGAGGATAATACCCTGAAGTTAATTATCTGTATTATATTTTAGCAGATTTCTACAGATAATTATTTTCAAAATGTAAATATATTTTAAAAATATTTCTTAAGTCAAGTCTCAAAAAATAGATACAGATGTGATTTCTCCAGGTTTTCTGATGTGGTGTTGGTCTGTATTAACCCTTTTATCTTTAACAGAAGAATATATAAAGGAATAAAAATAAAATGTGATTACATGCTTCTTTTAGCTAAAGCTGTTACGCTGCATATGTTCATTAATTTATCATTGGACATTTCCAAATACAAAATAAAGTCCACTAAAAATGAAGTTTTAATCTCTTGGTCATTTTTTTTTAAAGTAATGACCATCCTTACTATAAGTTTTCCATATTAAAAACTGCCTTTATTTTTAAGGCTAAGTTTGGAAAAACTATGACTCAGAAATGTCAACCTTATTCAACTTACCTTTGTCTGTTCTTTTCTAAGTTGTTTTAATAACGTTAAATCGTCCAAATTCTTTTCTCTTTCTTCTCGGAGGTGTTTTACTACTGATGAAGTCTGAGCTATACAATTTTTTATGACTCTGTCTCTACTGGCATGAGCCTCCATCAACTATAAGAATAAAGAAATGAAAAGAGAAAAATCACAAAAATTTATTACATTTTTAGTGGTTTCAAAACATCCTTATTTTTAGATTACAGAAATGTAATATTTACTAAAACAATTTTTCAAAATTAAATCTATGGAAAAAAAGGTTGTGCTAATCAGCTATATCACCTAAAAACAGATCAAAGAAAGCCAATGGAAGGTATGTCAGGGTTGTTTTCTTCCTCAGTATGCTCCCAGGGCTTCCTGCTCTTCTTCCTGCATACCCTGCACTGGGCTCATCACCTCAGTCTTCTTTTCCCTACATCTTCTCCTCTCATGATTCCATCCATGTTCCTCTACCCTACACCCACCCTCACACATGTGGGCTACTTTTTACTGCTATTCTTCCTCTTTTATTGTCCTTACATGTTTTCTTCAGCCTCATGTTGTCACCAAGCATGGGAAATTAGAAAGTGATGTAGAGAAGATCTTAATTACAATAAAGAAAACAAAAATGTTGCATTTACAAAACAGAGCCCTTTTCAAGATTTTAAAGTTTAAAATTGTGTATGAAGTACAGATTATTGGTTCCATCAATTGTGTGTGTTGATTCAAAGTAAGGATATCTGACAGAGCAATTCCCCACTAACCTCATCTTAATGTGACAAATCCAATACAACTCACATCTATTTTCTGCCTTGATTTGTGGAGTATGATTGTCATGTTCTGAACACACTCTTACAATCATAGCCAAATTCTGATGCTACCCCCAAAATTTAGGGAACAGGAAAAGCAAAATACTAAAATAATATGCGATCACCATTATAATTAATGGTACATAAATAACAGTGGTTTATCTCTAACTAGATTTAAATGTTAACTTGCTTCATGTAATTATATCATTCTTTCTTCCCTCTGAAGAGAAAATAACCTAATGCTAGGCTAGTGAACGTTATAACTGGGATAACCTAATCATTACATATATTTACATAAAATATATATAAAATACAGGACTAACTTAACTATTCTATAAGCATTCTTCACAAGCTATTTGAAATACATCTCTTAAATGATCATATTGGGATCCTGTGGTTTAGAACTACTAGTCTAATATATGCAAAGAAGGAGTAGACCTTTGCATTTCTGGAGTTCAGTACTAAAAGTACATTAATTATAAATCGTACCCACAGGAAGAGAAGAAAATTAAACTGCCTAATAGACACTGACCCTGCCTATAGTAAATTTCTCTAATATGTTAATTTTTTTCATTTTAATGTTTAGGATTCATGGGGACAGATTCAAGGCTCATATTTCATTGGGGAATATGCTGCTTCTTTACTTATTTACTCCTTATGGTATAATTTTAAGAAATAAAGGAGCCATTGAGGGTATGGAACTACTTTTCCCAAAACACAATAAGAAGAAAAGAACCATCATCAGAGTTAAGAAACTCTCCCAGTTGCTGTGTAAGACTGGCTAAATAATTAGCATTCTTTTATAAAATTATGGATTATGAGAAAATAATCGCTAATATCCTTTCAACCTCTAAAATGTACAAGCAACATGACTCAAAACACTGCTTAGATATCAGATGCTATTTAATCACTTTGATATTGTGTCTAATTCTCCAGCAATTGGTGAAACAGCATGAGCACCAACTAAAAGTCCATCAAAATAGTCTCATTTATCTATCAGTATTTTAAAACTAAATTCAAATTTTGTATATTTTCCTTTCAGTCTCTCTCACCACAGAGTTTCCATCCTTGGTTAGGCTTCCTCTACTAGTTTCCTCTTTAACTTGGCCCCTTTCCTGTGGATTCACTTTTAGCTGCAGACCACCCTCCTATCCTTGCCTGCTTACTTCTCCTCAGATTAGTCCCACTGGGAATGCACTTGATGTGAACAGAAATTACTAGGCAAATCATCTTTGACTCTGTACTATCGATTATTTTGATATTGGTATTAATGAACGTCCTTCAATAAAGTTCAAAATTAAGAGCCATGTACATAAGGAATATGCACAGACTTCTATACATGTATGTCAAAGAAATGAGGATGCTTAATAACTAGTAATAGATTATGTGACATGAGACTATCAGAGAAAAATAGAGCACTAAACCAGGTGTAGCTCATTAGTATCAGATAATTGAGGATTATGAGAACTGTTTCTGATATATGAAGTGCTTATTAAAGCAACTGAGGTAAAATTTATTAAGAAACTCAGTAAGGTAAAAGGCAAGGCCTTTCATTAGAGGAGAAAAATCCTGACCAAGAAGCATGCCATAACCACATTTCCTTTGATTTGGTGTAAGTAATTTTGAAATGAAGACACTGGGGTGAGGCAGGAGAATGGTTCAAAACTAGTCTAAAGGGGGTATATCTAGGATTTTCCAGTTTTATTTAACCAGAACTTTTAACTTTTTATTCTAAAATTTTTGCATATATTTTAATCAATATTTTAAAACGATGTGTTTTGTCTTTAAGGGAAATATAATGCCAGCAGTTTTCTTATAGTTTTTTTTTTCCTGGTGTTTTTCTTTCTAGAACAAATGTTGATTCTAAATGAACTCTGAATTACATTCTAATTTCCCAAACATCGTTTGTTTTTTTAGAACCCTGACAAAGACCCTTGGTTTAACTATCATTAAAATCTAACAAAAACTATTAAATTTTTGCCATAGCATTTTTTGTTTTGAATCTTCTTTAGAACTTTTGACAAAAATGATATAAGAAGCATATCATTTAAGTATACATTCCATAAATTCATTATATTAAAGAGATACCTTTAAGAATTACTTTAAATCAATCACTATGACACTAATAGTTGTGCATTTGTAAAACACTGTTCCAAGTTCAAATACTTTTTATTGCTCAGTACTGACTTTTGTTTATCCTGAGAATAATAATGTAAAGCTAGAAAAATTTCATAGATTAAAAGTAATACACTCTAATAAAGGAATCTCATTAAAATTATTTTATTTTTACTAAGAGTAGACTTTTAATATGTGAAATTTCTAAAATGAGTGCTTCATAACTTTGCTGATGATCTCCTATATAGAAACATTCCATTAGAGTGCAAATACTCCACCAGCTATGGAAGGAAGGGTCAGGGACTAAAGTAAGTCAGGTGACTGTAAGCAGATTAGATATTTCACAGAGTTCCAATTCTTAACTATGACAATATTTAAGGGAACTCAGTGGTACTACACAAGCGCTTTGCTGCAGTTCTGATCCCTGGCACAAAACTACTTGATCAACAATCCTTTGCATGATGTTCATGTTGCTGGATCCCTCTAGGATATCAACAGACAGAGAAAAACCCAAACTTATACATAAGAATATCCAAAACAGAAAGATTCCAAATTAAGTATGCAAGGCTATCCTGGTTCAATAAAGGAATAAAAAATAGTAGTAACAGCAACAACTAATAATAGAAGCAGCAAGCATTTATACTATACATAAAAGGTTTAGTGCAGTAAGCACTTTATACTAACACATTTAATCTTCTTAACAATCCTATGAATATTATTATGATACTATTTTACAAATAAGGAAGCTGAGACAGAGGTTATATAACACGTTCAAGGTCACCCACCTAGAAAGTAGCAGAGGTAGATTTATTCTGGATATAGAATCTATGTTGTTAATCACTACAAAATAAACCTCTAGATTAATAAAAAAGATTGGAAATAATGGAATAGATTATTGAGATTACAGAAGTACTGAGGGGAAGATCACTAAAATGATCATAAATTTTTAGTTCTTCAGACAGAGCGACTCAAAGAAACTAAGTGAATTGTCAAACAACCTCATAATAAATTAGGACTTGGACCTATGGTCCACTTCTAATACTGGATTCTACTCATTAAAGTCCACAACCCTGCAATTTTCTCAAGTCACAGAAATTACCTGACCACTCAGTAAAGTGACATATTTTCATATAAAAGCAGAACAAAAATATCAGCAGTTAATACACTGAATTTAATTGATATGAATAAGTTTATCCAAAAATGATTTTTTTTCATAATTGAGAAATGGACTTTAGGTTTTAAGTAATATCTTTACAATACAATGAATCTTAATAGTAATGTTGCAGTAGAGCCTAAAAAAGCAAATGTTATTTGAATTTTAGCTTCCAAGTTCATGAAAAGATATATTTGAACTATAAAAAATACTTAGTTACATCATTATTGCCTTCTGCTTTTGGAAATTAAAGAGAAATAAAAGGAATCTTTAAGAGTCAATGAAAACAATATATACTTGAGAAACCAAAGCGTCAGGAAAGAACAATATATCTGTGAATTTCTTTCTCTCTCAACTGCCAAATGCTTCTATTTCCCTTCCTGATGAGAAGGCGTTAAGTGTGAAGCGTTTTAATTTCTCTTCTATCAGCTGTCTGGCTTCTTAGGACCGATGCATTCAAGTTCTTTTTCCTGCTTCACTGTTCCACTTCACTGTTTTGCTCTTTTATTCTTTTGTGCACAAGGTTTCCTCATGTTTAAGACTGCCCATGAGGGGCCAAAAGACAACCCACTCTCATTCCTTAGAACTATCTCTTCACGGACTTGTGCATAAGATGACGCATTTCTGTAGTTTGTGGTAACTAGATCAAAACTTGCCCTCAGGTGCGGGCAAGAAAAAACACGAAGATGTCTTTTACCCACAGTTTAATCATACATAAAACAACTAAGTTCTTATTTTGCCTGCAAAGAAAGGAATAAAGAAAGCACAAAAGAAAGACTCAAAAGATACACTTACAGACTCATAAAGTTGTTTACAGGTTTGGCTGGCATCAATTTTCCCTGCAAAGGAAGCTGTTGGAACCGTAGTGTTTAATTCATGTACTATTCTGTCATCAATCGTTCTCATCACCTTGAGTAATTCCTATATATATTTAAAATAAAAGAATAATAACCTGAATGGAAGGTTAAGTGGTTAAAAAAGAAACATTTAAACCAAAAAATAAAGTTCTTGGATATTTCACAACCCTGTAAGTCAGGAGTGGGGAACCCATGATTTTCCTGCAACCAAAGAAAAATCTTTATTATAAGAATTATGTAATAGTAATTCTAACAGTGGGCACCAGCTCTGTTTCCTTGGCTCAAATGTGATCTTTTTTTTTTTTTTTTTAATTATCATGTGTTTGTGTGTATATTTCATGTATATAGTATATACACAGATAGTTTTCTCTCTTGGATCAAATGTGACCATCTTAAGGATAAAGACAGTTTTTATTCATTTTTAAACCCCGTTTTCTGGCACAGTGCTTAGCAAACAGTGTGTGCTCTTTCCATCTCCAGTATACAGAAAATAAAAAATTCTCCTGAACCTGATTACCACAATCCAGCATAAACTGCTTGTTCCATTCCCTCTCTATCATTTTAAAATGTGATGCTGGGTAGAAAACTTCTGGAAAGATATACAAGTAGCGGTTAACTTGCAGAAATTAATTATACTCTTTTACGCTAAATTAATCTATATAGCCTTTTAGGGTTTTAGTTTTTTACTATGGTTGTATATAATTTTTGTAATGAAAATAAGTAAAACAAAACGTGCTGCTACAGAAGAATCGAATTTCTTCCTGCCTTCTCCTCCCCTGAAAAAGGCTCCAACTCTCAAAATCCCAACCAAAAGAAAAATAAAGGAAAGGGGACTTAGACTCTAGTGAGTGAGCCTACAGAGTATCGTCCCCTCTCCCCACATTTTAACTAGGGTACTTCTCATTTGTCACCAGAGAAACAGCATCAGCTACATTCTGTTTCCAGAAAACAAACTCTAGAAAAGGTGTAACTAAGCAGTATACCTTCTTCTTTTTAAATTATTTCTTAAATTTGTTCCTCTCACTCATAAACAAACATGATCTCTAAAAAAGCATCAAAAAAATAGAAGTATATAATAGTAGAAATAGTCTTATTACTGAAAACATCCAATAAGTTCACATTTAATATTAATGTGCATTAAAAACAATTTTGCTTGATCCTCCATCTCCCTCAGCATAAAGTCCAATTCCTTTCCTTTGCCAAACTTAAATCCATGACTAAAATCAACTCCTTCATTTCGTTCATCCATTTGTTAAAATAAAAACTTTTACTATGATTAAAGCACTACATATTCGTTTCAGAAAAATTAGAAAAAAATTTGAAATATCATCCATAGTTAACCATTAACAATATTTTAACCTGTCCCATTAGTTTTGCTACACATATCTATATTTTTATAAAATTGAGGTACTTTGTAACATTTTAAAGTCCAAATTTTATGACATTATACCATGAGCATTTTGCTCTTGCTATTAAAAATGCTTTGAAGACATTTTTAATAGTTGTGTACATATTCTATTCTGGGGAGGTACCACAACTTATTCTACCATTTTCCCATTAATGAACATTTAGGTAGTTCCCAATTATAATAACCATTTTGGCCATTCAGAATGAAATTTGCAGTCTAGATTCTGTTGCTATCATTCTGTTAATCTTTAATTAGTAATTTAATGACCTTTTACAGATCTCAATCTAGAAGCAAAACAGTTTGTAGAAGGCTCACAATTTCAACTAAAAAAACACAGGCAAACATCAGGTCTAAAACCAACTTCACTAAATTATCCCCTCTTCTTGTATCTTTTCTACTTCTGTCCATAGCATCCTCATTCTCTGTACACTGGAATTCTTAGGGGTTAATCTCAACATAGTCACTAAGCAACTTTAAATCCTTTACGTACAGTGGAGAACATATCGGTAAGTGGCAAATTCCACACAAACGATGGCAGCACTATTTAGTCAAAAAACAGGTAATTAGCAGACAGAGACCAACCTTGCCAACTTTACCTACTACAAACTGCCTATTTAAAAAAAGGCCTTCTTTAAAATTGAACTGATCTTTAGTTTAAGTTATACCTTTTAGATAAAGCTTTCCTTAGCTGACCGTCATCAGCAACCTTTCTTCTTTAAACATATGCAGTAGAGAGTCCCACAGAGTTTATTCATTTAACTCATTCTTCACTCTAAATATATTCACTAATATCTAGTATGCATGAGGCAGTATTCTAAACACCAGGACTACAGTGGTGCATAAAACAGAAAAGCTTTTTGCTTTTGTAGAGCAAAAATTTTGGAGGACACACACAATAACCAAGTACCCCCAACAAACAAGATTTCAGTACAGTAGTCCCCCCTTATCCACGGGACCATACATTCCAAGACCCACAGTAGATGCCTGAAACCATGCATAGTACTGAACCCTGTATAAACTATGTTTTTTTCCTATACATACATACCTTTTCTGGAATTTTCCATTTAATATTTTTGGACTGCAGTTGATTGCAGTTACAAAAGGTAACTGAAACTGCAGACACGGGGGGACTACTGTACTAAAAAGTACTACCAAAAAGAAAACTAAGGTAATGGGATGAAGAATGACTGGATGGGGCTGAAGGGGTACCTTAGCTAGATCAAGAAAGGCCTCTCTGAGTACAAACTGAGCTGAGACCTGAATGATATCCATGAGCCAACTATAGGAACACCTGGGGAAATAAGTAAAAAATTATGAGGCAAGAACAAACTTTGGGGTGTCTGAAGAACTAAAAGAACGTTAAGTGGGCTAAGAATGAATAAGGGAGAAAGTGATATGAGGTGAGGTCAGAGCAGACCATAAAATGAATGATGATAGAGACCATGAAAACAACTAAGAATTCTATTCTAAAGGTAACAAAGTTTTAGGCAAGAGAATGATATAAACAGAATTGATTTTTTTAAAAGATAACTTCAGCTGCTATGTGGAGAATAGACTCTAAAGGGTAGAATAGAAACAGGTGACCATTTAGCAGACTACTGTGGTCATCTAGGCAAGAGATAAAGACAGTTTGATCAAAAAGTAGCAGTACAATTAGGGAGAGGAAGCTGGATTCAGGATATATTTTGAAAATAGAGCTGACAGGAATTGCTGATGATTTGCCAGTGCAGGGTGAGGAAGAAAATAGGATAACTTTCAAGTTAGAGGCCTGAGCAACTGAATGGATGCTGTGCTCTTAACTGATGGTGGGGAAGAGACTGAGGGAAGAAAAGATTTGGAAGGAAAGGGCAGATCAAGAGTTCTATTCTTATAGGGTGTTTGGTGATATTTAGGATTACTGTTAATTATATGTGATACTGGTATTGTTTAAAATTATAATCTTTTAGGAATATAGACTGAAATATTTATAGAAAAAAAGATACTTGGGATATGCTTCAAAATAATCTGGTTAGGATGAGGTGAGTGGTAGGAATATGGAGATGAAACAAGAGTTGCCATGAATTGTTGGAGCTAAGGAATAGGTACACGGGGATTCATGGTACCATCTGTCCTTTTGTGTATGTTTGAAATTTTTTAAGATAAAAGTTGTTTTATTTTTTAAAAAAGTTCTGGTTTAGACATGTTAAGTTTGAGATGCCTATTAGATATCTGAGTAGAGAAAGTTCAATATACCAGTCTGACATGGAGCAGGGCTAGAGTTACATTAACAAACTGATGTTATTTAAAGCCATGAGATTAGAAGAGATCACTGAGAGAGACTATAGGAGTGACTAGGGGCCAATGAATGATAAGGAACTCCAGAATCTAAAACTACAAGAGAAAGACTGATGTCATAGAAGTCGGATGAAGAGAGGTTTCAAGGAGGGGAATGGTCAACTATGTTGAATGTTACTAGAAGTTAAGATGAACAGAAATTAACTTTTAGACTGAGCAGAATGGAAATCATGGGCGGCCCGGACAAAAGTCATTTAAATACAGTGTTTAATAGACTGAAAAGTTAATGTGGCTTAAGTACAGATTATAGAGAAAACAAGGTGTAAAATGAGGCCCAGCCATTACTGATTGCATTACAGGATTTTAGTCTTTTTCCTATGAGCAATGGAAAGCCAATGAAGTGTTTCATTGGTTTAAGTACACTGGGGCTTTATGATCGGATTCGTGTTCTAAAATTACTGCTTAGGTTGAAGTGTGGAAGTGTGGTAAATGGACAGTAGAGGAACAAGAAAGAATGCAAAGAGATACCATTTAGGAGACTAATGTAGCAATCCAGGTGAAAGATTATCTAGCTCAATATTCCCCAGGGTTTGTATTTACTCTGAACTTCAACCAATTTTGAGTTTGATCAGTAGCTGTATAGTAAAATTCCCCTCCAATAAAACAATTTGAACATTCTGTTAAGTTCCTTATTACAGCAATGGGAATTCATATGCATTTAACAAGTGTTAAATCAATCAATTTCACAGTCTTATCAATGGAACCTACAAATGTGAATTATCAAATATATTGATTCTTCTCCGTGTGCTAGAGAATTATCAATAAATGATCTAGAGCCTGGCTTTCCTAGAGTAGACACTAGCCATATAAGGTTATTTTATTTAAAATTACATAAAATTTAGTTCCTCAGTTGCACTAGCTACATTTCAAGTTCTCAAGAGCCAATGTTACCCGTAGCCACTGTACTGAACAAAACAAATTTCCACCATCATGGAAAGTCCTATTGGACATTGCTGAATTCAAGAAAATATGAGTCTCTAAACGAATAAGTTACTTATTCAGGACTACTGAGAATTAAGCTATTCTTAAACATCACAGAAAAGATGCTAGAAAGGATAAAGAAAAAAAGGGGGGTAAGATGCAGGAAGGATTTCTTTCAAAATTAGAAAGAAGGAAAAGAACTATAGACCACCCCCTTACTAGGCACACATTTCCTTACAGTGAAAAAAGAGCTCTGAAGGCAACTCCAAGAGGTCTAGAGAAAAGCCTGGGTGGCCCTCATAGACTGACAGCAATTAGAAGGTTAATACAGGCACAAAAGTGCTGCTGTTAAATCATGTGTCTTATTCATAAGGAATTACTTGCCTGTAACTGCCAGTCTTCTGACATCCAATAACCCCAGGCACAAGGACAGAGAATAGCTGGGCATGTTGCAAACAGAACCAATCACTAATGCTAGAATAGTCTATTTATTCTGTACCTAATTACCATATAACTCAAAATCAACTGTATATAAATGAATAAATATTCCTAATACCAAAGACTTAAACATTCTGAGAAGGAATACTTAGGTGATTTTGTTCAGGTGATATATGAACTAGATCTTAGGGTCAGGAAGAGGGATTTCAGTGTAGCCACAGTGAAAAAAAGCATGGAAAGAACAAGGAGCATGATGTGTTCATAGAGCAGTAGGCATATGAGGGTGGACAGCAGAGATCAAATGAATGTTGGAGGAAGAGGGAGGGGGGAGAAATGGGAAGGGGGAGGGAGAAGAGAGGGGAAGAGGGAGGAGGGAGGAAGGGGGTGGAAAAGGGAGAATAAGGGTGGAGAGAGCTAACTAGAGAAAGGCATTTTGGGATTGCATGCCATGTTGTCGTTTAAACCTAGTCATATAAGACTAAAATTAAGATGCATGGACATAGTATTATGGAGATGAGATTGAAGGGGGGATATATTAGAGAAAGGAAAGGCTGAAAATAGGGAGACCAATGACAAAGCAGGTTGCAAAAATGACAAAGCTTGAACAAAGACTGTGGCAACAAGTGATCGTCTTCCTAAAGCACCTATTTGATCTTCTCACCCTCTGCTCGAAAAACGACTTCCTAATCTCACCTGGCCTCCAAGGCCTCCCACAATCTGGTTCCAGTCTTTTGTGTATAATGTGCCCCTGAGCAAATCCTGAATTCCAGCAACACTGACTGGCTATTTCCCCCCAAAACATAAAAATTACTGCCTTACATACTGTTATTTTCCCTACCTGAAATACCCGTGATTCTGCCCAACTCAATTATCATCTCTTGATTTCTCTCTGAACCGTTTTTTTTATTCAGTCTCAATATTTTCTACATATTTAATACCTTTATTTACACTGTTTCTTGTTTGACACCCAGTCCACTGGGTCTTCCCAAGTGCCTGGTACCTAGCAGTATCTGCTATGGACTAAATTATGTCCTCTCAAATTCCTATGTATTTGAAGATAGGGCCTTTAAAGAGTTAAAGAAGGTTAAATGAGATCATACAGGTAGGGCCCTAATCCCACAGAACTGGTGTCCTTGTAAGAAGAGAAATTGAGATTTCACTCCCTCTACATGCACAAAGAGGCCATGTGAGGACAGTGAGAAGGCAGCAATCTGCAAGCCAAGAAGAGAGGCTCACCAGAAATCAACCAGACAAGACCTTGGTTTTGGATATCTAGCTTCCAGGAACTGTGAAAAAATAAATCTCTGTTGTTTAAGACACCCAATCTGTTGTATTTCTTATGACAGCCCTAGCAGACCAATACCATATCCAATAATCCTTGCTGAATGTTAAAATGTAATTCTAGACATTCAATTTTAAACATTCATTTCTGGATTTTACTTCATTTTGGAAATAGGATATTTTCCAGGAGTGCTAAGTCCAACTTTTATAATAGAAAAATAAGAATTGTAAAAATTTAAAACATGTTACAAACTCTTAAAGCATGAACTTATGTGGAAAAAAATCAGAATACTAGTTGCCAAAGGGGAGAAAGAGGAAGGATGGGGCAGGGACTGACTGGGAAGGGACATGAGGAAACTTTCAGAGGTAATGGTATTATTCTCTGTTGATGGAGGTTTGCACTATAGGTTATGTAAATGTCAGAACTCATTGAACAGTATTTCACTAATGCAAATTTTTTCAGAAAGTAAACAAACATTGAATTCTAGCAAATGATATACATAGTGAAAGGCATGTTTAGGAGTGAAGTATATGGATATTTGCAACTTACTTTGACATGTATCAAAAAAATAAAAAGGTAGATTGATGAAAACATGGAGATGTAATAAATATAGTAAATCACGGATTACAGAATCTAGATGGTGGGTATATGAGTGTTCACTGTACAATTCTTTCAACTTCTCTGTTGTGTTTGAACATTTTCATAAAATTCTAAAAAAGATACACCTAATCTTTATAATTAAAAAAAAAATGACTTCTTGTTTCTCTTCCACAGTATTCAGTGTAGTGCTTTTCACATTTAGGGTACTTAAACTGAAAATGTAATAGTTCTATAGCTTTAAAAAATTTAAACTTTGCTCAATAATTTGTGAGTATGCTAGTTAACCACATTTTACAATTTTACTAAGTTCATCTAAACTTAAATATTATACTAAAATTTTACAAGTTTACAGCACCTTTATTTATGTTCTTGTGTGTCTCTGAGACAGTAGAGGCAAATGTTATTCTCATTTACAATGAGGTTAAATGATGTGCCAAAGCAAGCTCTGGAAAACCAGATCTTCTGACTTTTAACCCAGGATATTTCCATTATAAACTACGCATTTGGAAATGTCCTGGAGAAAGTATCTAAAAACTTCCCAAATGTTTCACTAATGAGATCTATTTTACAATCTTTTTACTTACATTATCTCTGTGAATGGAATGGTTCTGCATGACAGTTTAGCCTTTGCCCTACTCATAACATCCTATCTACCTTGCAAATAAAAAATCAGTGTTCTTTAAGCACAGTTGGATGTTTTAATAGCAAAAAGACCCTTAGAAATTTAGTTTTAGAGCTTCAAATAATTATAAAGATGACAGCAATTTTAAATGTTACTTAATATAATCTTATTTTACAGATTCAAAATACCCAAAGAGGTTAAGTGATTCACTCAAGGCCCCAAAGCTGTTAATGGCAGAAGCAATACCAGAACCCAGAATATCTAACTCCCTAACCTTTCCCATAAACCTTAAGGTTATCATTGCTCAATTATCTGAGTTTATTAATGCAAGTTAAATCATAGTACTAATGTGACAAGACCAAGGCCACAAATGGGCCAGTAAACCTGTAACAGTCCATGTACTTAAAAATTCAACAGTCTTTTTTATTGTATTTGAGATTTTACAAGTATTTGTATTTTGGGGGCACTTTGGTCACATTTGAAGTCAGCTGCTGTGCTGAGCTAATCTGAGAAGCTGCTAAAGTAGTAAAGAAAGTGCAAGTAATGATCTCACATAAAAAAAGACCCCACATAGACTTCTTCCATCTTCAAGAATACCACTCTCTACAAAAGGCCTCAAAGCACAGAGCTTACTACAAATAGGTAAATGACGCACGAAATGAGTTTTCAATCTCTTTAGTTAAAAATAATTTGGTCATGATTTTTAAAATTTTAAACTCTATCTACAGAGCAGCACATTTATGCCTACGTTAGCGAGATAACTTCCATAGCAACTTGATCAAAATCCAGACCCCGTCCTTTAATTCATGGGTTAATATTTAACCCTAGACCTCTGGTGTTTGAATATATATAAAAGATACAGCCTTAAATGTTACATTTTCTCTAATGCTTAGGGAGGCAGCAGCACCAGAGCAGGTACTAGAATTACCCTTCCAAGGCTGCAAACGTCCTCTCCCCTCAAAACAGTAAAACTTGTACCAAGCTGTTTTGTTCTATCAAGTAAATAAACTTTCCTTCACTTTCTTCTCTCCTATAAATGCTCAACTGAAAATAGGCGAAGAATGGCAGACGCTAGGAACTGAGTTCCCGAGATGGCTTAAAGGTTTTTACAACCCCTACCCGCCGGGTCTGAGCTCAGTTTTACCAACGTACAACCATTTGGAGTTTCCCGTGCGGTTAATTAAGGCCTGGGTAGCGCAGAGAGAACCATTACCCCCACGCATGCTGCCTGGCTCCCTAAGGCCAAGCCCCGCGCCCCCCATGACCTCCGATGGCTCTAAAAAGGAGCCCTGAGTTGCCCCCTTCTTCCACAACTTGTCTGCACTGCTTCCTAGGCCAGAGGAGAAAACAGGGTCCGGGGACAAAAAGAAGGACACGTCTGCCACATGAGGAAACCCCCATCACCTGGAACTCGGCGAACTCCTCACAGTTCACACCGCCACTGGGCGCCGCCATATTGGACAAACGAGAGGCCCCCGCCGCGAGCCAATCACCGCAGAGCAAAGGCGTCCGCGGCGCCGCCTGACAAAAAATATTTCCAGGGAAATCGCGAGCAAGCTCAACACAGGTGTGTCTTTTCCCTGGTCCACGAGCACTTCGAAACCTCTGTCCCAGCTGTACTTTACACTCCTACTCATTTGTCCTCCTGTAACTGACCCATATACATAGGTCGAAGAATGTCAGACCTTGAAGGGATCGTTTTGCTCGACTCCCATCTTCGTATAAAAAGGAAAACTATTTTCTGGTTGCCCAACCTGGTTTTTCGAGAAGGAAACCTAGAGTAAAAGTGGTTTTTCTTAACCCTCTCAGTCCATTATCTACTTTCCGCATCTAGAGAGGCCTTTGTTCGTTAAGAATTTTGAAATCACTAAGAAATTGCAAGAAAAGGCATTTCTGGCGGGGTGGGTGGATAAGAATTAAGTTTAGATGTGTAAATAATGTATAGTTTTACAAAAATAGGTTTAAGTAAGAAACAAAATAGCAAATACACATTTTCAGCCTGAGAGATACTCTTAAAGCCAACAAGGGATGGAGGCCATTGGACCCAGTCATGTTTTTGATAAAGGTATAGTCATTGAGAACACTGGAAGAACAGTGTACTGAAATACTGACTTATGTAGACAGTGTGATTTCGGGAGTCAACAGTTCACAAAATTCCTACGAGCACATTACTTCTATTTTAAACGGGTATTTTCTTACATGCAAAGAATAATGCTGCAAAGGTCCATTACACTCAGACTCCCAAAGAGCATTTTAAGGACATAACCAGGACACTGGGCTAGGAATGATCCAGCCAGACTGGCCTCCCGCACATTCTGCTCGTCAGCAAGTTCCAGATGCCCCGCGCATCACGGAAGCTCCGCCCATCACGCGGGCCCCGCACATGCGCCCAGTGCGTCACGCACGGCCCACTCGCTCCGCCCCCCAGCACCGCCCCCGTCCTTCCCATTGCGGCCCTCGGTGACATTGAGTATATCCACGCTGCCGCCGCCGCCAGCGAGGCACCGCGGGTCGTCGGAGTAGGTGGCCATGGTGATCCTCCGCGGCCTGCGTCTGGCGGCGGGTGAGACGTGGGCTGGGCTAGGGGCGGGCGGGAAGCCAGGTTGGCCACTAGGTTTGGAGGAATACTGCAGCCTCCCCAGGCCTGGTAGTTGCTTGGTGCCATCATGCACTCCCCTTAGGTTGTTTGGAATCCTACCTGCATGGTAGTAATAATGGGAACTAGCAAGGGCTGAGCGAGTAACTGCTAAGCAGGCACTGGGAGCTGCCCCGGAGTGACCTTCACACCTGGCTCTCTATCTACCCAGCTCCTATCAACCTTATGATCCCTTGCTCTCTCCATCCCTAACTCTTTCCCTCAGCACCAGCCTTGGAGCTCAGTTTTTAATGCTCCTGCTATTCCTAGAACTCCCCCGTTGCCTGCCTGATTCAGCTTTCTACCTAACCTCTCCCCTCCGCTACTCGACTTCAGTCTCCTGCTCCGTATCTCGCGAGTTTATCCGTGTTCTCTAAGAAAACGTAGTCCGGAGTTTCCTACCCATTTAGTGTCTGATTAAGCAAGGAGTTTAAGGTTTCAGAGAATAATAGTAATTGTTTTCTTAAAAAGGAGGATATGTTTTTCTTTTAAACAGTTCTACAGTTAAGTGCTTTGACTTTCTTGGAGGAAAGTTATGTAAATGAAGGTTCTGCAGTTTGTTTTCCTAGTAGTCATTTGTATAATGGGTGTTTGGAGCCAGAGTATAATTTGCTTTCTTGGGGAACCAGCAGAGCCTTTACTTAGTAGGAGCTAAGAAATCAGCGTTTGCCTCTTGGCTCTTTTCTAGGCACCAAAGCAAATCACTTTTGGTCACCTTTGTAAGTTTGATAAGGCATAGTGATTGATCTTTTATTCCTTGGTATCAAATTACTAAAAAGTTGTTTAATTCAAATTTTAAAGGAAGAATCGCCCCAAACTTGGCAATAGAAATAGTGTAGATATACACTGTACATAAAGCAATGTAAAAAAAAAAAAAGTTATCTTTTACATACATGGCTTATTTTGCATTCCAAGGGAGAATGGACTGGAAAACATGTCTTACTAGGAGAATATTATTTATTTCCTTTAAAACAAATAGCCTCTCCACTAAAAGAGATTGAATTCATTCATTTGTTCAGCTGTTTTGCCTAAAATCTTTTGTGTACATTAGTCCCCCATTACTTGAGGTTTTGCTTCCCATGGTTTCAGTTACCTGTGAGCAATCATGGTCTCAATATGTTAAATGGAAAATTCTAAAAATAATTAATAAATTTCAAGTTCTGAGTAGTATGGCGAAATCTCCCACTTTCCAACTTTATCCTGCCGGGAAAGTGAATCATCCCTTTGTCCAACGTTCCTCGCTATATACACCACCAGCTTGTTAGTCATTTAATAGCTGTCTTGGTTATCAGATTGACTCCCTTGATATTGCAGTGCTTGTGTTCAAGTAAACCTTATTTTACTTCTCTTTACTACCAAAGAGAAGCAGTAAAGCATATGTATAGGAAAAAACGTAGTATATGTAGGGTTTGGTACTATATTGATTGTTTCAGGCATTCACTGGGGGTCTTGGAATATATCCCCCACAGAAAAGAGGGGACTACTCTATATCCTGTTAACTTTTATAAAGCCTTACAGCAAGACAACTGAAAGAATCATTACTCTGTAAAAAAGCTGAAACAGACTGAGTGAAAGGGACTTAGACTACATAGGAACTGAGTGTTTATAAGTACTTCGTCTTTCTTTGAGAATGTATTTATGTACTGCAAAGATTCCCAAGGCTCTCTGCAAACTTTTGATGTTTAAGAACTTAACTATTTAGCACTCCAAACAAAATTCCTTGAGCAATTTAAGAACAATTTTACCCCAGGTAGATCCACTAAAGATGTCATATAAGCAACTCTTTCCAAATGATCTTCTCCGAAGGTCTGATATTTTATGAGCAAGTCCAAACAATCTGCTCTTCACCCACTTTTGCCCATTTAACACCTAAGTACATTCACATACATTATTTTACTTGACTGATTTCTCATAGTAGCCCTCTTAGGTAAATCTTGTCATCCCTTCTCCATTTTATAAATGAAGAAACAGGTTAAATGACATCCAAGATCATTTTGCTGCACAATGTGAGAGTCAGGAGATGAGCCTGCCCCTAATTCTGAAACCTGTGCTCTTTGTTCAAGCTGCTTATTCACAGTAAGTGTGTATATGTATTTGTTATGGCTAATTGGGTCTCTTTGATGTGAAATAGAAGAGTCATGAAACACAAATTTATTTGTAAGAAGGAAGCACACATTCATATGCAATTGGATTTTTAAGTAAGAAGACTAATTTAAGAAGCAGCCTTAATCAAATAATGTAGGTACAGTCAGTCTTCCTACCCACAGATTCATCCAACCACTAATATGGGGAAAAAGTTACCTTGTTGCTGATGTGTGCTGTGTAGTTAGGCCCATGATGGTTGTGTCTATACTGAACATGTACGCCTTTTTTCTTGTCATTATTCACTAAACAATACAGTGTAAAAGCTATTTATATTGTATCAGGTATTATAAGTATTCTAGAGCTGATTCAAAGCATTTGAGAAAAGATGTGTAGGTTATATGCAAATACTATGCTATTTTATATAAGAGGGGTTGGTTTTGGTATCCGAAGGGGTCCAGGAACCAATGCCCTTTAGATAACGAGGGATGACTGTATACTTCAATAATCCAGAATATTATTTGGAATAAGATAGCTTAGGTGACTGAAATTGCACATAACCAAAGCTTAATCCTTTAAATGGTGGACTTTATTTTTAATTGTTTCTGTTGGAAATCTTTGCTATACTCCCTTAGCAAACAAAATGTGGGCTTTTATGAGCCTGAATTTGTTTACTGTTTCGCAGATATAGGTCAGGGTTAACTTGCAATTATTGGACCCCTTCACAGATAAAAGGTCCTGCAAACCTCTGAAATTATAACATATATATATATATATACATATATATATATATAATACATAATATATATAGCATAATACATAGCATATATATAATATATATTATATATAATACATATATAGCATAATATATAATTATATTCAAATTTTTTTGATTATGTACCTGTTTTAGAGAGACAAGGTCCATCCATAGCTTTCATCCATTACTCAGAGCAATCTGTGCTCTTTAAGTTAAAAAGCATGGATACAAATGATTTGGAACTAAATAGCTACTGACTCACACTAGTGTGGGTTTCATTAGAGTAAGGACTTAATCTGTTTTATTTTTACTGAATCCTCAGTACTTGTCAGTGTCCAACTCATATAATAGACAGGCTATAGATATTTTTTAGATGGGGGACAGTAGGAAATATCTTGGAACATGCTACAGATATAAGGTGTGTTTTCTCACCTATTTTCTGAAAGTAAAATAGGTAAAACCTTCAGGACATTATATCTTTCTACATAATAATTATTAGGTCAAAGGAATGGAATGGACTTATAAGAATGTTTCTTCATACTTTCAGAAAACTTTTACTACCCTAAACTCCTTTGACTTATCAGATTTTAAAATAAATTTATTATCATTTTTATACCAATGCAATGGACCATGGGCAGCCCCCTTATTAGTTTAATCCACATCCCAGAGCATTAGAATCAAGAGATATCTTAGAGGTTCTGTAGTCCAGTCCCCTAATTTTAAAGATGATGAAACTTAAGGTCCAAGAAGGAAATTGACTTGTTAAGAGTCACACGAGTAAAAAGGTGGGCCATAACCAGTATCTCCGGGCTCCCATTTTGTCTTTATTTCCACTACATTCATTATTCTTTTATTTATTTTTATTTTATTTTTTATTTTATTTTATTTTATGTTATGTTATGTTATGTTGTTATTTTATGTTATGTTATGTTATGTTATTTATTTTTGGCTAACTAATAAATGAGTACCATGCCCATTTTTACTGCTCCAGTCTTTGGCTTTGCTTATCTCTCCCTCCAGGTCTTGCCAACAGATTTGTATTGAGCATACACTTTGTGCTCTGCACACTATGAAAGCTCTAAAATGAGTGGACTACCGCTTCTCCTAGGGCTAGAGTTTATTGCAATGAACAAGCATACCTATATAATATACCTGGAGAGCTTATAAATTAAATTAAGTTATGGATTACAGAACGGGTTTTCAGTTCTGTGGTGTCCTAGAGTTGGTTCCTCACAGCTTTGTATACATCTCTTCCCAGTTTCACAGTCAACGATGTTACACTGGTGGCTTGAAATTGGCCATTGTGAGGGTTATTCAGGGCTTTTCTCCACCGACCCCCTCCCAAGGGCCAGCCTACTACTGGCTTTAAAAATTCAGAGAAAGGGAAAGTAGTGTAGGTTACAATTATCTACTGAAGGCTCCAAAAAAACAGAAGGGATGGGACGGTGACATGAGCAAAGGTAGAGGTGGTAGTGAGTCGGAAGATGGGGTTGGGGGAGAAAGGGCAGTAAAGAGAAAGGATTACTTTGCATTTAGATCAGGAAGTAATAGGAGAAAGATATGGCCTTTTAAGGATTTTGAGTCCATGAGTTTAGACAAAAAGCCTTTAAGCAGAAGTCATTAAACATCTTTGGAAAATTAACACGGCCACTGCATGCAACATGAATAGCTGTTACCTGTGATGATAATACAGTAGTCCACGTGTGAGGTGATTGTGGAAATGACAAAAGAGGAATATATTCAGGAAGTGTTTTGAAGAAATTATTAGTATGACTTTGAGACATAGACTAATTTAAGAAAGGACTTAAAGGTTGATGTTTTTGAGTGTGTAGGACTGAAGGAGTGTTGCCCCATTGTTATAAATAAGAAAGTTGGGAGAGGATACTGGTTTGGTAGAGAGGATGGTGTGTTACTGAGTAGTAGGTGGCACTGAGTTACAAGGTGAGGATGGGACCTCTCAAAGACCTGAGAACAAAAGTAAAGTTAGGGAAATATATGGGAGCCATCAGAGTAGAGCTGATTTTTAAAACAGAATGGAAGAATATTCCCTGAGAGAAGTGTGGAACAGAGGCAAAGACTGAACCTATGGAGACTTGACATGTAAGTAGCAGGAAGTGGAAAAGAGGATGTTAAAGAAGGTAGATTATAGAGATCAGAGATGAAGAGAGAGGATGCCAGGAGAGACTGAGTCCTTGTAGAAGGATGAGATCAGTAGGGTCAAAGGTGGAAAGAGTGGAGTCAAATGAGCTGATGATGAGGATCTAAAAAATACATTCATATGACTAGAAAGAGATCACCAATGTTGTTAAAACAATTTTAGTAAAATGAGTGGGGGAGTTGGGTGGTGAGGTCAAGGTAGCAGAAACATGACACTTAATTAGTCATGTGAGGTATGAAATAAAGGAGATTAACATTTTATTTATAGGAGCTATTGAGAACAAGTGAATGTTTTGTCCAAGACAGTGAACTTTCAGTGCTGCCGAGGTGTGATAAGGCAGGAATTCTCATCAGCTACTGATAGACATGTAAACTGATTCAGCCTATCTGAAAAGCAGTTCATTATATATATCAAAAATCTTAAAAGGGTTCATATCCTTTAACTCTGATATCCTTTAGCCCTCCACTGCCAAGATTCTATAAGAGAAAATAATTAGAAATGCCATTAGAGATTTACATAAAAAATTGTTCGCTAAAACATTTTTTGTAATAGTGAAAACTGAGAGACAAATCCAACTGTCAGGAATGATTGAATTCAGTTTTTATCTCAATGCTGGATGTTATATAGCTATCAAAGTATTTTTTTAATTGATAACTAGGAAAAATGTTTATGATATAAGCAAAATATAGCATTAGGTGATTATGAAAAATGTATATGTTGTACCTGGGGAAAAGTCTGGGAAGAAATACACCAAGTTGTTATTCCTGAAGAGTGTGATTATGGATGCTTTTAATTTTTCTTAATCCATTTTTTTAGCTTCCAAATCACCTATAATGAGTAAGTGTTACTTTTATGATTTCAAGTTTTATTTTATTTTTTTGTTGTTGTTGTTTTAAAGAGTGGGGAGACGTTTGGCAGAAAAGGGGCTGTAGAAAGGAAGGATCTTGGAGGTTGTTAGCTAAGTTTGGTACAACATCCCTTAGTAAGAGGGATCACAGATGGAAGGGTTCAGTGGTTCTGAGTGAAGGAAGGACGAGTGTTCTGAGTCTGTAGGGAAGGATGAGAAAACAGATGGAAAGATAGGAAATCTGTTTCTGTCTCAAAGCCGATTTAGGTCAACATCTAAGGGCAAGAGAGTTTCACACACCCCTGTTGGGAGTGAGCTATAATGTCGCTGGGAGGAAAAATGCTCACCAAGAAGTATACTGGCCCACCTCACTGAAATTTGGCCACCAGATACACAGAATTGCAAGACTTTTTTTTTTTTTCCATAGTTTCCCCCCAACATCAAAACTGGCCAGGTTTCAAAGATTTATTTATAAGTTTGTTTTTTCAACCCAAAAAGATTTTTCCCATAGAACCAATGTTACAAATGGTGATTAGGATTCTAGCCAGCCCACAAAACTCATTATATCCATCTGTCTTGCCAATATTTCCTCCCAAGTATTTTTCACATCTGTTAAGTAATCTCTACTAGGGCCCTTAGCTATCCTGTACCCTTTACACACCCCACTTAAATACAGTGTTTTGATACCACCTAACAGAAGGTTCCACATTCATGTCTTCCCACTCCTTCTCTCCTCTTTTCCCTCTCCCTAGGCCTGTCTACATTCTGTACCAGATTTATTGTCTGGAAACACCAATGTTATTGTTTTCCTGCTCAAAACTTCTCCGCCTATTTCCCAAATTCCTTTTGGGGCATGGCAGACAAAAGGACTCACTATGAGGGAGCATAGATAGCCACAACACCAGAGCCAGGGAGAGCTAGGCCTGTGTCAGCACTTACATTCCAAGCCCTAGAACATCATCAGCAGGGTCCTGTTTGACAAGGCGGAGTTAGGCTTGTGAGTGATGGTAGTCTGGCAGGCAGATCCAGAAGTCTGTGCCACATATAAGAAGAGGGCAAATCAGATTTGAAGCCAGAAAAAAAATCCCTTGGCAGAATAGTTGCAGACAGGTGATATCAAGCCATTCAGTTCTGATCATTGAAAAAACTCAGAGCAAGTTAATATTTCAGGTTTGTCCTTTTGTTTTGTAGTGGCCAGTCTTTAAGGAGGTCTAGCTTTGCTTCTAAAATGCAAACTAAATTAGTGGTTCTATATATTCTAAATGAGCTCTGGATAGGAATAAGAGCTCCAACTTCTCAGTGACATAATTACCCTAACTTAATCATTCTTACTACTAGGTCAATTGAACAGCTACAAATATTTAATGTATAATTCATCATAATTATGAAATACAGTATTGATGAGATAGTGTATGTGTATGAATCTTGCTATCCTCAATATAGGCATACATTTAGCTTCTTCCTCCTGAGATTTAAAATTGACTGATTCACAAACTTTCAAAATTCCTTCCTCAGACTTGCTCTTTCCTATCACAGCAAACATTTTAGGACTAGCAATATCCTATTTCATTTCTAAAAGGATTAAATAGGCATTTATGGGCTAGCATGAGAACCATGTAAGTATTTAGATTAGAATATCATTTGGTGTGACATGATAAAGGAACATCATTGCCCCAGAAACAAGCTTCTCCCAGTGGAGGTCATGGTAGCTACTGGCCTTTTGAAACACTAGGCAAAGAGAATGAGGTGGCTAGGCACACAGTTTTTCACCTCAAGGCAATAGGATCAGCCAACTCTGAGCTCTGGTCATTCATTGTTAAATAATGAAACAGTGGCTGTGTTTACCCATAAGGGGAGGCCAGCTACTGTGGAGGAGGGGTGTGAAATATAGCCTTTTCTACAGGAGATAAGGAGGTAGAACTGTTCACACTGCATGTCAGCAAAGACTGAGTGTTGTATTAGACACTATGTCTTCTGTAAAATCTGAAAGCTGGCATACTCCACAGGGATTCCAAACTGTCAGTTCCATAATGAGTTCCATGTTATTGATATGCAGAAGTGAGAAGTAAAGCAGAGCTTCTTTTCAGTAAATTAACTGTTGGAAAGAGGGGTTTAGAGCCCAACCAGAGACATAGTATTAAGTTCTGCAGGTGTGCCCCAGTCATTCATACAGCTTATGTTCAACAGGGACTCTAGCTGGCTGTGTTAAAGATCAGCAATTCTTACACATGGTAGCACATTAGAATCACTTAGACAGTCTTTTAAAAAAGTACTAATGCCAGAATCCTGCTCCCAGAAATTGGGATTTGATTAGTCTGGGATGGCCCTGTGCATTTTTTTTTCCCTTTCCATACTCTTGTGATTCCAATATAGTGTTTGAAATCCACTTTTCTAGAGCAGTACTTCTCAAACTTTAGTATGCAGAGGCATCACTTGGAGTGCTTATAAAAATATTTTTCTAGGCCCTACATCAGAAGATTGGAAGGTTTAGGCTGGAGTCTGAGAATCTGTATTTCAATGACACTCCTAGCTAAGGGCAAATAGCACGTACCCTAGACTTTAGAGTATGTGGTATTGGTTTTCATGTGTCTGGCACATGGTAAGTATGCAGCAACTGTTGAATGAATATGGGTGTCTTTTTGATTTTAAATATTTAATGTTTCTATGAATCACTTGGATAGCTCATTAAAAATGCAGACTCAGATTTTGTAGGTCTGGGATCGGGGCTGAGAGTCTGCTTTTCCAGAAAGATCCCAGGTAATGTCAACCACACTTGAGAATAGCAAGGTGTGACAAAATATATCTTTCGTGTGTAATTTTCTCATCTCATTTCTACCAAGACACACTAGTCAGATGACCCTCACCTGCACATCTTTGGTCTACCCTGAATTGTGCACCTTTCCTGCTACAGCCCATTTTTTTTCTCTCCCATTCCAAAAGCATATTAGAATGCAAGTGAGTGAGTGAGATTTTTTTTTAGTGATAACATCAAATTCTCTCTAATTTTTTAATACTAGATATCAAGTAAATATAAAATGCTATTAAACTATGTATAAAGTAAAAACAGTAAGATTAATTAGTACCTGGACTTTTAAAATATTTTTATTTTGGAATAATTTTAATTTACAGAAAAGTTGCAGAGATAGTACAGTGTTCTGTATAGCCTTTACCCAGTTTCCCCTAATGTTAACATCTTACATAACCACAGTACATTTGTCATAATAAGAAATTAACATTGGTGCATTACTATCAACTAAAAGACTTTATTTGGTTCTCATCAGTTATTCTGCTGTTGTCCAGTTTATGTTTGGGGATCTAGGCCAGGATACCACACTGCATTTAGTTGTCATGTCTCATTCTCTTGTCTATGACAGTTTCACATTCTATGATTTTCATGATCTTGACAAAATACTGGTCAGATAGTTTGTAGAATATTTCCATATTTGGGTTTGTTTGATGCTTTCTCATGATGAGACTGGAATTATGGGTTTGGGGAAGAATAAAGAGCACAGAGGTAAAGTGCCCTTCTTATCACATCATATTAGACACCATCACATCATATTAGGCAGTACATGATTTCTACATGATTTATGATTGGTGATTTTAACCTTGGCTGGTTTGTTTCTTCCTTGTAAAGTTACTATTTTTCCTTTCCATACTCTGTTCTTTGGAAGCAAGTCACTAAATCCAACCCACACTCAAGGGGAAAGTGATCCAGGAAGGAAGAGTATTTATACATATTGGGATTTTTTTTTTAAAGGAAGATTTGTCTCTTCTCCCCTCTTCATTCATTCATCCAGTTATTTAGATCAGTATGGATTTGTATATTTTATACCCTAAATTATAATCTCTTACTATATTATTTTGTTGCTCAAATTATTCCAGTTTAGACCCCATCAGATTAGCTGCTGTTTTCCTTTACATGCCCTCATCCTTTTGTTTTTTGAACAACTTTTTTCCTTTCCGATGCTGCAGGATGTTCCAGATTCATCTTGTATTATCTCTGCTCCAGCCTAGAATCAACCATTTTTCTCCAAGGAGCCCCAGTTCCTTTTATTAGATAATGGTATTTAGAAACCAAGATCTGAGCACTGAATGTGCTTGTTGCTACTGAAGTGTCACTGATTTCAGGCCCACCAGTGGGAAATACATGTATGTATACTAAGCCATGTGTATACATAAGCTTGTATTATGTCTGTATCTGTTCATCTAATATCTGTGTATTTACAAATATATGCACATTATATATATAACATATTATTTAGCTGCATACATGCACACACACATACACACACACATACATACATACATACATACATACACACATAGCTAAGAGTTCATACTGACTTCTCTGACTCTGTCTAGCACCACAGGGTTCCTTCTAGACTTCCACCTTCACTTTCTCCAACAGTGAGAAACCTGGCTCTCATTATCTACTATATATTTACTTATTTGTTCAACCCTAGTATACTGGTAGTTTTATAATTGCTAACTCATGCTCCTATAAGAAAAAAATTGCCAATTAGTGTTTATATATAGTTCTTTTTGTTTTTAGTCTTACAGTTTCCAGTCAAAACAATGTTTTTTAAAGTTACTTAGGTCAGTTCTTTTTTTTCCCACATGAAGGTTATAAGGTTAGGTTATGTCCTACATTTCTAATACAGTGAGATGTATTTGTCACTGTCTTCTTCCACCCTGGGATTCCCCCAATGTCATGCTTGATATTTCAAAGTTTTCGTGTATTTCGCTGTTTGTGATATACAATTTTATGAGTTTAAACAAATGCCTTGATTTTATCTTTAAGCATACCACTGGCAAACTTCATAACTAGCAGCATTCTTGCAACACACCTGACAACTGATCTTGACACAGTTTAAAAAACCCTAAATTAGATAATCTTCTAAAAGCCTTTTTCTCCTCCAGCATTCATTAAACCTTTATTTATCATCACTGATTCCCTGAAATCGGTCATGTCCCAGATCACATCACCAATGGCTATCTCCAGGAGAATCTTGGAAGATTCTGAGGAACAAAGGCATCCCTACCTCTCTGCACTGTCCATCAGGAGGTTGGAAAGGCCTTTTTATGGAATGGAGGGGACAACAGGGCAGAAGGCAGTACTTGAACCAGCTTCATCTCAGCTGACCCATTATTTCCTCTAACTAGCAGCAATACCTCTAAGGCACTGGTTTTCAAATTGTGAGCCACCAGACCAACAGTATCAGCATCACCTGGAAAATTCTTAGAAATGAAAATTCCCAGGCTCCACCCATATTTACTGAATTAGAAACTCTGGAATTGGGGTTCAGTGATCTGTGTTACAAGTCTTCTGGGTAATTCTGATGCACACTAAAGTTTGAGAACCTCTACTTTTAAGATTAACCAGCCATTTGCCAGTCAGAGCCTTAGGAGCAGCTGTGAGGCTTCATCTGGACTTCCTGCTAGGGCCCTAGGGATGCAGAGCTAGCCAGGAACAGGCTGCAAAAGCAGCCAGAGGGCTAAAGGGCTGTTTTTCTTTTGGTTTATATGTTTGTGTTTAATTATGGTCCACCAGAGGACGGAAAATTTCTGCCTTGGATGTCTGGGGCAAAATATTCTATCTCTTTGAGATGAAAAAAAGAAGGTCTTAATAATGGTACTAAAACTTTTATGCTTTTTTTTTTTTTTAGTGATGTCAGTTTTTTCAAATTATTTTTTACATTCGTCTATTATTTCTAGTATATATCAAATTATGTTTGTGTATGTTTTAATCAGGTAAAAATTATTGACATTAAGTATGAAGTTGTATTAAGAAAAAGCTGGGAAATATTTTCTGATTTAGGTAAACCTCTCACGCCTTCAAGTCCTTATCACCCACTTCTACCTCGGGTACCTATATGATCTCAAATCCTACTTTTGTCCCCATTATTCACTGTTCCAGCCACTCTGGCCGCCTCTTTGTCGTCCCTAGAATCACTTTAGAGCTTTTACATTTATTTTGGTTTCTATTTGGAATAGCCTTCTACCAGATATCTGCATATAGATATGTATAGCTAGCTCCCTCACTTCTTTCAAAATTGGCATTCTCAAACAGAATTTCTCTGACTGTGCTATGTAAAATTTCGCGCATACATACTCCATTCCAAGCACACAAACATTCCATTTCCCCATTGTTTATGTTTTTTCTTTGGCACTTGCTAGCTAATTGTGTACACACACACACAAACATACACACACTCTTTATAGTAGAATGTAAGTTCTACTGGCATAGATTTTTATCTGTTTTTGTATATTGTCTAGAAAAATGCCTGACATGGTAGTACTCAATTATTATTTGTTGAATGAATGAATATCTCTAAACATGCATTTATGTGACTGATAGTAAGCAGGTGTACATATTCGTATTTTTGCTTTATCATTATTATCCATACTGAGCTGAGAGGCAGCTTCTTTCTCCTCAGCTGTCTCTGTTATATTCTTCTAAAACCACCTTTGCTCTAATTAAGAGGGATGGGGAAAGGCAGCTACCTAAGGAAATAATACGGATTCTTTTTCTGTTTCCTGTTTAGAGAACAGAGTCCTTCTAGCTCACTGCCAGTTATCGTTGTTCCTTTCAGTCTCAGTGCCTGCCATAGAGGAATGGGATAGGATGGTATGAGATGGGGCCTTGTAGATCTCATTAAACCAGTGGTTCTCTGGGGAAGATGAAAAAGTCCTGGAGATTAATGGTGGTGGTGGTGGATGGTGGTGATGGTGGCACAACAATGTGACTACTTTATGCTACAGAACTGTATACTTAAAAGTGGTTAAAACGGTAAATTTTGTGTTTTGTATCTTTTACCACAATATTTCTAAAAAGCCATAGTGATTCTCAAAGTGTAGCTCCAAACCAAAAGTAGCAGCTTCACTTAGGAACTTGTTAGAAGTGCAAATTCCGAATCTCCACCTCAGAACTATTGATGCCATATCAGTGATTTGTGTTTTAGCAAGTCATTCCGGTTGTTCTGATGCACACTGAAGTTTAAGTATCAGCATTACATGGTTTTATTTTAATTCTGAGAAGTATAAAAAACTATTGAAGAGTTTTATAGGATTTTCTCATGCTCTGGTAACTGCATAATTACCTTGGTCAGAAGTTCTGAGCACTTTAGGGGTAAAATTGAAAAGTGCTCTGGAAATGTTTTTAAGATTAATGTTTTAAGTAGTTTTTAAAAAACGAACTTAATCTTTAGAGTGCCTGCTGTGTTTCAAGCATCTTGCCAAATGCTCTTATATTTGTTTGTTTGTTTGTTTGTTTTTCATTTAACCCTCAAATCAGCCCTGGTGAAGTAAATACTACATTATCTACATTTAAAATGAGGAAACAAGCTGAGCTCAATTATTATTTATCGACTTTTCTTATAGTGTACATTTGCTGCCAGTAGGTGGCACTGATGGTGTGGTTACCCAGACCCAGGCAAAGCTTTCTGGGATTACAGACCTAGAAAACTGAAATAAATGAGACCTCTTATGAAAGAAATCAGACTATAGGTAACCACAGATACTTACAGAAATTGAGGTCCTAGCTTCTGGTATGTCAGAGTAAGGACCTCTGAAAATCCACTCGATATATAAAAGTGATGAAAACACTGCCAAAAAGTCTGAAAATTAACTTTTTCAGAATTCTAGAAAGTTACTAGAGGCTTGTGACAATCTGAGTAGTATTTATCCAAGAAAAAGAACTTAATCATGGTAAGAACAGGAAGCCTCGTGGAATTTTAACTGATTTTTGTCTTCTCTCAGCTTCATAGTAGCCTTGAAAACTAATAGCCTCACAATCATGATAGCTATGGAAACCAGCAGCCTAGCAAGCATTGAAGAAGGCAGAATCGATTTGGAATACCTTAAAACTCCTAGCCCCAGGCAGTTGCTACTATTTGACCTGCCTGGCTGTCCCCTAGAAACCCCCACTTGCAGGGCTTGCTTGCCTTTTATTTTTATTTTATTTAATTATTTTTTTTCCTGACTCAGAGCTAATTCAGTGTTAACTTCTCCACCTCTCACCCCCCACCCCAGAGATGGCCCAACACACACACAGTCCTTCAGCAAAGGCTGGCAAACGTGTTGGTGGAATGCATTTAAAGAAATCTCTGTCCAGTTATTAGCTGACCACCACGCTAACATAGAACATAGACTTCTATGGCAAAACACAAAGAATACAAGGGAATATGGATCAGTGAAATAGAATTGAGAGTCCAGAAATAAACCCTCACATTTTTCATCAATTGATTTCCTATATTGTGCCAAAACCACCCAACATGGGAAAAAAATAGTCTTTTCAACAAATGATGGTGGGAGAACTAGATATCAACATGCAAAATAATGAAGTTGGATCCCTTCCACATACAGTATGCCAATATTAACTCAAAATGGATCATAGACCTAAACGGTAAAGCTAAAATTATAACATTCTTAGAAGATAGCATAAGAATTATGTTGTGACCTTTTATATGACACCAAAAGCTCAAGCCACAAAAGGAAAAATGGTTAAGTTGGACTTCATCAAAATTAAAAATTTCTGTACTTACAGGACATAAGGTAGTGAAAAGACAACTCATGAAATGGGAGAAAATGTATGCACTTATATATCAGATAAGGAACTTGTATCTAAAATATATGAAGAACTCTTACAACTCAGTAATAAAAAGACAACCTAGTTCAGAAATGAGCAAAGGAGCTGAATGAACTTTCTCTGGAGAAGATATACAGGTAGCTAATAAGCATATGCAAAGATCCTCATTGTCATTACTCAGTAGAGAATGTCATTAGTAGAGAAATGCAGATCAAGACCACGATGAGATACCACTTCACACACACTGGGATAGCTTTAATTAAAAAAAAAAGTAGGACAGGATGGGGAGAAATTGGAACCCTCATGCATTGCTGATGAAAATGTAAAATGTTACAGCACTTGGAAAAAATTTGGCAGTTCCTCAACTGATTGAACATAAGGTTACCATACGACCCAGCAATTTAACTCTTAGTACATGCTCCAAAGAAATGAAAATCGTTCACTCAAAAACTTGTACACAAACATCCATACCAGCATTCTTCGTAATGGTCAAAAAGTGGAAACCATCTAAATATTTGTTGGCTGACTAATATTTAAACAAAATCTGGGCTGTGTATGCAATGGAATCAAATTTGCCAGAAAAAAAAAAATCAAGTACTAATAAATGCTGCAACATGAATGAACCTTTAGTACTAGATTAATGAAAGAAGCCAGTCATAAAAGGCCACATAGTGTATGATTTTGTATCATTTATATAAAGTTCCCAGAATATACAAATCTATAAAGGCAGGAAGATTAGTGGTTTCCTAGGGTTGAAGGGAGGAAAAAACAGTGACTGCTAGTAGACTTGAGGTTTCTTTCTGGGATGATGAAAATCTTCTGGAATTAGTAGTGATCGGTACACAACTTTGTGAATATACTAAAAAATCACAGGACTGTATGTTTTGTAAGGATGAACTGGATGATAACAGAATATGTATCAATAAAGGTGTTATTTTAAAAATCCTTATACAAATACAGTTTTTAATTTCTTAAAATCGTTATGTTTTAAATTTTTTTAACAGCAAGAGAAAAAAATTGAGGAAATCTTGTTTTTCCTCCCTGTTGGGAGCCCACCTTTGTAACCATACATATGTTACTCCTATTCCCTCCAAATCTGAAGCTACAAAGATACCCAAAAAGGAATCTGGAACTTCAAAGGTATAGACCTTGTCCATTAACAAGTAGATTTAAAAAACTACTTGAACTCTCCTGTCAGCCTTTAACCACAAAGCTATGAGGGCACACTCTTGTTGCATTAAAGTCAAGTCTTAGGCATTTCTCTTTTTTTGTCATGGCATGCCAAGACCTTAGATTCATCACTGCTCTCTTTCCATCTTTTCTGTTTCGTTCTTAGTGCTCCCTTCCTTCCGTGTCCTAAGACTCTAGGGCTCTTTTGTGGTCTGACTCTAAATCCTAATCCTGGTCTTGTATTATGACCCCCATACTCAGAATATGTGTCCCCTTTTAACTCACCTTTATCAAAACTAGTTCTGGCTACAAACTAATCAAAAACAGACTCACAAATATAGAGGATAATCTGGTGATGGCCAGCGGGGAGGGGATTTGGGGGGCTGAAGAATGGAGTGAAGGGTTAAAGAAGTGCATATTAGTGATTGATAGATAGTCATGAAGAGGAATTTTCACTTGAAAGGCTAACCTTATAAATAGCTCTTTATACTATAGATATGCTTGCCACATAGGCCGAAGGGCAGGGTGACCTCAAAATTAACTACAGACTCATCCTCCCTTTTGCTTGTTGTCTAGATAACAAGTGTATTGCCTAAGTTCTCTTTGTAACTCCTGTAACCCATAGCAACTCCCACACTCTGTAACTGCCTGAAGACAAATTAAGCAATCCGTCCCTGCCAACTGGCCAAATGTAATTGCTCAGATTAGCCCTATAATAGCAAGGTTGTATCTGAGCTCAGGGCCCAGATTTTCAGAGCACTAGCTCATCTGGGACCACCAGCGTAATAAACCTGAGTTTTCCAACTCTCTGAGTGGTGCTTGGTGTCTTGCTGGTCTGATTTTTTCTTGCAGCATTTCTGAAACAGTTATGGGGATGGGGAGCACAGCATAGGGAATGCAGTCAGCAGTAATGTAATGGCTAGGTAGAGAGCCAGAGGAGAGAATGAGCAATTAGGGGGATCATTTTATAAACTTTATAAATATCTAACTTATGTACTACATATTTGAAACTAATGAAATAAAATTAAAAACACTGAGATACCATTAAAAAAAAAAAAAAAAAAAAAAAAAAAAACTAGTTCTGGCTGTCTCTGCTTGGAATTCTGATTAATTATCAACTGATTAAAAATTTACATGCTGAGGCTGAGGTAAAGGAAACTAAGTTCAGGAATATATTTCCCAGCTTTGTTCACAGAAAAGGCTTGTCAGCAACGACAAATCCATTAAGAATGAATCACCCTCCCTAAGGATCTCAAAGCATTTCTCTTTTAAGGGATCAGAGCATCTTGAAGGGGCATGTCTCATTTTGAATCAGGGGCAGAGGCATTCAAAATGAATCTGGAACATGTTGTCAGAAGGGGAGTTACCAGTGATCACTGAGCACACACTGTAAAGACTCATGAGCTAACTTAGACGAGTTCCCAGCAGTGATGAAAGATGGGAACATCTGAGCATCAAAAAGAAAAATTAGAAATGGACTCAGACATACCATATGTTAAAATCCAAGAGTTCCTCAAGATGCTTTTAAACTAAAAGTCACCTGTGGAAATTGATAGGAAACCAATTCATTAATTTGAAAACTGGCAAAGGGAAAGAATCAAGCATTTATTCTACATTTTCTCTATAACTTTTACCTTAGGATAACCAAATAGTTAATCATTTTATGGAAAAGAATATTTCCATTTTGCAACCCCTACTGAAACAATAGGTCTAGGTAACTAACACCAAAAACATTATATGAAAGGTCGATAGGGAACTTTCTAAGGGATAAGTCAGACCAAAGTCATCTACTGATCAATCTTAATAGCACAGAAAGAAAGACAGAATTCATGTATGCTTCTAGCTGGAGATGCACTAGGAGGTACACAATACTACCTATGATATATTGCTAAAACTTCTACTTGAATATGATCAAACCTCAAAAATCTGTTTACAAGAAATAAGAGAGTTAGATAAATATGTTAAACACTATGGGGATGCCATCAACAAAATACAAAGTGAGAAAATTCTATAGAATCTGAGACCTAGTTTCTTAAACAAATTACAAGAAAAAAGAATGTGGGGCAGCCAGGGAGACCTACAGAGGAAGCATCAATGACATTCAATGTGTGCATCTATTTAGAATAAACCAACTAAAGTTATGAGCCCATTCAGGAAATTGAATCATCATATTTGATCATAATGTGCTGATAACCAGGAATTATTTTTTAGTAATATAAATGGTATTCTAGATATGATTTTGAAAAGGTACTGTTTTTAGATGCATACTGAAGTATTTGTGGATGAACTAATATGTTTGGGTTTTAAAATAATTCAGTAGGGGTTAAGGAATAGGTGGGGTTCAGATGAAACTATTGACTCTGTATTGATAATTGTTGAAACTGGGTGGTGAGTACATGAGATCTAATACGACTCCCTACGGGTGCTTAGAATTTAGATTTTAAGAATTAACTACCTATGCTACTATATATAATACAGTTTTATACATTTACATATGTAGTTTTAAAATTATATTTAATTCATAACTACATCCAAAGCCGATATCGAGAAGGAACAAGGCTTTCTAGAGCCTCTTGCCATTGCAGCTTCCTACCCAGAGTTTACCAGTACTGGCAACTTGGTGTCTTGGTTTATCACTTCTGGAAGGTTGCTAATCTTTATTTACCTAAATAGCAGGTGCTGTAATACATATTTTCACCAGAACCATTATTGTTATGATAAGACATGTGAGAAGTACTTGTATAAAACTTACAGCTGATGTTTATGTTGTAAATTCCTAATTTCCTAATCAGCAACATATGTATATTTTAAAACAACACCAAGCATGGCACCCTAAATATAGCATGTGTATCTCACATATAGAGTAGTATATTCATTTTTTAAATGAACTAATTTGTATAAATGAAATATATACCTTGCAGGCATTTCTCATTTTGAGACATCAGATTTGCTTTCTCTGAAACATCTTTCTCTCATTTCTAGGAAATTGGCTTAGGTTATGCAAAAGAGATGCTTCCTCATCTCTAAGGCTTACCAGACACTCTGATTTGAAGAAAAATGGATTTTGCACCAAACCCCAGGAAAGTCCAAAAGCTCCATCCCGTAAGTTTTGATTAGCTTTTCCACTTATGGACTAGGCAGCTCTCAAAGAGTAGGATAATTTGGACTCAAAAGAACCTAAAAGAAGTCTACAGCCATGCCACCCTGAACAAGCCAGATCCCATCTGCTCTCGGAAGCTAGGCAGGGTCAGCCTGGCTAGTACTTGGATGGGAGACCACCTAGGAAGACCAGGTGCTATAGGCATAAAAAATTTAAAAAATAAGGGATCGTAAGTTGACAAGGGATTGTAACTTGCAATCTATGAGGTCAGCCAAGGGTTGCCTTGCCTAAAAAGAAAAAACCCTAAAAGAGAGGTGGTCACAGGGTTTCCTACATCGTACCTGATCAAGTAGTCATGTAGTTCAGGTCTCTGAATTGTACTAACATTGGATATGCTCACATGAAGCAATGACTTCTTCATTTTCCTCATTTATCATTTTTATCTCTTGCCTCAAAGATTGGACTGGAACTTTTTGCAGGAGAACAGAATACAAAAGTAAATAGTGGCCTAGAATTATCTTTTAAGGAACCCTGAAGATGAACCGAATTAAGAAATGACATTTTGGGAAAATATAACTAGGGCTAAGCTCTGGTTTGGGCATTAACTTCAGCCACATTTAGTCCTATCCCTAACTTAAAGCCTTCTCACTGTTACCACTACAGGAAGAAGGAGCATAATTTGTAAATCGTAGGTCCTAGGAACTATTTACTTGTTGCTTCTCTATGGCAGTATACTAGGGGCCAGACAGGTCTTGGTGAGTGAAGAGAAACCATCCTCAAAGAATATTTATCAAGAACTTAAAAATGTTTATACCCTTTGACCCTTTCTTGTTCATCTGCCTGTTTGGCCACTCTGTTTTCCTCTGTTGCCTGTTTCTCCTGTCCTTTTTCTTGGGTCATGCCCAAGACTCAGCCCTTGGCCTTCTTCTTCTCTTCTTTATCACCCTCACTGGCTCTCCTTTTGCACCAATGGTTATTTCTACTCCCAACTTATTAATGAAACCTATTTAGGTGGCATAAATTTAGACACAATAGCTCTAAAATGGCACAAATAGCATTTTCTTCTTGCTAACTTTGAGAGTCATAATCTCACATAAGATATATTGTCTTGTTTTTTTCATAGACACTTACACCCACAGAGTGCCATTACACAAACCTACGGATTGGGAGAGGAAGATCCTGGTGTGGTCAGGTCGCTTCAAAAAGGAAGATGAAATCCCAGAGACTGTCTCGTGAGTGCTGAACTTAGGGTTGTAAGCAGTTTTTATTTCTCACTGATTTGTTTTAAAGGAAAAGCAGTTCCTCTAAGTCTCGCTGTTTAAAACTTTTCAACCAAATTTAAAAATTTTTCACTTTTCTAAATTTTTCCTCTTTGGCAAGTACCTGGAATAAGTATAGTGCTGGAAAATCTATGTCATATCACTGATATGTAGTGCCTAGTGAAGAGCTGTTGGATACTCTGAAGTCAACTCATTTGATTTCCTCTCCTAGCTACAGAAATGTGACTAAACAGTTCACTGTTTTTAGTTGGTTTTAATCTGGGTCTATCTGTTAGGTACCAGTGACAATAACTATATTCTGTAAAATCCACTTAAGTATTTAAAAGCAATCTATTCTCTCTTTTTGGGAGCCAGGAAAGAGTGCCTCTCTAAAACCGGTTCTGGGATCTTGGGACTTTTTCAGTCTGTAGATGATGAGTACAGATTCTTCTAACCTGGGGTTTCTCTACCTCAGCACTTTTGGCATTTGGGGCCAGATAATGTTTGTTGCAGCGGGCTGCCCTGTACATTGTAGGATGTTTAGCAGCATCCCTGGCCTCTTCATCTCTTAGATGCAAATAGCATTCAAAATAACAACCAAAAATGTTTCCAGAAATTGCCAAATGTCCACCGGGGGGCAAAATCAGCACCAGTTGAGAACCACTGTTCCACTGATTGGTTTGCATCTTGGCCAAGAGTGATTCTGAAAATAGATGCCATCTCCCCTGTGGGGCATTTATCCTCTTCAGAGACAGGGACTTGGGACAAAGCTTCTGGACACTCCATTCTAGCAAAACAAAACAAAACAAACAAAACAAAAACTATTCCTGTATCTTCTGGCTTCTGGTTTCAAGTCCTGATTGCAAAAGATCTGGGTTCATTCAGGGTATTTTTTTCCAGGAAGATAACTAGAAAACAAACTAGTATTTGTTTTCTGTTTACAACAGCTTTAAAACAGAGCCCTTATGCTTCTGCCAGTCAAATTAAATAGGACATTATTTTCACTAAAATTATTTCAGCAGGAAAGCCCTAGTCTTTCTTAGCTCAAGTGACAATGTACTCTCCCAAGAAATAAGAGCATGCTGGAAATATCAATGATATCCAGTTCTTGCCTGTCCCAGTTTCCTCCTGAAAATCCCAGCAGAAAACAAGCTGATTACACACACACACACACACACACACAGCCCTGATAGGTGCTATATAGACTTTGCTATGTAATACCTTCCTCTGTCAGCCTTGAAGGTGGTTCCCAGATCCTTTGAAGCCCAAAGTACTACCTAGAGAGTCACCCTAGAAGGCCTGTCTCTGGGCTTGGGCAACCATTCATCTTTGTGCTGGTAGTTCTGAATAGGCACTACTTGCCCATTCTGATTGCTCCCTGTAGAATGGAGGACAACATCATGGCCTTATATAAATGCATTTCACTTTTTAAATGCTCCATCGAATATGGAATATATCACTTTTCATGAAGATCATAGCACTTCAGCTGGAAATACCAGTTCACATAAACTATTGCCTGCATAAGTAGTTAGTTTGTGGTTGGTGGGATCTTAGAAGCTCTTAATAGAGCAATTCATTGTCCTTAGCAGTTGTTCCTGGTTCCTCCCACCCTGCAGGGCCATCTTCAGTGCCTGGAGAACTCCGTGCATTGTTGCTCCCTGAGTCCCAGCTCTTACATCTCAGTGTATATGCTTTCAGGGTTCTCCCACCTAAAATGTTCTGGATCCTGTGCTTCCTTTTATTTTTCCTCCCTACTCTCCCCCTCCCCCCCCCACCCCGATTGCAAATGTACTGAGTATTAAAAATCTAGGGGGAAAAAAGTAAGCACTCCCCATCCCATATCTGGAGATAATCACTTCCTATTTACACCCCACTAAGTAGGTCAGTTCTCTGTCCTGGGCCCACTAGGACTCCACATGCCCTGCCGAAGTTCTACCAGACACTCAGGTGATATAACTTCGACCCACTGCGCATCTGCAGAATCACCAACGTGGACAGGCCTTCTCTTTAGACTCTCTGTTGTTTGGCCTCTCAATTTTTACACAAGAACGATAATCCAACTCTCAACTTTCTGTTAAGGCACATGGGTTCGGTGGACACATTAGAGGAGTCACTTGCCAAAGAGCTCAAGTTCACTACCACTCAATTTTAGCAAAACATTAGTTAAAAGATAAACATTAAGGGAACATTGCTTAAATGGTCCTTCTGCTGTTCCAGATATTCCTGGTTCAAGGCAGAGAGCAAAAAGATAGGTATAAAGAGCACACTGTTTAACTCTCTCCTGTGTTTGTTTTCTTCTGAATTTTGTGTTGAACTTATAAAGCTCATTGTAGTATCTGTTGTCAGGATGTTTGGTCAGATAATCACTGTATCATATAATATCTTCTTAAGAACCCCAAGGAGAAACAGCTACTGATTCCACTTTTAGCATTGGCTGGTAATATGAAACTTAGAACCAAAATCAGGGCCCGCCATAGCAAGCATAGATTTATTTATATGCCTTGCTCTCCTTTTTTTTGGCTACTTTCTTTTTTCCTACTGTAAACTTGTGCTATTGTATTGTATTTTATGTATAAATATAAAGTGAGTTGTGAAAATGCCTCATTCTCCTCAAAGTTCTACAAAATCTCCAGGCCTCGCCTCCTTTTCTATATTTATAGGTACCACTCCAATTCTGATTTGTAGTACACAGAGCTTTATATCCCACTGGCAACTTCAGAAAGAGAGTTAACTTTCTCTCATGATCTCATTGTGTTATTAGGTTTGAGATGCTGGATGCTGCAAAGAACAAGCTCCGGGTGAAGATCAGCTATGTAATGATTGCCCTGACAGTGGCAGGATGCATCCTGATGGTTATTGAGGGCAAGAAGGTGAGAGTGGATTTCCTCTCTATCTCTGTTTGTTTTCCACAAAGGACCTAGAGGAAATCAGGGGTTGACCCTCATACTTATTCCCTGAGAAGAGGAGGCTACTTTCTACTCAGGAAATTATAAGAAACAAAATGAGACATAGTAGGGACAAACCTGGGATATCATGCCTGGAGATAAATAGCCAGTTCTATCTTTGGCAAAGAAAAGGACTAAATTAGTTTTATGTAAAGTAAAAATAGTGTTAGTTATCACAGATGTCTCAATTTGCAGCTTAGCCTCTTCCAGGCTTGTCCAAGCCCAGCACAAGTGGCAACTATCTCCAGATCACTTTGTAGCTCATACCAAGTGGCCCCGGGCAGGGCTTAGGCAGCAGCTGACTTTTGTATGCACCAGAGCCCCATTCAAGAGGCTCCAAACCAACACACCCATTGTTAATTTCAGACCACACCTGAGCACCACCTGACCACCTCCACAAAGGACACACACAAAGGGCAGACTCTGCGGCAGCAGCGCCTTGCTAAAGCTGGTCCTGCTCTGTTGTTGTGCAGGGTCAGCTCCTACACAACAGCTCCTCCACTTAGTCACAAGCCAGTCAGCCGGAGGGTCAGTCCCTCATATTGATGTGCAAATAGCACGTGCAATAGTCCCTCCTATTGATTTGCAAATAGCAAATGTAGACTCAACTACAACACACAGCCCACACAAGGGATACATTTGGAGCACCCAACTCAGGTGACCAGGGTGTCTGCGCCATTGGGCCCACAGGACACCTACTATATAAGGCCACTTTAGTAAGACTGGAAGACATAGCAGCTCTCCCTAATACATAGAAATAAATAGGAAGGCAGCCGAAATGAGGCAATAAAGACCCTCCAAATGAAAGAACACAACAAAGCTCCAGAAAAAGAACTAAACAAAATGGAGACAAGTAATCTACCAAATGCAGAGTCAAAACATTGGTTTTAAGGATGCTCAGTGATCTCAGTAAGAACTTCAATAAAGAGATAGGAAACAATAAAATGGAAATAGAAAACAAGAAAGAACCAGTCAGAAATGAAGAATAACTGAACAACTGAAATAAAGAATATGTTAGATCAGCGGTCCCCAACCTTTTTGGAACCAGGGACCCGTGCTCCTACGAGAATCTAATGCCTGACGATCTGAAGTGGAGCTGAGGTGGTGATGCTAGTGCTGGGGAGCAGCTGCAAAGACAGATGAAGCTTCATTCTCTCACCGGCTGCTCACATCCTATTGTGGGCCCAGGTTCCTAACAGGCCATGGACCAGTACTGGTCTGTGACCTGGGGCTTAGGGACCCCTACATTAGAAGAAATCAACAGTAGATTAGATGAAGCAGGATGGAATTAGCAATTTGAAAGATAAGGTACCAGAAAACACTTCATCAGAACAGCAAAAATAAAAAAGAATCCAAAAAAATGAGGATAGTTTAAGGGGTTTCTGGAACAACATCAGGCATACCAACATTTCCATCATAGGGATGCCAGAAAGAGAAGAGAGAACAAGGAATTGAAAACCCTTTTGAAGAAATAATGATGGAAAACTTCCCTATCCTGGTGAAGAAAATAGACATACAAGTCCAAGAAGCGCAGAGAATCCCAAAGAAGATGAACCCAAAGAGCCCTACACCAAAACATATCATGATTAAAATGCGAAAGGTTAAACACAGAGAATCTTAACAGCAGCAAGAAAAAAAGCAATTACACGGGAGCTCTCCGCCAAAAGGGATTGGCATAAAATATTCAAAGTGATGAAAAGCAAGGACTTATAACCAAGATTATGCTACCCAGCAAAGCTATCAGTTAGAATTGAAGAACAGATAAAGAACTTCTCAGACAAGAAAAAGCTAAAGGAGGTCATCACCACCAAGCCAGTGTTACAAGAAATGTTAAAGGGACTTCATTAAGAAGGAAAAAAAAGATCAAAAATATGAATAACAAAATGGCAGTAACTACATACCTATCAATAATTACTTTAAATGTGAATGGATTAAATGCTCCAATCAAAAGACATAGCGTGGCTAAATGGATAGGAAAACAAGACCCTTACATATGTTGCCTACAAAAGACTCACTTCAGATCAAAAGACTCACAGACTGAAAGTACAGAGATGGTAAAAGATATTTTATACAAATGGAAAGGGTGGGGGGAAAGCTGGGGTAGAAATACTTATACCAGACAAAATAGACTTTAAAACAAAGGCTATAACAAGAGACAAAGAAGCGTCAGTAATCCCACTTCTGAGTATTTATCCGAAGAAACCCAAAACATTAATTCAGGAAGACATATGCATCCATATGTTCCTTGCAGCATTATTTGCAATAGCCAAGATATGGAAGCAACCTAAGTGTCCATCAGTAATGAATGGATAAAGAAGTGGTACACATATACAGTAGAATATTACTTACCATAAAAAGAGTGAGATTTTGCCATCTGCAACAATATGGATGGACCTAGAAGGTATTTTACTAAGTGAAATAAGACACAGAGAAAGACAAATATCATGATTTCACATGTGGAAATTTAAAAAACAAAATGGAAACAAATTTGTAGATACAGAGAACATTTTGATGGTAGCCAGATAAGAGGGGATGTGTGAAAAAGGTGAAGGGATTAAGAAATACAAATTGGTAGTTACAGAAGAATCATGGGGACATAAAGTACAGCATAGGGAATATAGTCAATAATATTGTAATGACTATGTATGGTGTCAGATGGGTACTAGACTAGAGTGAACATAAGTTATATAAATGTCTAATCAGTATGTTGAATACTTGCAATATAATATTGTTTGTAAACAGTAATTGAAAAATCAAAAATTTAAAAAAAAAAAAAAAGCTTTAGTAAGTTGCCCAAGGTCCTGCATCTGTTTGAACCTAGACCTAATTGAGGTGATAGTAAAATTGCCCCCACTTATCTAGTGCTTATCATATATCAGATATTGTTAAACTCATTTAATCACCACAATAACCCTAAGAACCTAGTAAGTTTTATAAAAGAGGAAACTGAAACTTAAAAGATTTCAAATAATTTTCCCAAGTCACATAACTATTTAAGTGGCAAGATAAAAATTTAGAGCAAGGTTTGCAAGTTACCAAACAAGGTAATGACATCCTCCCCAAACTGGCATAAATAATCACTTGTTCAAATTTGTTTCATTTTAGGCTGCCAGAAGACACGAGTCTTTAACAAGCCTGAACTTAGAAAAGAAAGCTCGTCTGAGAGAAGAAGCAGCTCTGAAGGCCAAAACAGAGTAGCAGAGGTGTTCATGTTGGTTGGATTTTGAAAATCCAGGAATAATGTGGCAGCACCAAGCCTGTAGTAAAAGGAATGTGGTATGAGGATCCATTTCATAAAAGTATGGTTTATACAAACTTAAAGCATTTCTTGTTTCTGCTCTAGAGGTACAAATAAATTTTCTTAAAGAAATGACTTGTTCATATTTCATGACTTTGATCCAGGTTAAATGCAGCCTCAGCTTTTTTGATAAAATGGAAGAATAAAAAATGAGACAACTTAGTTTGACTTAAATATTAACTCTTCTTTAGAGAGTCAGGTACCGTATCTGACTTTAATTCCCATTACCAAAATGGCTTCTAGTTCTGTATCTCTCTGTTTTCACTTCTGGAGAGATCATGAATACCAGCTGAGTACACTGCCTGAGTGTCTCTTGGAGAGCTAACCTCCCCATGTGCCATGGGAAGCAGCCAGACCACACTTTGCCATCTTCAAGTGTACTGGCAGACAGAGGCTTTTGGGAGCGGGGTCTTTGAAAACAGCCTGGCAAGGTGATGAGAGTGGTCTGGCCACAGGTTTCGAGGATTTTGAAATCCCAGCATCATGGAGTTGCTTGGGGCCAGCACAGTCACCTCTTTTGTTCCATGGCTTAGAATTCCCAGCTGGTCTTTTTCCTGTTGCCTTTACACTAAACTTATCAATTACGAGTCTGTCAAATGCATTTTCTTACTAAATGGTGAAAAACAAGCATTTGCACCTGGTATGTATCTCATTTCGGGATGCCAAGCTGTCTCATTTTTAGGTATAGATGATGGTTTCTATTTTAAGTATTTCATTTATTCTCACATGCTTCATGGGTAAAAACGGATGACAAGTCCTCATAGCCATCCCAACCTGCTAGTTCTCTTCAGATGGTTATAAGAGATTACAGAGCAATATATGCAGCTGTTTAAGGAACTTGTTTAATATTATACTCAGTAAAATGTAATTCACCAGTCTACCTGTAGCTTCATAATCTGATGTTAATGTTTGTCTATATACTTGATGTTAGAGTCATTTGGCCATAGCTTCTTTTCAGTTACCAAGTTCTTTGATTTTTATCACTTGCAAACATATTATCAAAAAGCACTGTTGCTTAAACAGTTAGCAGATTCGTTTTTCTTATTTTGGAACACTTATGTTACATCTTATCTAAACCAATGTTTTAAATTTGGGTAAGTTTTAATGTACTTCTTTTAAAAATAAGTAATCTTTCTTCATATAACAGTACCATTTTTAACTTCCAAAGAAGCATTTTAAAAGGTTGTATCTTGGACATTATAATAAAAATATTTTATTAAACCATTCACAAATATTACAATGCAGCAAGAATTTACACAGTCATTTCTCATTTTGTGTCATTCTCCTATTCAAGAACTTATAGTGACTGCCTCTTTATGGGTTAAATATAAATTTCTTGGCCAGAATTTCAGATGTGCCCCTATCTAATCCCACTTCTCCCAGAACCCTCACATACTGACTTCTTAGCAGTCATATCTTACTAATAACTCTAATATGTTATGGTCTTCAGAACTTGTCAAGCAAATCAGATTTAATGAGCACTATTATAAGGTACTGTGGAACACAAAATAAGAGTTTTGCCCTTGATGCTTTAAATTACCATTGTACTATTTTTTTGCTTCTAGATGTTTTTTCATGGTTTATCATGTCTCTATAAAGTGGCAAAAGCCATTTTCCACTTTATATTTTCTATAAGCCCTGTTTGAATAGTTAATACGTGAGGCT
The DNA here is from genome assembly GCA_028627145.1 of Eidolon dupreanum. Classification (NCBI taxonomy): domain Eukaryota; kingdom Metazoa; phylum Chordata; class Mammalia; order Chiroptera; family Pteropodidae; genus Eidolon; species Eidolon dupreanum. Next base: position 108,515,079 of record CM053507.1, read on the forward strand.
ATACTCAGATACTTTTAATTTTAATCCACAAAAATAGTAGTTATGAGGGAATTGGTTCTAATAATTTATTGAAAGCAGACAAGGAATGAAGTAGTAGTATAATTCATTGTCATCCCTCAAACATTAAGCCCTTTCTACATACAAAAACTGGAAATACAAAGATGAATAAAACATACTTTTGACTCCATGGAGCTCATAATTTACTGGAAACATGGCCCATAAAACCATTACAATACAAACTGGTAAATAATATATTTTGAAACTATAAAACAGAAGCTATAGAAGAAAAAGAAAACCTAACTCAGCTGTTGAGCTGTGGTCAGAGTCAGGCAAGCAGCGATGACTCCACAAAATGATTTCTCAACTGAATTTGAAGCATGGGTAGTTTCAAGTTCAGACACATAATAAAAGAAAAGCCTCACCATTCAGACATTTATTTGGCTTGCTTGAAAATCATACAGGCACAAGGCATTGAGAGGTCCTTCAGTAAAATGTCATTTACAATGTTTAGACTCTAGAACAAACCTAACCATGACTTTTTTTTTTCCAGTTTACAGACTTGATTTCATGGACCATGTCATGTCCCATCATGTAGACTGTCACTTAGTGTTTGAGTGGCATCTGACATACCATTTCCAATCCACCATCATCCCAGGCTTACGCTCTTATTCATATGATCTCCCAAACCAAAAACCTTGGAGTTATTCCAAACTTCTTTGTTCCTCTCATTTAATCAGTCATCTTCCTGTCTTGTGAATCTTACTTCTAATTATTTCTCAAATACACCCATCCTCTAGAATAGTCAAGAGAAATAGAATGGAAATCTGTTCAGGGACAGACACAAGAGATTAATAACAGACCTCGGGATGAAAAGTCAGAAGCCCTAGGTTCTAGGCTTGCTTTTCCAACTGTCTTGCTTTGTAAATTCAAGTTATAGGTCTTAAAATCTTATAATCCAATAAAATATTTAAAAATACAAAACCATGCCAAAATTAAGATAAACCATCTTTTTAAATGTCTTTTTTTGCCAACTTGGCTTGACTCTAAAGGGTTCAGTAGTTACTCATCCACAGTTTAATTGTTTTGTCATTTTCTAATGCTGCTGATGCAATGATGTTTTCTGTAGGATGACAAGCTGCTGAGATTACAACATCTGTATGACCTTGTAATTTCTGTACAATCTCTTTTGTCTGAAGGTTCCAAATGTAAATCAGGTTATCCTCTGAACCAGACACAATCCACTTTCCACCAGTAACTGAAAAATTGGCAAATATGCAGTATTTCTCATTCTTATGACCAGTGTATGTCTTCAGGCATCTGCCTCTGCTATAATCCCATAATTTAAGAGTATTATCCAAAGTTGCAATCAGAATATATTTACCATTTGGAGAAAATTTTACAAAAGAGACAGGAGGGTTATCATCATCAACAAGTGCTTTTAAACACTGACCTGATGCAGCATCCCAGATTCTACAGACACCATCATAGCTACCTGATACTATCAAGGACCCACTACAGTTAAAATGAACAGCAGAAACTGGATCAGAATGAGCAGATAGAGTCTTGAGGCACTTGCCCGTTTTCACCTCCCATATTTTCACACTCTCATCAAAAGATCCTGAAATTATGAGGTTAGATAGTGGATTGAAATTACAGCAAAAAACATAATTACTGTGCCCCTTCAGCGTTTTCAGACATTTTCCAGACCTCACATCCCAAATCTTTAGAGTTTTATCATCTGAGGCAGAAACAAGACGACTGGAATCTGATGACCAGTCAACATCCGATATTTCCAAATTGTGACCATAAAGTGTTTTCTCATATTTTCCATCATAGGCTCCCCAAATTATAATTACTTTATCAGCAGAAGAACTTGCTAGCCATTCTCCATTAGGACTAAACTTAACTGATGACACTGCTTCCGTATGTCCCACCAGAGTGAATTTGAGAGTATAGTTTGGGTTTTCAGACGCTTGCTTGCTTCCACTGGCTGATGAGTGGGTTGACCCTGCTTTGGCGTTGGTTGTCTCCTTTGTTGCCATGGCTCTGAAGCTCCAAGTTAGGAGGTTGGCTAGGCGTCGGTCCTGGACCAGGCAACCCGTGTATTTTGGCTTTCTGCCCAGCAAAATGAAGATTAAAACATCAGATTCAAAAACAGTCTTCAATGATTATTAATAATTTCTGCATAGTCTTTAAACTACGATATACATTAATTCAGCAGTATGACTTGACCCACTTGTTTTCCCTTGCTTCCTCCTTTGTAAACAAATACTTCAGAAATACTGTTAAAAGAGTCCCATGCGCTGTCGCAAGTACGGTATTAATGCTGGGTTATTTTGCGAAAGCATAAAGCCGTCCAAAGCAGCGTAGGGCGGGGCAGGACTGGGGAAATTTGTACAAAATGTATTTTTCACCGTCCCTCCCCCCACCTCCGAAATGTCTGAGAACACTGAGCAACCCTACCAGTCAAAAAGACTGTAGGTACTTGAGCATGAATGAATCATGGAATTAAATAGATTTTAGAAACTAAAAGAAAACCTGAGTAGGCACCGCTATCTGAGGCCTGGGCCTGCCCGCCACATTTTGCAGATACACACAGGTCCGCACAGTCGCGTCAAACAGTAACGCAGCGAGTAGGACAGCCGAGCGCATGTGCAGAAGGAGCCCCCGCCTACTTCCGAGCTGAAGTGACCAATGGGAGGGGCCTTCATGCGCTTGCGCAAATGGAGACGCTGGGGTTTCCTTCCGGCCCTCTTTGCCCGTGCCTTCCATATGTAAATAATTCACTGCCTTCTTAGTGGAGTGGCAAGGTGAGCAGAACTGTTCTGGGACCTGACTGGCTATCGCAGAAAGCAGTGAATATTTCAAAACACATTCATTTCATTTTGGAAACCGGTAACGTGAAAGGACTGAATTTTCCGATGCCCTTAGCCGCAGAGTTAAGCCCACACTTCACATGTGACCTCCCCAGTGAGCTTTTCGGAAACGTAGCTAACGTACATGCAAGGCGCGGATGACCCCTTGTAAGCTCCTGCTTTGTGGGCGGCTTTGGTTCTGCTCCCTCTGGTGGTGTGGAGCCTGGTTGCATGTACGACAAGACTGCAAATAGGCAAGGGGAGCAAATCGACTTCTGGTTTAACAGTTCTCCCTAAACGTCTAGGGAAAGATAAAGAGTGTTAGGAATCTTTGCAGGCCAGTGCTCAACATTTGATAGTGCCAGGGAAGACAAACGTTTAGCACGTATGATTTAAGCTCCCAAAGAAACAAGTTCATATCTGCATAGGTGTTTGAAACAGAAAAGGACAAAGTCGGTGGAATGGGATAGGAAATGTGTAAGGTTACTCGTAATTAGGCGTTCGAGAGCTTACCCTAGTTTTAAATGGTTAATGGCTGTAAAAGCATTATGTAAAGGATACGTGCTTTTCAGGTGTTATCTTTAAACAGAAATAGGTTTACCAAATAATTGGAAACCTGATTAGTTTCTCCAGTCCTCTAATTGCTCAATAAAGAGAGCCGAGAGAGTAAATGTTCTGTATAAAAGATTTTCTCAGTAGTTGAGTTGATGTCAAGAGGCAAATATCCCTTTTGATGTTTTGTCAGTCTAGAATTAAAACATTTAGAAACAAAGGGTTTCCAATCATATAATGGATAATTTCAAGTCTTGCGTTTATTATGCACAACAGCGTAATTAGTTTACCTATAATAATCGACTTTAGTAAAAACCTCATTGCTTTAAGACTATACTATTTTAGTTTGGAATTTAGACAGGAATCAGACAAATGCTTTATTCGTAGCTAGTGCAGATTAACAGGATAAACACAATGAAGAGGTGCTGGAAACAGAAAGCATCTTTAAAAGGGTTTGGAGCTTCCATTTACCTGCCTTAAATCACAGCTCTTCTTAGATATTAAGGCATGGCCACCATTGACCTCCCCCTCTAACATTTTAAAAAGAAAACGTCACTTTAATGTTATCTGAAGGTTCAGTTCTAATTCAACTCTGCCTTCTCTCTCTCCTTTCCTCCTCCCATTAGTCTAGTGTATTAACTGGGAAAGCTTAGTAACACTCTAAATTCTGCATCAATTGAAATTACTTCTAATTAACGCATTAAAAATAAATGTAAAAGCACTTCAGAGAACAAAGTGTAGGCTTTGTTTCAAAGAATTTAAATCTATATTTTTCCAATAACTGTTCTACACACCAGGAAGGAGGAAATTAGACAAACACGACATAAGGACTAGGATGAGGTGGGTGTTGGTGCCAGAGTATATTTAGCCCACTAGAAATATCACAAGCATGAGTGGGGGCAGAGGGCACATATCAGACTATGTCGATAGGAATATCCAGAAAGATAATTTTTTTCCAGTTTTCCAAGAATTTGAAATTTCCAGTATTAAAATCCATTTCTTGATTTCTGGAATTTTTTGTTTACAAATACCATCAAGAATTCATATAGATAAAATTAAAGCTATAAGTAGTTAAATCTTTATTCATTAGTTATGTTCTAATACTAAGATGTAGTCCTAATATTGTAGTCCTTATGAATTAGGACTAAGAATTTCAAAGTTTACTTCCTTGGGGGCAAGGGAGCATCTTGTACCTGAAGTGTTTATGAGTAGGGAATACTGTACTGGTGCAAGGTTCCTTACACCGCCCTGTTTATAACAATTTGTTTTTGCTGTCCCTAACCAGATAGATGATTTGGAAGTTTTCCTCCCTGTAGAAATGGACTCATTTTCTTTAAATTTTCCATAAAAGTTTTAGAACCAAAAGTCTCATCTGTGGTTCGAAGGTTTATTTATTCTCCTTGCCCTTCAGAAAAGTTTGTAAATATTCTAAATAGAAATATTGCCACAAATGGCACATTTTTTTGAATAAAAAAAATCCTTTCAGTGTGTGTGTCAGATCTAACCATGGCCTGGGAGCGATTCTTACATTAAGGAATGTCTTGACTTCTTGTAGTGACTCCGATAACCAAATCCAGTCTTCAAAAATCAAGCATAATAGATGTACATATCCAGTTGCTTAAGATCACAATTTAAATATATGAAAATCAAGTTGGGCTACATGAGGTGGCCATATAACTTATCTAAACAGACTTTTTGAAGTGAAAGAGGGCACTAACATAATTAACAGGTGTTAATTGATCTAAAAACTGGGACTGTTCCCAGCAAACCAGTACAGTCCCTGCTGACCTCAAGAGGACTCTCCTCATAATCACAATGTAATCTTAGGAAGTTCTACACTCTTTATATGGTATTTTACACCTCAGCCTGCCAAAATCTCTCTCAAACCTTGTGCTGTTCTCTCCCCACCACTGGTTTTCTAGGTTTCTATTTTCTTCTTCCCCATCACTCTAAATAATGCTGAGCCCATGTGGTTTAGATAAGGCAGTGATCTACATTGTGGACACTCACTGGACTCCATTGACTTCCTCAAGTTAAGTGAGTATATAAAAGAACTTAAAGAGTAATTTTATTCTTTGCAAAAACATTCAAGATCACAGAAATGAGCATTTATTATTTTTTTTCTAAAACAAGACTTTTTCAAAATGGCAAATGAAATAAGGGCAACAGTCATCTAAGCTAGCTACAATAAACTTAATAAATCCAACTATTTTGTACTATAGATGACAGTATAGTCTACAGGAACTAAGGCTATATTTTGCTTTAAGATTTTTTGTTTTCAGAAAAAATACCTGGTCAGTGGGATCTCTCAAAAAATGGTAGAGAAGCAATCATGGAATGAAGAAATACACCATCTTTCTGTTTCTACTGATCTGTCACTTAAATTGGAAGAATGGATAAAGAAAATGTTCTCATGCAGCAATACATACAAATATGTAAAAGTGAAACCACTAGCTTCCACAATGGTTGTATGTAACTGGCTAAGTTTTTAACTTTAGAATATGCCAGGAGAGACTGGTGAGCTATTTTGGTACATATCAACACATGATGATATATATTAGCTATCCTGTAAAATATACTCATTAACTTCTCTCAGAAGGCATAGGTTTTGTTTTTATATTACCTCTGCTATGAAAATGTTTGCTTTTATAAACTTCAAGACGAATGTGTCTCCTGAAAAGTTACTACATAAAACACATTTTAAAACAATAGCTTTTAAGAGTTGTTAATCCTAGTTGTAAACAGCAGCATAAAGGAATTCCTTTGAACCAAGTACCCTTCACTAATATCACATAGATGCATAGTCCTTCAGTCATTTAGTATTTATTGAATGTCACTAAGTGCAAGGCACTCACCCGTGGCCTGACAGACCGCATTCAAGTACAAAGAATAATTAGAGCCATTCCAAATCAAAGTGTAAGAACACTTTGAAAAAGGTCAGAGTGGTCAAAATGACGAGGTATGAACATAACTATAGAGGTGATCTTTAATTTTTGACACTCCTTGGGACAATACTCCTTTAGGAAGTTTAGCTGTGTTAAATTCACACCCATGGATGGCACTGCTTTCTAAGGCAGTATTCATTTCAAAGCCTTTCCTTCTCTGTGCCAATGCCTTCTAAATTTGAGTTTGTTGAACAGAAATATGTTTGAGTTTAGCCATTATGGTACTAAACTCAAAATCAATCATTTGCATATTTTTTTAACTTATGTTGTTTTGTCGGGTCATATAGAATTTGAGCACCACAGAGGGGGGAAGATGTCTGGGCTGAGGGTTTACACCAAAATATGTAACCTAAAAGCAACTTATACCTGATTTAGTCACTTTAGAGGTAATGATGAGGAAGAGTCAGAAAGATGGTCCAACAAAAAAGAGCTGGTCTAGCTGTGGCTGCTCTATCTAGTTCTGGCGCAGAATAGCTCCACTATGACTGCTGCTTTCTTCAAGACATAAAACCTGGAGGACTCTTCCTTACCTTTGGACAGACAGTATCTAAGGGTTGTGACCTGGGGGAAAGTAAATTCTCACAAATCTTGATTTTGTCATCTGTAACATAATGACAATTAATCCATCTCAAAGCAGTTGGAGGATTAAATGAGAAAAAGTGAAAGCCCTTAGCCAGGCACTTGGCACACAACAGAGACTCATATAAAAACAAGCTACCTTTATTTGACCTATAGGAAAACACACTAGGACTTGTCTCTCTAGTTGAATACAGAATGGAATCTCATCTACCCTTAATACTTTCTTCTTATTCCAAACTTCCAGATACATCTTATGTCCAGTAACAAATGGATGTTTTAAAATTAGCACATGGACATTTCACTTTATCACACATCCTTCTGATGCCCATCGTTAGTACCACTCCTTCTGCCAGTAAAGCATGAGAGTATTCTTAACGTCAGAGCCAACTGTGCTGGTGCCACATCTGCCACTAAACTTGACTGATATATATACACATATATAGTTAAAGATATACATATGTAATCTTTAACTTTTGATGATAGGAAAAGGTAAACTCAAATATTTCTCACCTGGGTAGACATATATTTATTCTGCTCACTTCATAATAGAAGAAAATGGCTCTGTTCAGTTCAGACAGCAAAAAAATCAATTTGAAACTCCCACATGTAGGTACACCTGTCTCAGCAAATGAGCAAATTTTGGAATGTAGGAGGTAGCACAGAGCATATAAATATGAAAAGCAATCAACGTCCCTTTCTAAAACTGTGCCCTTTTCTTTACTGAACATCATCTTTAGACATTATAATTTTCCAATACACTGAGAAAAGCCCCACGCCCTAAATCAGCTGTGATTTATCTATTCATATAAAAATGTTCACAAAACTAATCAGCAAGAAAAGAAATCCTTCAACAGGAGGAAAACCCTTTCATAATGCAACCCTGAATTGGGGGATTAAATAACTGAAATGTTTATTTAGCACTAGGGAAGTAAATTCAAAGTTGCCTGTGGGTGGCATGTACAACAGAGGATTTAGTTGACAATATTTGTGAAATATACTACATATTTTTCCTTAGGCAAAATCACCAACCGTCTGGAATTCAGATTTATTATGGGATAATTGTCAATGTTTATATTTGTGACAATGACGAAAATGACCCAGAGCCCATTCAGTTTTATCTGGCAGATGAAAGAAACAACCCTAGAGCAATAGTTTTCATAAACAACACAGCTGACAAAGGTAAGTAAGTTTAAAAGGATCCTAATTACTTAGCAACAAGAATATGGACTAACATGTTCCATGGAAAACTCAGCCTCCTAAATCTCACCATTCTTATCTATCATCTTTACCTTTCCCAGTATTTCCCAAATCAACCTTATTTACTTCCTGGTCCTTCAGATACAAGGTGCCTTTACATCCCAAATCCTTTCAAAGTTTTTTTTTTTCCCCCACCAAGGTTCTCATTACAAAGAATATATTCTGAAAGTCTGGAGGAGAAAAAGGGTGAGAGGTTTCAAACCACTTTCCCCTGCATTGGTATACAAAAATGCAGAAGTTTTCCTGTGTTGAAATTAACATGCTTTTGTAATGAGTTAATACCTTAGTGATTGAATATTCAATAATTTGCAAGTAAATTAATAGAATCTGCAGTTACTTCCTAAAATGTCATTTCTATTACCAAAAAAGGCTGCTTTATCAGTTCCAATGGTTATGCTGGGATTTAGCTTTTGGTCAATTCCAATTTTTATATTAAAAAAACATTTTATTCTAAAAGAATTTAGCTTGTATCTCATGGCTCATGAACTTCTAGGACAGGAGCAAGATAAAGTCCTCTGTTCTAAACAGAAAACAGACCACATCAGTTGAATGGATTTTTTTTTAATTCATTCATTGAGACACCTGCAATTGCTAGCAAAATTCCTCCTGTATGCTAATCTTGCTAGGGGAAACAACTTTGTGTGTTTTGTATTTTTTCCATTCAAACTGGTTTATCAAAATGAACTAAACATTTTTTAAATTACCCAATAGAATGTAATTTAAGACATCCTAGAGAATTGATGTTACCAGTAATTTACAATTTTAAAACACTCAGCCACAAAAAAAGGTCAAAGCTAAAAATAAGATTTTTACTATGAATCAGTGCTTCTATTACCCTTCTGAAAGAAGTTATATTTTAATGTGATGTAAAGGCAACAATGAAATGTTTTCTTTAAATTAACCACCTAACTTGTCCCTAAAATTACAAAGAATCGGTCTTTTACAGGTCAAGTGCAGTAAACTTAAATGTTCTTTCAGCACAAAGCAGCACTAGAAAAAGTAACAGTTATAGATGGAAGTTGACTAGTTTTGCAGTGGCTGCTCCATCAATGACAGACATCAGACGGTATCCATCCAGAGCACAGACACAACTATAGGCTAGATGCGAAGACTGCGTCACAGGCTTGGCTGATAAATGTCCTCTGTCTTTGTATCTTTCTACTTTAGTGGATTTTTTAAAGTTTAAGTCAGGTCATATAAGTTGACTGCTGAAATGACAACATGATGAGGTATGAAAGCTCTGAATATCCCTAATGTTCAGCAGGATTTACCAGAGATGTATAATAGCTTGTCAGGGAACTTCCAAATAGTTACATTTTGGGGTATACTGAATTCTAGGAAGAGGACAAGATTAAAGAGGTTTAAATGGGTATTCTCTGAAACAGAAGTGAGCAACTTTTCCTTCAGAATTCATTCTGATAGCACATCCACAAATATAAATCTTCTCTGATAATGTATCCCAACATTGAGTCTAGATAGCCAGCTAGCACCAAGAAGTCATATGTTCAGTTGCAGTTCTCTTGGCGATTAAACTTATTTTTTCGTTCCAGTCCAAGCACAAATGTGGATCGCTGAACACAGTACTGGAAGCGCCATTTGCAGGTACAGATTGCAGTCATCATTAAAGGAGCCAGAAGGTTTTTATTTGGGGGAGGTGTGACACTTGACTGGACAACACTAGTAGGAGACAAAATGATCAGGGAGCAGTGAAATCATAAAAAAAAAAGATTACTACCCTTATTTGGATTAAATAGGTCATGTTGAGAAGATAGTTATTTATTTAAGATCAGGATGCTACATTAAAGGAATCATATATGCAGCATGAATACATTAGAAACAAGCTGCACCCGATTAAGAAAAAAAATTCCCTAAGTAAAGTTGAAAAGTATGTGTTATCTGCCAGTCACAGAGGGGAAAAGCACCTAGGGTGAAATCTGATTTAATGAGGACCTTGATCAGGACCACAAAGCCTGAAACATTTGTTTTAATGCAGAAACACAGCCTCTAGTCACACTGGTTAAGTTTGGGAAAACTGGAGGTGTTTGTTACTTTTTTTATTGAATTACAGAATATGGTTTCAATTACTAAGAATTCTAAATCTTCAACCAGCATTAAATTAAACCACTTCCAAATCCTAAGACACTTAAGCCCAAAGAGAAGCAACAGCCATACAAATATGTGCCCTGCTCCTTTCTGCTCTAAGGGAATCTTCAAACCAGTATCACATTTAAGAATCAAAGTGTTAATTCTTCAGCATTCCTGACAACTAGAAAGCACATTCACTGAAGGCTGGAGGTGAGGGAGGGATGGTTTAACTTTAATATCTGTGAAGGATGGTGCCAAAAAAGGAAAGAAAACCATCCAATTTCAGTAAGGATTAATGCAAATTTGGCTAGAAAAAGCCACCAGGTAATCCAAGGGTTCACTGTGGAAGAACTCATGAAAAGTACTCTGAAGTATACACAACAGGTCTAAACATCTCCCTTGTTGCGAGTAGTTGTATGAAATTCAAGATAAAGGTTTAGTCTCATCTGTTAATGTCAATATTTTTTCCACTTTAAAGGGAATGAGGAGGAGTCCTCTTTTTTCCCCCACAAAAAAAGGGAGCCACATTAATATGTATATATTCCCATGACTCTTATAATATAGAAGAGCAGATCTCCAAAGCTTAGGGATTTTCCTTAAGAGAGTGGGCCGTTCCGGTTACCCTTTTCTTAGAAGGGTATTCCACCACAGAGAGCCAGAGGTTTTCCAGATGTGTGTAAGAGAGCAGGTGCGCAAGGCAAGCAAATGAGCGCAAACAGTATTATGGAAAACATTTGAGAAGTTAGCTCCATGAGGACTGTGGGCTCCACAAGAGGACTTGACTGGGTAGCCTGGTCTGACACAGGAACATGAGAGCAGAGTATTGCTTCAAAGCTGGAAACCTTCCATAGGAGCCTCACACTGCTGGAAAATGTACTGCTGCTGGCTAAGGTCAACCTGGGGTGCAATGCTGCTGTCCTCATCCTCTGTCCCGAAGTAATGCTCAATAAGATCAAAGGCCTTCTGGTAGATCTCTTGGTTTTCATGACTCTGTAAGAACTCAATTTTATCCAGACCTAGAGCAAAGAATAAAGAAGAATCTGTTGTTTATCTGCTGGAAATTTCAATGAAACTGTTTTGTCATGTCTCCTTCCTTGAGTTACATAAAAGAGGCCTCTTCTCTACTTATATCTCATATGCATAGGAAATACTGTTGGAAATATCTGAATGCGAATATTATACACTGACATCTTAAACACATATGCAAGCAAAAGCCAGTCCCCAGAAGCACCAATTTACACAACAGTCACCATATCATCCAGTGCCTAGGGCCAGAAGTGTTCCTATGGGACTGTACATATGGCCTATCTATCTAGGGTCTGAGCTATCAAATACCATTTCAAAAATCTGTAATAATTTTATATCAGTCAGAACCAATTTCTATTGCTTAAACTAAGAGGTCTGACTACAACAATTAGCCAACACATTTCTTTAAAGTTCAACACCAACTAGGTTTTCTTTTACTTCTAGCCATAAGCAGTCTAACAGCTACAGCAATACCAGAAATAAATATTAATACTGCTCAAAGGAAAAATACATATTCATTTATATATCCATAGTAAAATGTATATAAGCCAAAAACTAAAAAGTTATCTCTAGAGAAAGCTCTCTGGGTAGTAGAGGAACATTTTTCTTTTTCATACATTTCAAAATTTCTTACACTAAGCAGGTATCTTTTACAATCAGGATTTAAAAAATGATAAACTGTTAAAATCATTTTGGAAAATAATTCTGTATTAGTTGATAAATTTCAAAATGAACATACTCCATGACCTCTAGTTCCAGTCTCAGGAATAAACAAACCCTAGCACAGTGATTTTCGACCATGGCTATACATTAAAATCACTAAGGAACTTAAAAGGTTAAAGTACATTGGTAAACTGATGATTAAGAATACCATTAAGACTGATATTCAAAGAATGAAGAAACCAAAAGGCAAATAGTTACTCTTCAAGATGAAACTGTTAGAAACACAGGAGCTGTGGGATGCAATTCAAAATCAGAACTCTCAATCTTAGAAAAGGAGTCAGGTATCGTTTACAGGATATATGAATGTTCTTGAGGCTCAGTAAGAATATGAGAGTACCCACTAGGACAAGCACTCAGGGAAGCAGGAAGATCCTAAGAGCCCTGCGTAAAACAGGCTAAATTGAAGGGCACTTGCTTCTCTTCACATCTACAACACATATTATTTTTCAATTCTGCATACTAAACATTATCATAAGCAAACAAACTTTTTTCCATTTGCTAATGATAGATGTACACAGGCCAGAAAGGCAAGAAAAATAAATAAATAATTCATTTTATCTATTTAATACTCTATCTTACCATAAGCTTCTTCAATCAAAGCACAGTAAGGATTAATGCCACTGCCATTTCTTTTGGCTTCTTGTTCTCCAAGCCTCAGGATATTTTCCAAGCCATTTAGGGCAACCTGTACAATCTTAGAGTCCATGACTGTGAGGAGATCACAGAGTGGCTTGATACAACCCAGTTCTACGAGGTACCTAAATTAATAAAAAGAATAATTTAGTCAAACAAAGCTTTAAATTTCATAAAACTTTTATTAAGTTGTTGGAAGAGTCATCCTCCAACTGACTGCAGAGATAAAAATAGGTACCCATTCAACTATACAAGCTATAACTTATCACAGAAAAAGCTAAAACTAAATTAAAACCAGTTCTCTGACAGCCGGTTCCAATTTTTTCCCCCTGCACAATTACTGGACTCCAAGAAACTGGAATACTCTTACTCTGAATACGAGCAACTTATCAAAATAGAATATTTTGATTGATTTCATCTTTGTTTCTATAGGTAACCATACCTCTGAAACATGACACACTGGCGTTAAGGCCAGCACAATAGGCCCAATAGGCCAATTCTATTTTGTACATAGAACTCTTAAAAAAAATTAAAGATAAGAAATCAATTCAATGTAAAAATGGGCAAATGATCTGAACATACACCTCACCAAAGATATACTCATGGCAAAGAAGCATATGAAAAGATTCTCGACATCATTATTTCATTCAAGGATTGCAAATTAAAACAATGATGACAATACAAACTATTAAAATGTCTAAAATCCAAAACATTAACAAGGATCTGGAGCAAGAGAAATTCTCATTTTTTGCTCGTGGGAATGAAAATAGGATAAATCACTTTGGAAGACAGCTTAGCAGTTTTTTACAAAGCTTTCCACATGATCCAGCAATCATACTCCAAGACATTTACCTGAGATGAAAACTTATATCCACACAAAAACCTATACACGAATATTTACAGCAACTTTATAAATGCCTGAAACTCGAAGCAACCAAGATGTTCTTAAACAGGTGAATGGATAAACAAACAGAAGTACATCTAGACAATGGAATATTATTCGGCAATAAAAAGAAATGAGCAATCAAGCCATGAAAAGATGAAAGAACCTTCAATGCATATTGCTAAGTGAGACACACCATTCTCACAGGACTCCATACTTATATGATTCCAAGTATATGACATTCTAGAGAAGACAAAACTTTTATAAAGACAACAGAAAGAAAAGTGGATGCCAGAGATTTGAGGAGTGGTAGTAAGGGAGTAGTGATAAACAGGTAAAGCAGAAAGGATTTTTAAGGCAGTGGAAATAGTATGTGTAATACAGTGGTAGAAACATGACATCATGCATTCATCAAAAGCCTGCAGATTTGTACAACACAAGGAGTGATCCTTAATATAAACTATGAACTTTAGTTAAGAATGTATCAGTATTGGTTCATTAGCTTTAACAAATGCAACCACACTAATGTGAGAGAAAAAAAGAGGAAACTCAAGAGAAGTATACAGGAACTCTGTATCACCTCAAATTTTTCTATAAATCTAAAAGTATTCTTTAAAAAGTCTTAATTTTTTTAAAAAGTAGTTTTATGTCTTATTTAGCATTACTGACTCAGTAGTTAATTTAATAGTATTGTGCCTAATTTTATTTAAACATTTCCTGACAAGACTACATGTCCTATGAACAAACTAGGTCAGTCATCTAGGTGTAAAGCCATTTCTGGCCATTTATTTCCTCTTCCTTTACACCATATTTTAGTCACCAAAACCTTTAACACAGCTATATAATTCTAATTTTCTTTAAAAAAAAAACTTAAGCCTCATTTATGAGTATAAATATGTTGTTATAAACTTGAAAAACACAGAAAATCGTTCAGAAAAATAAAAAGTACACAGAGATAATCACTACTATTACATCCCAGCTGTGCTATATACAAGTTGGATGACTTCTGGCAAGTTATTTTATCTCTCTGTGCCTTAGTTTCCTCAACAGAAGTCTGGGAACCAGATTTATTAAAAAGTCAATCACTAAACCTCAGCAAAATTAGGTTAGTTAATTAAATTAAATAATGACTTAAACATCTGCACTTAAACTTTACTGGTCTATATAGGCAAGTCTATTGAACACCAACAGAGACTTATTCAGAATCTCCAAACTGTCCTCAAACTTGATTCTGGTCTACTCTTGGTGTGATCTTTTCTCTCCACTAAAAATCTTGGCTGACCTCTGATCCTTATATTGTGTTGAAAAAGTTCATTTAGTTTTTGATACACTGTCTAGTTGTAGAAATCTTATATTATGAAAACCAGTGTACTGAAAACTTAATTGAGGATTAAAAACACATTTTTAGGTTGTTAGAAAGCTTCTAGAACCTATATATGATTAGTTAAATGAATAATTTAAGTATGAACTATAAGACTGAACTTTATTTAAGAACTCTACCTAAAAATATGCTAATAAATCCAGAGTTCTGAAGATATGAGAAGATTTTATTTGCAAAATATGGTATCAGTACTTTGTATTCTGGCATAATTCATTTAATGAATTCTAGGTTCTGAATTCTAGCCATTTAAAAATTTTACCACAAGTTAACAGAACAGAACAAACAGAGCAGATGACAACTTTCCAAGAACATATAGGATTAAAAATTGTGCTTTCAGGTCAGAAGTGGCATCACTGAGTCAGCTGATATTACTATTCTTTAAACACTTGCAAGATCAGAAGGAATTTAAGGTGTTATTTTCTGATGCAACCACTTGTCTCTGGAGACTTAAGACCATCAGAGTGGTATTGCACTATTGATGTAAGCTTCTCCAAAGACAACAATTTACACCTTAAAGCAAAACAGATGACCAGGGCATATGGGCTGTGTAGGAGCTGAGAAAATCTTTTTGAGAAAATCTTCAGGATAAGTCTGAACACTTGTAAAGATGACTGTAAAACAGCATGGAAAACAAGCACAAGCTATGTTTAAATCTGAGAGTGATCACTGGTCATCAACGCTAGCTGTCTTTTGTGACGGAAAGGCTACCATTAAGAAAATTTTCTGGGTAAAGAAATCTATTCCACAAGAATACATTATTTGAAAATGAATTATATTTCTTAAATTATTTTAATGTTTCAAGTCTGAGAGTTGATCTAATCAGTAATTTTACATTTAAGAGTTCCTTTAGGAAGAAGAAATTTATGAGGAATAAACTGAGATACTCTAGAATGAAGGAAAGTGAGTTTTGAGAGACAGAATTGATAAAGTCAGATTTCTTTAGATGACCAAAAAACTCACCGTGTCTAAAACCATCTCCCTCAAGTAGGATTTTGCTTCCTGTGTCCTTATTTTCATCAACAGCACCAATATTTTCTCCAGTCATCTCTAACTCTTCCCTTTCCTTTGTACCTATGGCCTGCTACCTGCTTTCCCATATTCAAACCCACATTTTATGCTACAGTTAATATCTTAATCTTGGCTATCATTGTACACTAAACTACTGCAATGGCATCCTAACTTCTCTCTGCTCTCTCTTCAGAATCTTCTTCATTTCACTCTCTAGGTTAAAGACACTCCAAGTCTTCTCAGTACCTAAGACGAAGGCCTTTATCCCAGTTTTCAAAGTCCATCAATTTCTTAATTACTTACCCTTGCAAAAGAATAATCAATAGTAAGATTGATTTGCCTCTTCCAAAACATTTACTATGATTATTCCCTCATACTTCTTCTCATGCTATTTATTCTCTCTCCTCTAAAATTGCCAAATCTCCACCCAAATGGCAAATTTCATCTCTTTCATACGTCTTTGCAACATTCTTTATCATTCTTAAGAATAGTAGGTATTAGCTATATTGAACCTAGAACTGTGGATATTTTCTAAATTATTCTAACTGGTTCTTGCATCTAAATCTTGTCTCCTCAACCAGAATGAGCAGATAAAATCTGTTTTTTATAATCTGGATTGTAACATTTTGTAACATTTCAAGAAAACTCTTCATCTGGTTAAGAAAACTGCCAAGATGATGATTAACTTAATTAAAATAAATAGCTCTGTTGAATTTTAAAAAAGGATAGTAGCCATTCTAATCTCTAACAGAGCAAAATACCCCCGAATACTTTCTAATGAAAGAGAGAGACCACAGTATTTTAAAATATGTATGCATACAGTTTAACCATTTCAATTAAGAAAACATATTTGGTCTATAACATAGACAATTAATAATTATAAATTTGAATTTGAACATAAAACCTGATTTATCAGCTGTTCAACTAACTTCTGTATATATATTGCACGTTACTGCCATCTGGTGGTAGCACACTTACAATCATCATACGTACATAGTACATTCGTTGAGGGCTTGACATTGCTAATAAGTTCTGTGATTTTAAGTGAAACGGCATATAACAAAACTAATTTTATCACAGGCTAATTGATATAAACAAGAGTTCAGTTTCTATGTTATAACGAAACATTATTCAAGGACCTACTATATACCCCAGAACCAGAATCTGGAACCTGATATATATCCTGGAACCTGCTATATACTCCAGAACCAGAGACTAGAAAAGACCTACTCTCATACAAACATGCTTCTGAAGAACACTTGAAATCTACCTTGAATAACCTGTCCATGATGAACTTTACTGAAATAGCTATTGCATGTGTTAACCTATTTACAATTTTATTATTTCTAGTAAATACTTATTTTCTGTCCCTGATCGATTTCTGAAATGTTAGCACTACTTTACCTTCATTTTAAAATTCCCAATAAAACACTAAAAATTAGCATTGGTTGAGTACTTACCTTTAACCCACAAAGCAAGAATATGAGAGATAGCTATTTCTGTGATATTACATGTAAGGGGCTGTTGCTTTAACACTCATTAAAATCCATCTTCTCATCTGAATTCCCCATAATGTTAAGGCAAGCTAAGAGTCTAGATTCAATTTTTTCTTCATTGTTACCTTCTTTCCCTAACTGAAATACTGGATGTCCATAATTTAGCATTTCATTATATGATATTCCTTGGAGGAATTGATTCTACCCATATTTATGCTTTCTTTAGCCATTAAGATCGTAAGCTGCTACCTAAGGGGCCATTTAAGTCTCAATCTAATAAATATCTCTCTTAACTGACTACCACAAAACTTTAGGAGACACTTGCCTCTACTGAACTTGGCACTTAGTATTCTAAGACATACTTCTCTTCCAAGTCTGGTCCAAATCCAGTATTAAGAAATCTAAACTGGAAATCACAAGAGTTAGACTCTAAAGATTCTACAAGTAACCTTCTAGACGACCCAAGATGTTTCTGACCACGCAGCCACTGAGTAGTCTGAAGCCACCCCTATAAATATTTCTATTGCGCCTCAAACCTCAACTGTACACCTTATTTACATCCCAGGATTATTTTCAGCAAGAAGGAATGGGAACGATAGAAGGAATTAAATATACATTTGAATCTAATTATGAAACTGAGAAAAATCTTCCAAGAGGCTAGAATTAGCAGTCTTAATTGGTAAACACGATATTTCGATATTTTTTTTCTTTTAATTTATAAGCTGCTACCAGGCTAGTACTTACTTGATCTGTTCAGCTGATCCTCCAGAAGTTGCATTTGTGATGGCCCAAGCTGCTTCTTTCCTTGTTCGAAACTCAGCAGTTTGTAATATACTAATGAGGGCTGGGAAAATGTTGGCATCTATCACAGTCTAGAAATTGGGAAATTTTAAGATTTATAAAGTGTTTATGACACTAATTATTACTTTTCAAGCCAGCTTCATTAATGACAGTTAAAAATTGGAAGAGGTAAAGTCTTCATTATCCCTCACCTTTTGGCTATACTTGGTATCCCTGATAGTCTATGACCTTGTAATCTCCTAGTTTTCTCCAAGTTTTCTCTTTTATTGTCTTCTCTTGTCCCATCCACAATAACATATTATAAAAGTTCAATTCTCTGTTCCTCTGCTATTCTCATGTCTTTCATATATCATGCATTCTGACATGCATATTGTAACTCTGATACTCATCTCTCATTGGAGCCCCAGCCCAGGGTGGGCAACAACTTACTTTAGATCCGCTAACTGCCTCAAACACACCCTCTCCCCTCTATATCAGGTCTTTCAAACCTCTCTAGTTCACAAAGGCTCTTTTTGTATGTATGTATGTATGCACGTATGTATTCTAAATTCAATAGCTCTCCATGTCTTTTACACTTTTAATTTAAAACATCCTCAGTGCATCTTTTCCTTTCCTTTAGCACTGCCACCATCCTATTCCAAGGCACCACCTCTCACCCACATTACCAGAATAGCCTTAGCTGGAAGAGTACTTTTACTCAGTCCCTCTCATATACTAATACTAGTCTTCCTCAAATTATGTTCATGTTTCTCCTAAAATGGGTTATTATTTCCTGTATCAAGAAACTGAGAAATTCTATATGAGAACCCGGTGGTAGCAGGCAATCAATTGCAGCTGAAATCACCTCATATACATGCTATAAATTACCACAGCCAACAATCTCAGTCCCTGACAGCATTCTGTTAGGGAATTATTAACCCATGCTTTCCTGGTAAAGATGAGCAACAAGACACTTCATCTTGGTCCTGCCATTTACTAGAGGTGCCCTTGAGCAAATCATTTTATTTTTCTAAGCCTCGGTTTCATTTTTATTTTTATTTTTTTGAATAATAAAATACCATTTTTATTTATTTTTTAAATTAAAATTATTAAGATGACATTAGTTAATAAAATCATATAGGTTTCAAGTATACAACAATATGTTCAGTTTCATCTTTAAATGAGAATGTTGAATTAAATGACCACTCTGATTCCACTCAACTCAAAGTCCCATATTTGTGTTTTCCAAAGACTGCTGTTCCAGTCTTTCTCATGGCCTATAATGAACCATGAGGCCCACTGCTAGTCTTCCACTTGGGTTACTCTCCCACTGATGTAAGAATAAAAGTAAAGGGCAGATGACCAGTTGAAGAAAACCTGGTTGCCAAAGGCTCATGAAAAATTAAAGAATTCTAACACATGGGTCCACTAGAAAATAAGTATTTTATTTAGCAAGAGTAAAGCTAATCTATTCAGCATAAAATCCAACAAAACACTGCAAAAATGCAAGACACTATTTCCCAGATCTTGACAAATCATCAAATACTAAAGGAAAAAGAAAAAACCAAGGTCTAAGTTTAAGTTTCAAAAGATTTAACTTCTTTAAGGTAGGATTTAAAAAAGTTAGAAGTACTAAATAAAACAATGTGAAAGTTAGGTCTCCAAGGCAATAATATATTTTAAAGGCGAAATAAAAAAAAAATCTTATCAATAAAATACATAAAAAAGACAGGTGTTATAAGATTACCTGAATCTGTGCCCTATTTCCAGCTGTGATATTAGATATTGTCCAACATGCCTCTTTTTTGATAGATTCCTTTGGGCTACCCAGCAAGTGCAATAAACTCTGCAGAGCTGAGCAATTCAAAATTACCTGAAAAGTTTGAAAATTTTAGTTATTGTATTGATCCAAACATAAGTAAATCTTTAATTCAAAAACAGATTTCAGGAAAAGTGGCAAAAAAATAACATCTTCCTTTGAAATTTTGGAAACAACTTTATATACGTAAATAACTATTCACTGCTAAAAAGAATTCGTTTCTAAGATTATCAAAGCAATTTCATTATACACATTCTCATTCTCAACTATTAAAAGTGTAATTAATAAGGCATAAAAATGTATTAGGTATTCACTTTTCTAGCCCTATAGAATATTAAAATGTCTTTGGATGGGTAATATATCAAGTGACCAGAAATTCAGAAGTGGTCTCAGATTTTTAAATTCTCTGATAACTCTATCTGGTAGTCAATGACCCAATACATACTTAACAGGTGCTTTATTGGATATAAAAAGAATATGCCCACAGCTATGAAACAGCTTACAAAGGTGAGGCCGGTATGACAAATACACATGAAGATAGATCTACTCTTCTGATGCTCACAGAAACCATTTCAAGTAGGAGTAGTGGGAAACAAACCTGCCTAAAGGATAAGTTAAATCACAAGAGAACCTAAAACTGCTACAAGCAACAGGTCATAACAGATATAGTGAAGGTATTAAAAGTACTTGCCTAAGCCAACATTTTAAACAAACCTTAGACAAAGTATCGATTCTCCCCAATAATATGAAATTCAATACTATAATAGAAACATAATCATGAGGTTCAATGTAGTTTTTGAAGGTAAAAAAATAGTTGCTACTTATTCATACCTGTGTCTGAATATCATCCCCTGTGACAATGTTTCCCACAGCCCGTAAAGCAGGAGAAACCACTTTATAATCATTATGCCTGCAATCATAAAAAGAAATGTTATATCAAACAATTCTATCCTTAGTCTCTTTTCCTTAGGGCTGGAATCCAAACCAAATAATATGTGCAGGATTTTAGAACAGAAAGGTACTTACACTTGTTACCAAGGGAACCTTATCATGATGATGGAATGTTTGGTGTTCCCTAGAGGAGCTGTCTCCCTTTATTTAGTATTTTTGGATAAAATTTAAATACTACAAATTTTTCCTAATCTTTCCCAGGTATTCCATTACCTGGATTACAAATTTTCCTTCTCATTCTTTCATATACTCTTTACTTAGTCTCTGTGGTTGCTGAGATAACAGAGCAGTAAGTAGTTAACATTTATATAGCACTTTTAAGTTTTACAGCTTGTATAATTTTCAGAGTTAAATATGTTCAACAGTTGATACAACTTGAAAATAAAAGCCAGGCTTCACACTTCAAATAGTGAACTCATTCTACGAAACCACAGCTGACTTACTAGTCCAAAAAAACCCTCCACAAAACCCCTTATATTTGAAGACAAATATTGAGTCTGGATTTCAGGCTAAATAAGTTACCTTTCTTTAACTTTCCTTAAAAACTCTATTTTCTCTCTCCTTTAATGAGCCTGATTACTCTTCTCAAAACTGTGCCAGTTCCTTCATATTTATTTTAAAATCACATGACTAAAAAGAAATGGTTAAGACACATAGTAATCCAGGGACTAAAGAGTACAAAAGATTACTTCTCATATGTTGTACTTCTGACTCTTGCAGCATTCTGCTTTTAATTCACAGTAGCATTATGCTACTGATCTGTATCCAGTCTGTAGGCAGCTATAATTCCAGGGTTTTGCATTATGTATATTATACGTATCTAATCCATTCCACGTGTCACATTTGGAGCAATGTCTCCTTGATCTACTTTGTACTTATGTCAATCAAATTTTAAGTGGCTTGTAACTGTATCATTTCCCCATTATGTTAATCACTCTAATTTTTCCCACAGTATTATCTGAAATTTTGATTAGATAATCTCAAATTATTTATGCCATCAGTAAATCTTCCACTCCATTAATCAAAGACATCACCAAAGAGATAGACCAAAACAAAATTCCAAGTATGACACCAGTCTAGATTAATCTCTAAATCAGATAGAAAGATAAGAAATGACTATTTTTAGTGGCAATACGCCTTTTGCTAGCTAGTGGTTGGTCTCAAGTCATTAAGCATGAGATGGAATTACACAGATCAGCTTTTCAAATGTTTCTGAAGGACTATTAATAGCAGAAGAGTGACAGGTTCTTTAGAAGCCACAAAACAAACAAAACAGATCTGACTTCAATATAAACAGCACAGAACAGCAGCCCAAAACACAATAAATCAGTATAATGTGCTAATTAATATTTGAGTTCAGCAACTAAAAAACTAATATAGGTCAAAAAAGCAGACATGCTTTCTTAAAGATAACTTACATCAGCAGCTCTACAAGTCTTCTACATACTCCTGCGTCAATGACTGCTTGAATTTTATCATTGGGTCCATCTGATAGATAAGAGAGGGCCCAGCAGGCATCAGCCAGTACATCAGTGTCACTAACAAACAGCAACCAGGAAAGTACATTCAGACAGGGGGAAACCTGAAAAGAAAAAATGATATGATCGTAAAATTCAATAAAAACCAGAAATGAGGTAAGAAACTCCAGAAAGCAATGAGGCACATACTTGGTGACTTTTGGGGTGATCTGTACTTTTAGAGAGAGAGTAGCAAGCAGCCAAGTGGCATTTCCACCTTTGGGAATGCTGTCAGTGGCCTTGCAGCTTACTTTGATGAGGTGTTCAGAGCCCAAATAATTTCAGAGAGCGAAGCTGAACATATACAAAATTCTCAGAGATTCCTTGTCAAAACATACTCATCGCACACCAAAAATATAAAGAAATTTTCGTAAGTGCTAAAGCTAGGAGTTTCTGTATATTAGATACTTTGTTATGAACAGAAACTGCTAGGTTTTAAAATCAATTCAGAGTTTACGGGTAGTAAAAATTTATCTCAAATTAAAACAAAAACACAACAAAAAGCCCAATTTCTTTAGAAACATAATTTTTGATAAAATTTAAAATGTTAGAATTTTATTATCTCTTTTGTTCACATTAATGTTGGTTACTACGCTCTCCTAATTGTACTTTTCATGCCAATTTCCCGCAGGCATAATCCTCACCTTTGCAAATTCTGGAGGTGGACTTTTCCCTCTACAGAGATTAGACAAAGCCCATACTGCATTCCGGGTCATGGTCAGGCGATTTTGCTTTGAAAATAACCTACAAATATGATGATACAATGGTAAATTATACAATGAACATTAATTCTCTGATGGCGTAATATATAATACTAAACATTTTCTCTAGAACAATAAAATTTAATTCTAACACAACTAATTCAGAATTTTGGGACTAGAATTAGACAGGATGCCTGAAGAAATGATCTGAACAAGTCAGTAAGAAAGTGTCTATAAGGAAAAATAGGAAAATGTTTTCCAAAGATACGCTGCTTTCTGAAGAACATCCCATATTTTTATTATTCCAAAAAAAAAAAAAAAATAGAAACTTACTGCAAAAGAGGGGGAAGAATATTGCAATCTAAGACATAGTCCCTGCACATGGTACTATCTCCAGCAATGTTGCCGAGAGCCCAGACTGCCTGTGAAAGAATTATTCATTAATGACAGTAGTATAGTTTAATTTTCTTATAACTCTTTCAAAAAGATACCAATAAATGACAGTGACTCTTTACAAAAATTATATAGTAGCAAATGAACATTGGTATTATACATGACTATTAACACTCCTAAGTTCACTCATCAAGGAGTTCAAATGAAGTAGTTGCAGGACTGGGGAAAAAAGATGAATATTATAAAGTATACATGAGAACACTCATGGTAGTAAGTTTATTAGAGGAAGGAACCAGTTCTTCTATATATTCTGTACCTTCAGAGAATCTATCCCTATGTAACATTCCATACAGCCCTTCATACAGAGCAGATATTCACATGGCTTACTTGGCTGATTAAAAATGTATTTTAAATTTGCTTACAAAAAAATGAGTAAATAAAGCATTCAAGGGAATTAGAATGCAGAAAACTTTAGTGAAATTTTGGGGGTAATGGATACTAATTATCTTGATTGTGATGATAATTTCCCTGGTATATACATATGTCAAAGCTTATTAAATTTAAACATATGCAGATTATTGGTTAATTATACTTCAATAAAGCTGTAGAAGAAAATCATTCTCATTTGGTAGTGACTTATATTTATGAATCTGATAATGTTCACAGTAATAAAAAATTCAGGTTTTTTAAGTCTTTTTCTGCATTAAATTGGCAAAAATCATTTCAATCAACACTAGAGATTACTATATGACAAAGTTAATTAACTGCTGACATGGTGTAAAAAGTATATCTATAGGGTTTAAAGAATTTCAGGGTTGGAAAGGAAAATGGTTTTATGAATTCCTGATATTATTAAGTCTGCCTATATCTACCATAAAATTTTCTATTTTGGTTAAGTTGAGATTTCTAGAACACTTCCTGCGATGAACCATGGATTGTTATGGCCAAGTGGTAAAACTGAGACTCTGAATATAAGACTGAAGGGAAAATTTGTATTCTTTCACCTATTTCCCTTTGTTTCTTTTTTTTTTTTTTTTTTACCTGCTCTTGGACATCTTCAAACTCTGAGCTCAGCAACTCTATGAAGATAGGCACAGCTCCTGCCTGAATCACAATCCGTGTCTGAAGAGAATTTCCTGAAGCAATATTTGTCAATACCCAAGCTGATTCAAACTATAAAGATAAAAATAATTTCATTATCTTATTAGAATAGTTTGTTTACTTATAATAAGGTTTTCTGTACATGAAGAAAAAAATCTGAGATCAATATGTGCATATAATCAATCTATCTGGCAAATACTGTATTAATTTTAAAAGAAGAATTCCTAGAAGAAATACCTCAGCAGCCTAGAGAAATATTCAGGGTGTCTAAATCTTCAAATCAAGGCAGAACTGACAAGAGACTATAAAAAGAATGAAGGAGCGCTTCATGTGCGCTCATATTCCATATCAGCATATAGAATAATTTCCCAAGATATGAATTTTTTAAAAAATGCAAAAGAGGGTACATTAATATGGTTTCATACTATATTTTCTAAAAGGGTTAAGAAGGAACATATGCATTAATTTACTTATTGCACAAACTATGTCTGGAAGAAGTCACAAGAAACTGTAAATATTTGTTACCTACATGGAACGCTCAGGGTGAATGGGGAACAAGAGAGGGAAGGAAAGAGGCTTTACTTCTCACTGTAAAGCTTTCTGTGCCTTTTGCCTTAAATCATCTATATTATCTAATAAAAAATAAAATTAAATAATTTCTATAGGAGAGGTAAAGTGAAATTGGGAGATGTTGTTAGTGTAAAACGTACAAAATATAAGCAGAGTGAAAAAGGGAAAAGATATTTTAAATAATAATAAGCAGGCCTAAAGGAGTTAACAGGCATACAATTAGTAGAAATGGCAACCTCAGAGAGTAAGAGCTTCCAACAGATGAGAAGGTTCCAAACTAAGGCACAGAAGGACTTTTTTCAAAGAGCATTCTTTAAGATTGATAAACTGGTAAACAGAAGGAATGAAGAAAAACTATGGCCAATGAAAAATGCAGCCAACATTTCTATCCGTCTCTACAGTAACCTGACTCTTTAACCTAATATGGAGAAATCTAGGAAAAAACTATTAAAATCCAAGAATGAACTCTTAGAATTCTATTTTAGTTGAGTTCTTATTTAAACACTATCACAAAAACAAAAACTCATCACAAATCACTGCTGTAATTAAATCACTACTGAAACTAATGCTCAAACTCTTTTCAATGTCTGAATTGAAACTTGACATTTGTACAGTACTTTCTATTTTCAAAGCATTATTCACATAATCTCAGGTGTTTCTTCACAACCACCCAGAGAAGCCTGGCTTTTCTAGTTTATCAATGAGGAAACTATCAGAAAAAGATCCAACAATCTGACTAATGATTGGAGTAATGTCACACAGCCAGTCAAAGAGAACTAGCTTATAGCCTCCTCTTCTAATATGTAGCCGGCCTCTCTCTCTGGCTTCCTCTTTCACAGTTTCCTCTCTGACATGTATGTGTAATACTGACAAGAATCTTTCCAACTGTAGTTTTGGTACCTAGGGCCAGAAATTTCAAATTAACAATATACCAGATTATTTAGTGGGTACTAAAAAGAAAATGCAGTTCACCTAATACGTTGTTTCTTTTGCTTACTAGGAAAATAATTGGTAAAACAGAGACATATGATATGAGTACAAAAGCAAACTTTCCTACTAGAAGCAGCTCAAAGTTCAACAGAGTAGTGAGATACTGCAAAGACTAAGTCAAAGAAATAAAAACTGAGAAAAAGCAAAAATCTGTAAAGAATGAGCAAGATCAGCATACATACCCATCTATATCAAAGAGAAAACAAATTGTAGTGTGATTTTAATGTAACACAAATAGTAACAATACCCTCAGTAGATAAAAAAATATATTTAAGACTTATCAATGAGAATAGTAATTGCTGCCATAGTTCAAACTGCTATTTGTCTCATGACCAATGGTCTCATAGGAAATGAGAGGGAATTCCAGATGTTACCAAAGTAAATAAAATGAAGCAGCAAAATAAGAGTGACAATGATTAGGAAAATTAGGAGAAAGTGAATAATAGTCTGAATATGGAAGGAAGAAAACTGGAAATCAGCAAAAGAAGAATGTACCAGAGTTAAGTTTATTACTAAGAAGTATACAATAATGATAACCTCAGAACAGAAAGAAGATTCAAGGTCTCTCTTGGTAAGAAAGGAAATCATAAGTTAGTTCTGCCATTACTGGAGACACAAACAGATGAATACCTATAATCAGAAGACCACAGAAAACTCAATCATATACATGCATTAATAAGGCATTAAAACATACACACATGGTGCTCATCAATGTTTTTCCTCATAAAAACTCATCGAGCTTTATTTGTGCAATTTTCTAAACCAAGATGTGAATGTGTGTGATATATATGCAGATATGTTTGAATGAGAGAAAGAGAAAAAAAGTTACAACCCCATGAGTATAGGCCCCTGTTAAGGTGTCAGAAAATGCAACTTTCAAATGTGTCTAATATTAAGTATGTTTTTAAAAAACTATTGTACTGTGAACTTTGTAACTTCTCTTTTCACTGACTATTGTGGTCACATTTTTGGTTCTCTTTAAAGTTTAAGCCTTGGGTTCTAGATTAGAATTTAACATAAAAAAAGAGTTGTGAAATGGGGGAAGCTCAGAGTTGATAGCAAAAACAATTCCATAAAGTTATGATAGAAATGGCCAAAAACATAAGTAACTATGTGACTCAAAAACAAATCAGTAACATGAAATGAAAAAAAAACAAAACGGTACTACCTAAAGTAATAAATGGTGGTCAAAATACCTATCATCTTAACTTCCATGTCCTTTTAAGTGTTCCAAGGAAACACACGATGTTTCATCATGCAAGGAAATAACCTGTCATGCAATTCTGATTGCTTATAAATTTTAATTCCATTACTTTTCACTATCCATAACTTTCTAAAAAACGCTACAACTAAAATCTGAAAGGCACACTGAAGATTTGATATTTTCTCTCTTCCCTTCCTCAGTGTCTACCTTCTGGTGCTCAGTTCCTTAAATAAGGAAAATGAAAATCCAAAGCTGAAATACTTCTGACCTCCTATCAAGTTTCCCACTCCAGGTTGAGGTACGCCTGGTTCCCTTTCTCCATTTGGATCAGGACTCTGTTGCTGGCCACTTTGCCGGGTCCACTCTGGTTCCTAGCAAATGCCAGGCTCACCTGGAGAGCAAGTGAAAAGAAAGGCTCACATCAGAAAAATAAACCCAGATATCAAACTCTGCAGAGAACAGTGCCTGAGTCACCTGAGCAACCTTTCAAGAAAGGTAGAGGGTACAAAAGGATGGGAAAAGATGTAGGAGGATGAAGGCTTACTGCAGTTTATCGCATTAAGCTTACAGAAGGGATGAGAGAGGCAGGAATGGAGAAACTATACCATTTCAAATTTTTGACTTTAAAAGGAGATATCTATCTAATGATTGGAATGAGGAAGCAATTTACTTATTTCTAAATATTTTTATAAGCTTCTGTAAGGTTTGAGAATGTAACATCTCAGCAATGCAAAGGACAGTTCAAAGATGCTAGGCCTACAGAGTGGGCACAAGAAATACATCATAAGGCAGACCATCTCGTGCCAAGGGCTCAAGTATGTCTGAGGCCTACATGTCACTGAGCTTGAGAATGTTCTTAGCCTAATGGCACTGTTTGCTTCCAAAATCCTAGATTCCACCCATGTTCTTCTCATTTGAGGGCAAGTGAGTATCTGGGTAACATTGCCCAAATCAGGCATTTTTATCTTCCTGGTTTGAGGTACTTAACTGTTTTGGGGATAAGGAAAGCCAGTAAAGAAAAGAGACCTTCTACTACGATTCACAGTTCTTTATCTGTGAAATGAATAGACTGTTTATCCAAAGGATTATTAGTGAGTTTAGCTATTATGACCATATATTATTAATCTCTTTTCTGAAGAGAAATAGCAAAAGCCCCATTCCAAAGACACACTATTTAATTTTCTAGTAAGCAGGTAGGAGTATCCCAGACAACTTACATCCTAGTGCTCTCCAAGAAGACAGGAAGGAGTATCTTCCAAGCTTCCCAGAGCACATCTAATAATGTGAGCATGAAGCCTCCTGGCCCTAAGGTCTCCATTAATATACTTGCTCCTCCTGCTTCTGGGGTATTCAAGGTTACCCATTAGTCACATTGGATAAAGAACACCATGTTGTGCCTAAATGTACACAGAAGAAAAGGTGGGGGTGACATTTAGATAATAAACAAATTGGTTATTTCTCAGAGTCTTTGGACAGCTAAGGCAAAAATCATGAGGTGGTCGCTTCCAGAGGAATCATTTCTCAATCTTTCAGCCTAATTACTAATTTGCACAAGGGTGGAATCTGATAATTTAGATAGTAATAAATTAGAGATTTCCGAAGGCATTCATCTTCAGATGTGTTAAAGATACAAGTTCTAGGATTACAGAATCAAAAATGATGTAGAATTTACACATTAGCCAGGAGACGACACTTTCTGAGAGAACATACTGTACTCTTTAGGGAGTACTGAAGAATGTAGAGATGGGATAACACCCATTCCTGTGACTTTTCATTTTAGGCCTAGGAGGTTATATCATCTTTCTTTATCACATTAAGAAACTGGACCTCTGCAACCACCTATTAAAAACTGCTAGATCCAGGAATAAATTCAGTAACTCAGAACTACTCTGTCAAGAAAAAGGACAGAAAACATTTTCACATGAACAAAACGGTAAGTTTCCCTACCTCCCTCTTCCTACAAAGTTTTTCAAATGATAAACTGCAGTAAGGCTCTTCATTTGGTTCCTCTGGTTCTCTTGGCAGGTTGCTTAGGGGCTCAGGCTCTGTTCTCTGCAGTGTTGGTTGTCTGGATTTCCTTTTTTTCTGAAAATAAGTCTTTCTTTCCTTGCATTTTGGGTGAATCTGATTATTTTTCAGATGTCCGGTAATCCTGGCCTTAGATGCAGACCAGAATTACAATCCAGAAGGCAGCTAGCAAAACAGAATCTTAATTCAAATAAATTTGGGGATTAGTAAATGTCAAACTGGAGAAGAAAAACTGATGGGACACTGAAGTACTCTACCTTTTCTGGATTTCCTGTTTTTCCTCTGGAAGGAACTCATCACCGCAACAAAGAGAGTAAAAAAGGGAGAAAGATGGGGTGGAAGGAAAGGAGAGAAAATATCAAGATAAAGCATCAAGTCTTATGAATTATCTAAAATGCTCTGGACAGTAAGGAACCTGGTGAAAGGGTTGTCATTTACAAAAATGCCCCAATCCCTACAGCCTCAGAGGAAGGCAAAGCAAACAAAAGGGTGAAAGTTACCTTTATTAACTTGTTATTGACAGATATTTACTTAGAAAAATAATCCCATTTTGTAATATACTTTGTACCTAAACAATTTTTACAGTTGCAGAGTTTCTCCAAAGGGTCTGAGCCCTTCAGATTAGATCTTTCAAGTGAGAATTTAAGTATCACAGGTATTTGTTAAAGAATATAGAAATTAATTCAGCTGGTTACTCCAACAAAGTCTAGCTATCGAAAAATTACCAATATACTAAAAGATCCAACTTTATTTAGGAACAAAATAGTACTTAAAAATTTCTAAATTACTCCCAGAATGAGAGTCAGTTGACAGTGGTTGTTTTTACTTCGAGAACTATGCAATCCAGACATTGCAAAATGTCTACTTGGAACCCTATGTAATACAGTAATGACAGACTAAATTAACATAGCAGGAAGCATAAAGACTCTTGATAAGGCTATCTCCTGTCAGCTCTTTTGAGATCAGGGAGAGGATTAGTTAGGACCAGTTTGGCAATAAGTGAACCTCTAATCTAGCCTGTGTTACACGGCCCTGAGAAAGCCAACAAGTATAATCTAAAAACCTTTCAAAACCAAATTTTACATAGCCCACACTTAGGTCCTGTCTATAATGGCTCCTCTACTGCAAATAATTACCTACTAGATAAGTATTATCCATAATCACCATAAAATAATCTTTTACATAACTAAAAATGACAAGAATTCTAAAGAGTTTACTAAGGCCCTTGATGTTAAAACTACCAAAGAAACTTGCAATGGAATTGTCAGAAACATCACCATCAAAAAATTAACTCTTTGCATACACTTTAAAAAGTAATAAATCTGTATACAAAATGTAAATTCAGAAAGGGAGTTAGGATATGAAATGAAAATGGTTCGCACCTGCAGTGTACAATTCTCTTTTCGTTTGAGGAACTCCACAAACCTGGCCACTACTCCTGGTGTGCTGATGACTTCATCAATAGGAGGATTAGGTTCTGTCTCCCCGTAAAATAAAAAGAAGAAAAACAATTCTTTGATTTCAGTGCAAAGACTTTATAGCTCAAAATTACTTCATAATATCCCACCCTCCATTTTAGCATCTCTTTCATGTTGGAAATCTAAAAACAAACACAGAAAATGTAAAACTGAGTTTATCACTCTGAGACTGGGGTAGCTTGAAAGGTTTCACAATAACATAAGCGTTTACATGGAAATGATTGGCAAAATTCAAAATTAAAATTATCACCTCTACTATTTAGAAAACTTAGAAAGTAGAGGAAACATCTGAAGACAACAAGTTATTATTTTGGCATACTTCCATCCTTTTAGCCCTTTTGCTTTGTATGGTTCATTGTTCATCTATTTTAACATGAACTGTCCTAAGAAATTAGATTAGGAGATTCTGAGTGTGCTTGCAGGATTTAATTCTGCAGCTGTAGTGTTAAGCAGAAGCCAGCAACAATTGACCAAGGATGACTTGTCAAATTAATCTCATTTTCAAAAACAGAGTATCTTGATAGAAAATTACTAAACAATCAACATAGTAATTTCACCAAGAGATTTGACAAAATTTGTGATGACATTCACGTAGCAATGCAAGAAAAATGGCAGCTGGATTACAGCACTACTAGGAATTCTTAGCCAAATCAATGGTCTTACTGAAGGAGGTGACTAATGGTTCAATGTTAATTTGGAGAGAGCTCAGATGACATGTTCTTTGCCTGGTTCGACACTTTTATCAATCATTCAAAAATAAACAGAATAAATCTGATACGCTAATAAAACTGTTAATAGGTTAGATTGCAGAAACAACATATAGAAAGAATAAGCCAAAATTGGCAATACAGCAACAGGGGTAAAGCAAACTAAATCTTTTAAAAAGCAATTTAAGAGAAAATCCACATAACTTCACAAACAAAACTTAAAAACAGTTCATGAAGAAGAGTGCTAGAGAGTTTAGACTGCTGCAGATACAATGAAAAATTACTAAGCCATGACTACTAAAATTACTGATGCGATCTAAGAATACAACACTGGAATGTAGTCTCAGGCCAGGGAAGGCAATCTCTCATCACTGAGTGGTAACACATCTGCAATACTGTATTTCTAGTTATCACATTTTTAAGAGGGGTGACTGGCAAACTAAAATACATGCAGGAAATACATGCAATAGTGGTAAAAGGCCTTAAAAAGCCACATTATGGGAAAAACCCATTAGGCTCAGCATGCTGAAAAGAGACATTATTAGATGTAAGGGAAAGGTGTACATTATAATGGCCTTCAAATATTTAATAAGTTGTCATGTAAAAAACAATTTTTTTTTGGTTTGGTGATAGGTTTTTACTCTAGTTAACCTCAAGGAATATACTAATTTATCACTAATAATTCCAAACAACTATAACTTACTACTGGGGGGTCAGCTGTTTTACGTATTTACTACTGACATTTTAACATGGTTTACCAGTTCCAGAGTTCTTTTCACTTGCCCAGATAACGAGAAGTATCATATTCCATTCTACTCTAATTACATAAAAGGTAGTTTCCCTGACCACCGATAAATCCATACTTAATTTTAGTGATAAACTGCTAACATTAAAATCAACAATCATTGCTCTTTCAAGTGATATTTTAAAACTTTTTCTTAAAAAAGAGTGGAGTTCCTCAATATGAATTAACATGAAATAGTGACTACTGTTTACTTTAAGGTTTTTGATAAAATAGCTCATAAATGAAAATAATGCTGCTTTCTGGTCCTGGTAAGATCATACAAATCAGTAAGGAAATCCAAAAGTTAGCCATAGCTCATAATTATACATGTTTATATGTGTCCTTTTATTCTGTTTACAGACACACTCCAAAGCAAGTTATCTGTGATGTGAAAACAGGTTATGGGAAAGTAGTATTTTGTAAATAAATGAAAAAAATATACTTAACATATTCAGAACACACCTTTTGAAAGCAGTTTTCTGAATTTTTGTGTTGCTGAAAGCTGTTGCTCTGGGCTATTGGAGAATATCATTTCAATCATGTCGGAAGTAATAACGCCACCCTGGGATCACAAACAAAAAGCAAATATAATGAAATTTTAACTTTAATTCAAAGGAAAACATAGATAAATTATGGCCAAGTTATTAAGTTAATCACATTTATCTAGAAGAATTACACAAAGAGAAGACAATCTTTACATGTAGGAAAACATAAAATGAATAATAATGTGATGAAGCCTATTCTTCATCATTAAAAAGCTCACAACAGT
This sequence comes from Eidolon dupreanum, assembly GCA_028627145.1. NCBI lineage: Eukaryota > Metazoa > Chordata > Mammalia > Chiroptera > Pteropodidae > Eidolon > Eidolon dupreanum. The sequence goes on from CM053507.1 coordinate 108,548,294, forward strand.
GAGAAAGTAGTAATCTTAATAAATACTAAGACAAAGCATTTTATTATTCTTCCTCTCCTTGTTCATTAAAGGGCTAGCTATTCCTTGTCATTCAGATTAAATGTTAAATTCTAGAAGGCTTTTCATGATCTCTAAATCTACAGCAGCTACTCCATCTCTATCCCATCGCTCTATTTTAATCCTGTGTCCAGCCCTTTTCACTATCAAATATATATTTTTCTTGGTTATCTGTTTATTGCCCAGGTCCCTCCAGTATTCTGTAAGCTCCTTAAAAGCCAAAGACCCTGTATTACTACTCTACCGCTGATAGCTGGCATATAGTAGATGTTCAACAAATATTTATTGAATGAGTCTAGTCTTGTATAAATCACAGATTCTAGCCACTGCTAAATTCAATAGCTGACTCTTAAATTTATTTAAAATTTCTATTTTTTGTTTGATTAAAACTTTTCAGTTTCCTACTACTTTCTTGCTTTAGAACTTTTCTATTTCTTACTAACCCATCCTTCCCTCATATTAGTATTTAACTCTCTTCTCAGGATCATTTGTCAATGGAGTAAAGTTCTTACCATTTCATGAAGGGTTACAGTCAACAAGATGAACTGTGAAGAAAGCTGCACAGAGTTGTAAATGCTAGACAGTAATCAGTACCTAACACTTAAAAATCCCCATGGGGAGAATGAAGCATTCTGCTCTTAAAAGTCAAAAAAGTAACTACTTTGAAACTTACAAGACTGATTCCTGAACAAAGGTACCTATACAATTCTATTATTTATATATTTGCTTCCCTTTCTTATCCCTTTATAACATATGATGTACTGACTTCACATTCATAGTATTTAAGTGTTATTAACTTTACATCACAGTATTTAAGTTCCAACACCCCAAAACTTTGCATCCTCTCCTGGGGAAAATCTACAAAATACTGTGCATAATATATCACCATGAGGAAAAAAAGAAAGGGGAAAAAATTTATTTTCTCAAAAAGAATAGTAATCTAACAACACTGGTTGCCACCGGGCAAAGAAAATGTGTGACTGAGGTAAAAGAGATTTTTCTTTTTCTGAAAACCATGTGTATGTACACACACACACACACACACACACACACACACACACACACACACACACGTACACACGTATGATCCATTAAAACATTATCGAATTTATTACAATAAACTAGAAATCTAGACAGGTGTGATCAATATAAAGCATAATTTTTATCTATATAACCTCAATACAGTTACAAAATGGGTTATAATAGAAAATTCCAATAGTTGTGATATGGAACCAATTTTGTAAATCATATAAACATGTCCAATTCTGTAACTGAAATGAGTAATGAAATGAGGTTTCCTTTAAAGTATCTGTTAGTCGACTTTAATGGAATAATTTTATTTCATAATTATCTTTGTAAGGCTTAATAGCTGAATTAATCCTCATAATTTAGTTAATCCTGTTTAGTGATGTTATTTAAAATATAATAAACATTTAACGAACCCTGAGATTAAGCACACGGCTTCTTTTTAAAAATGAAATGCCAAGTACTTTTTTTTCTTAGCCTGTAACCTTTTTAAAAAAACATAGAGATCAAAACCTCATGTTTATCAGAAAAACACTAAAAAGGGTTTCCTTCATTATCTTACTTACCGGTGCCATCTCCATGTTATTAATCTGAGCCTCATGAAAGCCTCCATCTGACATAACTTCCTCTTCCGTTTCTTCTTCTGCTGTAGCAACATTCCTTCGCTTGAATAACTGAAAAATAAAAGACTGTTACTAAAGCAATTCTAGCACAAGGGAGTTCAACAGCCAAACACTAGTCACCCCATTTAAAAGGTAATAAGGATGAAAAGTTTTGAAACTCATTTAAAAAATTCTTAAATTAGTGCTGCTTTCAACATTCCTTGATGAAGAACTAATTCAGACTTCTCTGCAGTCTTATAATCTACTGCAATTACCTATCACTTGACATGGTAAAACTTACTGACACTGCATGACATAGAAAAAAGGTTGGAAAAAGGGCTGGGGCAGGCTTGGCCTCTTTCCTCTATGTAAAGTAGGTGACATAATAGTCACAAGGCATCTGGAGAAATTAGTATAAAAATGATGTCAGGATGACTTAATACTTTCCTCCTAACTCTCAAAGATAGTAGACTGAGGCTTCCTGGCCTTCTCAATCTGTCTAGCAACTAGTGACAACAAATGACTACTACGTGAACAATTACTTCAAAGTATCCATTAATTTGTATAGGCAAAGGAGAATAGTTCTCTCCAAAGGCATCCCACTAAGGTGGTTTCCATCACATTCTTAACAATCCTAAGCAGTACATTTATTCACCAAGCTATGAGAGTAAAAATAATTTATCCTCTCATCCTACATGACTTTAAAAAAGCAGACAAAAATCCATAAAATAATGTATGTCAGCCATTGGACAACGGACAACAGCACAGGCAACAATCCTTTAGAAAAGAAAGAAACAACATTAGTCCTATGATTGCCTCAGTTTATTGCCTAGAGTTTCCAGGCTGCAGCACAGGGAGGGTGAACCCAAACAGGACCTGGAGGCTCTGTCAGCTGAGGAAACAGAGTTGAGAACCAAGAAGGCCGAGATCTAGAATCCACAATGCAGAGTACTGAAAAGGAGAGATCAAACGGAGAGAACTCCAAAAATTTGCAAAAGGTTATCCTTGAGTCTTTAGCTTAGTACCGATCAGTGCAGGTATGTAAGAAAAGATCTAAAGCTGGAAAAGGAACATGCAGAACATTTTCAGAGGTCACACAGGCCAAGGAATAGTTTGTTTTGACTGGTGCTATAAAAAAAAAAACCTTCTAACATATGGGGCATTGAGTAGAATACTCAGAAGGGTAGTGATGCTCAATTAGCCCTAGTTAAAGGCTATTCTGGTCCAGTCCACGTAAAAGCAAACTGGTCCCAAGTAACTTAACTACATCCAATGACAATGTCTGAATTATATGTATTAAAAGAATACATAATTATACTTAAATATATATATAAAAAACTCCAACACTAAACAGTGTCAAATTCACAATGCTTGACATTCAATCAATAACTACCAAACATGGAAAAAGACAACCTATGAGGAAGAGAAAAATTAACACCTAGAAATGACAAAAGTGGAAAACTGGACAAAGACATTAAAACAGTTATTCTAAATATAGCCACATATTCAAAAAGGAAAAGTATAATCACAAGGGGAGACAGGAAAACATGGGGGGAAAAAGCAAATCAAAACACTCAAGAGATGAAAAATATAATTTTTCAGATGAAAGTAATGCTGGGTGGAATTAACAGCAGATTAGAGATGAGAGAAAAAAATATCAGTGGATTTAAAGACATTGCAATAGAAATACTCCAAATTATTAAAAAGAAAAGGGCTGAGAAAATATGTACAAAACATAACTCAGCTGTGGAACAAGGAATATATTTAAAGATTTCATAAAAAGCAGGCAAGCATGTGAAAAGATACACTTAGCCATTAGAAAAATGCAAATTAAAATAATAATGGCATAGTATTACGCACACTTTAGAATAGGTTAAATGAAAATGATTGACCATACCAAATGTTGACAAGGATGTGGAGGAACTGAAACTCCATATATTGCTGATGGGATGGTAAGGAGTACACCCCATTTTGGCAAACAGTTGACACTACAGAGGTTTACCAGGCAAGTTTTGGGAGAGAGAAATATGTTCGCTATCTTACAGTGATGGTTTCACAGACTATAAATATGTCAAAACACCAAACTGTACATTTCGTAGTACGTCAACTATACAGCCAAAAAGTTGTTTTTTTAAAAAAGACAAAAGTAACAGCTGCAATAAACTGGAATATTATGTTAAACACTGTAAGTTCTTAATAATATGAAAACACTCACACTCTACTGGGTCCCACTGGAAGATGCTAAGGAACCAACTATTTTGAAAACAAAAGGAGAGAGCCAAGTATTTCTCTGTCCTATTTGATTAATAATTCAGGAAAACCAAAAACTTGAGGAAAAGCTCTTTAGAATGACCTACCAGCTAGCTACTAAAAGTGGAAGGAATGATAGAATGATCGCTGTAACTCCTAGTAATGGATCTTGGCAATGACCATTAAAGATTGCTAAAGGCTGAGGTTAAAAACTGGTGGGTATTAACTAGATACTTGATATTAAGGAACTGTTAACTTTTTTTTACACTTTTTATTTTATTAGTTTCAAGTATACAGTACATTGGTTAGACATTTATACAGTTTATTCAACGATCCCCCTAATTGCTCTCTCCCCTCTGGCTCTCCATCTAGCCATTACATTAATGCTAAATGTATTCCCTATGCCATGCTCCCCACTCCATGACCATCTATCAACTACTAATTTGTATTTCTTTAACCCTTCACCCCATCCTCCCAGTCCTCCAACCCCTCTTCCCTGGCCATCACCAGACTGTCCTCAATATTTGTGAGTCTGTTTTTTGATTAGTTTGCTCTTTCTGTTCCTTAGATTCTGTACATAAATGAAATCATATATTTATCTTTCTCTGACTTATTTCACTCAGCATAAAAACTTCTAAGTCCAACCATTGCAAATGGTAGGATTTCTTTTTTTAATAGCTGAGTAATATTCCATTGTGTATATGAACTATAACTTCTTTAATCGTCTGTTGATGGGCATTTAGGATGTATTATCTTGGCTATTGTAAACTGTGCTGCAATGAACACAGGGGTGTATAGGTTTTTACAAATTATTGTTTTGGTTTTCTCTGGATAAATACCCAGAAGTGCAACTGCTGGGTCAAAAGGTAGATCCATTTTTAATTGTATGATAAACCTCCAGACTGTTTTCCATAGCGGCTATACCAATTTGCAATCCCATCAACAGTATATGAGGGTTCCCTTTTCTCCATATCCTCACCAACCCTTGTTCTTTGACTTACTGATGACAGCCATTCTGACAGGTATGAAGTGGTATCTCATTGTAGTTTTAATTTGTATTTCTCTGATGATTAGTGACCTTGAGCATCTTTTCATATGTATTGGCCATCTGTATTTCCTCTAGAGAAATCTGTTCATGTCTTTTGCCCACTTTTTAATTGGACTTTTTTTTGTCGAGTTCTATGAGTTTTTAAAGTACATAACTCTACTCTGGTTTAAGTTTAAAAGTATTTTTTTGAAATACTTAGTGAAGTATTTATAAATGAAATATCTGATGTCTGGGATTTGCTTCCAAGTAATCCAGTGCATTATTTTACTTTCGTCTAAAGGATACCCTTTAACAATGCTTGAAGTTCAGGTCTGGTGGTAATGAATTCTTTCAGTTTTTGTACATCTGAACACATCTTTATTTCACCATTGCTTATGAAAATATTTTTGCCAGGTATAGAACTCAAAGTTAATTGTTTCTTTCTTTGAGATTTTCCAATGTCTTCTGGCTTGTATGTTGCCAATGAGAAATTTAATGTCACCTTTACCTTTGTTCCTCTGGATATAACATGTTTTCTCTGGCTGTTTCTAAGACCTTTTTCTTTATGACTAGTTTTAAGTAGTTTGGTTATAATGTACCATGGTGTATTTTTCTTCATGTCTATGTGACTAGGATTCACTGAGTTTCCTGGATCAATGGTTTACAGTTTTCAACAATAATGAAAAAATTTTAACCATTATTTTTTTCAATATTTTTTTTCTCTTCTACCCTCTCCCCTCTCCAGTTGTCCATGTATTAGGTTTCTTATAAAGTAGTCCGAAAGCTCACTGATGTCTTCTCTTCCATGAGTGTGCATGCATGTATGTGCATTCTTTTACCTCTTATTTCATTTTGGATAATTTCTATTTCTATCCCTTGAAGTTCACTAATATTTTCTTCTACAACTTCTAATTTGACATTGATCTTATCTGTGTATTCTTCTTCTCAGACATTAGAGTTTTCATCTCTAGAAGTTCAATTTGAATCTCCTGTATATCTCCCATGTCTCTACTTAACTTTTCAATATATGGAATACAGTTACAATAATGCTTTAATGTCATATTCTGCTAATTCTAACATCTGTGTCAGTTCTGGGTCAGTTTCAATTGATTTTTGTCCTCATTAATGGTCGTGTTCTCCTGCTTCTTTGTACACCTGGCAATCTTTGTATGCCAAAGTCAATTTGACTTTGTTGAATACTGGATATTTTTGTATACCTATAAATCTTCTTGGCCGTTATTCTGGTATGCAGCTAAGTAATATAGAAACAGTCTGATCCGCTTAGATCTTGCTTTTATGATGTGTTAGGTAGGTCTGGAGCAGAATGAAGTCTATGGCAAATTGATCTCCACTACTGAAGGCAAGACTCTCCTCAATACCCTACATAAAGCCCCATGAATTCTGAGTTTTCTAGTCTGGCTCGGAGAACAGGCACTGTTCTTAACCCTGTGTAAGTGCCAGATACTATTCCCTCTAATCATCTGGATGATATTTTCTATAGCCTTGGAGTTTCCCCAAACACATGTACTAATCAGAACTCTGCTGAATATTCCAGGAAACTCTTTGAAGAACTCCAGGCTTCTCTCTATATATACAGGTCACTCCTTTCTAGTATTCCATCCTATGAACTCTATTTACCTTGGTCTCCCTGTACTCTCTCAAGCTCTGTCTTCTCAACTCAGGGAGGTTATGGGCTCTATCTTATATCTTGGGTCCCTCTCCCTAAGTTGCAACCTGAAAACTCTCTGAGGCAGTGAACTGAGTGAGGCAATCACAGGGCTCAACTCATTTGTTTCCATTTCTAGAGATCACTGTCATTCACTGCTTGATGGCTGGTGTCTTGAACTCTTGTTTAATGTATTTTTATCTATTTATTCTTGGTTGTTTCCGGTAGGAAGGAAGATTAATCTGGGCCTTGATACTGCACTTCAACTAGAAACAGAAGTCCTTGTAGTACCCTTTCTGATACTCAAAATACCCACTTTTGGCTAATGGGAGCCTGTTCAAGCCACCTCCTGAGTCTTTTCAACACAATTTCAGTGATCTTAAATTACTTCTTTGCTTTATGTTATGAAAAAATATTACAGGTTCATCTTGAACATTCCCTTTCTTTAATCAAGAATCGACTATTTTTCCAAGCAGCCTTGTTCCTGTGAGAGAAAAATTTAAATGACCACAATCTCAGCCTGCTAAGGGTGCTCACTGCTACAAGGAAATTCACTATTTCTAGGCCTTTTCAGGACAGAATTGAATGTGTATGTGTGTGTCTATGTTGTATGTGTATGTGTTTTAAAAAGAAAATACATCATGAATCCCTACTGAAAGTACCAATTCAAAGTTATATAACTTCTTTGATTTTATATTTCTATACCTTCTTAATTAAAAAACTCCAGGTTCCTAAATTAACATAAATACTTATTTGCTGTATCCATATACAAATAGTTTCAGAATAACTATCAATCCTATGATTACTAAAAGCAGTTAAAGATTTGTTTATACTTCTTTTTGTCCTTAAGATATATATGCTAGGAGAGAGAATTAATCATATTGCCATATTTTAAATGCATTAAAATAATTCCTCTCTCTGGTTTAGCCACAAGCATGACACACAGAGCCATTTAATTCCTTTTTTTTTTTTTAATTTTATTTTTAAGGATTTCTTCCCTCGTTTTCATTTAATTTTGTTTTACAATTACTTAAAACATTTACATGACCCAAAATCAAATTAATTACATCTACTGGTACTGTAAAATTTATACCCACAGCCAGCATCTTTAATATGGTATGACAGGATGCTGTTAGTGATCTTTAATTACTATAGGCCATGAGCCATACAATTGCTGATAACAAGTGGAATTTGAAATTAAAAACACAATACCATTTATCACATGTATCAAGACAAGAAAAGAGATGAAAAATTCCCAGCAAAGGGAAGTGCTAAGATTACAGCTATACAGCAAACCTATAGGATAAACAAAACTGACTGGAGCAAAAGGACAGAAAATGTATAGTGGTGATCTCCAGAGGAAAAATATTAGAACTGATAAATTATCTGAGAAATATAACCAAGTAGGAAATCATATAAACATGATTTGAAAGAGCTGCAGGAGGAAATGAGATGGCAGCCAGGAAGTCAAAGAAAGCTAAGCAGGTAAAAAAATTAGACAATTAACTCTAGGAAAAGTATAAGAAAGGAAATGTCACAGTATACTATTCAGCTCAGCAACATATAATACTTAGATATTATAATACAACTATACTAGGAAGATGGATGTTAAGGGGAAGAGTGGTGTCAGAGCTTAAATCTTCACCTATTACAATATCTGCATAATATTTTAACTTGATGAAGTTACATAGTAACATACACATATTATTTAGAAATTTAGTAATATAAATCAGACTGAACAGTTAAGAGAATTGAAAGTGGTTTACTTGGGATTGAGACTACTGCTGGTTTGGTTTCAAGTATTTCACACTATTTAACTTTTCAACTATGTACATATACTACTCAGAGAAAAACACTGCCAAAACCATTCTGATTTGTATACTTTATTTACAGACTACATGTTGCCTGAACTTGTCAACCAATTTAACCAATGGGAAAAGTTGGCTATCTGTAAGTCTGTCATCTTGCTCACTTAAGACATTTTTTGTAACTGAAAACATTGAGCAAGCCTCCATCCATCATTATGGTTTTTACAACTTTTTTAGCAACACTGTTACTTACTCAGATTGAGTTAGCAAGGGTCTGTTAAAGTATTTTAACAGCAAATGTAAAGTGTTCATCTTTTTGTACATGAAAAATTACAAATACTGGCTCAGTAACATCAACTAGTAAATTTTTTTTTACGAAAAATAAGTGTTAGTTTGGTCTGTCAGTGCCAAATAGAGGTCATTCATACAGTGATCCCTAGATAACAGATATTAAGTACTTGTCTGCTGAAAGGATAACCCTAAAATATAGTTATCTTTTATATACTAGGCAGCATCAACTCCTATACTACCTTCAAATTTAGCTGTTCAAATGGCCTCAGTCTGTGACTTTTCTTGACAGATGACAAAGCAATTGTGGAAAGATAAACAGTAGCTAAATAAATCTCTATTTTATCAATGTTTACTATTTTACAAATTAGGTATGAAACAAGTATTGTAGTAATATTAAGCCTGATTAGTTTTACCAGTTCTCCCTACATAAGATGGCGTATATAAAATAACAAAACTAAGATTTTGAATAGAGCAATATTCCAGAAACTTATCTTAGCCTGAGCACAATTTCAGATCTCATACAATGAAGACGACAAAATCTCAATTATAAATGTTTTCAGTAGACATGTGGGGACATACTTCAGGCAGGTAAATGAGTATGAAATATTTTAAATGAACACTATTAATGGCAGAGTGCCATTACTACAGCTCCAAATGTCTTTATGCCAAATATGATGCATAGGATATGGTTATATACAGACCAATACTTGTGCTAATGTGCATACATGTATTCACATTTATATATGTGAATACGTGACAATGCTGTTGTGATTTCTGAAATTTATCTGAAATATAGAAGCTAATATAAAGCTAATCCAAAGAAAAGGTTCCACTTCAAATAAGACACAGAGATAAATAGAGGCAATGAGAAACCAAGAAAAACTCATTCTTTCACAAATAAGTGGTTACTTTCAAAGATGATAAAGAATGTCAAAATCTAATAACTTAATTTGCTACAGTATTAATTTGCTCTATTATAATATTACAAAAACTCTCCCTGCCCCCCAAACATAACAGTGATAATTAACAACAATGATAAAATGTCCGAGTCAAACATCTACAGCCCTAACAAAACACTGAGGTTGTAATGTATTCTTAGACTTCAACTACCTGGATTATCTAGTGAAGTGTTACTCCAAAGCATAGTTTATGTTGAGATCAGCTCACTATAACTGCAAAATATTTATAACAGATAACTTTATTTCTCAGGTATGAAGAGTTCTGACTCATTCATTTGCCTTTTATGGAGCTTTTGTAGTGTGGAAGTCAAAATGGTCCTTCCAAGTTCAAAAATCTCTCCATAGCAAAAAAAAAAAAAAAAAAAAGTCACCTAAGGGTTATATCTTTAAATTACTTCACCAAAAGTGATGGACCATTTGTCCTAAGCATTTTTTAGAGGAAAGTAAAGTAAGGGTGAGTACCAGGGTCTCCTGTAGATGTTTTCAAGTTAAAATGATTAAAAAAAAGAAAAAAAAAAAGTCCTAAATGTCCTCTGAATAATACAGAATCAATTTAGGAGTGAAAGGACATCTTTATACATTTTTTTTTATTATGTAGTGTTTTAAAGCAAAATCTCAAAGACGTTTTCAAATTAAAGTTTACAATGGAAAGCCTGAGAATTCATTAACATGAACATAAAATCTTAAGGAAGTTGCAACTTCAGAAAAATAAAATACACCAGAAACAGAGGCCGAAGTACTAAACAGTGGTTATACTGGAAACATAGGAAGCTAAGAGATTCTTCCTCCTTACATTCCACTTTTCATTACCTCATCTCCCCCACTCCTGAAACATGTTGATTTTATATAGTAAATATTATTAAAATTAAGAAAGGTAGTTTCAAGCTTAAAATGGAATATTAAGTTCTTTAAAAAGAATTAATAAGGGCAAAGGACTTACCTGCTCTTCTCTTTTCTGCTTGCGTAACTGCAATCCTTCTTCCTCCCTTCTCCGGCGCATCTCATCTGGATTCAGGGACTTATTTTTGTAACTTTTCAGGCGAAAATTCTCTTTTCCTGGGGTGGTCATGATTTCTACCAAAATAAGAGAGGAAGGGAACAGATGAGCTTAGTTTACCATAAAGAGCTCTGCTATTCTAACAGCTCAGCCTTTTACAGGTATAAATTCCCATACCCATTAACAGGGACACCAGAAATGGTAACTTTTTAAAACTGCTTTATTAAAAGTGTATGATTCAATGGTTTTTAGTATATTCAGAGCTATGTGCAACCATCACCACAGTTGATTTTAAAATATATTTTCATCACCTCAAAAAAAAAAAAAAAAGCTATCATTTAGCCATCACTCCTATTCTGGACAGTTTATATGAATAAAATATGTGTGATCTTTTGTGCCTGGTTTTTTTCTCACTTAGTATAATATTTTCAAAGTTGATCCATGTTGCAGCATTTATCAGCACTTTATTCTTTTTTATAGCTAAATAATATCTTACTGTATGGACATACCCCAATATATTTATCTGCTCATCAACTGATGGACATTTGGGTTCTTTCTACTTTTTGACTAGTATGAATAACACTTCTATAATTATTTATAAACAAGTTTTGCATAAACATACGTTTTCATTTCTCTTCGGTATACACCTAGGAATAGAACTGCTGGATCATATGGTAACTCTGATTAATCGTTTGAGGAACTGCCAAAATATTTTTCCAAAGTGGCTGCACTATTTTATAGTCCCACCAGCAGTGTAGAAGGGTTGCCAATTTCTCCACAACCTTGCGAACACTTGCTTTCGTGACTTTTTGATTCTAGCCGTCCTAGATATCTTTTCACATATTTATTTCCCAACTGTATATCATGCATAAAAAATCTATTCAGATTCTTTGCCCATTTTTAAATTCGAGTTGTAAGCATTCTTTATATATTCTAGATAGAAGACATTTATCAGATTTTTTTTTAATATTTCCATTCTATAGGTTGTCTTTTCACTTTCTTAATGGTGTCCTTTGAAGTATAAGTTTTTAATTTTGATGGTCTAAATTCATCTATTTTTTCTTTTGTTGCTCATGCTTTTAGTGTTATACTCAGGGATTATTAAGTTCCCTTCTAAGAGCTTTAAAGTTTTAGCTCTTGTATTTAGGTCTGTCATCCACTTTAATTTTTGTACATGGTATGAGGTAAGGACGCAACTTCATTCTTTTGCATATGGCTACCCAGTTGTTCTAGCATCATTTGTTGAAGACTATTCTTTCTCCATTGGTCTTGATACCCCTGTTGAAAATCAGCTGACCATAGTTATATGGTTTTTTCCCTCAACTCTCAATTCTATTCCATTGATCTGCATGTGTATCTTTGTGCCAATTTCACACAATCTTGATTACTACCTTTGTAATAAGTTTTGAAATCAAGATGTGTGATTCCTATTTTATTCTTTTCAACATTGTGTTGGCTCTTCTGAATACCTTGCAATTTCATATGAATTTTAGAATCAGTATGTCAGTTTCTACAAAGAAGTCTGCTGAGATTCTGACATTAATTGTATTAAATCTGTAGGTCAATTTGCAGAGTATTATCACCTTAACAATGTTAAGTATACCGATTACCAAAGATGGGATGTTTTCTATTAACTAAGATCTTCTTTCATTTAACATTTCATAATTTTCAGAGTGCTTCACACTTCTTTTGTTAAATTTATACCTAGATATTTTAATTTTTGATGCTACTAAATATAAAACTGTTTTCATAATTTCTCTTTCAAATTGTTAACAAGTCTACAGAAATACGATTGACTTTTATATATTGATTTTGTATCCTGCAAACTTGCTCAAGCTGGTTTTTAGTTCTAATATTTTTTTTAGTGGATTTTTAAGCTTTCCCACAAACAAGCTCATGTCATCTGCCAGAAATAGTTTTGCTTCTTTCTTTCCAATCTTGCTATCTTTTACTTCCTTTTCTTGCATAATTACTATGGCTTAAATCTCCAATACAATGTCAAAGAGAAGTGGAAAGAGCAAATAATCTTGTCTTAATCCTAACCTTTGGGGAAAGATGTTACTTTTAGATTTTTCATAGATACTCTTTTTATATTGAGAAAGTTCCCTTCTATTCCCAGTTTTTTGAGTGTTTTTACCATAAAAAGGTTTTCAGTTTTGTCATGTTTGTTTTCCCTGTATCTATTGTAATGACAATGTGACTTGTTTTATTTTACTGACATATTACATTGTCTTCATGATCCTGCAAAGCCCAGAAGTCTATGACTACAGCATGATCTGTCCTTCAGAAAGGTGTGAGCCTAGCTATTAACCCAATACAGCTGTTGGAATCCCTGAAAGAACTCTTGTATTTTTCTAATAAATTTCCACTTTAAACTAAAAAAAATTTTTTGCTGTTAAATAGTATCCATGTTTTCACCAGCGGTTTCATATTATCTTGTGTTTACCACATCTCTTGACTGTATCATTTCGTCTTGGGATTTAATCTTATGTTTGTACAGTAGTAAGATGCTGCACAGGCTTGCAGCCTAAAAGCAACAGGCTATAACATGTAGCAAGTATATAGTAGGCTATACCCTCAAGGTTTGTGTAAGTACTCTGTGATGCCAGCACAACATAATCACCTAATGACTCATTTCTCAGAACTTATCCCTATTGTTAAAGTGGCACATGACTATGTATTATTCCACTACCTTCTGACCTCTATCATTTCTACTGAGAAGTCAGCTGTTATTATCAGGGTTCCCTTGTTAAGTAACTGTTGTTTTTCTATTGCTATTCTTAAATTTCTCTCATTGTCTTTGATTTTCAACATTTTTAAACTGATGTGTCCATTCATGGATTTTTTTGCATTAATCCTACTTGAAGTTAGTTGGACTCCTTGGATATACAGGTCATGCTTTTCAACAAATTTGGGAAATTTTCAGCCATTATGTCCTTGTATACTTTATCTGCTTTTTCTCTCCTCTCTTCTTCTTATACTGTCATTATGTGTATAGTGGTACACTTTATGGTGCCCCACATCTCTCTGATGCTGTTTTCAATTTTCTTTTTTTCTCTCTTCCCTGAATTTCTATCAATACACTGGCAAGTTTGCTAATTCTTTCTTCTACCAGTTCAAATCTACTACTCAGTCCCTCTAGTCATGTTAAGTTTCTCTTCAACTGTAGAATTTCCATTTGGTTCCTTTTTGGGATTTCTTTTTATTGATAGGTGCATTTGATGTGAAATGTCATCATATTTTCCTTTACTTAAGGTTTGCTGCGATTCTCTGAATATAATAGATATTTCAAAAGTCTATTTCAGTTAAATCGAACATCTGGTCACTTTCAGTGTTTATTTTTTCCAGTGTTATCAGCCATACTTTCGTGGGGTTTTTCTTTTGTTTGCTTGTTTGTTTTACATGTCTTGTAACTTTTTATTAGAAACTCAGTATTGTATATAATACTTTGTGGCAACTCGGGGCAACTTTAAGGCCTCCTCTCTCTCCCTTTTGCAGGATTATTTTTAAAAAGTCAATTTTCTCACCCCCATTCCTGTAGTGTTAAGCCTCTGATGTTGATCCTTAGGGAGACATAGCCTGAATATGTCCCCAGTCACCTTGCCAAGACAGCAGTACGGCAGGGCTCTGTCTCTATTTCTGACTACTCCCTGCTCTTAACCTGCAATAATCACGGCCAGCTGACTGTTCTACTGTTTTCAACAATGGCTTCCAGCATAAATTGCTCCACAGAAGGAATCAATCAAATTCATGTTCCTTTGAAGGAGAAGTTTCAGAGGTCAGTGTCTGACATACCCTCTGACCCCAGGAAGGCTCGCTCTAGCTATCTCTTATCATAGTTCTCTCCAGCAAACAAGCTGGCTTGTGGTTTAGCTTCTATCTTCTTGAATCTACAAATCTCCTCCTAAATGCTTTTCACCACAACCTCCAGGGTTTTTGAGAGAACCCTTAGGTTTGAACTTTTCCAGGGTCTATTGCAAAGTCAGTTCCTTAAGGAAGAGATAAAAGGAGCTATGTAATTTATGACATGCTTCTTCCCCCATTTGGACTTTATATTAGACTGAAAAGGTGGGTGCAATGCCGTGAAAATTTGCAAATAATTCTGAAGAAATCATATTTAACAGAGTTAAGAAATAATATAGAAAGCTGAGTTCCTGAAGCAGGCTGTATTTTGGTTCTGAAATATCACAAAACAGAATAATAGCAGTGTTGCAAGGATGATTCAGGTCAAGAATCAAAAGTTATATGTCAAAAGAAGGAGAAAGTCTACAGTAATAGAGCAAGAATTAAAATTTAACAAGACTAAAAGCCAATAAGACTTAATTGGAATCCTGTATTCAATGGAACTGGAAAGGCAAGCAATTATGAAAAGGCAATGTTGGGAACGCAGTACACATGTACAAAAAGAGAATAAATGATAAAGCAAATAGTATAAAAGGTAAGAACAATTGGGGAATGTAAATTAAGGGTAAATAGGAGGTTTTATACATTTCTTAAAACTTCTGTAAGCCTGAAATTATTTCAAATAAAAATTTATTTAAATACCAAAAAATCTACAAGAAATATTTAAACAAAAATTAAATATTCACTTGTTTCTTTTTATTAAAGTGACATAAGAAGCAAGTCCAGAGAAGCAGCAGGCCTTAGAGTCCTGTTTTCAAATTTACTTCTTGGCACAATGATGAAGGGAAAACACAGTTTTGAGTTTTGGTTTCCTCATTTTTGCAGTGGAGATAATACCTTATGAGGTGAAAGGAAGTAACATATGAAAGAATATGTCCATTGTTTGGCCTATATATAGCTCAAACCTGACATCTGTGTAATGAAGAAATGGCTATGAATAGCTCTAAAGGTTCAAAAAAAAGATCTTTGACCAAAGTGATCAAGGATGGCTTCACAGAGAAGATGGTATTCCAAACAGGATATGAAGGATAGGCTTTCAACAGTTGAGGCTGAAAGAGAAAGACCCACAAAACAGAATACAAAATAAAGGCACAGATGTCAGATGGTACAAGTGAAGAGGAACAGCAGTACATTAGGATTAGAGCAACTGATCCTCAAAAGGAGTAGGCAGACATAAGAATTCCAGGGCCTCTTATTTTCTTACCTTTGTTAAATTGTGGTATCAAAAAATTCACAAATAGCTCTAACATTTAACAATTTCGACCATCTATACAGTGCACTTGTGCCTTTGAAATAGTCTTCCTTTTTAAATTATGAAAAGGCTGTTTCAAAAAAAAATCCAAATATGGAAGAGTATGAAGAAAAAAATGAAAATGTACCTTCCCTGGTTTATAAAGGAAACCACCATCGAGTTCTCAGTATAGCCTTTCAAAAATTGGCCATACAAATATACACATATCCCTTTGGTTTTTATTGTACACTGATGGGATAATTACACACACAGTTCTGGACTTTGCTTCAACTTTGGACAACTTTCCTTACCAATGCCTATAAAGCTAATATTTTTTAACTGATATAATAATTTTTATACCATAATTACAACACTCTAGACATCAGACATTTAAGCTTGTCTCCAATTTTCTATCACAAACAATGCTGTAACCAATATTCTTTCATGTATTTGCACACATTTTGCAATTATATCCATAAATGAATTCTAAACAATGGAACTTCAAGATCAAAAATGTGTATATTTAAAATTTTGATACTGTCAAAGTACCCTCTAAAATACTGCACCAATTTACCAGTGAATATGAGTATACCAGTTCCCCATAACCACCATCTCTAACCCAGGACTGATTCAAACTTTTCTATATTTGACAATATATGTGGGGAAAAAAATGTATCTCATAAAAACTATTTTCATACTACTACTAAGATGTTACATACTTTTTTCACTTTTACTCAAGTTTTTCAGAGGCTTCATGATGTGATGGCATCATTACTCTGATACCTAATGGAACGTGTGCTGTGTATTCCTGTGTTCTAAAATTGTTTTAATTTCTAATACAGTAAATGTTAACAGGTACAAAATAATAAAAAACAAAAGTTCTTTGGGGTCCTAAGTAAGTTAAAAGGATAAAGAAATTCTGAGACCAAAAAATTTGAGAACCCTTCGTCCAGATAATCTTTTCTACCTTAAGAAAAAAAAAAGTCTTAATATTCAGATAGCATTCAAAAGGAAATGAAACATCTTTACAATATTTAATTTGAGAACTAAATGTATTTCTACTGAACTTTTTTGTAACAATGATAAATGTGAAGTTTCCTTCAATTACATTCCAACTGCTACTGTCTATATATCGGAAAATTACTCATTACTATATATTAATTTTCTTAAGGCAGTCAATGAATTAAATAAGCTACTGAATTCTGTTTCTAATACTTTCAGCTGTTACTTAATATTTAATGCCTGTAAAAAAATTATAATTTTTGCCTTCGCCATTTTAATGTTTGTATCCCATTTCATTTTTCTTAAAATATTAACAAGTACTTCTGGGACAATGTTAAGAAACAAAGGTTAGAGTTGGCATTTTTATCTCATTTCCAATTTTGACCTATGTCTAGTGTTTTGCCACTAAACATAATACTGGGTTTTTTTTTTAAAGGTCAGGTTTATCGAGGTGTAATTTACATACAGTGAAATTTGCCATTTAAGTAAATACCACCACAATTAAGGTAAAGAACATCTCCACTACAAAAAAGTTCTGTCAGGTCTCTTGCTAGTAAATCTACTCCCCTCAATCCAGGCAATCACTAATTTCTTTTGACCCTACAGTTCTGCATTTCCCAGAATGTCACATAAATGGAATTGTACAGTATGCAGCCTTTTGAGTGTGGCTTCTTACACTCAGTATTAACTAATTTAAGATTCATCCATGTTGTCTGTATCTATCAGTAATTCATTTATTTTATCGTGGAACTGTATTCCACTGTATTCCATAATTTGTTTATTCATCAGGTGCCAGACATTTGGGTTGTTTGCAGTTTTTGTTGATTATGAATAAGCCACTATAAACATTCACATATAGTTTTTGTGTGAACAAACATTTTCATTTTTCTGGGTAAAAAGCTAAGAGTGAGATTGCTCAGGCATATAGTTAAGTTTATGTTTAACTGTGTAAGAAATTGTCAAACTTTTTTCCAAAGTGGCTGTACCATCATGCATTCCAACCAGCAATGCATGAGAGCTCCAGTTGTGTCACAGTATTGTTTTGGGATGGCTTTTTAAAAAAATCACACCTATCCATACCAACTTTACTATAAAGTTTTTAAAACCTGAAATGTGCTTTGAATTACATCAAATGCCTTTTGGTAGTTATTAAAATGGTCACTGTTTATCTCCTTTGACCTATTAAATATGGTAAGATATTAATAGATTTCTTAATACTGAATGATTCTTGATTCTTAGAATAAACGTACTTCGTCACAGTGTGTGCTTTTTAATTCTGTTAATGTTTTCTTAAAATTTGCTATCCCAGTCAGTATCCATAAACGAGATTATTTATATAATACCCTTCCCCTCCTCTTTTGAGGGGGAGGACAGGGGTATTATAGTCACATTGAGAGCTTTTTGAAAAAACCACATGGTTTGATTCCAATTATGTAAAATTCTGGAAAAAGCAAAATTCTGAAGACAGTTTAAAGATCAGCGCTTCACCAGAGATTTGAGGGTTGGGAGGGAAGGAGAAATAGCAGAGTGCAGAGGATTTTTATGGCAGTGAAACTAGTCTGATACATGTCATTATACATTTGTTAAAACCCAAAGAGTGTACAACACCAAGAATAAATCCTAATTTAAATTATGGACTCTGTGTGATAATGATGTATAAGTGTTGATTTAAATATAACAAACATATCACTCTGATACAAATGCTGATCATGGTGGGGAAGACTGTGCGTATGGAGGTAGGGGAAAGATAGAAACTCTCAATTTGCATTCAATTTTGCTGTGAACCTAAAACTGCTCTAAAAAATAAAAGTCTACATTAAAAACGTAAGAATGAGCTCTAAGAAATTTAAAATATGGATAAGAAATTTAAAATTCAATAGAAGGGTTGGATGATAACACTGTGAGGAAATCTCTCAGGAACAGAAAAGACTAAGTGATAGAAAATAGGCATGAAAAGAAAAAATTAAAAGAACCATCTTAGAGTTCCAATACCCAAATACACAAATACCAAAAGAGAGAACAAAAAAATTGATGAGTAAGAGAGTATCAAAGAAACAATGCATCAAATTTAGACTATCCATTCAATGAAAGAAAATATGGACAAAATTAACAGAAAGATGACAGGGTTAGAGAAAATATTTTCCAAGCCTAAAACCAACAGTCCATTCATTCCTACCTAACCTCCACAAGGAACTTCTACCAACCAAAAACAAAGACATAAAACGCAAAAGAAAGATAGACAAAGGAAAAAAGACAATTATCGAAAGGAAAAACCTGAATAGATCCAAAAACTGCTCAAAGTCATTTGTAATCAGAGAATGTAAATTGAAATGAGATACTACTCTATACCAAATAGACTGGCAAAAATTAGAAAGTTGGATAAAACCAAGTACTGGCAAAGATGTGAGCAAACAAGAACCCTCCTGCATTGCTAGTAGGAACATAAACTAGTTCTGTGACCCAGCTATCCTACTCCTGGGTATATATCCCAAAGAACTTCTCACACAAGTCCATAAGGATGTACAAATAAGAGTATATCTGTGATGCCAGAAGGGCAATTCAGGTATCAATAATTAGGTAATGAAAAGTAAAATGTGGTAGATGTACATTACGGAATTCTACATTATACACAACAATACATACACACAACAAAGCAAAAAGATCTGAAAAACAATGCTGTTATAAAGTAAGAAATAGGATAAGGTCTGTAACACAATACAGTTAACTCTTGAATAACCCAGGTTTGAAATACACAAGTCCACTTATACTCAAGATTTTTCTTTTTTTCAAATACCTGTACTGTTTTCAATCTGTGGTTGGGAGTTCACAGATGTGGAGGGCCAACTGTAAGCACTGTACCTATGCCACATTATATAGGGAAAAGGAGCATCCGTGGAATTTGGTATCCAGAGAGAAAGGTGGGGGGGAAGGGGAAAGGGTTCCAGAAACAATCCCTAAGGACACCAAAGGACATTAAGTTTTGGGGGAATGAAAGTTATACTTGGATTTTTGTACTACACAGGGGTTGGTGTTCCTACTCCCAAATTGTTCAATGGTCAACTATACAGTCATACACCACCTATCACTTGGGATATGTTCCAAGAAATGTAAGTTAAGTGATTTCATCTCAGGCAAACATCACAGAGTGCACTTACACAAACCTATATGGTATACCCTACTACTATAATTGCATGTGGTATACTACTTTTATACAACAGGCAGTGCAGTAAGTTTGTTTATACCAACATTACCACAAACATGTGAATAATGCATTGGGCTAAGACATCATGATGTTACTAGTTAACAGGAATTTTGATGGGATGACCATTGTATATACAATCTGTCACTGACCAAAACATCATTATGTGGTACATAACTGTACATACACTAAATAGACACACATGCCCTCTACATATTCCACGATGATTCATATATAATGAAGCAATGTATCAACCCCAATGAAGTGGATGCCTGCTGGAAAGGGTAATGGAAGTAGGGCTCAGAAATGAAAGAGAAAAATTTAAAGGACCTCGCATGGTCTGTTGATAGCACGACAATAACTGAGAAGCGTAACTAACTTCAAAACTTTTTTTACTGAAAGTCAAAAAAAATAATATTGGAAGAAAGACATGGAAGGCCATTTAAAAAAGAATCAGAATGCCACTGGACTTCAACTACAACACTAGAATGCAGAAAACAACAAAGCTATGACTTCCAAATTTTTTAAACCTACAATTTTATACCCAGCCAAATAACTGATGAAATCTCAAGGTAGAATAAGGATTTTTTTCAATCGTGCAAGCTCTCATAAAGTGTTTACTTCCCTGGTACTCTTTCTCAGGAAGCTAAAAAAAATATGAGAAATAAGAGATCTGCTATTGGAGAGGGGCAAAGAGAATTTTAAGGGTGACATAAAAGTTCCAGGTTAACAGCTGTGAAGTAGGTCTAGAAAGTAACCAGTCCAAACTGCAGTAAAAGGACAGAGGGATGCAGGACAGTGGTCTCAGGAAACGAATGGGAGGAAAAGGTATTAAGTACTGGAAAAACAAAAATTGGTTAAGTGAAGAAATGATATAATACTCTAGATGATTCAGCTGGGAATATTTAGTTATATTGTAAATACACTAAATACTGACTTAATAAGCACCTGTGATACTTACATTGGGAGGATGAGAGAGGCACTGTAGAGATGTGGAGAAAAGTCAATAGATAATGTCTAAAATAGCTATATGAAGAAACAGCAATAGAAGAAAAGTTATTTATAAATATGAAAGAGGAAACAGCTAAAAGAAAGAAAATGGTAGCCTCTAATGTGCAGAGGATGGGACAGAGGACAGTTACTTGTTTTTCAGATATTACTCTAAAAAACTGCAGTTTTTTAATGGCCATAAAGCAAGGAACATGAACAGCCTTCCAGCTTTTAGTAAATTAAATCTTCATTTCATGATGCTATACAAACTACATCTAGTTTCTTCTGCTGGAGAGAATGAACTGCAAACCAAAACATCAAGCTTCAATGATTGATGTGATCATAATACCAATAGGTCTATGTTTGAACCCAAGCTCCACCACTTACTCTGTGAAGTAGGGCAAGTTACCTAACCACCCTGTGTAAGTAACCACCTTCTCATAGTGGTTTTGCAAGAATAATTAAGTGAAACCACCTGATGTAATGCTTGACCCATCAATAGAAATTAGTACCTTCTCCCTGTCTTTCTGTTTCTAGCTACAAACACCCATTCTGATCCCTGCCTTTTGGTCAGAGTATAGAGATCCACAGGCAACTCAGCACATCTCCTGCCTCACGCTGGAAAATCAATGATGATGAGTAAGCAGACTTATCTTTGTATATGAAGGGCAGCATTATTGTTATGTGAAGGAGATTATCCCCATTATCCACATTCTGGATTATTGCCTGCTTTCAAAAACTGTCCCAATTAGTCTACTACAGTAGGTCAGAATCATTTTATCATTTGGGTCTGTTCTGTAGAGTTGGAATAGCTTAAAACAAAACAAAACAAAACAAAACCCTATACTGTTCCATCAGTCTTCATTTCTGCTCTTTCACTACAGAGCCTCGAATTTTTCTAATGTAGGCCCTATTTGGTCCCTCGTTGGCCTCAGTCCATCTCCTGCTTACTGCAGAAAGAATAGAGTGAAATCAGCCCCAATCAGCTAATTGAATTGTTTACCATTTCCAATGTTTTTTATTATTATGGCTGAATTCATAACACCCTACAAAGTACAGAAATCTTAAAAAGAGTAACAAAGAATTATCTTTATCACTAGACGAGTCATCTTTACTTGCATGATCAAATCTTAATTGAATTTATACAAAGTATTCATACAGACTTCTAAAAACAATTTCACAGATGTAAAAATACAAACATCGTAAATCAAGACTATCATTAATTTAACAAACACTATGCTAAAACACCGAAAATTAAAAGAATAAAATATAATTCCTACTTTCAAATGAAAAAGAAAAGATAAAAACAAAATCGAGAGCAACAGAGAATCAAGAAAATAGTCCAGGAAACAACAGAGCAATTTCAGACTATCTAGTATAATTAAAACATAGTTGAGGCTAAGGATAATTACAAAAATTGGACACAGCTCTGACCCTCCTCATAGCCAAAGTGTAAAGAGAAACAGGATGGCATACAAAACACAAATGATCTAATAAAAAGTGATCATTTGTTTTTTAAAAAAAAAAAAGAAAGAAAAAGAAAAAGGCCCATCATTGAGGTCTTTAAAAAACTGTCTCTAAGGTCTCTATAAGAATCAATAAACTAGAAACAGTGTCTTGGAGAGTAGTGAAGATATTTTTTTTCATGTTTCCTCCTATGTACCAATCCTAGAAAAAAGTCAAGATGCATAATAGTAAATCATAGTTTTGTGAAGAAACTTCTATGAAAACCTAAAGTAACATAATGCAAATATACTAACTTCAGTGAGGCATTTATTTGTCATTTATTCTAGATTTTTGAAATGTACGTTTTGTTTCCTTACCAGACTGTAAATTCAAGGCACACCTAGTCTGATTCTATTTTTAACTTCCTTTGCTATTTAATACTTTACTATTTAGTGCTTTAGAGTTTCTGCTCAATTATAATGACACATAAAATGTTACGCAGTCAATATTTATTTTATTTGTTGGTCTTCCCTGCTACACTATAAATTCCATGAGAACAGGAACAGTGTCTTTCTTGATCATGTCTATATCCCCAGTCTTGGGGCACATAATCACTCCATAAGTATTCACTGAATGAATGGATTAAATAAAGAAACAACCAAGAAGTATGAAAGAAAAGGAAAAATAATTCTTAAAATGGCAGTAACTTTGGGTTCTAAAGCTAGTTCCAACAAGTGCTGGATGACCTTAGGTAAGTTACTTCTCTGACCTTCAAAGCTTTCATCTGTAGAACAAAAAAAAATATCTACTTTAGAGTTACTGTAAGTATTAAATATTTTAATATAAAGTATTTAGCACGGTATCTGAAAAGGATCTCAATAAATGTTAATTCCTTTACTTTCCCTCATGTTCTCCATCTTAAAATCAGGTATTACATATAAAACTGTCCCTTCCAAAAATAAATTATTACAGTAAAAATACAACAGAATCCGTTCTCACTTTGAAAAGTTAAAATGTCATCATTCAATCTTTAAAATGGAGAGGGAATAACTTCTGGATTACTTGCAAAATGTTACAAATGCGAGGCAAGTTGAGGAAAAAACAATGTCAAGAATGAGCCTTGAAGCAACTGGAGGGAGGAAAAATCACTTACTCACCTACTGCTAAGAAATAAGGGTTTTGAAGGAGCTGTTTATTTAAAAAAAAAGGTAATTATTATTAACAGTATGTTTCAGAAAAAAAAAATAAAATTGTTTACTCTTTAGATCTTAAAAATAAATTACTGTGAAATCTTTCACTTAAAAGTGGAACATTAAACACTTCCATTCAAACCTAAAACATTCTTCTATGACGACTTCCCTGACTCGAGTCATCCTTCAGTCTTCTCCCGTTTTGAGGTTAATCTAATACTTCGCTGTTTCCCTCGAATCACCACTTACACATGCTATGCGCAGACTAAGTTCTGTCATTCCTATAATTACCACACCCCTGTCGGCCGCTTCAGGCCCATGTTGTTATGACATCTGTAAACTGCAGTCGTATGAGACTCCACCCCCGCTCCCACCTCCCTCCACACCACCGGCTCAAGCTCGGACAGTAACCTGTGAATTCCCGAGACGGTCCCTTCTCTCCAGGGGTTAGGATTTTTACACGCCGCCCACCACCCGCTCTTTTCTGCTTCAGTCACGGCACTCTGCGCTGCCCACCCCCGCCCGCCCGCGCCGGGCCGGGCCGCGGCGCAGGCTCCACACTCGCCCCCTCTCCGCCCCGCTGCCTCGGCGCCCCGCAGTCACCGCCGCGGCTTCCAGCCCCTCCGCTGCCGCCCCGCCCAGCCTCCAACAGCGTTCGCGATGGCGATTACACCAGCACTCCCCACCCCCACCCTCCCCTCCGCCGGCCGCGCGGCCGTTAGGACACAGCCGGGCCCATGACGCACGGACCCGCCGCGAGCGCCCGGGCCCTGGAACCCGAGCTCGGTCGGCGCCCGCCCTCACCCCGGGACCTCTCCTGGCTCCCACCGAGGATTGCCGGATCCGCCAGCGGGAGGGGGAAGGGCCAGGACTGCGGGGCCCCCGCACTCACCAGGCTAACGGCAACCGATCCCGGTGCCACTGCTGTGATAAGCCGCCTGCTTGCTCGCCCGCCCGGTACTTCCCGCGCACACCACCTCGAAGAGCCGGCTTGCCCCTCGGCGGTGCTCACCAGGCCTCGCTCTCCACCGTCGCGCACCCAGCAGCGAGACCCAGCTCAGCCGGCGTTCGCACTGCGTCTGCGCGCGGGGTTAGGCCCACGCGCCTGCGCACGCCCCGCTGCCCTGCTGCAGAGGCTGCCGGGAGGTGTAGTCTTTCAACCTCCTTTCTGCGGAATGTCTAGCGCTTGGCCCCCAACTAGTTGAAGTGTTGGAGGTATGGGAGAAGGTCTCGCTGAGAAGGTTTGCAGTTGATGGCAGCGGTTGTAGAGTCGAATTGCAAAGTTAAGGCCATAAACCTGTCTTGGAAGCTCTTCTAGGGCGGATCGATCCTTGCTTATCTTTATCTGTATCCAGCCTCTAATACCATTGGTACCTAATATTTGTTTACTGAATGAATGATGGAATGAATGAAGGCTGAGGGAGTATAACAAAAGTGTTAAAAGCCATGTCTAAGGCATTCACATGCAACACATTTGAGGAAGCTTCCGGGTTTTCCTTTTTTGTTCTCTCTTGCCACCTTTGCCTAATGTATGAGAAGTATCAAAAATCATTAAGAAATCAAATAAAACATAACACTTGTTTACATTCAATTGGTACTCTCAAACGAAAATTTGGAGCAAATAATTGTTACCATGAAATGTGATAGAATTCGTTTTGGTGAATTCTTTTTGAGCAGTGGCTTCAAAAGAAGAAAGACTAAGGCCAGACAAGCACAGGTGGATAAATAGTAAGTCTCATGTGTGCTATGGTTTATCAAATTGATTTAAAACACACCCAGCCCTCAGAAGCAAGGTGAAAGAAATGGGGTAGCTTAATACATTTATAAGTGTGGGAGAGAGGCTCACACTACCTGAATCCTAAGTTATGCAACATTCATTTGTCTTTGATGTGTCTCCCTGCCACATCAATATTTCCCACTGATAGTGTGTTTTCTAGGATCAGAGCTGAGTTTGATCAAGGGCGCTGGAAAAAGGGAAGGTATTCTAGAGGAGAGACTTATGGGCAAGTATGCTTGACCACAGCCAAGTTCAGGACAGATCCAATCAAGAGCTAAAATTATTCAGAACTGGACTTTAGTCTTCATGAAAATGAATTTATTTCCAGTTCACCTTACTCCTAGCTAGGGTATCCCTTGAGGGTCCCAACTGTAAAAAAATAATATAAACAGAGCCACTTTAAAATGGAGCCAGAATTGTCATTTCATAGGAACCGTCCTGCACATCTTATGCCTCCAACCTCTGGAATGTTAAAACAGGGCAAAGTTACCCTTGGACTGGGCCTAAAGCAACATTTTGTCCCAAAGAACTGTTTGCAAATATAGCAAGAAAGATATGACTACCAGACTGATAACTACCAGACTGAAAAAAGTTTTTAAATGTTTGGAATTAGCATCATTATGTTATGTTATCTGTACCAATAGAAATACCTTCCTTCTAGTGATATAATTCTCTCCCTTCCCTTTCTCATAAATACCTTTAGCTTTTATCTCCTAATTGGAACACTGTTTGAGTTTCTGTCTAAATCATTGATTCCCAAATAGCTAATTCTTTGATCTCAAATAAATGCTTATTGCCTCTCACTTTGGCCTTTTATTTTTAGGTTAACACAGTCCAAAGTCTGATCTATTACCAGGGCCGCTCATCCTCGGCCAGGCCTCTTAAGCCCCATGAGATAGCAAAAAGCTCTATTCAGCCACTGCTTTCAGAATTCACAATCACTTCAGGTGGAAAAGTGATGACAAATGTCATGAGAGGCTCACCTCTCATGTCTCCCTTTTCTTCCAGGTCTTGGACCTACAAATTCTCACTGCTGCAGTAGTACTTTGATGTCTTAATTTTTGAAAATACTTTGTCCATTTGTTTTCAATTGTGAGAGGATTAGTTCAAGACAACAACAGTAGGCCGCTGCTGAAAGAGAATTTCTATATATATATATATATGTTGCTTTTACAAAAATGTTTTCACACCATACATGGTGTTTTATTAGCTAATGCCTCTCTGACTATATTTTTTTGCATTTTGAGAAAATTAAAAACTATAGAACAATAGTTTTGCTATTACAAACAGTGTTGCTATGAACATTTTTGTACACATATTTGTTTGTACAAGGAAACTACCAGACCCCAGGACATTGCATCTTTAACTTTACTCAATGTGGTAGGCAGAATTCTAAAATGGCCTCCATGATCTTTGCCCACTGGTGTTGCCATATATAATGCCCACCCCTCTAGTATGGGTGAGACCTTTGACATCTAGCCAATAGAGTATGGTAAAGATGATGTGATATCACTCCTATGATCATATTTCATATGTAAATCTCTGTCTTAGCAAACTAGAGCTAGACACTTCTGCTGGCCTTAAAAGAAGTGAGCTGTCATGTTTAAACTGCCTACAAAGAAAGTCATGTGGTAGGAAACTGTGGATAGCCTCAAGGACCTGAGTACAGCTTCCAGGTGATAGCCATTAAGAAGCCAGGGCCCTCAGTCCTACAATCACAAGGAAATGAATTCTGTAAATGACCTGTGAATGTTTGGAAGTGGATTTTTCCCCAGTCAAGCCTCCAGATGAAGACATGGCTTGACTTATTTATCCCTTGATTGTAGCCTTGTGAGACCCTGAACAGAGGAAACAGCTAAGCCGTGCCTGGACTCCTGGCCACAGAAACTGAGATAATAAATGTGTTTTAAGACACTAGGTTTCTAATAATTTGTTACACAGCAATAGAAAACTAATATATTAGATATTCCTGGGTTATTTCACAAAGTGGTTGTACCAATTTATACTCCACAAGTAATGTATAAGATTCTCTTTTCTAAACATCCTTGCTAACATTTGGAAATATCTGACTTTTTTCATTTTTGCCAATCTGATGGGTGTGAAAATAATACTATATAATAATTATACACATGTTATTACTTTAATTACTTTAAAAACATGAAAAATTGGTATTTACTTGAAATCATATATTCTGTTAGATTCTTTTTCTGTTATATTCCTTCTTAACAATAGGACTAGTTAAGAATGGTAACCAATAATAATTAAAAGGACTAATTAAGCAAATAATATGTATGAGAAAAATATAACAATATGTTTATGTTTCTGTAATAATTTTTAAAGGCGAACATAAATAAGAACTAATTAAACAGATATTACCTATATTAAATTTAAAAATACAATGATAGGTTTCTGTCCCATGATACAGTGGGATATTTTTATTTGTTATGTTTCATTTTCCATTAATAATTTTTTGAACTACCCAGAGCCTTTAGGACAGCTTTCTTTTCTTTAATGTAATGGTAAAACTGAATACAGTCAAATATAAAATTAATTTCGACTTGCAGCTCTGTTCTTCTGCTTGCATTGCACTGATTCCTCTTGTCGATGCAAATGATGTCAAGCTAAATATTCTCTCAACAGAATTGTTTCAGCATAGAATACTTAGGATTTTATGTACTAGCATAGCAGGTTTTTAAACTTGTTGGAATTCGTTTCTAGCTCTCCATCCATTTTGAATCAGATTTACTTTGGTAAACCAACTGTTTGTCAATCAGATCCTTTTCAAATATAAATTAACCATGAATGGCTTTTCTGATCTAATGTGCCCATCATTTTTAAAATACTCTGAAGCACGTTGTGTGTCATAGTAAGTTAAATCTCTCTTCCTCAGGGAAAATGGTTTTAAAGAGGTAATTTGAACTTGTGAAATTGAAGGTAGAGTCCCAATAAGTTCACAGTTTTAGTAAAGAAATTGAGGAATTTCTGTTTAACTTTGTTGCCTTCTTCTAGGGACTTTTTTTTTTTAATTCCAAAAGTCTTATTTACAAAAAAAGTTTTTTTTTATTTCTGTCAAAGTTTTTGTCACAACCTATATACAACATAGAATAACTCAGATGTAGCTGGTTCATCTTTATTAGACTCTTCATGGTGTCTTCAAAAATTATCAGACAGTTTGGAGAACCAGCAAGTTTATTTCTATTTCACTGTAATCTTTCCCTTCTCATCTTCAACATATTTCTAAATTGGAGCAGGTCATTCTCGTTCCACATTTTAAAATATGATTTTTACGGCAGGCCTATATTTTAACATCTTTTCTATGACTGGCAACAATGATAGCCATCTGGTAGGCACATGTTTGAGGAGACTTTCTCCTTCCATTTGTATAGTCAAAAATTTCAATAAATACGTCTGAACATTTTGAAAAAACTGAAACAACCAAACACTTTCATTACCAAAAACTCCATATCACAGGTAAGCAAACTACACCACCTCTCTTTTAACAGTGTTCTGTATAAGGTGTTTAGAAGATGAAATCATTTCATTTTCTTAAGTAAGAAGTTTAGAGACTGAGTAGAAATTTGTCAAAATTAACATTTGTAGTGAAAGAAGACAAATGAGCCATGCTCACTTTGTCTTTGGACAAGATATAACACCCTTTGTTTTATGTGTTATGGTGTCATTAAAATATTCATGGACATTAGGAAGACAATTTGAAACTTCACTTTTCAAGTCAAATTGCTTTAAAAGCTAGGAGGAACATTTTTTTTTTTTGAAACAGGAAATGTAACCTTACTTAGTTCCATAGAGTAATCAAAGGCACGATACAATAATGTATATTGGTTCATATGATCTACCCAAAATAATTCAGCAGCCGCTACTTTCAACTGAGTATGGGTGTCTTTTGGGAAAACTAAAAAACTTGTGATTGACTTTGAAGTGCTTGTCTGTCTCATTCTAGAATTATTAATTTCAGTCTCTATATGTTCTTTCACATCTTCTCCACCATACCCAATCCCAAATTCTTTGTATAAAGTACTGTGTGCTGTTTTTGTTATTTACCTTCCTAATCCAGCTATATTGTCCTTCCATCTGTTATCAATTATCTACCTTTCTTTTTCATGATGTCTGGGCCATGCTGTTGTTGGTATTATAATTATTCTCATTTTCATTATCTTAACTCTTATAAAGCATAGTCACCATATTCATAGTGTTAAAAAATTTAAGTTGCATGAGGCACAATGGTTAATTCACAAGCAAAATCAAAGATGGACTGCTAATGCTCATGATTACAACACACTTAAATTGCATACTTAGGTCACATCCCTCAGAACAATACACCAATGAATGATCATTACTGTGAAATGCAAATCATGGTAATCAATATCAATGGTTGGGGACAAAAACAATGGTGTATCCACTTGATGTTAAAAGCAGTGTTACTTTCAGCCCCTATTTTGGGAGGCAGTCATATGGATTTTGTACTTTTTACCCAACCTCCCACACCCATCATAGAAGACCAGGACTTTTTGGGGTGTGTCGTGGAAGGGTTGCCTAGGATGTGGGTATTTCAGTGTTAAAACCTAGAAGGTCAGACGAATCAAGACAGTTGGTCACTCTTTCCCACCTATACTGGCCAGATGTATCCCCTTCGTCTAAGCAGTACACCCATTCCCCTACCTGCTGTGAGTGCTGGCTCATAACTCTCAGCTGCCCCCTTCTAAAAGAATTGCAGGCCCAACAGGAGGCAGCTTGCTAGAAGGCTCTCATTCCCAAGCCCAAGGCCAATAACTGACATCAGAGTTCAACAGGCTGACCCTTGCCACAGTGTGGGACTTGCTCTAAGGGTACAATTTGCACTCTAGGGCTTCCCTGGAATCAACTTAAGCTAGCCATTAGCCGAGACCATATTCTTGCTAGCTTTCCCCCTTGCCCTATGCTGTCTCCTTTATTCCCATATTCCCTAGAACACTTCCCTCAATAAGTCACTTGAAAAAGAATCTCTATCTCAGGCTCTTCTTCTAGGGAACTCGAGCTAGGACATGATCCAAATTTGTTTTCCATTTCTCTAACCAGTAGTCCAAGACCACCTACTGAGATTGATCCATTGTTTTCCCAGTGATTTGCAGTTTCATCTGTCAGGCACGCGCGCGCGCGTGCGCGCACGCGCACACACACACACACACACACACACACACACACAGCTCTATATTGAAAAAGTATGCGCATTGATAATCACAGGATACTCAGAAAATAAAAAAGAACCACTGAGCAAAAATGCAAGCATCCAATAGTTTTGATTTGAACATGGAAACTTTAACAAGAAATCAATTGTATTCTTTATTATATAAGTAAATAGTACTTAGCTTTTAATTGAAAATATCTCTTGGAAATTTTTAAATATACCATAAAAATATTGACATCATAAAACCTGCAATGTGAAAAGGTGTCTCATAATTATTGCAGAATTTTTATACATAAATAATTTATATAGTATATATAATACATAAACTTGAGAGATGTATGTATCATGAATACACATATTTACAAATTTTTATATATTTTACATATATTTAATACATATATAAAGATACATATATAGAGATATATATTCAAGATACATGTTCTCAACTTTCCATATTAGCATGTTTGCTTTAGAGGTTTCTATTCATTTGGGTTTTTTTCTTTTCTTTTTTGTCTATCCCTGTATCAATAACATATCTCAATTATTGTAGTTGTATAAGTCATGATTTATTGTAGATCAAGTCACTTCCACTTTATTTTTCTTCTTTAAAATTGCCTTGGCTCTTCTTGGGCCTTTTTATTTAACATAAATTTTATATGTATCCCATCAATTTCTATGCAGAAAATCTGGCATGATTTTAATTGAAATTTCGTTGAATTGATAAGATTTATTTTTGGAGAATAGACACTCTATTACATCGAGTTGTCCTCTAGATGACGATATAGTATAGCTTTCCATTCATTTAGTTCTTTAATATCTTTCAGTGACATTTTGCAATTTTTTTCATGGAGTTTTTATACATCTTTTGTTAAATTTATTTGTAGTTACCTTATTTTTTCGTTGTTGCTATTGCAATGATAAAAAAAGTCATAACATTTACTGTTTCTCATGCATAGGAATGAAATTGATTTATGTATAACATCTATGTAGAACTTTGGAAATGCATTTAGTAATTCTAATTATTTGTCTCCAGATTTTCTTGGAATTTTTATAGACAGTCATATTTCCTGTGATCGACATTTTTATTTATTCTTCTTTACTGTGTTTGACAGAAGCTCTAATTTATTTGCTAAATATAAGTGCTATAGGAAGGCATACTTTGTCTCATGCCTGATTTCGCAGGGAATTGTTCTGTTTTACCATAAAATATGATGCTTGCTCTAGGTTTTTGGTACATATCCTTTTATGAATTGTTTATCAAATAGTTTTCCTCTATATATTGAAATGAGAATACACTTAAACATGCAATTTGAATTTTGCAGGTCTGCTTTGTACAGGTGTTTTTTTTTTTTTTTTGGATAAATACTCTTGCTGTTTCCTGTTAGCAGTTGAGAGTGCAGATGCCAACTGTATGCATTGATCTATGTATGCCATTTTACGTAGAAGACTTCAGCATCTATAGATTTGGGCATCCATGGGGGTCTTGGAATCAATCTCCTGTAGATACTAAGGGACAACTTAAGTTTTTGGAGAGTCAAAGTTGTAAGTGGATTTCTGTGTGGGGACTGATGCCCTTAACACCATGTTGTGCAAGGATCAACTGTATTTACATGGTGAGTTACATTAAATTAAATTATCTTAGCATTTCTGAGATAAACCCAAACTGACTATGATTTATTTATTTATATAGAGCTAAATTATATTTAATATTTGATTAGGATTTGTGCATCTGTTTGCATAAAAGAACCAGTCTGTATTTTTCATATCTACACTGTTGTCTATTTTTGGTGTCAAGGTTAAACTAGCCCTGAAAAATTTGATGGGAGTGCTCCCTTTATATCTGTTCTCTAGAAAATTTAATATAAGATTGGAATTATCTGTTTCTTGAAGATTTTGTAGAACTCAGAAGTAAAATAATTTAACCTGTTGAATTTATTTGTTTCCTTGGTCAGTAAATTTTCAATTACTAATTCAACTTATTTCATATATACTTAAAAATTCAGAATCTCTATTTCCTCAATTTTGTTGAGTTATATTTTTCTAAGAAACTCTACATTTTGTCTAATTTGCTAACTTATTAGCACAAAATTGTTTCTAGTATGGTTTTACTACCTTTAGATCTTTAATATATCTTATCTTTAATGTATCTTATCCTCTTTTTATTCCTCAAATTCTTTATTTGTACCTTTTCTTGTTTTTTTCTTGATCAGTCTTATCAAATATTTGCCTATTATTAAAACCTTTACAAAGAAACAACTTTTGACTTTATTACTTCTCTGTTGTATGTTTTCTGTTTCATTATTTTCTGTGTTTATTTTCTTCAAGTTTATTCTGATTTTTTCTTAAGTTGAATGCTTAGCTGTTTAATCTCTGCCTTTTTTAATATTTTGAATATAAGTTTTAAATTTATAATTTGAGCACTATTTTAGCTTTATGTCACAAATTGTATTAGTAATATTTTCACTATCATTTGGTTCTAAATGATTTCTAACCTGTTACGTTTTCATGACCCATGAAGTATTATGTTGAAGTGTATAGCTAATCTCCAAATGTTTATTTTTAAGCCATTATTTATTATTGATTTCTAAGTTAATTACATCATGGATGATGGTCAGAGAACATGGTTCAATTGAGAATGTCTTTAAAATTGTTGAACTTAAGAATGCGATCAGTATACGTAACTGTTCAGTGTATACTTGAGAAGAATATGTATTCTCTAATTATTGGGTGGAGGGTTCTATGTATGAATATTAAGCAAAAATTGTGTTCAAGTCTTCCATAATCTAATTTTTTTAAACTACTCATCTACTAGTTACTAAGAAAGCTATGTTAAATCTCTGTGATAATGGATTTGTCAGTTTTGCCTGTAATTCTGTCAGTTTCAGCTTTTATATAGGTTAAGGCTATATTATTAATAGCATACACATTCATCAATTTATCTATTGCTGGTTAATTGAATTTTTTGTTATTATCAAGAAGTCGTCTTTATTCTTAATAGCACTCTTTAAGGTCTATTTTGTTGTTATTAGTAAAGCTATACCAGATTTCTTTTGGTATTTGCTATTTACATTTTTCCGTCTTTTTATTTTTAATCTTTCTGCATTTTAATGATTTTGTTATATCTCCTATAAACAGTATATAGTTGGATTTTTAAAGGTCCAATCTATCCATTTGTGCATTAACTAGCAAATTAAGTCCAAATTACACATATTATGGTCACTTATTTAGAATTGTTTCTACCATTTTGTTCAGTGTGTCTCACTTTTTTCTTCTCAATTCATTTTTTCTCCCTTTCCTGCTTTTCCAGCCTTTTTTTTGGATTTTTTTATTTCCATTTTCTATCTACCATTTATAAGTTAGAAACTTTATTTCTCTTTTAGAGGCTGCCCTTAAATTTTAATCTGCATGATTAGACTCCTTTAACTGTAGTCATCATACCACCATTTACATGGTTCATTTTTCAATATATTATTTCAATCTTATTTTATTCCAAAAATTAGACATTCCTAGTACTGCTGTTTTTATAAAGACAATGATTGTTCACATATATCTATATTTACCATTTCTTTGCTCATCATGCCTTCTTGCAGCTTCAATTTTTTTTCCCTCCTTCTCGAAGTATATACTTTAAATTTAAGTTTCTTAAATGAGAATTTATTTTTGACAAATTTAGTTTTTAATGGTCTGAAAGTACCTTTATTCGAAAATTAAGGAAAAATAAAATTTTAGCTAGGTATAGACTTCTAGGTTAATTTCTCTCAACCCTTTTGAAAATATTATACTAATGTCTTCAGGTTTCCATTATTCCTGTTAAAAAGTGTATTACTTTTCTATTACTACCACAACAAATTACTACAACTTGAGTGGCTTAAAAGAGCATAGCTTTATTGTCTCACAGTTCTATAGGTCAGAAGTCATTTATTGGCCTCATTGGGCTAAAACAAAGTGTTGGCAAACTTCACTCCTTTCTGGGAGCTTTTGAGTCCACTTCCTTGCTCACTTAGATGTTGGTAGAATTCAATTCCATGCAGTTCGAGGACCAACATATTGTTTTTCTTGCTGGCTGTTAACTGGGAACTACCCTTAGCTGCTAGAAACTTCTCTCTGGTTTTTACACGTAGTCCCCTGCATCTCAGGACTAGCACAGGGCCTCAAATCCTTCTCATGTCACTGTCCCTTTGATACAGCTAGGAAAGTTTCTCTACTTTTAAACACTTATGTGATTAGATTGGGCCCATCTGGATAATCCTGGCTAATCTTCCGATCTGAAGGATAACCTTAATCATGTTTGCAAACTTC
The DNA here is from genome assembly GCA_028627145.1 of Eidolon dupreanum. Taxonomy (NCBI): domain Eukaryota; kingdom Metazoa; phylum Chordata; class Mammalia; order Chiroptera; family Pteropodidae; genus Eidolon; species Eidolon dupreanum. The sequence continues at coordinate 108,583,196 of CM053507.1, forward strand.
CTTTTGCCATATAAGGTAACATGATCATAGATTCAGAAGATTGAAGCGTGGGCATCTTTGCAATGAATAGGGGGAGGACATTATTTTGCCTACCACAAAATGTATGCTGTCAGTCTAATCGTCATTCCTTTGTAGATGATTTGGCTGTTCTCTCTGGCTGCTTTTAAGATCACCTCTTTGGTAGTCTACAGTTTCGCTGTATTTCTTGTTAGTTCTTATCCTTATGAACATAGACTCTCCTCCATTCTTTTTTGAAATCCCTAGTAAACATAAACTAGATCTTGTAAATCTGTCCTGTCTCATAGGCCTCATCTACAGGTATGTGAACACCTCAGCCTCATGTTCAAGCCCCATCCCTGCAAACAGTCACCCCTCAGCCATATTTGATGCCGACTGTGGCACAGTCACTGTTGAGAGGAAAGACCTAAAAAAAGAGGTCCAATCAGGCCCTAAAATAGACTTAGAGCTATTTAGGCAAGAAATGTTGGAGTTCCAGGTACCTAAAAGATGGTTTCAGAGTGAGGTGTACAGGCTCCAAATGGATACATTCTCTTGACCCTGTGGACTCCTCATTTTGTGGAGATGGGCATAGCTGGAGAAAGGTTAGAGTAGGGCCCTCTTGCCCATATCCAAAGGCAGTACTATGTGAGACAAAATGTATGCTTCTTTCAAGAGGAGGAATGTTAGTTACAATAAGATGATGAGGAGAAAGTGTTCTATGCAAGAGGCTGATGATATGAGGGTAAGAAAAGTTTGGAAATATAGAGAAATACAGATTTTAGAATAGGCAAGAGAGGCATGGTGAGATGAGCTGATCTCTACATTGCAGAACTCTGAAGCCAAATTTGGGCATAGCCATAGTGGATTCAGCCTTTATAAGAGCTATTCTTTCTGCATAAAATACTCCTCTGACTCTGCTCCTGATTTGCTGTATCCCTTATTCAACTAACTCTTACAAATTCTTTAGGTCTCAGCTTGAGTTTCACTTTCTTCAGAAGGCCTTCTTCCCAATCCCTGATTAATTTATCCTTCTTTTCCTTACATTTTTCCAAAGAAACTGCAATTTTTTTTTTATACTCTTTTTTTAATACTTGTTAAGTAAGCTATCCATAGCTGCCTTTCTGATTATTCAGGCTGAAACCTTTATGAAGACATTTGTCTTGACCAGCATCATATCCCCAGCACTGGGAAAGTAACTGAAACACATCTGGTTATCAAGAAATATTTGATAAATTAATAATTTGGCTTCATGGTGCTTGAACAGTATTGCTTGATATGGCTGAATCCAAATAGGATTAATAGTAGAATATCAGACTCTTGATATCCTTCCATTACAAATAATTTCATTTTATATATAATTTTTCAAAGCCAGTTACACAGGTGAAGGTGATTTCTTTTGATACCTAAAGCACTGTATAAGATTCTCTGGAATATCTAAAATCATATTACTGCCCTCGTATGTTACACTATCATCATTTTAGAAAACAGAAGTCTTAGATTCTTAGATTATACACTAGAAAAATCTCTTCATTAGATATAAAACATTTTTGCTATTATTTATAGTAAAGGAGATAAAAGGACAACTTGAAGGAGAGGGATAATCCTGAAAGTGTTTTAGTTGATATTTACTCACACCAACCCCAAGAGATAAAGACAAAGATGAAGATGCTAAAATGCTAGTAGTATGTGGCTCGTGCTTCAATAACCCTATCAGTCCATATGGACAACGAGTTTGACATAGTCGAACTACCCTTTAAGTCACTGATGGTTATTATTTGATTAGTTCCTCCAAAGCAAGGCCATGTCAGTTGTTTAAATGATGTGAAGGTTAATCAACAGAGCTACCACTTGAAAATTTCCCCCCCAGAGGCTGTGGAAGCAGCATCCTTGGTTTTGATGAGTAATCCTGTGGCCGTACATGGGTGCAAGTCCACAAATATTGGGGCATGGCCTGCACACCACTAAAAATAACAAAGGTTTCAGGGCTGGAGACATTGTCAACTACACTGTCATGGCTATTTATGTCCCCAGGACTCAATGGTGGAGGAACAATATTTAATTCATGACCCTGACAGAAGGAGCCTGTGAGTACTTCAGCCTCAAACACACAGATCAGGTTATTTGTAGCAGATGTCTTCTTGAACTGATATGCTAAGTTTTTGAGGTTCCTGGTGAAGTATATGCCAGCTCCATATTTGGGGTCTGATAAAAGAAAAAAATTTAAAGGTCGTTATTATCTGGCAAATCATATTGCCTATTTGGGTACTAATATATATTCTCTCTCTAGTCCTCCAAATAATCACCACCTTCTGGTCCTAAGTCTCTGTGTTATTAAGGAGATATTTTACATTTTTTTGACAGTGGTGTTTAACACAAAGTGTATATGTTACATTTACAGAACATCTTAATTTAGATGAACCACATTTCAAGTGCTCAATAGCCACATGCATCTGTTGGCTACTATATTGGACCATACAGCTCTAGAGCTTCGAAAATGCCAAAGACATTGTCCCTATTCTCAAACATTCCCAAAGGGAACTCCCCACATGTAAACATAAAATATAGTGCAATTTTGTGTGGCAAGGAAATATTTTGAGATAAAAATCAAAGCTTTCTTTCCTGGGAGTTTCTTCTTGCTCTTTGTTCCTCTACCCAATGAGCTCTTGCTGCTTATTATCTCAAGGGCAAAAAAGAATAAAGCTTAGAACAAATTCAATTGAATATACATATATGGCACATATTTATCATATATAGAACATATAATTATTTTTAATAGAAGCAGAGAATATGGTCTTGAAAGTACGGCTTTTCAGAGTTAGATTTTCTCAAAGGAAAAAAGTTTTTTGAACCAAAATGATAAAAGCCTGAAGGATTCAGAGCATTGATTTTATACCACATATAACAGAGGAGAGAAAAACACAGGATATTCTAAGAGCAGTTTTTTCACTTCCAGATAAATGAAAGTTCTTCCTTCTAACTGATGGGAAGAGAAGAATCAGAGAGAATACTACTAGGACTCTTGGGGACTCTGAGAAGAGGCTCACTTCACTGTCCCACTCCCTGAAGAGAGCCCTGAGAGTCAAGATGGTGAAGAACAATAGAAATCTCAGAAAAACTAGGGGCACTTCCAGAGTAGAAGGGACTGTTGCCTAACTCCACTGGGTGCGGCCCCATTATCCAGTCTGGCATCCAAGTGGAAAGTAGTAATGGCTGCAGACAATGTCCAGAACAGTTGAGGACTACTGCACACAAGATCCCACATTTTAGCTCGGAGGTTGTACACATTCAAAAATTTTCTGCGCTGTGGAAGGGGCACATACATGAACTGGAAAGGAATTCCTGTGGCGTAAAAAACAGAGTGCCCTGTGGAGATACTACCTAAGAGCAAAGGGGGCTAGTAATTAGGAGGGTGCTAATGACTAAAGCTCAGGGTGTGTTTCATCTAGCAGGGGACACTGAGAGGCAGAAGACAGACGGGGGCCATGAAGTAGACCAACTTCCCTCCAGTGTCTGTCCCATCATCAAGGGTACTCTCAGAGAGAAGAGGAGCGCCAATTATGAGGGGCTGACACCTACCGCAGGGTGCTGAGTACATTCTTTGAAAGCCAACTCTGCATACCACTTCACAGAACTGCTGCGGGACTTGCTGAAACAACCTGTGGCTCATAGGTTCCCTTTGAGTTCTCCCTTCCATCATTTTCTTCTTTTTTTGGAAAGCAGCCATGAGAACCTCATTGTCTATCTTCTCCACCTATAACGCAAGAAAATGAAAAAATGAAAAAGAGATTGGAGAACTGCTACTTGAATTAATTGCTTGATACACTGCTTCAAAAATAAAGGCATTTATGTACATATTACTTTGCATGCAATTTGTTTTTCATATAAAGTTGCATAAGAGTCTCTCCTGGCCCCAACCCTCTCTTAGTTTGACTTTTATCTTTTCAAAATTCCCTGTCCCTTCCTTGAAAATTCATTTAATAAAAATTCACTAGCAATCACTATGTGTAGGCACTGGCAAATGAAATGGTCCACAATGTAGATACCATCTTTGCTCTCTTAAAGCTTATAGTTTAGTGAGAGATAAAAATAGGTAAATAATTATAATGCAGTGTGATAAATGCTATTCCATTTCTTTTTTTCTTTTACTTTTTTTTTTTTTTTTTTTTTTTTGCTTCAAGATAGTCAGATAGCTTTTTCCTGGGTCTTGATCTATGCTTCTGCACATCCAGACATCATTTCTACCTCCTGATTCCAACTATGCTCCTCATCCCTGCCTATCTCTTCCCTCCTCTCAGTCTTATTCCTGGGATTCCCACTCAGTGAGCCGCTAGCTGAGAGTCATCAGCAAGTTCGTTTTTCTTTTGGCTACAGAACCAAATGGATTAATAGCAAGACAATAAAATATGTCCCTTAATTACATATACCTTTATAACCTGCAAACCACAGTGTTCAAACTGTTTCATTCGATCCTGAATTTCTTGAGTTAAAATTAGACTTTTCAGAAACTTATTTTTTTTCATTTCATCTTGTTTTTTTGGTTGCTGACCAGTCCATTGTCCTAAAAATGAGTAACAGAAAATATTTTCTCAATATTCTGTGAGAGGGAAAGCTTTGTAAAGAAATTGAATAAAACAAATTACAGAAATTTGGAGGAATGGATTAGCCAGTTTAAATTGTACACCTCATATGTTTAGGACATGTAAGGAGAGCTATGATACTGTGAGAAGTCACAATAAAATAGAGGGTTACTAGATTTGTCCTCAGATGGTTTGGATTATGAGGCTGAGGGGATGAGAGAAAAAAGGGCATAAATACATACTCCCCCCATTAATACCGTAATGATAATATATAGCTATGTTGCTCATAGGAAATATTTGTATTTCCAGTCAGGATGCCCATCAAAAAAAAAAAAAAAGACAGGCATAAGAAAATGTTAAGGAATAATGGAAAACAATATGACGTTTACAGCCAACTTCAGGGTTTTTAAAGAGATTTCCTGTATCTATCTGATTTGATCATTACACCACCACCAATAAAATAATTAACACAATTTTACAAATAAGGAAATTAAAACTCAGAGACTTAAGTAACTCACTCAACATCACACAGTTTATAAGTAGTGATCCAAGATTATAAACCTAGCTTTCACCAGTGCTTTCTATAAGGGGCAAGGCTGAATATTTGGTATGTATGTATCACTCAAATGCAACTACCCAACTAAAAATAGCAAAATTGGGAGATTAATAGTTTATCATGTCATGTCTTTCCTCCCTTCTTTCCTTTTTTGTTCCTTTCACCCTTCATCAACTTCTTTCCTTCCTTCCTTCCTTCCTTTTTTAAATTCAAGAGACAACCTATTATTGTCCAGAGCTCCTTATTAGACTAAATATACAGATGGACAAACGGAAACTCTCCAACAGGCTTACTTTCTTTCAGTTTATTTTCAGTTTGACTTTAGAGCAAGTATACTAAAATGACCTTATCCCCAGCACATTATCTCATTGTTTAACTACAAAAAGCAGATGATAAATCCGGAGAAACTCGTTAGAGGGCCAAATTGTAAATTTGGAAAGCAAGAGGGACAAAATTCCATAGCAAAGGAACTCCAAAGCCAGGAAATTTCAAGGGAAGAAACTATATGTTAAATCTGGAGAGTAATAGCTCACATTTATGTAGTATAGTATTAAATTCAGTTGACTTGAGTTCAGCAAACATTTATTGAGCTCCTATAACATGCCAAGCGCTGGCTGAGCACTGGAGACGCAGAGATCCTCAAACTCCTACTATCAGAAGAGCTCACCAGGAAGGATTTAAAGAGCAACATAAAAGAGAGGAGATGTCTAACTTCTAATATTTAAATTTTATTGCTCTGATGGATAGTTGATGTTCCTTGTAGTAACAGCTCATTTCAAAATTATCCATTTTGCTAACGAAGATTTTAGTCTGATTAAGAGAGAGTGAGTCTGAACCTCTAAAACACTGCTGTGGAATAATATATTTAGTCACCAGCTACTAAAAATTCCACCTTGCAGCAGAACAAGGGACTTACATGACTAAATTGCCAGAAGCTAGGAGGATGGGTCAACCTTACAAATGTGGTTCATTTAAAGTAAGGTCACAAGCTTTATAGGAGATCAATGTTGCTTTGTCCGTTGTTCTCTTGAGAAGTATCAGCGTCAGTTTACATACCCACAGTCATTACATTTCACTAAAAATCATAATCTTGGGTCTTATTTTTGTATTTTTTTTTTGTCCATGTTTCCATGTTTTTTGACACTGGGTTTTCTGTGGAATGTGGATACAAAATTTACTGCAAAGTCCCACTCACTTTGACCATTTCTGCCTAAACTATTTGTAAAAACACATGGTGAAAATAAGATGTCTTTTGAAATTTTGTATCTGAATTTCTGTACTAGATCCATTCTCCGCATTATAACCAGTGATCTTTCTAAAATACAAGTCTGACCTTATCTTTGCTTAAAATTCTTTAAGGTTACACATTCATTTCAAGAAAAACTCTAACTTCTTTCATGTGATTTATAAAGTCTTGCATAATCTAGGCCTTGCTATGATCTGATTTCTTGAAAGTTTCTTTCTTTGCTTTACTAACTTCTACTTATTCTTCAGTTCTCCATTTATGACACCCCCTCTGAGAAGCTCTTCTTTGTCCTCCTACGTCTGGGTTAGGTGCCTCTCTCAGGTCCTCTCAGAGAACTTTCACCCACTTCCTCTTTCATAACCAACCCTGCTTACTTCTCAGCATCCTCAATTGATTTTGAATGAAAACAATGTCCATCTTATTACTATATCTCCAGCACCTAGGACATTGCCTGGTACATATCAGGGATGCAATATATATTAGTTGAATACATGAATGAAATAAGTCTGTCTCTCCTAAGGTGGTATTTTCAATGGTATAATTTCCAAGTTAGCTCTAGGGCTATGTTAAAAAGATCTCAAACTCCCAGTTACGCTGATGAATTTTGCCTCACTGAATGGGTGATAAGTGTACTTAACAGTATCAATGAATAATTTATTTTGGTGAGAAGGCTCAAATAAGTAAATTTAGGGTTCCTCAAGCTTCCAGCAACAAATAAATGCAATAAAACTCAATTAAAGAAATTAATCAAGTAGAATGTGTCTACATTTGAATGCTCTATCTATAGAATTAAAGATGTACTTTTTTCCCCACAGCCTGGGTTTGAGTTACCCTAGAACTTTCCATGTAATTGTCACTTAGGGAATCCATGTCACCATAAGTAAATCTAATTGTGTGTGTGTGTGTGTGTGTGTGTGTGTGTGTGTGTGTGTGTTCATTTACTAATAATTAACCCTGCTGGTAAAAAGAGAGCCCAAAAATGGTTATAAAAGTTTATGGCCTAACACAAAACCAACATGGGTTCTCCTTCTCTCTCTTACGCTCTATCTCTTACACACACACACACACTAACAATCACACCCAAAAAGATCGCTGGGAGAGCGGACTTTCCAACTAATAGAAAGTTACTCACCTAACAAGTTCCAAAGGGCTTGCTCCTTTTTTCTTGCCATTTTCTCTTGAACTTCACATAGCATATGCTCAATGTTTATCACCACCTCAACAATGTCAGCATGGGCTCCTTTAATCTCTAAAATTGCCTTTTCCTGGTCAATAATCTCTTCGATAGAGACTCTTGAGGTGTTCTGAAGCTCAGACAAAATGTCATGTTCCTTTTTCTCAAGATAGAAGATATGATTATTCTCAATGACATGCTTGTCTTGGCGGGTCAGTAACCTTTTGATCCACTCTTCGGCCTCATCCATCTTTTCCCAGGCGGATCCCATCAGATTGATGGCAGGAGATTTAGCCTTGAGCCCATTTTCTCGTTTTTCCTCTCTGGTCTCCCAGGGGGCTGAAAAGACCATCATAAGCAACCACAGAAGGCAGGTGGGTTTTAAATCAGAGCAGAACAAAACACCGGGATATTGTCACTACTGTCAGCAATAGCAGCTTTGATTAAGTTCTCTGAGAATTGTGCTGGGTACAAAGAAAAATCTAAAGAAAATCTAAATGTATAGTTTACAGTTTCCTTGAGAGCACAGTTCAGCTTGTAAGGAATTGGTTTTATCATGTCTTGCCCTTGTCCTTGCATTTATCAATTCACAGATGAGTTTATTCTGGATGTTAATCAACTTGACCAGCAATAAAAAGTAGTGAACTTTAGCTACTTGGATACATCTAATTAATATATTTTGAGGGGAAAATGTAAGTTGAGCACTTACTATGTTCCAGGCATTGTTCTAAGTGCTTTACACATATCATTTTATTCAATCCTCACAGCCCAATGAGATAGATACTATTCGCAGCCTCATCTTTCAAATGAGGAAACTAATTCTGGGACTTATTAAGTGGCAGCCAGGAAGTTGGTACGTGCGGGCAGTCTGACTGCAATACTCACACAAGTCTGCCTCCCAGTGAGTGATCTCAGGACCACAGTGGTAAACCACATCTTTTACTCTAATATAGTATTTCAGTGGTACCGGGAGCTATGAAAAAGTACCAAGACAGACCCAAAGGTAAGAAAGGGAGGCTAACCTCCCTCAGAGTAAAAACAAAAACTAAAGTTTTATACAATACTAAAAATTGGTGGGGACAGAGGAGTGGGGGATTGGTTTCTTAAATTGGAGACATAACTTTTTTTTTTTAAGTCTTGTTCTGCCTAGGACCTTACATTACTTTTTAGAAGAAAATAACAATAATTCCTGATTATACTTCATTTATCCATCATTATCAGAAAGAAGAATTGTTCTTCTAGGTAACAAAATTGTTCAGATCACTAAAGGATACTTTTCTGACACCAAAAATATTTAATTTTAAATATTTATTAATTAAATATTTCTAATAGAAACACACTCCCCTGCTTTCCTAAAAGGTTTTACTTTTCCTTGATAACCTGATATCATCATCATCAGTTATTATTAATGTCAACTATTGTCCTGCGCTATATATTTCCTTTACAGATGTCCTCAAGATGTACTGAAGTAAATGATAACACCTGGCCCCACTATTCAGATTAATGATATAGACACATTTGTCTGTTTTTTTCCCATATAATCCTCACCCCAAACTCCTCCTATCTACCTTCTCTAGATTCATTCCCAAACATACACTGCACTTGTTTCTTTCTGTGGGTTTTCTTCACCTTGGATGCCCCACCCCATCAACTCTAGCCACTGAAAATCTTGCCGTCCTCAAAGCCCAGCTTGGAACTGTATCGTCCATGAATCCATTTCTGATCCTTTGCGGTCAGAAAGAATCTCTCCCTCCTCTGCCACTTGGGGACTTTGTCCATCCTCTCATTCATTATTTATCCCCTGGCCATTGTTTAATGCTTTGCAACTGACAGAAAATTTTTACATCTATAATCCCTAATTATTCTCACAATGATCTGTCATCTTCATCGTTTTACAGACAAACATAAAAAGGCTCAAAAGAGGTGCAGTCACAGACCAGAGCTCTTAAAGTTCCCCGGTATTCATTTCCAGCACTCCTGGGTTACTGAGCATCCATAAGTGAACCTGTCTATTTAAGGGTATAATTAAATCATTTTGATCCTAATAGGACATATCCTAACAGTTTCTATTGCTGATTGAATGTCTAGTGTTCTTAACATCTATAGAATACTATACATTAAAAGACGATTTCAGAAGTACACATTCTAGTTGTCATGAGGCAATTCCATCTCAGTCTACTCAAATTCCACTAAAGGAATAGAGTTATTAGACAAAGTTAATCCTTTTCCAGCCCCCAACAACCAGAATTGGTTTAGTTCAGTAACAAAATTGGTTAGCGGGCATTGAAAAACATACATGCTTGGCCCAGACCGAGTTCCTAAATGAGAATCTGGTTAGAGCCTATACATACTTTTGTTTGTTTTTTTTTTTTTAAGTTTCTGTTATGATCCCAATGATTACTCAGGTAGCATTGAGTTAATCCACTTATCTGGTATTACTGAGATGTATTTTCTATAAGTATTAAAAGAGTTACCCCATTTAGATGTTTGCTACTTCAGAGCAGAAAAAGTGCTGGCTTAGTCAGCTTGAGAAGGGCAGAACTTTTTCTTAGAAAAAAGCTGTAGACAGCGTTTGTGAACTATCCACACTGAGGGGTGCCTACTGCAATGTAATCTCTCTCTGTTTGTATCCTAAAACTGGACTGAGCAAAGAACATGGTCAGTATACAAGCAGGAGCACAATGAAATATATTTGGCGTATTTATTCTTCTTCTCTCCTCATTAGTTAAGATGATCAAGAGTATAATAAGCCTATGGTGAGAGACATTGGTTCTAGACCTGTAAATTTCTTACTTACCCCTGTTATTGCTGAGACTCTGCAGTTTGGACTTAGTCCTCTCCATTTCAGTGCTGAAAGCCTACCAGAAGCAAAACAGAGCAGAGAGTCGTAAGCGGAGCATTTGGTCACTGTCATCAAAATCCCTCTCTCTACCTGTACACACCGCACTTTATACCTCACCCACTCTGTCAGACTCCATTTCCACTGCCACAGATCTAGAAGCAGACTTTAGGAAAGTCTTGGGGAACAGCAAGTGCAGCACTACAATCAATTAGAACATGTAGGGGGAAAAGTATAGGAAAAATGGAAAGAAACCCAAAATCTGGCATAAAAAAGAATTGTATATTCAAGGCAAAGTATTATCACTCATTTGTTGAACAGATATTAATGCCCTGCTTACTGCATGTTAGACATTGAACTAAAGGTGTGGTTATGTCACTGAAGTAGAAAAATGTACAGGCCAATGCTCTTGTAATTAATAAAACACAAATTCATTTTTTAAAAGTTATACACACAATGCTTTCTCCATAGATTGAATAAATATCAACTCCTGTAAAGTGTTTATATTGTACCTGGCACGTAGTAAACATTCAATATGTTAGCTATTGTTGTAATTATTATTATATGACAGTCTGTGGACAAAGATTTGTGTATTTTGCCATGCAGATCCTTTAACATAGTGCCTATTTGAAAAAACTCATCTCTCCTAGGGTTTGGAACCACCATATCCAATATCTTCTTTTTTTAAAGTTGATTCAATTGGCAGTTATTACTTCATTGAAAAGATGGCAGATCATGAGGTAAAAATTAAATTTTGCTTTGCATCTGAACTTTAGCAATAGTTTCTTAATCTGTAAGACATTTTCTTCATGAATTATATTTGCAGCTGCAATTTCCAGAGCAAAAAGCCCTTGATCTTACTATACTGTGTATCTGGAGAGGTCACAACAGGGTACTTCCCTGCACTCCCCATCTAAGAACTTGGAAATAAAACAAATGAGATATTATCTGCTGATAAATAGACTCAGAATAGCTGCCATATGCAAAATGGATAAAAATCAACCCTCTCCCAAAGTTACTTTAAATGTCAGGATGTATTGCAGGGTTAGAAATGAATCAGGCAAGCCTTTTGAATTGAATGTGAAGGAAAACTGTAATTTAATCAGTATCAATAACTTAGAAGAATATGTGGATAACAAACAGATGGTCTGCAAAGAGTTTGGAAAAGTAGATTTGGCAGTTCTTCCAGCTCCATCCACAAATGACCAACATCTAATGGGAGGGATGCTAGTAGTGTGTTCCTAGAGAGGTGTTCCTTATTCTGAGACATATATCTGACACAAGATATATATGCAATAAATATTTGTTAAATAACCAAAAGAATGACTATCCACCACCATTTACAGATACTCAGCTCCAACCAGAACCCTTATCACCATGAAATACTGGCGAACACCAGTATTTGACTAGCTGTGTGTATATTATTCTCTGGGTTAATATGTTTTCCCATTTGTAAAATGAAAATGACAACAATGGCTTCATCACAGGATTGGGGGAGAATGACATGAGACAGCTTGTTAGCACAGCACCTGGCTGACGCAATACATGGCAGCTATTTTTATTTTTAGTCCCTAAGGGAGACTTCAGGCCATGGCTGATATTTCTACTTTTGTTGAACTGCCATGTATGAACTTTGAATGAACTATCTTTTCTGGATGTGGTTAATCGTGGTTAATTCCTCTTGTAGGGATATGGTGCTTCATGAACAATTCCAAGATGTAGTAATGACACCTTTCTAGGCCCAATGATACTCCTCTGCTTGGGGGAACTGATGAACTTCATTCCAAGGACAGGATGATTCATTTTGTCAGGAAGGTGGGCTACTTCATTGGGTAATTTGCCACCAGCATGCCAGTCAGCTGTGGATAAGTCACAGCGGCATACTGGAGCTGGCTGACGGTGGTTCACGAGAGCCCATGTGAACATCTCTTCCCAACTCCACCTTCGGTGGTGTCACATTGATAATGTGAAGTCAGCAATGAAAACTGGCAAATACTATAAACCTTCTTGTGTCTAGTCAGACAGCAAAAGGAATAAGAACCCTTACATTTGTCCCAGAAAAGAGCAAGCTAGAACTAATATAAGTTTATTTTCTGGTAGGGACAGATAAAATAGCAAACATTCACATGGAGACAGGTTGGGTGGTGGGAAAGTGAGCAGTCAGAGAACTAATGTTCAGAGCACTCGCACTGCCAGGCACTCGACAAGGCCATTTACACCCAAATCTAGATACATGCCTGAGAAGTCGCACTAGTACTTCAATGTTGCTGTTGGCAGAATCAAAACCCTGTATCTTTAAAACCTACTTAAAGGTGCTTTATCTTATCTCTTTTCTTTTTTATTCTTCCTTAACTTCATTAAAGTCCTTTTTAAAAATACCCGCCAAGTGAGAATAAAGCAAAGAGATGGTGCTTTAAAGGCAGAACAGCACAGCAATATATACTAATTATGCTAAATAGATCAGGGATCTATTCACATGTGAACAGTTCAGCTTAATCCGACCACTCTAAAACAGAAAGCTGAGATGAAGTGAAAACTAAAGAAGCTGGACACAAGATCTCTGCACTCAGACACAAAGACACACTCCCCTGCATACATGTCTCTTTATTTGTGTTAGCCCACAGCTGATTTTCCTCTGAGGTCATCTATAGATGAGTTAAGAAAGAATAGATTGAATTTGAGGGCAGTGCTGGGGACATGGCAAAAGTAGCCAGATATACCTTTACTGTTAAAAAAAATTTATAATCTAATTGGGAAAAAAGATAATAAACAATTCACTTAATTTTGTATTCATTTCAGCATTTAGTGAATTAAAGCTCATTACAACCAATATGACAAGCTAACCTTCATGGAAGTCTTACTGTATGCCAGGTCCCATTCTAAGTGTTTTACATGTATTAATTCATTGAATTGCCATAACAGCCCAATAAGATGGTAGTTATTATCCTCATTTTAAAGTTGATGAAACTGAGGCACAGTGAAGCAAGTTAATCTTTCCAAAGAAGTAGATCGATTGAAGAGGAGAAGACAAAGAATTTGTTTTAAATACATTGGATTTAAGATGATAGTAAGATAGCCAAGTAAAAATGAGAGAGGGTTGGGGATATTGGTCTGAAGTTGGCTCTGAAGATAGGACTCTACAGAATTCATGTCAGAATTGTGTTCTTAGAGGAAGAAAGAAGAGGGAGAAGCAGAAGACCCACATTGAAACTAGGAGGCTGCTTACCTTTAAGGACCAGAGAGGAGAAGAAATGTCAACAAAGAAAAAGAGAAAAGCTAGGTAGTGGGGTAAACATGGCTTCTATAATGGCATTCTTCACTAAGTCAGAGATGGGCTATTTGTAAAAGTTAAATTTCACCAAATTAGAACATCACCCTACATGTCTTATATTGGAGATACTAAACAGATGTTGTTAAATGAATGAATGAACGAATGTAGGACATTTCTAAGATATTCACTTACCTTATATATCTCCATTTCTGCAGGAAAGATCACAAACTTTACAGTCAATTGTTTTCTCAAATATTTAAAGGCAAACATTAGAACTTCATCCAACATAATCTTTGCTGCTTGATCCTTATACACACCAATATTTCCAGTCCCAAGGGCAGGAAAGGAAATGGAAGTTAAATTTAGCTCAAGGCATTTTTCCAAACACTTCCTCACTGCATTTTTCAATCTCTGCAGGAAAAACACAAATTTAAGATGAGCCTTCAGTCAAAACTAAAATTTTACTTACCCCTTGATCCTGCCCATATTTTATAATGCCAATCTCCCTCAGGGCCACATCCATGCTTCCTCAGAAGGCAGGAAAGGTCCCACTCATTACAGCTATAAGGTTAGATGATGAAAAACAAAAGGGCTTGGAAACTGAAGTAATTGAATAGATCTTTTTGTGCTATTGAGGACATTTGGGCACCATGATTTCTCTGTTTGTATAGCCTTGCTCATCTTCCCAGGTCAGAGAGCCAACCATCAGTTTATACCCACTCATTTGCCACTTCTAGGCTAACATAAAGAGTTTTTGGTAGTTTAATAAAGGAGATGGAGGTTAAAGTAAGTAAGCAGCATTTATTCAATGTCATTACACTCTATCATGTAATTTCTTGGGAAGTGCTAGTATATTTGGCAGATTTAAACTTTCCATCAATGTTTCAACATCCTAACTGAATACTAATACAGGACAGTTGTCTGTGGAAGGACCTTGTAAAAATAGGCATAAAGATGATTGGAGGATTAATTTGGGATTAGAGGGTCCTGTAGCCAAGAGAGGACCAGAAATGGTGACAAAACGAAGACAGACAAAGGCAGGGGGAAGACACCACAGGTAATAGATTTGACTGGAATGGTTCTGGGAAAATGGTGAAGGGAAATCCCAGGTTCTCCTGGAATTTAACAGCTGGAGGGATATATGAAGAAACTGAATCCCAGGCCCACTTAGGAAAAGGGTCACGTATGGTGCAGACTAAGGGAGCCCTGATGTTCCTGTGTCTATTCTTGGTTTGTCCACTTAAAATGTGTTAGGTCATATTTTAAATCAACCTCTTAAGATAACTGTGACAACAATAGTCACTCAGTATTTTAAGTATGCGCAGGAGTGGTAAAAAATGGGGACTATATCACTTTACAATATTTCATGAATGAAATGACATGATAAAAATTCAACAAACACCACAGAGACTATGGGACTACAAAAAGATAAATTTATTTTGACCTTACCATTTCTGTTTGATAATATTCTGAATGCCACAACACGTGAAATACATACTGACAGGACAATTTAAATCCTTTTGTGACCAGTACCAACTGGGAATCCTGAGATGTCTGAAGCACGTTTTTTTTAAATTCCTGTTCTATTTCATCCCCTGCTTGTTGTAGAATTGATTGTGACACAGGACCAGCTCCAAAATAATGACTTGGAGTTACAGAATTAACAATTACATCTGTCTGAAAAGGGAAAAAATGAACAGGACCCATTGTTAAATTATTTGTTGTTACATTATTAATTAAATATTTATTTCCCTGAAAGGCTTTGAAAAATATTTGTGAAGATTCTAAATCCACAAAAATAGCATTTAATAACGGATACAAATTCATATTTCCAAAGAGTGATCATTTGATCAGTCTGCTTATCCTATTCAGTAATTAAGTAAAATGTGTGGATGATACAATTTTTATTGCAAACATCTGTCAGCCCCTTGCTAGTTTATATCACTACCACCACCCTATTCCCAGATTCTAAGCATTCCCTGTGATTTATTTTAGCCCATAACCCATTTAGGAAAAAAAAGTGCAACTTGCTGCCAGCGTTAATTTAATATTACATAAACACGCTCTTGAGGCTGAAGCAAATCTAACTGGTTTTCAATGAAGAAATAAAATATAAAAACTGTTCTTGGAGTTATTTCTAAACAGAGCTTGTCTCTAATCCTAATGTAACAAAAATGTATACATATATCGGATTCATCAAATCAATCTTCGGCTGACAGCTATTCCAGAACGATGTTAATATCATGTGTAGGAATGCTACATTTTCTAGGATTTGACATTTTCAGCAATTGAGAATTACTATATTTTGCAAATGGAAATGTCACTGCTAAAAACAGATTGCTATAAATAGAATGATGTCATTTGTTTCCAAAGACTATCCATGTACTAGAGTAATGCGAAAATAATAATAAAAGTGAGATATTTCATAGCAAACTTTGGGGGTAAGGTTAGGACTATAATCCGCAACTTATCTCGGGGTAAATGCAGCAGCAGCAAGGGGCGCTGGTAAGTATTCTCAAGGCAAATGAGAAGTGGGTTAAGATTTATCAATAAATGTTTTCATTACCTGCCCCACTGTCATCACTTTTTGCTATTTTTGTGTGAATTTTCTGTTTTGTTTTAAAAAAAGTGGAAATAAAATTTCTCAGGAAACTTCAACCTCCTACTTTTTTTAAGGTAAGTGGTACATGGTTAAAGAAAGTACAAATGAGACAAAAAAGTCTTCAGTGAAAAGTCAGCCTCCCTCTTGGTGGGGTCCCGAGATCCCTCACTCACTCACCTATGCTACAGGCAACCATTTTCACCAGTTTTTCATTTGTCCTTTCAGAAATAGATTATAGGTACACATGGGATATATTTTAATTACTATCACCTCCTAGTTAGCTCTCTGAGCTGTGCTAAAGGGGTTGCATTTTTCTTTCCCCACCACGGCCAAATCCCCTAAATCATCTGATGGCTTTGTGGGTAACTTAGGTACTTCTCAGAGATGTTAATGAATGCTTCACTTTGAAAGTGCAATCAGAATTTGCAATTGGGAGCACTGGCATCCTTTAAAAAATTTCATGTTCCTAATGTTCTTAGTAGTAAATAAATACAAAAAAAATTAGTTAAAAAGATCAGATATTCAACTAAGATGTTTCCACTTTAATTTTAAATTGGCATATTAATCACTTATCAAATAAATATTTTTTGTGAGGGGTCTCTTCAGTCTTCTTTCTAATTGTCTTGCAGGCAATAATTGGTATTTTTTCATTTACTATTAAGTCTATTTGATTGTAGCCACAGGAGAGTCTTAAGTATGACATCACGGATCCAGAAAAGGAAAAGAATCTAGCCTTATATTCTTTCTCTTCCTCTGCAGTCCCTGCTCCCTGTTGCCCCTTCACTTATTCATCAATAATTTGCTGAGCACTTAGAAGAAGCATGCCCAGCCAGGCTGTTGGGTCTACAGAGATGAACAAGCCATGATCCCCATCCTCAAGGTGCTCTCTGCCTCGCAGGGGAGCCACATCAGCCCAGAAATACCTAGGTTTGCTATTAACTTGATTTCCTCTCTTCTCTGTCAGGACCCTCTCTTTTGTGCCCTAGAAATCCTACCACAGAGCCATATACTCAGAATACAATTTACAGCTCTACCTAGGTCTCCTGACTGGTCCAGCCCATTATTTTCAGTCCATTAATTCCTCTGTGTCTCTTTGATCAAGTCATTCTAACAATCAGGCCTCTCCTCCTGCCAATTCATATTTACCATAACTTGAGATGGGATTCAAAACACACATCTTCCAAAGTAATCTTTCTTGGTCCACTCCACTCTACTCTTGTTACAAATTTACATACTCTTAAATATTATGAATTCATGTCGTATTAAGACTTTTTTGTTTACTATTGATAGGTTGCTTCGGAAATGTTCAGATAGTCTGTCTCCCCATGAGATTTTTCAGAAAATTTTTTTTACATGAAAAGAATATAATAGATTTAAAGTTCCTTGGAAACAAAGATTGTTCTATTTCCTCCTGGTGCCTAAGAATAACAATAAAAGTTATAAAAACCCTATTCTTAGCATTTTATGTATATTGTTTCTAATTCTAAGATACAAGTGCTATTATTACCTTCATTTTTCGGATAAGGAAATCCGAAGACCAAAAGATAAAGTAACTCGATTCTATCATCCATTAGTAAATGGCAAAGTCAGTATTCAAATCCAGATGACCCATCTCTAAAGTCCATACTCTTAACCGTAACAAGATTAAATAGTGATTTGAAATAGTATATACTCAAAACATACTTGATAGGTAATGAACAGTTCAGGGATCCCCTCTGGCAGTGCAAGAGAATAGAAACAAAGACTTACTTCCTGCAGTTCAATTCGGCCCTGGACAATATGGACAGTCAGGTTGCTTATAACCATTGTATTGAAAGGAGGGGTGGCTTCTTGATTCCCACAGGACCTCAGCTCGTTCATCCCCAGGATGATTTCTGAAGCAGCTTTAAAGGCAGCAACAGTAGGGTCTTCATTGCTTACCAGGTGAATTTCTTTCAAATTACCTGTCAGTTGCACCCCTTGCAAATACAATCTGATAGTTTCCACGATGATCTGTGTACACAACTTCAGAGGGAAGTTGAAAATCCCAGAGCTCAGGGCTGGAATTGCTACTGTCTCAAGGCACCCATTGTAAAAGATGGTGTAATCCAGAATATTTTTAATGGCAGTTTGCAGCTTATGGATGCATCTCTCTCTATCCGCCTCGACCCACCGAGGCCCAACAGCATGGATAATGAGTTTGCAGGGAAGCTTCCCTGCTCCTGTGACAGCTATGTCACCAGTATGTACTTTACCACGTGTGGAAGCGATTCTTGTGCTCTCCAATTGGATTTCTTGGCCGCCAGCTTTCACCAGGGCCAGGGCCAAGCCTCCCCCATGCTTAAGGTCTTCATTGGCTGCATTCACCACAGCATCAACAGCATGTCTGGTGAGATCATCCTTCCAGACAGATAATGCTATTCCAGGAGTAAGCATTTTTCTGAAGACTTGCAGAGACTCACTATTATGTTCCTGGGCTGGAGAGACCAGGGTAGAGATACAGCCAAATTTATCCTGGAGGACTTCACACAGCTGACTCTCATTCTTTTTTAAAATTTTGAGGTCATCGTGATTAATGGGTATTTGCCAACTATAGCTTTCTCCAAGAATGTCAGTCTCTGGAAAAGGAGAGAAGATTTAAAAAAAGAAGAAATGAGCAAGGGTTCCTTTGAAAAGGATGTAATTCTACTTCACGTCAGGAGACTAAATGCTTTATGTGCAAAAGAGAGATAAACTTCTAGTCTCCTTCCTGATTTTTCCTTCTCACTTAGACATGTAATTAAACAACGGATATCCAAGATTTTTCAATGGTAAGTAACCCATAAAGAGCTCAGTCTTGAGACTAGCATATAGTAACTACTCCATGAGTGGTAGCTACTATGATACAATGATGGTAATGAGGAAACTGTGTATGGGGGCTCATGAGTTCCAAAATCTATGTAAAAATGGTGAGTGTGGGAAGAGTCATGCTTAAGACAAACAAGTATTAGAAATGACTTAATTATGAGTCAAAAATACAAGGAGGCTTTATTTATAATTTGTTTGCTTTTGTCAGTGTCTTAGTCTGGGTTTCCTCAGAAGCAGACTCTGATATAAGGATCTGAGTGTAAGTTTATTTTGAAGGCGATCCTAGAAAACACCAAGGGCATAGGATGGGGAGGGCAGAGTAGAAAAGTAAGAAAGGCAAAGGAAGGAATAAAAGATGTGTTATGAAGCAAAGGAAACTTAACTCCACTGGGAGACAGTGTGTCTTAGAGTTATACCACCAGAAGAGTAAAGGAGCTGGGATATTCATCCAGCTTCTATCAGACGTTGGTCAAGGATGCTCCTGTGAGGGCATGGTCCAGCAAATGAGTGGAGTGTCATACTCTCGTCTCGTAGCACATTTTTGGTGGATTTAAAACTGATTGACTAAAAACTACTTACTCTATGTGGCAGAGAGAAGATATGCTGCTCAGATCCCCCTTCCATGTGGTTATAAAGGAAGGAGTACGGTTAGCTAACAACCTCCAGTTGTTAGCCATCTCAGCCAAGGTCACGCTATTCTCAGAGTGGCCCCCACCAATGACTAAGCAAGGCCATTTATGTCCACTGGGGGCCTCTCCTCATGGGCAATCTCAGGCTGGCAGAGTTTTGCCAGGTTTTCCTAACAGTCTGATGGCTCCACCTGCCCAATATGGTTTCTTCTCTTTTCCTTTCACAATAAACCTTTTGCATTCGTAACTCCATCTCAGTTTATGCTTCCTTGAGAACTCAGCTTGTGACACTGTATTTCATGGAGTCTAAGGCATCATTATTATATGCCACTGAAAAAGGAAAAACGATGCGAATTAAATGATGGCACATTACCGATTGATAGGGAGGAGCTTTATTTCAGAAATGTGAAAAAGAAATGTGCCTCTTAAAATAGGTAAAAAGTAGTGATGAATTATATTTTACTTCAACTCCCATTTCTAATTTGAGTCACCTAGAAAGATCTCTGGTGGCTTCAGTTACCTAAAAGAAGTGGCATGTGGTCTGTGTGTTGGTTGAAAATCTCAAGTGGGCCACTCCTAGGATTAGGCAGGCTCCGTTTGGCTCTTACAGCCCTTGTTGGTTAGTGGGTCACCACTTGTGACCAATATCAGTTCTAGGGTTTTGGTCAGAAGAGTCCCGCACCTTGTGGGCAAAGGAAATGATCAATGGGAGCCCCAGTGTGGCTGAAGCAGTCCCCCTTCTGAGGCATGGGCTGGGTCACCACAAGGTCCTGCAATCACGCACCTGAGCACTTGTGGGAGAGACAGTCTCCTTCTGTATTCCCCTTTCTCCACTGAGTATAGATATGAGCTAAGATTTTCTGAAACAAGACGGAGAATGAGGTAATCCTACCTGATTTCTCATTGTAAGCTGCTGTTCCAGCACCCTATGAAAAATGAGAGTGGTTTAAAAAAAATTGAAACTGAATGACTACAGATTACTGATAAGAAATACAGCCTAATAAACACAAAGCAACAGAAACTCTGCTAAAAGCACTGGGTTTGAGGGGGAAGAGGAACACATTTGTCTGTTTAATCTGTATACTTGAAACTCTTAAAATACAAAATATTCTAGCAAACATTGACCCTACCTCATTTCCCTAGAGGTCAAAGAGTTTCTAATTCAGGATGAACAGAAGGGCTAGAGATTAACACTTGAAAAGGCCCAAAGATCACAGACCAAAATGATCAAAAACTTTCAGACAGGGGTCCAGTTTCCAAAGGCTATGGGATTTTTCTACACAGAACAGAAAACATGGGAAAATGAGCCTCATCAGCTATATACCTCCTCATCTACCAGTAAGGACTCACTTTCAATTGCTTATTTCATAACACAAGCCTGAATGTGGAATTTTACAATTAAACAAATGAAATGTCATTTTTCTGTTCCCTTGTTTTTATTCTTCCTCCATCATCCTCCTTCCCACCCCATCCTGCAAAAACCCAGAATTGTTGAATGAGTAGAACAAATCAAAATGATACTGAGATCACATTTTTAAAAAATCATCCATTCTCATGGTGACTCTGTTGATTATATTAGCATTTTCTTGATTCTCATCTCACATGGCACAAGAAAAAAACTTTTACTGGGATATTAAAACCAAATAAGAATGTCAGGTAAAACTGAAGACCCAGATTTCTTGCTGTTATAGGAAGACCTATTCATGTGCTGAACAAAGTTCATGATTTATATACATTTATATGAAAGTACTTTTACCTTGGGAAAGTCCATTCTCCAGGTCCTTGCGGTCTTTAAATGTTTATACTCTGTTTTGTGTTTCCGAGCATAGACTGTTATTCCCAAATATGGCGTCCCACTTCTAGGAATGAATAGAAAGGATGCAGTAAGCATTGACCAGTATCTTAGGGGATTTGCTAAGAATATGCCATAGGAAAATAAATATGATTTCTGACCTTGAGTAGTTTTTAGTTTTACTGGTGAAGATGCACTATTGTTTTGCTTCTGTAGTTACTGTTTACCTTCTGTTCTTTACAGAGAGGTTCCAACTGAAACTGTAACAGCGGCTCAGAAAAGGGAAAGAGCCATGCGGGCTACAGCAGGTAAAGCTTTATGGAGAAGGTAAGACTAGAGCCAGATCTTGAAGGATGGAGCAGATTTTTACATAGTTAGATGAGAATGACACCAAGTGGTAAGACTGAGCTCAGCATTCAAAGAACAATGAGGAGAAACCAGCCTTATGAGTGAGCATGAAGACCTCCGAAGAGTGTTTGAAGAAAGGGAACTGTACTTATGCCTGTCAAGGGTATGTGTTACTGAGTTTGTGATATATTCCTTGATTTAATTAAAAAGGGGACGATTTGGTTAAAAATCAGAATCTTTGGAAAAACATATTTTAACGATTTTCAATCTAATGAGTAGGAATTAAAGACTTAAGTTTTAGGACACTAATGATGAAAATACTTGACACAGTGGCCTACATCTGTTGCCCACTTAGTTGTCATTAGGACTCTGAAAAGATTTCTAATGCCTTTACAATTCAGAAATTTTGTACAACTATCTACAGCATCAGAGCACTATTATTCCTACGTTTCACCAAGTCCAGTACAATCATGAAGGACTAGAATGAGGTGCGTTTTTGCCTCCAGAGGGCATTGGTGTTTTCACAAAAGATGAAAGTCTGTTTGCTTTGTCTGGGAGCATCCAGTGCGCTTTTACTTTAGATGGTGTCACACTTGTTTTCTTCTTTAGACCAAGCTTTAAAGGCCTAGGGATAAACTTGATGAGTAGGGAGTTATTAAACACCAAAGATATTAGAAACAAGGAGTATATTGCCCAAAACATTCAATCCCTTCCATCTTAAAAAATGACACCAATTAACAACAAAAGCCTTCCCGACTTTCTATCACTAGTTCCTACTGTGTTCTTTTCTCTGCATAGGCAGCATGAAAAAGTTGATTCCTCCCCATGCATCTGCCCATTCAGCCCACTGTAGTGGGCTGCCGCCTCATCCACAGCAATCTTCTGAAACTGCTTGTTAGTGTCCTCCACGAGGTTAACCCCAGTAGGCTCTCTTCTAATCTTTACTTGACCCCTCTCTATAGTTATTTCATTCTTAGAGTCCTAAAACTCTGCTTTCTTAGATTCTCCTACGCCATCTTCCCTTGGTTCTTTTGTTACCTCTCATTTTACCTTTACAGGCCTTTTGACTGGATTCATCTCCCTAACTCCACCCAATCCCCTTCAAAATCCATGCTTTCTCTCCTGGATTCCACAGTTCAGTCAATGATACACCACTTACCCACTCAAGTCAGAAATCTAGAATCTTCTCTTCTGCCCCATATCCAACTTATCACTGGGTCCAAACCACCTAAATCACTTTCAGGTATGTTCCTATCCTCCTTGCGCACAGACACCACTTCACTTCAGGGTCTCTTGCCTGAGCTGTGGCGATATGTTTTCCATAAAGATTTAAATGTATTTAATTTTACATTTTATCGTTTGAATAGGTATTATGTTTACTGGTTCAAATTTAGAAAGTATACATGGCTCCCTCCTACCCTAACTGCAGAATCATAAAGTTGATGCAGTTGTAATTCCGATAGTACTGCCAAATTACTCTCCATAAAGACTGACTCATTTCTAGTCCTACCAGCCATGTGCAAAAACCAATCTAAGACTTCCCTGCCTCCATTCAGCCCTGCTTGGAAATGTATCCTACATGTGGTTGTCAACACCATCTTTTAAAATGCACATCTAACATGTCACTCTCCTGTTTCCCTTGCTCACAACGCTTCCATTTCTCCCCACTGATCTTCAAGACCCTTTGCCATCTAGACCTGTGCTGCCAAGTGTGGGCCATTAGCCACAGGTAGCTCTTGAGCTCCTGAAATGTGGCTAGTCCCAACTGAGTGAGATGTGATGGAAATATGAGATAGATAAAAGGCTCAGTATGACAAAAAGCATGTAAAATATTTCATACTGTTTTTAACATTGATTATATGTGGAATGATTATTTTGGAATACATAAATGATTAAACGATTTAGGATATATTGAATTAAATAACATTATTAAACCTAATTTCACCTGTTTATACTTTGTAACATAAGATACATGGCTCTCATTATATTTCTACTGGACAGCGCTGATTAGACCCTTCCTCCATCATCTCCCTCACCCATCTCATCTCCTCCAAGGCCCCAGCACTCCCTCTCTGTTTCAGATCACAATGGTCCCTGTGCCTCATATGCTCCTTCCCCCTCACCACACCCCCTCACACTCTCATACAACACTCTCTAAGATTCTGCTTCACACTTGCTCTTGGGGGCCTTCAAGAGATTTGCTTCTTTATTAACAAGTCTGCCTCCCTTTACGAGCCTGTGAGGTCTGCGGCTTTCACATTCAGCTTTGTTTCCTAGAACACAGGGCGGCATGTAGTCCAGTACCTTTAGCCAAATCAAGGAATGAGGGCAGGAAAGCCCCAAGAGCCAGTCAAAAGGATAGAGGTTGCAAAGAGGAAATGGGTGATACCTAATAACGCGGGTGAACAATTAAAAAAAAATAATGTAGGTAGTTAGTCTGAATTTAGAATGTAAATTACATTTTAGCTGCATATCATAGTAACAACAATAATGTTAAAAGTCATCACGAACTCAGGATAAACTTTCTTTGACTTCCGCATCTGCCCGGTCTCGTCCGCACCCCACCTCCAACCCTCTGCCCGCAGCCCCGCAGGAGAGGACATACGAGAGCCTCGGGGGCCCACGGTCCCGGGGACGCGGGACTGGACCTACTCACCTGGCGGATGGCAGCAGGAAAGGCGGCCAGGAGAGGACGGGGGAACGGCTCTGCCGGGAACAGGGAGGGATCTTGGGGAAAGCGAAACTGAAACTTTGCGGCCCAAGGCGACAGGGCGGGATCCACCCCTGCCCCAGTCCAGGCCCAGCAGCGCCCGGAGCCTCTGTGCCAGTCCGTCGCGGAGAGCCATGGCCTCGCGCCTCTGCCCGCCGTCCCCGCTGCTCGTGCGGGTGTCCGAGCCCAACATCTCGCTACACCTACACAGGAAGCTGAATACCTACTTCCAGAGCCGGGACTCTGATGGTGGGGAGTGCACCGTCCGACCCCGGGACCCCAGTGGCCTGGGCATCTTCCAGGTGGAATTCTTGGAAAGGGAAGGTGAGCCGTGGGCCTGGGCTGCGGGTGCAAAGGCCGTCCCTGCGGCCCTGTCCCGCGGGATTCCAGGCAGACCCATTGTGAGCTGATCTAAGAGAGAGGGCGGGAGAAAGTATGGCACTGTCTGGTGGGGGACAAGAACCAGGGGCTCTTGCTGCCAAGAGATGCAGCCCACAGCAGCGGAGGATAGAGCCCATCCGTGCCCAGTTGGTGATTTGGACTGACTGCGCCTTTAAGTTGACGCTTTCCAGTATCCTCATCCTGACATATTTCTCAGATCTCAGAACACCTCTCCCTCCCCCCATACGCCTGTCACCCCTTGCCATTAGGTATTCCACTTGTATGTTTTAAATAATTATTCCATTGATTTATTTTGGGGGATGCACACTGTAGAAAAGAATAAAGAAGAAACCTACCTGGAGGTAAACAATGTGAACATTTTCATATATTTCTTTAAGCCTTTTTCTATGAATGTGAGCAAACACGTGTATATTTACAAATTCTGAGCCTGCACTGTTGATTCCCTGCTTTTTTTCACTCCATTTTATATAATGAGTATTATTCCACATTACTGAAATGAGAAACTGAGAGTTTCAGAGACATGACTTTTAATGAGAGGACGACGTTCCATTATCATTGAATTTTCATTTCCACAGTAAAAAGCTACCCATCTGAGAGTTTTGAATGGCACCCTCACATTCCCTATCACCATCCCACCATCCCAGGATGCAGGGAGCAGCCCTTACTGAGAGAGTGCTGGGGCAGGGTACAAATGCATGAATAAGAGGGTTATTTGAAATCACGCCCATGTCTATGTGTATGTGTGTGTTTAATGTCTCCACTAAAGCTAAGGAGAGAGTGTTGAAAAAAGAAAAGCACCAAATTTTGGTTGACAACAAACACGTGACTATTTTCCTGGAACCCACTAAAAATCCAGTAGAGAAGAATACCATACCTGGAATATCTTCATTGACACTGTCACAAGAAGGGGTGAGGTCTGATGAGAAGGATCCAAATGAAAAATATATTCCTAGTGCTGTGGATTCCTGTGTCCAAAAAGTGAGTATTGAAAGAAGGAGCCGGGTGTGTGTCTGCAACTTCCTCTCCAGTCACCATACCTTTCATTACTGGTCCAACAACCATTGGCTGAGGACTTACTATGATCCAGGCACAATTTTAGGCACTGGGACACACAGAGGTGAATACGACACATCTCTGCTGAGAGTGAGGAGGTCCATAGGACAATAAGCAAGTAAACAAAGATAAATAAAGCAATTTTAGAGAATGATATGTGCCTTAGAGAGTGACAGGGCCAGGGTGAGGAAAGGGAAAGAGGAGGTGCTACTTCTGACCAGAAGTCAGAGACTTTTCTAAGGTGACATTTGACCTGAGACTTGAATGATGAGAAAGAACCAGACATGAAAAGGGTCATTTGACAATCTATACCAGCTATCTGCTGAATGCCAGACACTGTCACAGGAGCTGGGGATACAGCCAGGAGCATAGGAAACCCTGCCTTCAGGGACCTTACATTCTAGTGATGGAAACAGACACTAATAGTAAAAAAAAAAAAAAAAAAAAAAGAAACAACAAAAAAAAACAGATTTATCATAAAATGTCTGCCAGTGGTAAGTGCTATGAAGAAGAATAAAGCAGGATATCTGGCAGACAATGACAGGGCCACTGCTTTTAATACGTTATCAGGGCAAACCTCTCTAATGAGGTGGCATCTGAATAGAGGCATGAATTAAGTGAGGAAGCTAGCAAAGTGGATTTCTGAGGGAAGAATGCTGTAGGCGGAGGGAAGCACAAGTGCAAAGGCCCCAAGACAGGAACTTACATCCTGAGCCCCAGGGGCTTGAAGGAGGTTGGCCAGTGTGGCTGCAGGGCAGTGAACAAGGGAGAGAATGATAGGAAAGAGGAACTGGGAGAGGTACCCAGAAGAGTCAGGTCTTCGGGATGAAGGGAAAGACTTTGGATTTTAATTTAAATGTCAGGGGATTATCAAATGGTTTTGAGCCAGGGGGAGTGGAGTGATTGGACTTATATCTCTAAAGGATCACTTTGGCTCCTGTGTGAACTGAATGTAGGAAGGAGCCAGAATGGAAGGTCAGAGTGTAATTAAGAGAGGTTGCAGTGGGCCAGGTACAAGATGATAATGGCTTGGACTCTGGATGGTCCTGATGCAGGTGTGAGAAGTGACTGAACTCAGGAAACATGTTGAAGGAAGACCTAGGAGAAAGATGTTACATGCAGAGGAAATGGCATGTGAAGAGTACTCGAAGGGGGGAAAAACATTAGAAATCTTGCTTTTGTATTACAATCAATTTGCTTGTCTTTTTTAGCCTTGTCTGGTGTGCTTGTCATATTTAAGATTCTAAAGGTTAGGGTTTAGATGGCCCAGCATTACACACGGTTTGGTGTTTATTCATTTTTTTTTTTTTAAGGAGGGGGTTGAAGAAAAGAAAAAACAGTAATAGGAAAATACATCCTCTTAGATTTATGGCTCCCATACAGGCTCACAGACTCTTCCGTGAGAACCACAGCAGTTTGCCCAGAAAGACCAAGTGCCTTCCCCTCCACTCCATCCTTAAAGTCAGAGAGAGGCCATTCTAGAATCTAGACTTCTTGTTCCACAGAGCTTTTAAAAATGCTCATGCCCAGGCTCTACATATATATCAGAATCTCTGGAGATGTGCCTGGGCCTTGGCTTCCCTCCCCCCCCTTTTATCTCCCCAGGTGATTCTAATGTGCAGACAGGGCTGGGAACCTCGGAGCTGTAGTGCTACATACTCTGTGAAAAGGATTTGAAAGAGGTCACCCTCGGCTAAGGGTTATTTCTCTAGTCTCCAGACATTCTCTTAAGGGGAAACTGTGAGAAATTTTATTTGTTCCTTTTAAATTTTCAGATCTTTCTTACTGTCACAGCTGACCTGAACTGTAACCTGTTCTCTAAAGAGCAGAGGGAACACATAACCACTCTCTGCCCCAATATCAAAAAATTGGAGAGCTGCAATGGAATTGAGAAGGTGTGTGGTGACTTCAAAGATATTGAAAAAATACATGGCTTCTTGAATGAGCAACTCCTAAAAAGTGAGCAGAAACATGAATCTTCCCCTTTGAGAACAGAGAGGGAGCCAATCCATCAGCAGGACCAGAACCACTGTGTTTCTTCCTTTGACCCAAAAACCAGGTCAGAAGAGAAAAGCAACCACTGTGAAGTTCCTTTGTCTTTGTTTGAATCCTCCAAATATACTGAGAAATATCCTGAGAAAATGGACTCAAAAGAGAAAGGATTTGGTGTAAAAATAAAAAGTCAAGAGAGTTCTCCAAATTCAGTCTCTGCAGACTTCATCTCAAGTCACTCAGGTAACCTCAGAGCAGCTCAAGAGTCTTTTATCAGTGAAACTCAGAAGAGCATGGGCACTCTGCAGCAGGAACGTGTTGCTTTAGTAGACAGTAAGCAGGCAAATAAAATCAAACAGGAATTGGATCACCAGTTCACAAAGCTCCATATAGAGGAGCATGGAGGAGAATTAACTCTCCACGGGACTCAGGACATTTCAGCTGCCAGACATTTCCTTGCCTCCCAGATCTCTGAAAGTCTTGTCAAGGCACCTGTGAAAATATTGAATCACTGGAGAACTACGAGAGGACTTGGAGTTGACACTGCTCACTATAAGCTTTTAAAAGCTGAATTACTCCAGGAGATATCAGAGATAGAAAAAAGGTTTGACGTTCAAAGTACGGTTTTTGGCGGAAGCCGGAAAACCCACATCCTATTTGCACCTAAGGACAAGGAGTTAGATCTGTCTATGCAGGCTTATGTAAGTTTCATTGATGCCTATCAATATGTCTCATGTCAGCTAATGACAGAGTTTCTTTCACTGAAAACTTTGGGCAAGGAAAGAATGCACTTAAGTGGCACCAGGTTCACTGATGACTTTAGTAAGAGGCATCCAGATGTACACTTTGTGCTAAATCAAGAGTCCATGACTTTGATTGGGTTGCCAAATCAACTTGCAAAGGCAAAGCAGTATGTCTTAAAAAGAGGAGGAATGTCCTCATTACCCAGAGAGAAATGGAATGAAGATAATGCAACACCCATGGACATCGATATTAATGACTCAGAAATAGCTTCACCAACATTTCAGTGCTCAGCCAGTTCTGGGGCATCAGGAGTGGACAAGGAAGAGGACATTTGCGTCATCTGTATGGAGCCCATTAGTAACAAACTAGTGCTATCAAAGTGTAAGCACCAATTCTGCACCCCTTGTATCAATGAAGCCATGACATATAAGCCAGTCTGTCCTGTGTGCATGACTTCCTATGGTGACCAGAAAGGGAATCAGCCAGAGGGAACCATGGAAGTCATTTTTGAAAGAAATTCACTTCCAGGTTATCGACACTGTGGCTCCATTGTGATTCAATATAATATGTCTGGAGGCATACAAACAGTAAGTGTTTCTGAGATCCATGGGTTTCTTTCCAGTGTGCTAGGATTACTAGAGCAAAAGAGACTATTCTGTTGCCAGTTAGACAGTGGGTTTTTCAAGGACTTATTTCCATGGTCATATGCGAGGGCTTTAAATAGTGATAAAGGTAGCAATGTTTGTGTACAATTTACGTATTTTTTTTTGTGTCTATTAAGGCAAAGAAAGAGTGGGTAGTGATTATATGTTAGGGTTGGGGGGGATTCAGGAAGGTGGTTGATGTTTTCAGCAGGAATTTGGGAAAGGAGGAGAAATATGAATATTGAGAATAAGAGAAACCTTCAATACTTTTTTTTGATTTGCTCTAACTGCAAATGAACACCTCTATCTGTATAGTAAAATTTATACACTGGAGTGTTTTCATGTGACATTTTCTTGTCTTCATACAGCAAGACCACCCAAACCCAGGGAAAAAATATATAGGAATACAGCGAACTGCCTACTTGCCTGACAATGAAGAAGGAAAGGAGGTTTTGACACTGCTTCGTAAGGCCTTTGACCAAAAGCTGATTTTCACAGTGGGGTGTTCTCGAACTTCAGGATTCTCAGATGTCATCACATGGAATGATATACACCACAAAACATCCCGGTCTGGGGGACCTGAAAGGTGAGAACCTTTTGAAACATAATGGTTGCTAAATAGAGTTCAGAGGTCTTAAGATATGGCAATTTGAGGATGTAGATATAAGGAGACTGTTTATAGTAGTGAGATTGAATACAGTATTTTGAAGCATGATAATCTCAAGGCAGAAAGGTTGGTTCCCATTACCTTTTATCTTCCCAACTACAAAACATCATAGAGTTACTAAAATTTGCATCAAAAGAGTCTTCAGAATCCAAGATGAATGGTATCTCAGGTGACTTAATTTGGGGTTTCCTATCTATTTGAAGGGTAGATCCTAGGAATGTTATATACTTTGCCTTCTTTTAAGATCTCCCTTTCTTCTATCCTCTCCTCCCATTGGTCCATAGAAATCCTAAATTCATTTGGCTAATAGTACTCTAGAAAAACTCTTATTTAATATTGTGGGAGTTGTATTATAAGCAATCCAATTGTTCTTAATGAAATTCAGAAAGGATACCTTAGACCCTTCATATTCAAAAGGGAACACATCTTGAGACTTTTGCAGATTTTCCAAATTTGAAAATCCTCCTGAGGCAGATACTGTAATGTGTGTGTGTGTGTGTGTGTGTGTGTGTGTGTGTGTGTGTGTAATAAAAATATATCCTATACTATATTTTTATGTGTAACACGTATCTACACGCATTTCTTCACTTGAAATATTAACTGCCAATTGATCTTCTTTTATATATACCATATATAAAAACATAGTATACTATAACTGTATGAGAGCCACTGCTTACTATGAGCTGAAAATAAAAAAGTCTTGTTGAAAAGCAGATCCTAGGCAGATAGCTCAGCTCACTCATTAGCTAAATGACTCATATCTGCACACTGATAAGTGATTATAAGTCATCTGCATTTAAGGCTGTTTGAGAATGTTTGGAACACAGTTTTTATGCCAGGGCTTACTATACAGATTCTTTAAAATCATGTGTGATGAAGCTAAGGGGCTTTTGTTTCTGCAGGTATGGCTACCCTGATCCTAATTATCTGAAACGCGTCAAACAGGAGCTGAAAGATAAAGGAATTGAGTAAGAAGACTGCTGGAAGGGCGTCTTGAGCCAAGCTTTCAAAAGACATGGTCGAAGAAGCTGAGAAAATGCCCATTTAAATCATTATGTAGAAATGCCTTTTAAAAATGTTCATCTCAAGAAGGGGTTCGCTTAAGAGTAAGAATCTGATAGTCTGTTGTTTTCAGAGTGTCACTTTTTATGGAAGATGAAAGCCCCAAAATCTGTGTGGTGTTGCTGCAGAGGTGTTGTGCCTCAGTCTTTGTTGGGGGGAGAGGGGATGGAACGCTGCGGGTATGAAATCAACTTCTGTAGTCTTTAGTTAAAATACTAACTGCCAATTGATCTTGCTTTTTATTAACCATCTCTGGGGTGGTTTTTTAGGTTTTTGTTGTTGTTGGTTGGTTGGTTGCCCTTTTCCCTAAAGTTAAAATCCTGGTGCGAGGTGGGGTGGGATGAGGCTTTGGTTATGGAAAATTAAGAGACATTTCCTTCCCTCATGGCCAAAAAAGTGGCCAGGAGCAAAGAGTGGGCAATCTTTGATAATAGGCAGCATAAGGTTATTATTCTTCATGACACAGAGCCTGGTATACAGTTGATGCTTAATAAATTTTTATTGCCTGACTCAGATGGCTACTCATCCAGCAGAGGCATTTTTGGCTTCCCAAATCTTTAGCAGAGGTAGGAGTAAGGAAGCCATTTCTGGGGTCCTCACCACTGGGTTGAGAAACCGAGTTTCTTACTCCAGAGCACTTGGCCTCTGAATGCTGGCCTCTGGCCAAGTTTCTAAGCTGGTCCTTGCTCTCCCATGACCCTTGTAATCTGCTATATGGGGTGCACTTGCTACACGTTTCTAAACCTTTTTTTCCTCTGAATATATTATTCTTTTGAGTATACCCCACTTCCAGTTTTAACAGATAATAAGCTACCTTTAGTTTCCATAGATTATCATTTTCTTAGTAACTCTAGCCTCCTAAGTGGACATTTGTCCATTCTTTTACTAAGTCTCTCTAAGTCATGTTTTCTCTCGTGAAATCTTTCTGCCTGATACTCTCTGGACAAAGAGGCAAGAGTTGAGCCTACTATAAGAAATCTATGACATGTCAAAATTTGTTTTTAAATGGTTCTGCAGCCACAAGAAAGTTAGAGTAGCAAATTATCTGGTCATCCACATCCCAGCTTCTCTCCAAAAATGATGAACGAGATGTCTTTTTCTTATCCTAAAGATATACATACACACACATATACATTTTTGGTCAGAAGGTAATAGTTAATATTTATTGTGGACTTATTTTGTCTCCTTTATCAGAGCGTTATCTCTGTGTAATTGATACCAGCAGTATCCCCATTTTATAACTGAGCAAACTGATGTGCAGAGAGGAAACCTTAACAAAGGTCACACATTAATAAGTAGAAGTGCTGAAATTTGAAGGCGATAGTCTGGCTCCAAGGCTTCTGCACCCCAAGGCCATACTATCTCCCACAGGGAGACGTCTCATCCAAAGAGCAGGCTGAGGAGTTCTCATCATTCTGCACCTCTCTCAGAAATGGATTCCTGCATGGTGCTCACAGCAGATTTCCTCCAAGGAGATCCTATTTGAAGAACTTTCCGCTGTCCAGAGTTGAGGGAGCTTAGTACATTAGATAATATGTCTTTTTCTTTTTTTTTTTTTTTATCAGGTTATACATTTAATTTTTAGTGATCATTTATGTCTTTACTGTTATGATTAATTGTTTTGTATCTACTCATCTTTTAGCTAAAATTGCCTCAAAAAAACAAAAGTTTGGTCCTTGCTGAGGCCTGGATCCTTGATCACAATATACTGTGTGCATAGGCAGCTTAAGGGTATGAGTGGTTAGTGAGCCTTTGGATTGCTGCTTTTGCTCTGTGGAAAGTATCTGTATCTGCTTTAAATAAAGTTATATCCATATTAGGAACAGATTGTGTTCTTTCTCCACTTCTTTTTTCTTCTTTCTTAGGTTAAGATTCTGGTGGTTTCCAACAACACACACAGTTTACAGCAAAACTACTACTGACTTCACTTTTACCAATTTCAGCTGTGAAAATTATCTTACTATTTTTCCTCCTTAACATATAAAGTACTATGAAGGTAAAAGTAGGCTTCAGGTTTCATCTCTTCTCTCCTAGAGAAAGCATCTGCAATATGCTATCAAACTACACTTGCCCCTTTCTGCTCCTAGAGTTTCTGTTTCACCTTTCCAACATCAGTGCTGGGTTACCCAGATGGTTCACTGGGCACCAGCAAATCAAGGCACCCTTCTCTTCAAAAAAAAAAAAGAAAATCAAAAATAATATCGAGATATTTGATATTTCTATAAAGAAAGTAAGTTTCTGCACCCAATACCAATGTGAGTTTTTCCCCCATACAACCAAGCGATTCTCTGACACCAGCTTGGTGTCCCATAATACAATTCAATTCTGACACTACCTACCAGGGGATGGTGTCAGATTC
Organism: Eidolon dupreanum; assembly: GCA_028627145.1. Lineage (NCBI taxonomy): Eukaryota > Metazoa > Chordata > Mammalia > Chiroptera > Pteropodidae > Eidolon > Eidolon dupreanum. The sequence goes on from CM053507.1 coordinate 108,616,689, forward strand.
CACAGTTTAAGGGCTCGGTCCCCACAAGACTGTCCTCCACTTCAGATGCCAAGCACAAGCCCAGGTTTTTCCTGGGTTTCTGTATGAATGGCTAAAAGATCCCTTCCTTGGATTCAATTAATTTGCTAGAGCAACTCCTAGAATTCAGGAAACCAGTTTACTTACTAGATTATCAGTGTATTACAAACAGATATAATAGGTATGAACAGATGGTAGAGGTGCACAGGGCAAGTTACAAGGAAAGAATGCAGAGCTTCCATGCCCCTCAGGCATGCCACTCTGCCAGCCCCTCCTCTTGTTCACCAGCCCAGAAGCTCTCTGAACCCCGTCCTTTTGGGTTTTTACAGAGGCTTCATTACATAGGCATTATTGATTAAGTCATTGGCTGTTGGCGATTGAACTCAATTTCCAGCCCCTCTACCACTCCCAGAGGTTGAGGGGTGGGACTGAAAGTTCCAACTCTCTACTCTTGTGGTTAATCCTCTGGAAACCAACCCCCATCCTTAGTCACCTCATTAATATAAGCCACCTCAGTAACATAAAAGACATCTTTATCGCTCTCAACTTTCAGGAAATTCCAAGGATCTTAGATGCTCTGTGCCAGAAACAAGGACAAAGACCAAATATGTATTTCTTATAAATCACATCACAGGTAGCCACTGCTTCACAAAGAGCCTTAAAAAGACACAGCAGTTCACCCAGCAGCGTTATTTACTTGGCGTAGGAGTTGAAAAGGACTGCAGAAATCATCTTGTTTAAATGCTCTAATTTGTAGAGGAGAATACTTAGTTTTATTTCCTGGGAAAACAACGGACAGGGTAAAATATATTACAGTTATAACACATTAAAACGTAGTCTTAGTGGCACCTTTGGCTTATCCCTCTTGTCCCACATGTCCATAGTCACCAGTTCTGCATCTCCTTTTTCACTTCAAATCTCACTGCCCAGTTGGAATTTTCATAGTTCTCTCACCAGAATGATGAAAATACTCACTAAAAACTCTCTCTGTTCCAACCCCTTCCTCCTCCCACTGCAAATTACCTTTTGAAAAATCTGATCTCATCACTCCTCTGATGATATGTCCTCAGTGACCCCCTGATGCCCAGAGCAGTGCTTCTCAAACTTGACCTTGTGTCAGAGTCATTTGGAGGGCATGATAAAATGCAGATTGCTAAAACTCATCCCAGAATTTCTGACCCAGTATCTGTGAAGTCGAGTCCAAGAACTTGAATTTCTAAGTTCCCATGTGTTGCTGCTGCTGCTGGTGGTCTGTGGACCCATTTTGTGGACCACTGGCCTAGAAAATAAAATTCAAATTCCACAGCATGGCATCAGGGGTTTCTCATTCTACTTGCTCACCCCATGTCCTTTCCTCCCCACGAAGCCCCTATAATCTATTCACACTAGACTACCAGCTTTTCTATACTTTTATTCTTCTGGCCTTAGCTCTGTGTGTTCTCTCTCTGGAATGCCTCTCCAAGTCTTCGAAACCCCCTACTATAGGAACTTTCCTCCACTCTTGCCTCCAAATGATGAATCGCTCCTTTCCCTGTGTTCCTGATAATTTGTATATGTCTCTATCAATGCAGATGTGATATCAAAATCCACTTACTCAGCTTTCTGCCTTGAGGTGGTGCTGGGCACTGGCCTCTAAGAACTGCAGCAACCCCATTCCTGTGTCCTCTGTTTACTGGCTGGGTTCAGCAATGGGAGTTACCAGCAAGAGATTAGAGGGTAGGAGATGGGTCTGTTCCCCCAAATCAGCCATGGTTCCCTCCTGTAGCTATGACTCTGACTAGGCTCAGTGTATGCCCTGCCCTTCAGCCTAGATGATAAGGGGAGGGTGGGGCTGCTTCACCATTTCCCACTGATTTCTCTTTACCCTGAGCCCACACCTAAGTAATTCCTTTATTAAACTGTCTTCAATTACCCATTTTGAGTGTATCATCTATATTCTGCCAGGACCTTTCATGATACACCAGGTAAATGTGTACTAGTCTTTTTTTGTTTCCCTCTTCTTATTTCCACCCTCACCCCAGAGAGAAGGCATCGGTGTCCAGTTCAGCTTTGTAATCTTAACACAACGCCAGGCATATCAAGGGCCTTCAATACATATTGGTTGAATTAAATTAAATGTCTTGTCAGACTAGACCTGAATCCAGCCATGTCTTAGTTGCATGAAAAGGACTCGGCATATTTTTCTGAAGATGAATGCGTAGGGAAAGCGAGGGTGGGTAGGAATGGGATACCCAGGAGAAAAGGGGAGCTAATACTAATTTTTAAAATATATACCAAGCACTCTACAAACTTTATCTCATTTAATCTTCATAACAATATTGTGAAGCAGTGATGGCTATGCCTATTGTACAGATGCCATTGATGGAGGTTACTCCATGAACTCTAGAGCCCAGAACTTTGGCCCGGAATTTGACTGACAGCAACATCTGTCCCAAAAGGATTTCAGAAATCTTAGGCAGTTCTTGTTTGCTACTTCAAGGCTGTAACCTACAGCAAAATCAGTTTTCACAGAAATGAAAGCGAAAGATCTAGGCACATGTCTGTTGGGTGGGGCAGGCCGGCAGTGGGAGCAGACTAGTCAGAGTTGAGGATGGCAGCAAATGGCTCCCCGCTGCTGATCTGAGAGGCCTGGGGCTCTGGGGCCCTGACCTCCCCTGAAGAATTGGTACACAAGTTGCAGGTGTACTTCCAGAGCCTGAAGAGGTCCGGAGACTGGGAGCGTGAGGTTGGCCAGGAGCCCAGCAGCCCGCCCCGCTTCCTGCTTCCTGCCGCTCGTCCGCCGGGAGGATGGTGAGGGGCGCTAGGGGTAGGGGCTAGGAGGGGCGCCAAGGCTGACTTTCCAGGCGCAGGCGCGATTCTCTGCAACACAGGTCTCTCTCTTCGCAGAGACCCCAAGTGCTTCAGATCACTCTCTTCTAGGGAGGCGCTTACCACACTGACTTGTCCCGGAGGAGAGTGGAGTGTGGGGCGTCTTTTTCCACAGAATGTTTGGGAATTTCCCACTCAATTTTTAAAAGTTTCTTACAAATTAGAAATTTTGGTCTTTTATCAGTGATATAGGTTATGAATATTTTCCTTCAATTCATTTTTTTTTTGAGTTTGCTTATGGTGGCTTCCCCACGCCCCCGCACCCCATCCAAACGTTTTTTTACTTTTATGTAGTAAAATTTACTATTTTTTTTCATTGCATCTGGACTTTAGTCATGTTTTAAAAGCTTTCCCCAACATTCAAGTAATCGTCACCTATCCTTTTTTTCTATTTGTAATGCTTTACTTTTTATATCTAGAGCTCTGATACATTTGGAGTTTAGTCTTGCGTAGGGCATGAGAAATGAATCTAATTTTATTTTTTTTTCCCAAATGGGTATCCAGTTGTCTCGACATCTGATTATGTGAATCCATTTAAATTGCTCTCTGTAGATCTTCCATTTTGTTTCATTAGTTGAATTTATTAAAAAGATTACCACTGCCTCAATAACTTGAGATACTGCCTTTATCATATACTACTTTCTATGTAGTATTTCTGAAACTTCCAGCCACTTGTTTATTCATCTGTTGCAAAGAGACTTCAGGATACATTTTAATGTCAGGGCTAGTCCCCCTACAGAGCTCTTCCTTCTCAGTGTTTTCCTAGCTATTCTTGTGTACTTTTCTTTCCTTATTGACTTCTGATTTATGAGCAGCATCAAAAAACAAAACAAAACAAAACAAAAAGACTTGGGATATTTATTGGCATTGCATTAAATTTATAAATTAAATTACTGACAGCTGATATCTGAGATGGTGTTGAGATGTTCTAAGCAAGAACAAAGGTGGCCATTTCATTTGTTCAAGTCTACTTGCTCAATTTTTAGAAATTTGGCAATTTACTGCTCTGGGTGAAGAGATAAGCTTATGCTCCATTGTATTAATTTATCAGCCTGCATTTCTTGAATGTGTGCTATGTGGTAGATATCTTTTTATTTTCATTATTGTTTTAGTGTTTTATGTGTCTCCATTTAAATTGCTATCTGTAGATCTTCTATTTTGTTTCATTAGTTGAAAAATTTTCACCTTAGTACAAATGAGCTAAATAAATATGAAACTTTTGTTCTACTACTTTTGGAGTAAAGTGAACATTTGTAACCAATCAGGGGTTAATATTATTGTGTTTTGGTGTTCATTATGAGGTATTAATTGATATCTAACTGTCTTTATAATGAAGACCAACTTTTCCAGCAATATTTATTAAATTCTGATTGATGTCTTCACTTTTTTATTCTTCTTAATACTTTATATGTTAAACTTTGTGACAGATTAAGGCTTATTTCTGGAATTTCTTTTGTACTTCTTGTCCAATTATCTATTCCTAATTTAGAACTATTAGTTTTATAATTGTTACTTGAAGATGCATTTTTAAAATACGACTTTATTTTTTAGAGCAGTTTTAAATTGCTAGCAAAATTGAGTGGAAAATGCAGAGAGTTCCCATATACCACCTTTATGTTTTAGAGCAGTTTTCAGTTTATAGCAAAATTGGCCCCCTTTCAAGGGTTAAAAACCATGAAAAATGGATGTAAGTCTGTATTCTTTCTATGATGTCTATCAATGTCTACCCATACCCAATCTTCTTGGTAAATAGGCAGCTTTTTTGTGTTTTGGTTATTTCTGTAGATTGCCCTTTCGTTATGCAGTAACAGAAACATCTTTCTTTCCAGTAACAAGTTGTAGCTCTATTAATTAATGTCAGTGGATGAGCACCATCATTTACTGTCACGTGTGTTAGTTTTATTTTCCTGTGATTTGGTGAGTAACTCTGACTTTGCAAAGCATAATGTTTAACTTCACACAATCATTTAGCCAAAGGGATACTGTTTTTTAAAATAAGGCAGTGAGGGAAATCTGTTTTCTTCCAAAGTATTCTTCCAAAACATCAGAATACAATATAAAGATCAAAGCCTTTCAAATCTCAAATCAAATATGAAAACTAACATCTTAAGTGTTTCTGTCTCCCTAAAAAATTGCTAAATTGGAAGACTTCAGGACAAAAGTAATACTTTTCAGAAGAATGAATAAAGTGGATGAAATAGAAGAGGATGAAATAGATGACTTTTCAAAAGATCCTTCGAAAGCCTCTGTGTTGGTTGCATTTTATAATATCCAAGACACCATGAGAGAGAATAGGCTTTTGGAATCAATCAGTGGCCTGTCAGAAGCCAACGTGGACTTCAGGGTGGAAGCAATATCCAGTACTAAAGTTGCTGTCATCACTTTTCTCAGAAATATTGGTAAGACAAACAGCTTTTAACTGTTTATCTGCAAGTTGTGATTGTATCCTCTTTGAGAGTCTAAGCATCCCATTATGGGTCTTCTTTAAGAGTTGTGTTCTGTGTTATTTCTAACTTCCAGTAAGAAAATTGCAAGGAAATATGTATTATTACTTCTGGTACTACTAATAGCTAACATTTATCAAGTTCTTGCTCTATGCAAGGCACTATGCCAAGTTCTTACTTACTTTAACTCATAACATACAGCACTATGAGATAGGTGCTATTATTGTCTGCATTTTATGGGTGAAGAAATCTGGGCTTAGAGAGAATTAAATGACTTGATCATAGTCACACAGCCAATAAGTATTTGAGTCAGAATTTGCAGTTAAACATTCTGACTTCCGAGTATATTTTTTTAATCATTGTGCATGTGTCTTCAAATTCCTGGTGAGTTTTAGGACTTTATTTAGTTTTAAGACTTTATTTTTATGATAATTACATGTGCAAATAGAGACCAAGATATGGTGAAGTTAGTAGAGGGCTAGAGAGGAATTAGATTTAGGAAACAATATTGTATTACAATCATGATTACTATTATCAGCTTACAACAGGGCTGCACATAGTCAATTTCATTTGAAGAGGTAACTGTTGATCCATGTTCCCAAAATAATCTCAGATGGAGGTCACTGATAATGGCAATGTAGGATAGGTGGAAGTCATTAACACTACTGTTGACATTTGGAGAGACTTTTTAAAAAATAGCTTGTGGTTATACTCTGGTAAATGGTTAATGTTTAAGCACATTCAATGTTTCTGGAGATGACATGTACAAGTTAGGTTGGCTAAGAGCCTCCGTCTGCACTCCAGCCATTAGTGAACTGAAAAAAAAAAAAACAGTTTGGGAGGCAGAATGTTATAGAGAGTGCAATACAGAGTGCATTTTATAAACTCTTTATTTAACCACAGTGCACCATAAAAAAATATTTTTTATCCCAACCCATACTTTGTATGAAAACAAAAACATATGTTACAATTTGAAAACAAAGAAGTTTTGTTGCAACCTATGCATTTTTTGCTAAGGAACTGATGCACTGTTTTCTATTCTATTTATATATGGTGTGCTTGTGTGTGTGTGTGTGTGTGTGTGTGTGTGTGCGCGCGCGTGTGCGCGCACATACATATATATTTATAACAAATTTTTGTTAAGACTTTTAAAATTCATATCACTGGCATAGTGATTTGAGGTTGGCTTTCAGCAATGACTTTGACACAAAGGGTTAGGGGGTAGGGATTGCAACTTTATTCCCCACTATCTGCCAGCCTGCCTCTTCAAGCATATAATCTGTATTAGCTTTCTATTGTTACATACCAAATCACCCCAAAACTTAATAGCTTCACATAACAAACATTTATTATCTCACACTTTCTGTGGGCCAGGAATTTGGGAGCAGCTTAACTGGGTGATTCTGGCTCAGGGTCTCTCCTGAGGTTGCTATCAACATGTTAGCTGGAGCTACGGTCATGTGAAGGCTTGATGGGGGAAGAGTCTGCTTCTAAGCTCACTCACATGGCTGCTGCCAGAGATGTCATTTGCTTGCCACGAGGGCTTCTCTGTAGGGCTGTTCATGACATGGCAGCTGGCTTTCCCCAGAGTGAGTTATCTGAGGAAGAGAGGGAATGGGGTGGGGGTGAGGGCTGCAGTGCTTTTGTAACCCTAGCTTCAGAAGTTATATAACCTCACTTCTGCCATATACTATTGGTTACACAAACCAATCTTGATACAATATGGAAGAAGACTATAGAAAGTCGTGATTACCAAGAGGTAGGGATCACTGGGCATCATTTTACTTACATGGTCCAAGAAAATATAGCTTCAAGACAAACTCCCTTCATCACCCCCTACTTCTAGCCAGATTGTCACACCTAAGACTTCTATATAGAAATTCGAGAGCACCACCAGCCTTTAGAGTCCCAAAAGTAAATATTTAAATTCTTATAGAATTTACTAGCTGGATAGCAATGACAAAGTTACTTTCTGATCCTCTGTTTCTTCATTTAAAAAGTGGAGTTAAAAATCTATCTCACAGGGTCATTGTGAAAATTAAATTAAATGGGATAATATTTGTAAAATATTTGTGAAACATTTGACACATAACAGATATTTAATAAATAAAGCTATTACAATTATCAAATTAGAAAAAATGGAAAACACAGTTATTAATTTGATCAGAATAGATATGAATGGTGTTTTAGATTGCTATATGTCTCAGCTGAGACAGGGATAAGTGCCATTATTAAATGATGTTTAAATAGTTCAGTGTCCTTCATTCTGATATTGTTATCACCTCTGACATAGGAATACTGTAATAAGCTATTTCTACTGGGTAAAATGTATTTGAAAATAGGCTAGCAAATTCAATTAAGAATAAATATTCTTCCTCTTAGGACAGTTCTAATTATTTTTTGAAAAATAGCATTATACTAAGCCCAAATATATTTTAGTGCAGTTCTACCTATCAATTCTTATTCTTCCTTTTAGAATTGTCGAAATAATTCCTTTATAACAGGGGTCCCTACCCCCCCCACCCCGTGTCCGCGGACTGGTATTTGTTCGTGCCTTGTTAGGAACCTGGCCACTCAGCAGGAAGTGAGCTGCGAGCAAGCAAGCAAATCTTCATCTGTATTTGCAGCCGCTCCCCAGAGCGAGAATCTCCTCATCAGCTCCACCTCAGATCATGGGGCATTAGATTCTCATAGGAGCACTGGTCCCTGGTGCCGAAAAGGTTGGGGACTGCTGCTTCATAGGATAGCCCTTCAACTGTTTTAAGAACAACTATCATACCCTGCTCCCTGCATCCACCTCACCCAGTATCTGTTTCTGCAAGATTAATATACTTATTTCCTTTTATATATCCTCGTGTAATGTGGTGTAGAGTCCTTTTACAGCATTAGTTTCCTTCTTTTAAACATAGTAAGTGTTCATAATCCTTTTGCAAAGTTTGGCACCTTGAACTAAGCACAATACTCTAGCGGTTGCCTGTTTTCACCAATGAAAAGTAGAATACGGTTTTCACCATGCACATTCTTGTTGCTACGTTTCTCTTATAGCCCCAAATCTTATCATTATATTTTTTTAATGAATGGACTTTATTTTTAGAGCACTTTTATGTTTACAGAAAAATTGAACAGAAAGTAAAGAGAATTCCCCCTGACACCAGTTTTCTCTAATATTAACATCTTGCCTTATTATAATATATTTGTTACAACTGATGACAAATATTGATACATTATTCTTAACTAAAGTCCATTACATTAGAGTTCACTTTTTGCATCATATGATTCTACATGTTAAGCCAAATGTGTAATGTTCTGTGTCTATAATTACAGTTTCATGCAGAATAATTTCAGTGCCCTAAAAATACTCTGTGTTCCACCTAGTCATTGCTCCCTCCCTCCTCCAGACCCCTGGCAGCCACTGATATTTGTACTGTCTCCATAGTTTTGCCTTTTTTCAGAATGTCATATAGTTGGAATTATGCAAAATGTAGCTTTTCAGACTGGCTCCTTCACTAAGCAATAGGCATTCAAGTTTCCTCCCTGCCTTTTCGTAGCTTCATAGCTCATTTCTTTTTATCTCTGAATAGTATTCTATTTTTTGGAAGTACTACAATTATTTATCCATTTGCTTATTGAAGGACATCTTGCTTGCTGCCAAATTTTGGTTATTATGAATAAAACTATATTGCTGCTATAAACATTCACGTGCAGGTTTTCTATAAATGTTAAGTTTTCAGCTCATTTGGGTAAATATCAAGGAAAGCAAATGCTGGCTCATATAGTAAGAGTATATTTAGTTTTGTCTCTCAAGGTGGCTGTACCATTTCGCATTCCCATGAGCAATGAGAGTTCTTGTTGCTCCACATCCTTGCCAAATTTAGTGACCATTTTTCCCCCTCAAATACAGCTACATCGCTTTTGCTTTATACTTAGTTTACTGTCAACCAAAATCCCTTAGATGTTTTCACATGATTTCACCACTAAATCACATTCTCTTTCTCCCAAACTTATGCAGTTATTCTTTGGACTTTCGTAAGTGCTCTTCCTTTCCTTTGGTGTCTCTCCCAGATGCCTTGGGGTCTCTTATTTATTAGGTGCATTTATGATGCAACTGCTGTATGTCTTACTGTGAAGGACTCACAACCTTCTCTAGAGGATTATCTTTGGAAGACTGAATGTCTGGAAACTGGAGGTGCCTGGGAATTTACATTCATCTTTAAACTAGGATGGCCCATAGACAAAAACTGACTGGTATGGAGTTACAAGATCCCAGCTCCCTCATCTCAAGGTTAGGACAACACTGTGATGCAATTATATACTCCAGAGTTCCTTGCAGGATCAGGCAGAAGCTAGACTTAAGCTGAATCACATTCTTTACCTTCATCTCTGACTTTATACATGTTTCTCCTGAGAGCGCAACTTTAATAAATCACTAGCACCTGAATCCCTCTCCCAGGCTCTGCTTCTAGAGAATCTGACCTAATTTTATGATTTCTTTTGATTACTGCTTATGGTTGGTTTTGAATAATTTTGACTATGTAACTATTCCTTTAAAAATGGTGTTGGCAAAAAAATAAATAAATAAAATGGTGCTGGCTTTACTTCTAATAGTTTATTTTGAATTGCTCATGCATTATTGTTTGTATTTATTGAATCTCTAAGGGCCAGATTTCTTCAGAAAAAAAAAATCACCTCTCCAATATTATAATGAAAGTCAATGGAAAAATCAGATTAAATTTACAAAACTTCACTGCAAAGTAAACATGAATGGAATAGACCTGTACATTAGGCGATCACAGAGGGCACATCTTTCATTGAGCTGCTTGACAGTGGTACCGTTTTAGGTAGACACACTGTATTTCAGTCTCATTAATATCAGGATTTTTTTCTGTGCCAAAGATTTATCTGAATGACATCTACATTTTATATTTTGTTTTTTTTGTTTTTTAGTGATGGACACCTACTTGACCAAAAAGTTTTGTCTTCAATGTATCTTTGGACATAGTCTTGTATAGAAGGGAGAAGCCCCTGAGAAAGTCGATAGCACCATTCCTGGTGGTGTTGAATTGTCTCATATGGAAGAATCTTGCAGAGAAAGCATTAGCTGATTGGAATGCTAAATTACAAAAGGGGAAGGGGTCACTTTGAGATAACATGGCCCCAAGTCAGCTGTAAGAGGCTGGAAGGTAACAGTCAAGTCTGCGGCTACCTGACTCACTCAAGGAAAAACAAAGGTCAATGTCACCAAGACCCAGAAAGAAGATGTTTCTTAAAAATTCTCTCATATTGTGTCTAAATATCAAGTCACCAAGTTGAATGTGAAGCTAGCAGTATGGGAGGACATAAAAAACATCTTAGAGGATGATAGGATTTTGAGTCAATATGTTCAAGAAGCTGGTCTTAATAATAGGTCATTTATAGGATGTGAAAAAATAATAACACTGTTAAAGACACCAACCTAAACATTGAAAAGGAAAAAAAAATTGAGAATTCCAAGAGAATGTATCTGGTTCTTTTGGAAGGTTTTCTAGTCTTCACATTAGTGCTTTGAAAGAGTCTATACCCCAGGAATTTTCAGAGAAGGAGGTCATCGAAAATGCTTTCGCCACACATACTGGACTGCATGCAGGAGAGTACAAAGTGAAGAATGAAATTCCTGAGCAAGTGAAAATATTGATCAAGAAGCCCATTCCTAAATCCTCTGGAGTTTTCTGTTTGGTACAGGAAGTTGAGTGAAAAATTCTTTAAGACTAGTTTAACCAAAGAAAATTCATATCCTTTTTGGTTAGATAGGACATGGAAAATACATTTTACTTCATGGGTTATCATTGATCAAATGACAGTTGTTGCCTTGAGCTCTGTGTTGAGAAAGATTCTGAGACTGTATCTGAGTTGATTGAAAGAGTGCTGATAACAGTGAATGTCTGTCACAGGTGTGAGGGGTGATGTGCCATGGTTTTACCATTTTTAAGTGTGTGAATACCATCAGGGAGATGGGTTCCTCTTCCTTGAAGATCAGATTTAAGTATCGTGTCCTTCATTAGCTAGTAGTTTGACTTTAAGCAAATGGCTTCATGTCTTTACACACCGATTTCTTTTTTAGGAGAAATAAATTTCTGTGCTGGATGATCTGAGATGATGCCTTAAATTCTAAAATTCCATGACTGATTACTAGTCAAACAGCAAATGCATTATTGTTGAGAACTAAGGGGTATGTCTTAGTGTGGGTTCCCCGAGAAGAGGACCTGAGACAGATTCAAGTGCAAGTGATCTAAATAGGGAGGTAAAGGACACTGGTAGGGGTGTGTTACCAAACCAGTTACCACTTAATCCCACTGGGGAAACTCAGAGTGCATCTGGGAGGCAAGGTTGCTGGGGTGGTTTACACCAGCTCCTGTCACTCATTGGATGAGGACTTAGAGTGGGGGGAGGGCGGCTTAATTTACCTGCACTTCCTCTCTGCTACGCTGCCAAGCAAAGCAGCCTTTGTCACTACATACAGAAAGTCTTCAGGCAAGAAATACAGTTGGAAATGTTACCAGGTTGCCCTTAAATAATAAAAGCCAGGGGATATGGATAGGGTCTGCTAAGCTAGGGTTCTTGGAGGGATAAGTAAAAGAGCTCATTGGCATTTGGGGTATTAAATATAATTGGTACTTAAACGTTGTGAAAATAAATTATTTGCTTTTGAATTTTAGAGTTGGTTATAAGTTGAGTTAAAGAGATCTGTGAAATCTAATAGTTATTTTCTGTTTGGACACCTATGAAGAAAGTCTTCAGATAGCATTGCCTGGTAATATTTTTTACTGTTTTCTTCACAGTCAAGAGACCAAGTCAGCTGGAAAGATGGTCTTTCAAACAGAAATGTTCTAGCCTCAGCTCAAACCAAAGAAGGCCTGAACCTCATGTTGATAAGTGGAGATGTTTCATATTTCTGTGTAAGTGGTGCTATTTAGTAAAACCACAGAGGAACAATGGGATCTAATTAACCGGTTCTGTGATTTCACGTCAGTGATTCAAATCATATAAATTTGAGACGTTAAACCTACCTGAGGTACATGGAGGGCTATACTTACCATCTGCTACATTCTTCCACGTGTACTCAGATGGAGAGATCCAAGTTTAACCACAAACAAGGTTGTACAAATCCACCTCTTTTATTTCTCTATAATTTACCTTGACCTACTCTCAACCCAGTTTTGCTTTCCTGCCCCGTTCCATCAGCATTATGGAAGACGTATATACATCACATTATAATATCACCCTTCGCAAATACACCCTTTTGCTCCTGCCTGAGCACTTTCTGGGACACAGGCAGAATGAGGAGGAAGAAAAGTTACCAGTGCAGGTGCTAAATGCTTAGCTGGGCTCTGGCCTGTCCCTTTCCTTCTATTGCTTCCTTTTCCTTGGAATCACCAGAGGTCTGGAGATGCAGGCCCTTTATTCTATCTATAATTGACATCCATGAAACTCAGTCCTGGCTGCACATCAGAATCATCTGGGAAACTTTAAAAAATATCGATGCCCAGGCCTCACCACTAGAGATCCTGATTTTATTTGGTTGGGTATGTGGTCTAGGTGTCAGTAGTTTCTGAAAGCCTTCCAGGTGATTCTGATATAGAGATGGGATTGAGAATTACTGAATTGGAGTCTTCTTTAGAATTCTATAGCCCCCACCATTTTACACATGCTATTTATCTTCAGATGGCACACAATTAAGACTAATGGAAAGAGAATGCTTCTGAGAAATTTAGAGACTCTTATGGATTATGAGCCACTGGAAATGTTCTTTGCTTTTGTTGCTACTAGTGAGATGGCAGAAAGAAGGCAGTCAGTGAGTTTCTCCATGTTCTCTAGAATAAATAGAGTCCTTAGACTCCTTTGTCACATGGGTTCAGGACCGTGTCCTCAGATCTGCAGGTTGAGAAGTTGAATCTTCTCATTTTATCCAGACTTGATCTAACACTAATCAAACTCAAGAGACTCATTTATAAAAATGGAATTAGAATTATTTAATTTGCATTGAGAAATGTAATTGCCACGGCTACCAGTAATAATGAGCTCTGTAGCTGACTGTTATGAAGTTGATGGTGAATATAATTGGACCAGAAAAGAACTGGATGACCTAAAAGTACAGTAAGTTTCTTTTTCACTCTAGGAGTAAACATAATGTAGTGGTTACACAGGTCAACTCTAAAGCCAGTTCTGGTAGGGTTCAAAGGCCACTGTGCCATTGACTAGCCACTGAATTTGGTCAACAACCCCCTTATGCCTCAATGTCCTTATTTATAAATATGGATGATGATGATGATATTAAAGTTGTCATGAGGTTGTAATAATAAAATTCATATATAAAGCACTTAGCACATCATTATCCACTTATGATGGACCACTTGAAATTTTACTACAAATTTTACTACTACTTTAAATTAGTACTACAATCTAATTGACATAGATAATACTTATCCTTATCTTATAGACAAGGAAACCGAGGTCTTTACATAGTCTGATGTTGTTTATTAAATTCTCGCCAACTTATGTCAGGGTACCTATTCCCACCTTTGGATGATGCTATATAAACTTTTGAATCCTCCTAAACTCTGTCTTCTCTAAATTTCTTTTCCTATCCATTAGTTCCCAAGTCTCCTTTTACAACATCTCATGTACCTGCCATTTCAACTTTTGTTTCAGCACCCCCAAGTCGCCTCTTAGCCTCTCCTCCTTATCTTTAGTCTTTCACTCTCCAGTCTGTCCTCTATATTACTGTTTAATTCATATTCCAAAAACGTTGTTTTATCAGGTGTTCCCTACTGCCTATGGGATAAAGTTTATAAAAATGTGGATTTTCGCAGTCCTCTGTCATCTGGCTCCAAATCTCTTTCCAGTCCTGTCTCTCACTATTGAAACTCCCCTTTAGCTAAATCGGAGTACTCTGTGACCTTTCCCAATTCTATTGTCTTAGATGTTCAGCCACCTAGAACGCCTTACCGCCGCCTTTATATCTATCCCAGTTATATCCCTTATCCTCTTTGTAAAGATTTTACTAACCAGTCCATCTAAATGATGCCTACTTTTAAAAAAAATTTGATAGCAATTAATTTTATATTTAACACAGTTTCTTTTGATTATCTTGAACTGAATTAAACATTAAGATTATTTTACTTTTATGTGTTAATATATTGCTTCCCCGAACAGTGTAGGAATTAGTAAGTAGAGTGAGGCCACAAATGAGAATGAGGTGAATGTGGGCTGGATCTAGTTTCTTTGGAAGGCCCACTCACTCTTGCCCTGGCTGGGAGCTTCTAGGGCCCAGAGATATGTTTGTGTTAACTAACCTCTTGTAAGACTGAAGTGGACCTGTGAGTGCCGACTACTGACAGAGTGAGAAACGGAACTGTAATGTGGCCCAGACATAGACACCTTTTAATTTACGATGAGGAAGAGATCGCCAAGGAACCAGAATGCTCAAAATCCACTGTACCAGAGCATCTCCCCTCCAAATTTGAATCCCACATTGGAATAAATCAAATTAGATGAATTGGATGTCTTATATCTATGGACATCTGGCAATGACCCCATCTCACCAAAGAGATGGCCTCAGCACAGACTTTGGATAACTCCATATCCCTGGACAGGCCTGAATGGACACTGAGTATCTTCGCTCCAGCGACCTTGCTTTGTATAGGCCTTCGGAGATGACCAGACCCCTCACCTTTACCCCAACCCCCACCCCCGCTTCCATTCTTTCTTTATGTATGTTAATAAAATCAGAACAATTACTTTCAGTTCCTGTCAGCCTAAAAGCAATTCTCTTTCTTTCCCTCAGTCTCTCTCAACCTTTCTGTGTTTTTGTCTCAGTCTGTCTCACTGTCTTCCTCTTTCTGCCTCTGCCTTTCACTATGTTCCCTTTTCTCTGTCTCTCTGGGTCTCTGGTCTGTTTCACTCATTTTCATAGGTCTGCTCACTCATTACATGTTAACATGACAGTAGCGGCTAATGCATTTCCTTAATTTCCAATTTTGGGGACTCACCTCACTATGGTGTCTAAGTACTATCAATAAATTGTAAGCTCCTTGAGGGAAGGGCTGACAGGTCATTATGAGAAGCAAAATATATCTATCTTGTGCTTTACTCCACAATACTTAGCAAGTCATAGATGCCCAATAATTATGTATCGATTGAACCTCTAACAAATCGTTGCTGTTTTCCTTAAGGCCGATGTCATTGTCAACACTGTTCCCACGGATCTTCAACTTGGAGGAGGATCACTATCTCAGACTCTCTTGCAGAAAGCTGGGCCCATGCTCCAGAAAGAGTTAGATGCCACCAGAGAGGAAACAGAGGAGGAAGTGGGTAGCATATTCATGACAAGCGGCTGCAATCTGGACTGTAAAGCTGTGCTCCATGTTGTGGCTCCAGACTGGAATAATGGAGCTGGGTCTTCTTGGCAGGTAAAAGAAGTCCTTAGTTCTCCACTTCTTTTGTAGCTTCGGTAATCTTCTGGCATGGTATAGATCTGTGGTTCTCAAAGTGAATTTATCCTGTAGAAGGCATTTAGCTTATTACAATTACTTCTGGTAGCTAGGAGGTGGAGGCCAGGGATGTTGCTAAGTGTTCTTCAAGGCATATACAAGTCCCAGCAACAAAGTTGAAAAACGCTAGCATTGATTGAACCCTGCCCATTTATTGAAATCTTTATTACTTTGCATTAAGAGTCCCTCACAACCAGTTATTTCAGCATAATTGACTCTTAAATGTAGTAACAATCATTGGGGTTCTCCAGGAGTGATGTCTGAAGATTAGGGGAATAATCCTTCAGTATAACGAAGAGGTGTGGCCAGAGCCATGGTGAAGAATGAACAGGGTCAGTGCCCTTTTAATTCTCACCTCTACTCCCAACTTTATTTATTTATTTATTTTTTAGTAGAATATAAAAGTGATATATGTATATCACATAAAATACAGAAACTACAAAAGTAGAAATAAAAATTATAATCCAGCTACCTAGAGATAACTTTGGTTAACATTTTACTGTATTTCCTTCAAGTCAATTTTATGCATATTTATTTCTTAGTTGAGATTTCCTTCCAGACATTTTTCAACCTCACTTTTTTCTTCTTTTTTTACTTAATATAACATTTTCCCATGTTGTTTAAAACTTTTCATGAACATTGCTCTCAATGGAGATACCATTGTTTATGTAAGCATTCCCCTGCTGTTGAACACTCCCCTTCTGCATGAATTTGAATCCCTTTGGAAAGTCCTCTCTCCGCTTCTTGGTTTCCCTTTCTGACTCCCCAGGCCCTGACAAAGCCAACGATAACAGAGAAGGCCTAGTCAGCATTGCTGGAGCCATGGTTCTTTCTGTTTTCTACCAGCTTGAGCCCTAATTTATGTAAATGTATTTTGTACATTTCAGATCATGGCGAGTATAATCAAAAAATGTTTGACAACTGCAGAACAACTATCTTTCTCATCAATCACATTTCCCATGATTGGAACAGGAAATTTGGGATTCCCCAAAGCTATTTTTGCTGAACTAATCCTTTCAGAAGTGTTCAAATTTAGTAACAGTACATGGATGAAAATCTTACAAGAAGTTCACTTTCTGGTATATTCATCTGATGATGAAGGCTGTCAGGTATGATTACTTATCTCTTCTGGTCATTCTGGCAAGTGAACCTAAGTACAATCAGATGTTTTTATAGATCTAAAAATAATAGCATTTTGTACTTCCTTTCCCATAAGCGTTGCTTGCTGATGGAGGGTGTCATATGGCTTAACTATGAGGCAACACTGATAACACATATAAGCCTCATTAGACAGTTTATCAAAAGGCAATATAATCTGTAATAACTAAATTCTTAGAAAGAAATAGAAAGTTATGGGCATAAAAGTCCAGACATTTTAACAATGACTAAATGAAAGCTAAGTCATGGCTTTATCTATAGAGAAAAAGCCAGATAAAAGAAACCTCAAGAATTTACTTATTTGGATGGAATATAGCCAGTCTTTACAAGTCTATGAGGGTTCAGAGCTAGAAATACCACCAGTACTGTATTTAGTAGTGGAGAAGCAGTCAAAGTACACTTACCACTAGGACTGCCCTTGTCGGGTGCCATTCCTCGAGAAAGTGTCCCTTAGCTGGTTGGCCCATTCTGAGTATCAAAATGTATTTTTCACCCTTGAAAAAGTTCTATTGATTTTGTATAAATTATGCATACTCATAACAAAAATACAAACAGTAGAAAAGAGTACAAAGAAGAAAGGTACAGCTAGATTTGAATCTTCTTGGTTTTGCCATTTAAAGGTTGAGTGAAGTAACCTCTTCGAATGTCAGCTTTATGATGTGTAAAATGAGCATGGCGATACTACCTCTCAGAATTGTGAGAATTAAGAGAGGATGTATTTGAAGTTTCTAGCACATACCAAACTTCAAAAGTGGTTGCAGAAGTAGTTAATATTACCTGGCTTCAAGGGCAATTGCCACAACTTCCCAACATTAGCATTTAAAAAGATACCAAAAAAAAAACGATTTTGTTTACTGAGTTCCTAGTTATTCTCAGGAATATGGGAACAGAAGTGTAGTCTCAGAGTGATATAATGTAAATCAGCACTGGTGTTTATTGAGAAAATTTCTAGGTTGAATCACAGACTTTTGACTAAAAAGTCTCTGAAGTAAGCAAAAATCTACTGAGAACTATTGTTCTTACTTGATGTCTGATGCTCAGTGTTATTTCTACAGACCATTGTTATGGTCAGTAACTATGTTTCTTTCTATTCCCAGGCATTTTTAGATCAATTCACTAGACGGTTGAACAGAAATCCCAGGAAAGACAGGCTTCTCAGGGTTGGAGATACCCAAGGTCTGGTAAAGTGGTTCGGCTAAAGAAATACATCCCTTTGCTTAGTAGCCCTTCAGTGTTCATCGAAGTTCAGTAGAAAGAGGCAAATTCCCAAAAAGAACAAATCAGTGATGGAGGAAGTGTTAGAGCATGTTTGATTGTCTGGGCACACAAAGAATAAATTATATTGTTGAGAACCAAATTATTGGTAATGAGGCCAGAATTTCTAAGATATGATCATAAAAGATAACTGAAATGTGCATGGCGCACTAAACTTTACTGATTGCTTTTGTATGTATTATATTATTTAAACCTAACCATGGGCAGGTGATTCTGTTGCCACTGTATAATTGCGGAAAGGGAGATCTAAAGAATTTAAAGGATGTGTAGAAATGGCACATCTATGTTGTAAAGCTTCAGAGTGTAGAGTGGACAATAATATGCCAACATGTTAAAGGGATTTTCCTCAGAGTGGCCTTGATATTGCCGTTCCAGTGGGATGTGAAGCTGCAGAAAGAGCTCATGTTTGGTTGCGAGCTGTTGTTTAGCATTGGACAACTGACCTAGACAATCCGAGACTATTTTCCTTTTTGTAAAATTGTAATAAAAGGATCTCCCAAAAGATGAGAATTTCCCTTTCAGTTATGAGTAAGCAGTGGAGACCTAATGTATAGAACAGGGACTGTAGTTAATAATCATTTATTGTACACTGGAAATTTGCAAGAAAGAAGGTAACTATGTGAGGCGATGGGTGTGTTAATTAGCTTGATTATAGCAATCATTTCACAATATATACGTATATGAAAACTTGACATCACACATGTTAAATATGTACGGCTTTTATTTGTCAATCATACTTTAATAAGGCTGAAAAAAAAATCTCCCAGAGATGTCAGCATAAAATGAGAGTGCATTTTGCACTGTCCCCTTCTTTTTCATGACACCACAGCAGTTTTTGCAGACAGATAGTCCGATCTGATATTTCTGCCTCATCCTGTTTAACTGAGATACTCCTACTGCCACAAAACATTGTTTTCCAATTTTCTTTAAAAAACAAAACAAGATACCCAGCAGTTTAACAGGCTAGGAGACATGGTAATACTTGGAATTGAGTAGGAAGAAAGAGTAGGACTGGGAAGAGAATGGGCTCCTGTCATGTCTGTTCTTCTTTCAGGAGCTAGCTAGTCTTTCATTCACCTTCTTTCTTTTCAGGTGTCTTCAAGACTCCCACTAACCATAAGTTCACAACGTACGAAATGGGAATTGGTGCAATTACTTTCCAGGTTGCTATTGGAGATATCACCAACGAAAGCGCAGATGTTATTGTAAATTCAACAACAAGGACGTTTAATCTAAAATCAGGTACTTTATTTAAGCAATATACTTGATTGTAACTATTGACATGACTAATGTCTGGGAGGGAAATTGTGGCTAACGTTGCCCTGAGTAGATGGAGAGGTTTGTAGAAAATAATGCAGGCCCTGGGATCAGAAAGTCCTGGGTTGAATCCCAGCTATGCCATTTATCATGGTGTGGCCTTTGACAGATCACTTAACCTCTCTGAACTTCAGTTTCTCTGCTTGCCAAACACCTATTTACCAAAGGAGAGTTAGATGGGGATAAAAGTGATGTAGAGTTGGGGTGTATCTGATGCACTGTATTTAGTCAATGTTGGCTCTGAGCCCCTTTTTAGCTCTCAATGATCAAAATTCCACACTTATAATTTAATCAGCTTTAAGTTCCTCTATGTTTATTTCCCTTTTTATGTTACCCAGTTAGTACACACATCTTACCTCCTGTAATTTTTCTCTTCTTTATACTGTACTGACCCAAAATAAAATTTAACCTCTTTTTTGTTTATTTTCTCTGAAATTTTGACCACCCCCATTGATATAACACTTAGGAGCACGCCCTCCCCACATATGTCTATTCATTTATAACTTATATACATATTCTCTTAGGCTGATATATTTTATGTATTATAAAACATTACTTTTTAAATTAAAAGGGCAAGATAAAACATAAATAGAAATAGAAATTTAAATATTTTCTAAATTACAAAATTTTATGGAACTTACCATGCAGAAGTGAATCTGTAGAATACCCAACTTATTAGTCGTTCAAAATGCAGACATAAAGAACATTTAATTATTTATTTGAAACATGGTAAATAGAACGTATTGCATTTATCCCTGCCCTCTTTGAAACTCCATTAAAGCAACACTGAAGGAATTAAAGGGTATAAACCCACAGAGAAAAAAAGAGTTGGAGGGAAAACAACAATGATCAAGAGATAGCAACATATTTTCAGAAGATGGGGAGCAGTTAGCCAGTAGAGGTAACAAACATGGAGTGGAGAAAACTTTGTACCTGTAGGAGAGAATGGCAGCCCATAGAAACACAGAAACCGGAGTCAGCAGAAACCAGGGAAGGCAGGGGACAAGTAAAGAGATGAAAACAGAATTGGATGAGATTGTGTATCAGTAGCACTTAGCCCTCTTGATTCTATCCCCCATCCTGTGCACCAGTAACTTTCCTTGCTCTTTCCTGGCCAGAGGTAGGAGGTTTATTCTCTAGAGAAACTGAACCAGAGAGATCCTGGACTTAACATACCATGCACAGGTGAGATGGCATGGGGAGCTAGACTGAAAACAGTGTTTCAGTGAAGTCTCTATACTTAACAGTGAGTGCCCAGCCCCTTCCTGTGGGGATCCCAGAACAGCAGATGGGCTTATGCTCTCCAGACATGAGATTGGAGGATCGTCTGGCAAACTGAAAGAACTTACGGAGAAACTCACTCTTAAATATGACTGGATTAACAAAGATCACCTGATATTTGAGGAAAACCTCACCATTGCAAAGTCAGAGACCAAGATAAACGAACTGAAAAAAATAGGAGTTTTTGAAAAAGAGATAATTTATAACACACACATAATCAAGGAGACATAGGTAGATAGATGATGATAGATGCTAGATAGATAGATAGATGTAGATATAGATAGGTGGAGATAGATCAGCCTTAATGATGATAAAATAATGAACATTTATCCAGTATTTCCTGTGTGCCAGATTCTGTGTGCTAAGCATTTTTCATCCATTATCTCTTTTAATGTTCATAAACCCTGTGAGCGAAGTACATGCCAGCCTCTGTGTAATAGATGAGGATCAGTCTCATATCAGTTAATAAGTGATGGAGTCAATTCTGACCCAGTTTATCAAAATGCAAAGTTCATGTTTTCAACCACTCAGGCCAGCTGTCATTAAACGTGACCAAAGTAGCGAAGCTACAGCCTTGAATGGAAGATTCATTCCACTGAAGCCAGCCAACTATTTGTCTAAGTGTGAAAAAACAAACCAAAGAAAATTAGGTAACAAAATCAAAGAACTTAAGTAAAATGTTCAGTTTTATTATTTTTGAGATCCATGCATCTCATTAGTATCATAAATTTTATTTTTATATTTTTCATTCAATATAATGTAAACTAATAAGCAGAGAATGCAAAAAAAAAAAAAATTCCAATAACAGCAAAAATACCCCTGTACAAAAAGAGATAGTAAAGCTGCAGACAGTGGAGACTTTCAGCACTGGCCATTGCCATCATACTGTGGATCAGATTGTTTATTCATCAGCAATTGGATGAAGGTCGCTAGGAAAAGGCAATTTTTGAGAGAGTGTTGGCATCAGTGGATTATGCACAAAAAGGGTGAACTGAACAAAAGTCTAACGTACAAAAGCTATAACCACTGAATTGAATTTTAATTGATGCTTTTTACCATTAACATGTCTTGTTTAGGGGTATCAAAAGCAATTTTAGAAGGCGCTGGACAAGCTGTGGAAGATGAATGTGCTGTACTAGGTATGATCATATGTTACTTTTGCCTACAGCCTATTGCAAATTAGAGGGCTGAGAACACTGTGAGAGAATCCACGGGTGGAGTAAATGGTGAGCACTTCGGAAATAGGTTGGTTCGCTGGGAGAGCAGACCTAGATGGTATGACGTGGTGGCTGTGGGGGAGAGGTCCTTTATCCCACCATCTCATCTGTTTCTTCTTTCCTGAGTATTAAAAAGAACCCAAGCCTGGGTCCTAATAATCCAGGCTCCACCACATACTGAGGGATCCTGGGCACTTCGTCTAACCTCTCAGAGCTTTGTTTCTCTCACATGTAAGATGGTTCTACTAATGAGGAATATGGTAATGGCTGCCACGCAGGTGGTTGTGACATCACAAAGAAGAGTGAATGTAAAAAAAAAAGATTTGTAAACTGTTAAGTGCTCTACAAATTATTTTTTACTTTTCTCAATCTTATTCTACATACAGCATGTCATGTAGCTGACTTTTAATCCTTTTATGTATAAATGCAGGAGCCTGGGTAGGTCTGAGATGTTTTCTAACATCAACTGATTCTCTAATTCTGACATTGTCTACCTGGCGTTAACACCAGATCCCATATATTAAAGGGCTTCATCCACAAAAATGCCCCTACTTCAAATAACAGTTTTAATTCCCAGGGGCCACCTGTGCTTCTGACTGACAGGCTATAAATTCAGAGGGTCCCACAAACCTCTTCTCGAGTTCAACAATTTATTAGAACAATTCACAGAACTCAGTTAAAACACTTTCCTTACATTTACCAGTATATTATAAAGGATACAACTCAGGAACAGCCAAATGAAAGAAATGTGTTAAATGACAAAACTAAAATAATAAGAGAGCTTAATGAGTTTAACATTTTTTATTCAAGAGAAAGTAACCCATGGACAGGGAAGCACAGTGCCTCACAAGCAGTGGAACACTCTTTCCAAGGGACTGTGGGCAAGAGCTAGTTTTATAGATGGTTAGAAGTAGCAACGTGGAAGCAGAGAGTGATTGACTGGGGTTGCATATCTGACCTTTAGAAAGAACAAAGAACAGGAGATAAGTATGGAGCCCAGAGTTCACTTGGTGTTTGGGAATTGGCTGACTGGACATACTGTGTTTCTGGTCAAGTGGAGCATTTACAGGAAAATGAAAGTTTGGTTTGAAACTTCAGTTTACTGATGTGGCACCCCGGGCAGGAGTGGGCCTAGAAGTTTATTACAACAGATGTATAGGGCAAGGTATGGGGGAAGAGGCATAGAGCTTCCATGCACTTTCCAGGCATACCAGCCTACCAGCACCTAGATGTGTTTTCCAACCAGGACGTTTCTGAACCCTGTTGCTCAGGCAGTTTTATGGAAGTTTCATTATGTAGGCATGATTGATTAAATCATCAGATTCGTGAGAGAGCTTAATCTCTAGCCCTCTCTTCTCCCCAGAGGTCAGGGAGTGGGGCTCAGAGTTCCAACCCTTGAATGATGGCTTGGTCTTTCTGGAGACCAGGCCCCATTCTGAAGCCATAGCCCCATAGCCTCCCCCCACCCCCAGGACTTATTCATTAGTATATAAAAGATACTCATCTCTCAGGGGATCCAAAAGTTTCCAGGAACTCTGAGCCAGGAACCAGGGGTGAAATATTTATTTTTAATTATATCACAGTGGGGAACCCTATAAAAGTAATCAAACTATTTATCCTTCAAAACCAGGACTCAACCTTGCAGGATACAGTAGGCAGTCAGCTATGAGTATGATTTGAAGAAGTCATACTGCCCCACATTTGATGATACATTTCCACAACTGTCGTGGCTAAAACTGCCCCCTTAATAGCTTTTCTCTGATTAAGATATTTCCTCTGGAGCCAATGAATTCCTGAAGAGAGATCAGAGGAAGGTAATACTGGTCACCAACAAGAGGACTTTAGCAAGAATTTATGTGCCAAAAAGCAAAAACAGAGAATGAAGCTGGCTGGGTTGGACAAGCTGGAAAAGCCTAAGGAAGCTGCCTGGGAGGGGAGGATGGGGTGGGTGGGGACCCACTCTCCTCTTCCCCTGGTTTGCTGGAGGCCCACCTTACCCAGGGTACAAAAAGGTCAGTGCCTAAAAACAAGCCTTGGTAATTTCCATGTGCTTAAGAGCTCTCAGGATGAGGGGTGGGGGTGGGGTCAGTTTATATTCTTTCACACCTTTACACCACAGAATATGTTGTTTCACCTCCTTAAAAATTAATCCAGCTGAATGACCATATAAATTGCTCTTCTGGACAGTAGAATGGGAGTTAAGAACTCTGGACATGGACTGCTTAGGTTCAAATCCTGGGCAGTCTTGGGCGGCTGAATTTACATCTCTGTGCCTCTGTTTAATCTATGAAATGGAGAAACCAGTACCTATGTTATAGGCTTGTTTTGAGGATTGAGAGGATTAACACAAGTAGAATGCTTTTAAAAAATGCCCAAAATGTTCAACAATGTAGTTGTTGAGTTACAGAATCCAGATTGTAAAGAAAATGAGCCTGTCACAGTCCCAGGGAGTGAAACCCATTAGACAGAGGTAGGCTGGACTATGTCAGGAATTTTCACAGCTTTTTCTGATGTCAGCTATTTTCATTTCTCATAATCAGCATTGCTTCCCATAAGTAATGTGCTCTGTTTCCTTTTCTTCCTTTTTTTTTTTTTTTTTTTTTTTTTTTTGCAGCTACACAGCCTCACAGAGATTATATAATTACACAAGGTGGATACTTAATGTGTAAGATAATAATTCATGTTCTTGGGGAAAATGATGTCAAAGAAACGGTTTCCTGTGTTTTAGAAGAGTGTGAACAGAGGAAATACACATCTGTTTCCCTTCCCGCCATCGGAACAGGTTTGCAACCTCTCGTCACTCAAAGATTAGGGATACTCCAGCTTCATTTAGACAGTCTCACTCTTAACGAACTCAAGGCTGAGTCCATGTAGCAGTAGTGTTGTGAATCAGAGAGAGTGGGCAACGTTTCAGACTGTGAGGGCCATTTGTGGGGCCTGTGCCTCTTTCATTCATCCTTTCCTTTATATTAGGTCCCCTAAGTATCTTTCCACGTTTGGCCCTTATCTTCATGGTTTTCTCACTCTTCACTTTTTTTTCCCCTTTGGGGATTCATTTTGTCTCATTATATGAATTACCATTTCCATACTGACTCCCGAATCAGTATTTCTAGCCTTCTCCAGAATCTCCTCTGGGAGATTTCTCTGTTACCAGAAACCTAATTATATCACAATCCAAGTTCATCACCATCCCTTGGAAGTAGCCACCTCTTTTGAGTTGTCTTGTTTTCTAGTTTCCTCCTTCGGCGGTGTTGTGGTGCTCCCAGCCATCCTGCTACCATTGCTAACTCCAGACCCCCAGAGTTAGCAAGTCCTAGTAAATCTTCTTCCAGGGGCTTTTTCAGTTTCAGCCTTCCTTTTAGTTTCCAAACCCTTAAGACCTCCCCCATCTGGTTTACTGTAGTGTCTCCCAACTGACTCCTCATTAATATATTTATTAGATTGAAATGCAGTTACCCAGGCCCTGTGCAAGGTACTGGATATAAAATCATAAGTAAGACGCAGTCACTATCCTTAAGCAACGAGCTTAGGTTCATTTTGCTCACAGTTTCTAGGAACACTTTCCTCGTCATCTCTATTATATCATACAATAATTTGCTCTTAATTTAAGGTGATGTTAATAACCTGCTCCCTGGTGCATTCATACTCAATTGCACAGGCTTTTTGAAAAGCCCTAAAAGAGCTTTAGTTCTATGATTTAGTAAAACTTTGAAAGTGAGATATTTTAACCACCATGGGTTAAGGCCACTGCTGCTTCCTACTTTGACTACTCAGACTTTCCCTGGCACTGGGTGTTGGAGTGGCTGCAAGCATTTTTTTGAACATGACTTAGGAACGTTGACTTGGGAATATGATTTTCAACATTTTAAAATTTATACTTTGTGGTGATTTCTAATTCTAAATATTCACTTTAATACATAATTTTATATTTTTAATTTTGTAATCTTTTTCTGAGATGTATAAATTTCAAGCCCTGCAAAACATGGACCCACCCCTGACTGTTTACCCATTTTGCAGATAAGAACCTAAGGTATTAAAGCACAAGGTGATATAGCCAGTGAGCAATGTAAGTACGCTCAAAGCCAACAGCCCAGCCTGTGCATTTCAACTATCACTTTTT
>CM053507.1:108643412-108784106 GCA_028627145.1 Eidolon dupreanum
CATTTTCTAAAGTACTTTCACACCTATTATATTTTAAACTTATAACAATCCCAAGAGATAATAAAGAATGCAGCTCTTATCATTTCCTGGTTACAGGTTGAGGCTATCCAGGTCTTCTGACTCCAAGTGCTGGTAGTTTTCTGTTCTGCAACCTCATAGCGTGAAAGGAAGAGAGGGTCCAAGGAAACACTTTGCTTACTTCCCAGTCTTGCCTGCCTCATTCAGAGAAAAGAAAGTAGCAGGTCCACAAGGACTCTGAGGCCGAGGACTAGAAATGATTAGGCCAAAAGATCTGGAAGGGATGGATGTGGGGGAAAGAAAATAACTTAATTTGCAGAAACTACACATCTATCATGGGAAACTTCTCCAGAAAAACTCTTTGCAAATGGAATTCGAAAAGACCTTCCATCTTGGGGTTAGATGCCTCCCTTTGTCACCTAAACTCTGTACCCTGAATGGCCCTGCTAAACAAGAAGGGAGTGAGTGCCCCTGGTTCCCTCTCTCAGGCCAGGTATTTCTTTCATTGATTGAAAATAAGTAAATGTGGCCTCGTAAGGAAAAATCCTTTGGTTTTTATCTATGGTATTGTGCCTTTTTGTGCCATTTTCTTCTCTAATAGAATCTGTTTATATTTCTACCAGTCATGCCATCTCAACAAGTTGATGTGTGGCCTCAATGCGTTAAAAGTTTCTGGAAGCCATTGGAGAGCAAAGGAAAACTTTGAACATCACCACTCAATACAAAAGCATTCACTTAGCTCTACCATTATTTTCTTTATATAGTGTTCATTTAGTGTAGAAAATGGGATACAGAACAATGTGCTTTAAATACCTTTAGCAGGGGAATCATGTTTCAAAAGAAAAATAATAAAGAACCACACTAAATAAGACTGATGAAAGTGAAAACATCTGCAAATGAGATTTCATGTTTACTTATCCATTTCCCACGGAACTAATTCCATAGAACTTTCTGGGAAAATGATAATTTTAAGCTACAGTGAATCTAAGTTTATCTAAATATTTTAGATTTAGGTAGACCATTAATTAACCACTCATTTCATCTGTGTTTACCAAATTGAGGGTAAGAAAATAAGCAACTGTAAAATATGTAGCTTTATTCCCCTCGGCCACCCTGAAGATCAAGATTAGATGAATGAGAAAAAGGCGCATAGAAAATGCCTTGATGTTCAGAGGTTCCTAGAAATGGATGTCATGTTTTTACCAAATGTTAACTTTCCAGATGATATTCCTGGCAACTGGACTGACATGAATCAGCAGCTGACCTGTGTGATCCAGCTACAACCTGGACAGTCAGAATATAACATGGTAAAGGACAAGTTCTTTCGGACTTGTCATTCTTACAGAATAGAGAAGGTAATATTGCATTTAAATATTACTTCTTTTAAATATTGAAGAACTAACGTGGAAGCCATCTTTTTATATATCACTCTTCCTGTGTACCTTACTATATTTTAATTAGACTCACCCGAGATCTATAGACTTCAAATCTCTTGATTCATTCATTAGCAGTAATGAAGAAGATTCCCAAAAGCCACATGTATATGTTTAGACATTTTCACTAACAATTCACAAACCCACTAAAACTGATTTTAAAAAAGAAATATATTATAAATTAATGAAAAGTCCAAAAGTAGGGTGGTGTTTGGAGCAGTTCGATCCAGTGACTTATTGATGTCATAGATTCAGCTTCTCTGGATTTGCTGTCCACAGTGTCAGCTTGATCTGAAGGCTAGACTCCCTTTGTGATTATAGGATGGTTGTTGGTGGCAATGAAGGGGTCTCAGCATCCCGCATTCACATCCAGCAGAAGAGACACTGTGTCCTGTCCCACAACCACTAGATAAGAGTCCCAGGCTTTGTTTCGAGTGGACCACTCTGCCCAGTCTGTGTTAGAGGTGTTCCATATGCTGATTGGCTTGGATCTGGGTTATTGGATCCCATCATTGTGTGCTGCCATCATGAGATTACCCTGACTTGTTTAACCCAATTAGGGTCCATCTTAGAACTATAGGTGGAGCCATCTTCACCCAAACCAGGAATTGCTGCACAATGAGGATGAAGTGGAATGGGTGTTCAGAGTTCCCACAATGTCCAGTATGCTGCATAAAAGTATTAGCCAGTAAAGTATAGGAGTTTATAAGAAGGTCCTTATCATACTGTAGATATCAGAGCAAGGTATGCCATCCCAATAATTTAAAATCAAGCTGATGCTTCCATAAAACTGTGCATTATAGCACTTATGAAATTATGCTTTGATTACCTTTCACATGCTTGACTCCCCCATTTGACAGTGGACTTTGTAAGAGAAGAGTCACATCCTACTCATCTCTGCATTCCCAGTACCTAGCGTATTGTAGGATGCAATACTGTAGAAGGAATATAATTGAATGAATAAAAATTCCTGAGAAAGAAGGAGAATCAGTAAAGAGAGACCCTGCAGAAAGGACAGAATTTAAAGAAGGAGATTCTTTGAGATGTTAAAAGCTGTTGAGAGTACTAGAACTTTGCTTCCATTATGTTTACCCAATATCGTCAATGTTCTTTGCTTGTATTCTTCTATCATACCCATCTGAAGAACCCAAGCTTTGGATTAATTCCATAACCTACCCTCTCTCCTACTGTTCCTAGATAAAATCATTACTGATTCATGGTCCCCAACCTCGGCTGGACCCTCCAGGTGCCTGGAACCCTTCCTTGCTTCCTCCAGTCAACTCCCTCATGCGATCCCCATTCGAAATCTTCATCACTCTCAGCAAAATAACTTCCCCTCCTGCTTTTATTACTTGGCTTCTCCTTAATATCTGCTGCAGATATCTACTCCATTCTTCTTCAGCCTCTCTTCTGCCATTATTTCTAGAACATTGTTCACTCAGATTTTCTGCTCTCTCCTTAGGCATAGATTATCTGGGCCCCTTTCTTATGCTTTCATACTACATGTGTATTCTCCTAACCCATCCCTTATCGCTCTAAGGGCTAGTGATATATTTTCTCGCCTTTCTCTCCCACTAGACTGAGAGTTTCTTGAGTATAGAGATGCAACACAGTGCTTGATTTATATTAGATATTTAATAGATGATTGTTGAATGTATGTTAAATTCATGTTGTAGAAGAAATGAGGACCAACAGAGAATGATTTTCTGAAAAAAGTTAAAGAAAGACAAAATTTCAAGGAGGGGTTGGTTCATGGTTTGAAATGCTGTTGATGTTTCTGGAAAGAAATAATTATTAGCTTAGACAATTATGAGGTGATTCGAGATGGTAATGGGAGCAATGCAGAAGAAACTATTATTGTGATGGATATGGAGATCAGATGGAGTTCAGGAAATAATTATTAAGTAATTACAATATTTTTAGTAGAAATTTGAATGTTAGCATATCTCTAGGAATTCCAGGGAATATATGATATAGGTAAACAATTTTACATAAATGTTATATAAATAAATAATATTAAGCACTATTACAAAGCCTACATACTTGTAGCTATCCTTTTTCTAAAGACAGAAAGCTACTGTTAAGCAAAATTTTTAACTTCCATGGCTGAAATCTTTTAAAAGAAAAGTGTTTATTGGGCCATTGCTAGCAAGAAAAAAAGACCAGGTCCTGGGGCACGAAGTCCCAACCACCAGCAGCAGTGCCAGGTGAAAAGGCAAAAGGTCTGCCATCCTGAAGTTGGCAAACATCTTTTAGACATCGATTACAGGGGAGGAAGATGGAAGTGTTCTGAAAGAATTTACATTGACTATACATAAAGGAGTTGGGAGAAGGGGAAGCAGGGCTAGTTTTGGGATAGGTGCAGAGTCCTAAGGAAGAAGTGTTTGCTCTTTGGGATTGGTTGAGGGCAACAGTCTGGAAAGCCTCTGCAAACAAGAAGCAGAGGCTCCTGGGGTTTGATGGTGCCTGGCTATTCTCTCTTTTAGATAATTTCAGAAATAGCCACTTGAAAGTTAATTCAAAGATTCAACATGTACTCAGGAATGTGAGCAGTCTTGTTAGCTGTGCCCTGCTCTCCCCTCCTTGCCCACTCCAGCTGTTAACTGGCTAACTGTTCTGTTTCTTTCTTTCACTCTCTAGCCCATTGTAATTTAATTTGGACCATCTCAGAATTTTACTCCTGTCATTACTTACTCTCTGAATTTGTTGTTTATTTACATTTTCTTTTCCTTCTCCTCCTTCTCTATATTGCTTATTTTAAAGTCTACGACAAACACTATACTGAGTGAGCTCTAAGGTAGTTTCCAAAGTGTGTTGCTTTTTGTCATTTGCAGATCGAGAAGATACAGAATAAATTTCTCTGGCAGAGCTACCAGATAAAGAAAAAGCAAATGGACATCAAGAATGGCCGTACAGATAATGAGAGAATCCTCTTCCACGGGACAAATGCAAACTCAGTGCCACACGTTAATCAGCATGGCTTTAACCGCAGTTATGCTGGGAAGAATGGTAATGAAGCATTCAATCTGACTAATCAGAATGAAATGAATGGTATTTCCAGTGTCAACTATCCATACCCAAGCAGCACAGGACCACAGATAGCAGCCATCTCGTCACTATCAGGATAGAGCTCATTATGTTTCACCTGAAAGGAGACGGAGACTGGCAACCTTCTGGGGACAGATTGAGTGAATTTTTTAAATGACAAAAAGTGTCTTTGGTTTATAAGAAGCGCATATATATATATATATATATATATATATATATATATATATACATGGTTCTATTTACTGTGATAATTTTGTGTTCTTAGGCTTTTGTCATTCTCTTCACAGCTGTGGCATATGGAAAAGGAACCTATTTTGCTGTTGATGCCAGTCTTTCTGCTAATGATAAATACTCCAGACCAGACAGCAATGGGAGGAAGTATATTTACGTCGTACGAGTACTTACAGGACTCTACACACTTGGACATGAAGGATTACTTACCCCTCCAGCAAAGCACCTTTACAATCACACAGATCTGTTTGATTCTGTCACAGATGATATACAACATCCAAAGCTATTTGTGGTATTCTTTGATAATCAAGCTTACCCAGAATATCTCATAACTTTCAGACATTAAGAAAATAGGGTTTTTTTAAAAAAAAATCTCTAAGAGGTGATTTAGTCATCTATTTATAAGAACAATTTATAGAATTTTTACCTTTGCCTTTGGCTTGTTTATATAGATAAAAATCTCTTTTAGGTGCTGAAATGCTAAAAAAAATCTTTTTAAAATGCTTTATTGCAATTTGTAGCTTTCTTATAACTTTCTTCTGAGCATATGAATGGGTGAAAGCTGAGAAGTGTAAATGACACAATTATAGCTGCAACTATAGATATCAAATCCATAAGAGAACAAAGAGCACACTTCTTTTTTCTATTGGAAAGGAAATAAGATGAACCAGGAGTCCTCAGTTCCTCTCCATATAGGCCTCACAACAGGTTGCTTTAGCGTCCTCATGACATGGCATCTGGTTTACCTCACAATGAACAATTCAGGAAACAGAAGGCAGAAGCCACAATGTCTTTTATGACCTAGCCTCTGAAGTCATACTCCATCCTTTCCATAACGTCCTACTGATTTCATGAATCAGCTTATTCAATGTGAGAGGGAATTAAATAAGGCAGGGACACCAGTAGGCAAGGATCACTGGGAACCATTTTGGAGGCCATATGAATGAGTGAATGAATGATAAATTGATAAAATGTTAGCAGTGAAAAGGCTGCTGGAGATCTTCTAGTCCCACTGTCTCCTCATCTTTCTCCCCCAACAATCCCTCACCCCTAGGGCAAAAAGCCCTCTCCCCTCTTCTTGACCACTTCCAGCACTCAGTGTCGTGAGGGAACTCGGTCCATTGTGGGATGGCTCTAAGTATGAGAAAACTCTTGTTTCACACCGAGTTGAAATCTGTTCTTTTATGTCTATTAACTGCCAATTACTGTCCTGCCTACATTGACACAGAACATATCTAATTTTTTTTTACAGATAGTAGCTTTTCAGATTTATTCCTTATATTACAGTTAGGTAAATTCCTAAAATATTTAGCAGCTTCTTTAGCCTGAAACATTACATTTTAAAAGTTGCAGACATTTAAGAAGTGTTTGCATTATCATAAATAAAGCATTTGCACAAGAGTGCAGAAATGTATGGAAAAAGAATTCTCTCTTACCCAACCCCATCACCCATAACTGCAAGATGCCCAGGAAACCACTGCCAGTGTTCTCATGTACTGCCTTCTAGTTTCTTCACTTAATTTAATTAAAGTCACACTTTATTTGATTACTAATTATACAGCACTCTACATTTTTCATTTAACATTACCAGTATTTGTCTTGTGTTAATAATTTTTTCTGTAAACAATCTTAATGGCTGAGTTATTCATTATGTTTTCTTTTTTATGCATATATAATAATATAGTTTTAAGTGTCATCTTTACTTATAGTTTAAGAGTCCAAATGTTTTTGCAATATAGCTGTGTCATTTTTCCCATGTCGTTAAATACCTTGTACACCATTTTAATTGTATTTCAATGTATATTTTTACATATATGTCATGCCAAAATAGAGTACTTATATTTCTTTGTAAATATATGGTTGGAAGATGAGAGGCAAAGACCATAATCTATCTTTAATGAGACACCACTCCCTGAATTTCTTGAGGGAAATATAGTCCTAGAGAACAACACAATTTTAAATAATACTCTGTTACCACCTGAGCCTTCATTTCCAGTCCCAGGGTAGAATTCTAATGAGCTAAGCTAGAACATGGAGCAGCTCCTTTCCCTTAGGGTAGGGAGGCTCTTACTTACAACATAAACTGCTGTCTTCTGTATCCTCTAATGCTGTTCCTCAGGGACTCCTCAGTTTATTTGACTATACTACTTCAACACAGAAGTCGTGAGTATAATACACCCATATTATTAAAGTTGTAATGGTTTCTTGAAGAACAAAATATAAACCAATTGATAATCACATACTTATAAATGCTACATTCTATCAGTCTAAGACTAAATCATGTCTTTTTGTCTTTTAAGTTCATCTCTTTCCCAGCTGGCTTGGCATTCTCTATCCATATGACCAGAATGGTCTCCACTTCTCTCCGAAGAACCCACTGTTTCAAGTGAATTAAATCAGAAGTCTTCTCAAACTTTGCTGTTTACTTAGGAAAACGGTTTCTTCTCTATGGATTTCCATAGTTCAGGTTGATGATACCTGAGTGATCAGAGACCACATGCTACCATTCTGGACTCTACTTTCACAGAGGGCTTTGCTGGCTCATATATCTTCTCTGTTTATTTCTCTTAACATTTTTCTCCTTCTCATTCCTTTTTACCCCTCCAGTCCTTTCCCTGACTTGTGGACAAATGAGGACACACATTCTGCTTAGATTAATCAGAGAGAACATTTTTTTTCCTTCATCTACAATTCAGACACCAGATGTGTGGGTTTTTCCCCACACTGAGCTATTTTCGGCGATAGCAGCTGGGTGTCCCACAATTTAACTCAATTCTTACACTCACTGTCTGAAGATAGTGTCAGATTCCACAGATTAAGAGCTCAGTTTTACAAGACTGTCCCCCCACCACCACATGCGCGTGCACACACACACACACACACACACACACACACACACACCAGGTACTAATCATAAGTCCCAGGCTATTACCTGTACTTTGGACCGACAGGTTTCCACAACCCCTTCCTTGGGTTTAATAACTTGCTAGAATGGCTCACAGAACAAGGAAACACGTACTTACATTTACTGGTTTATTATGAAAGGATATGATAAAGGATACAGATGAAAATTTACATAGGGCAAAGTATGTGGGGAGGGACGTGAAGCTTCCATGCTTGCTCAGAGCAAGCTACTCTCCCAGAACTTTCATGTGTTCGCCAACTAGGAAATCCCCTGAACCTTATACCTTTGGGATTTTTATGGAGGCTTCATCACGTAGGCATGATCAATAACTAACTCAATTTCAGTCCCTCCCTCTTCCCTTTCTGGAGAAGGCAATGGGGCTGAAAGTTCTGTAAAAAAAATAAATAGATAACTTCAACCAGATTGGAATAGGGAAGACCTATAAGAGGAGCCTACATCAATGGAGAAGACTTCTTAACTTCCTTTTCCCATCTATAAAAGAACTTCCTCCTTATCTGTGCTGGTGAACGTACACATGACTTGCCATGGCTTCATGTTCTGGATTGCAATTCTCCCTCCAGCCCCAAATAAACCCTTTTTGTTGAAGGAATATGTAGCTGACTTTTTGCTTAAGGTCAACAGTTCCAAGCTTCTGATTATGGCTTGGTCTTTCTGGTGACCAGCCTCCATCTAGGAGCTTAACCAAGAGTCACCACATTAGAGCAAAGACATTGCCACACCCAGAAAATTTCAAGTTATTTAGGAACTCTGTGTCAGGAACTGAGGTCAAAGACCAAATTTTAGAACAAAAGATGCTCTTAGTGCCGTTATCACTTAGAAAATTAGACGGGTTTTAGCTGTGTGTCAGAAACCACAGGCAGAGACCAATATATATTTTCTATTGTCTCACAAGAACCTTGGTCTTTACCACACTAATTAGTAAACATATGAAGGAAATCGTGTATTAAGCTCACAGAAAGAATAACTTAATTTTAAAAGATCTTCGCTCTAGCTCCCTCTTTGTTTATATTATTTTTGTGGTCACCAGGATATAAATATTCTCTAACTTTCCTTTCCTTATCTTGTTAAGAAGGGCATTGTCAACACAGTAATTCATTTCTCCAAAGCCCTTTGTTACCTAAAATTATAATTCTATAACTAAGACACATTGAAATAATTTTGACTTCCACAAAATCTAACCCTACTTCATGAATCCAAATCTTGCCCTTTATGTGCCCAGTGTGTTCCTGTCTCTTCACACCCAAACCTGGCATCTCCTTCACCTCACAACACCATCTTCACATTTTACTTAGCTAGATAGAATAAATTAGAAATGATTTTTATAATGCAAGAACAAACTTTACACCTTAAAAGAAAAAAAATAATGAATATGCTTCTCTGTAGGCCTTTGTATTTGATAGTGCAGAATGATGTCTCTTTCATATTAACTCCACTGAAATGCCTGGCATAGGACAATACTCAACAAAATAAAATCCATGACATAAAATGAACAAATCCGGGGTTATCAAAGAACCAGATATTTCAGTATAAATGAAAAGAGCTTCTGTACCTCCAAAGAAATATTAGAATCTAAAACACATTAAGGGTTACAAACATAATTCAGGGAAGAACAGAAATCTAGGATTCATAACATAAAAGAAAAAGAATTTAAAAATTCTTCAACATAATTGTAAGCATCGTACAGTAACCTTTTATATTTGTGTATTGTTCTATTGTTAACAGAACGTTTCAATACAGAGTATTTCACCTGCTTGTCACAATGGTCCTCTCAGATAAGCTCGCTTCCACAAAGAGGAAGTTGATGCCCAAAGTGGTTGATTGACACACTTATCTTTTATTTAGCTGCTTAGTGGCAGTGCCAGGACTGGATGTTGAGCCTCTGAAAATTGATCAGAGTTCCTAGCAAAGTTCACACCACACAGTTGGAAGCAGAAAAAAGACTGGAACAGATTCACAAAGCAGTAATTCAACAGACATGTCAAAAAATACAAGCGTACTACTTAGTCTTATCACAATAAGTCAAGAATATACAATTAACTTAGAAAATAGAGTATATAAATTCAAAGTCCTAAACAAAGGGATTTATGAGTAAACATATTAGACAGGCAGCTGAAAACTACAAATTAAGGATATGAGAGAAGAAAATTTCCTGGAATTGGAAAAAGAATGTAGCCTGGGAAAGGCCCTCTTCAAGAATGAAAAGCCAAAGAAAGATATATACTTGTGTCGAATGAAAAATAATCTCAGCTAGGTGTTTCACCACCAAAAGAGATTTATTTGGGGAAAAGAAAGGGTTGCAGCCCAGTGCACGCAGACTTGGCAAGCCACATGCACACTCTGGCCAAAATGGAGGCGTATTTATATAAGAGGAAAAGAAGTTAATGGAAGGGTAAGTTAGAATCATAA
The DNA here is from genome assembly GCA_028627145.1 of Eidolon dupreanum. Taxonomy (NCBI): domain Eukaryota; kingdom Metazoa; phylum Chordata; class Mammalia; order Chiroptera; family Pteropodidae; genus Eidolon; species Eidolon dupreanum. The sequence goes on from CM053507.1 coordinate 108,653,475, forward strand.
AGCTTTATTATAAACATGGAGTTTTTACAGGATTCTCGTGATTGTGTAGAGTGAGAGAACATCCATATGCCCCAACTCTTCCCATAGACCCTCTTGACTGATTATGTTTGCTTTCAGTTCCAGTTAGTCTTTATCACTTGTAAATTACCTAAACTTTAAAAATAAGAAAAGGATACTTCAAGGAGGAAGAAATTGAACAATAATTACATGAATTAGAACAACTTTTTATTTTGTTGCCTTAGATTATCCACCAAGTGCCAAGTTTTTAAATATACTTGAAGTGAATTTCAATTAAAAAATCAAGTGACCTATGCTTTTAGCTACAAAACTTAATGTTTTCCCTGTTTCCAGTCCCAGCAGAAAGGTACACTAGGATGAGCCAAGAAAAAAATATCTTCCCCAGTGACACACAATTGAGAAGAGGTGCTAAGGCATGTGTTTCTTTTGGATTGACTCTTTGAATCTCTTTTCTCCATTCCTTCTTCACTTTCCTACTAGAAAAATGGGACAATAAGAAGGGTTTGAAGATGAGAAGAGCATGGAGCTGGCTCTCCCTTGGGAGAGGCCCTACCAGCTTTTAAGGCCTCATGGGGCCATAATAGGATCCAAGGGAAAGGAGCTTCGGAGTAAAAGACTTGGGCCATTTGGGCTCTTGGCTTCAAGGAAAAAAACCTCCCTTCCTTGGGTTCATCTTTCCACCATATTGTCTTATTACATTGTACAAAGACCCAAAAGACTAATATTATGCAGGTAAGGGCCAGAAGATTGGAAAGTCACACAGCCAAGAAATAATTAGAAGTGAGACAAATTCATTTTCTTAGATTGTTCTTTGCTGCCAGACAATCCAAGGACTTTAGATCACTACTGTTTTTTCATCAGTAATTAATATAAGGCTAACACATTAATAAGGAAAAATTCATGTGCACAACAGATTGAAAGATGATAAAAATTCAAGATGAAAATACACCAAAATTTTGGTAATAAAAACAAGAAAGAAACAAAACTAGTTTTAGACTATCAAGAGGTTGCATCACTTAGTACTGACCTAGTGTTGGTAGATCTGGTTTTAGTCTGGATCCCAGAACTAACATGCTCGTTGGGTAAACTTAGACAAATCACTTAAACTCTCAGAGTCTTGGCGCTTTATATTTAAAATTAGGATGTTAATTCCTGCCTTGCTACTTTCCAGGGTTAAATAATACCAAAATTATATTGAAAAAGTTATAGCTTTAAAATAAAAATGGGAGGACAAGACATAAATAGGACAAACTGTGGAGGCAAAGATAAATACATTTGACTACATTAACATTTTAAAAATTGGAGTTCAGGGTTACTATTAAACATATGCATCTAATTTTGCTTTCTCTCCAAACCCTAGGAAACCACAGTAAGGGAACTTAAAGGGATCCCTAAGTCCTTAAGAATAGGGAGAATAGGAGATGATAGCAAAAACATTTTAGAAGCTAGAAAACAGATCTGTAATAATGACTACAGGAGCTCAGCCTTAAGCTAGAAAGTGAAGAAAAAGCTGAGAAACAACCTTCTTTCCCCTTAAAAGTTTCAGGAACTGACGACATGGGTGCCTCTAGAGCTAAGAGTGAAGCAGTGAAGAAGGGCAGGTGCTAAATAAGATAGGAGGAAAACCACTTAAGAACAGTTAAATCCCTAGGGACTTTCCCCAGCCTCCTTGCCTAGGATGACTGCCTCTCACCTACTGCAGTGGAAATTTGGAGGCTATCTTCATAAAAGTTAAAATAGGTACAGGTGAGGTCTTGATACTATAGCAAAATAGGATTCAGTAGCCAAATGTGTTCCAAATACTAAATCTTGAGATGACCTTCCTCCCAAAGTCCCTTTTCCCATTTGGCTCTGAAAACAGAGTAGCCAGACTTTTACTCTCCAAACAAGAGACTGAAAATTTTTACTCTGGGCCTGTCCAGGTCAAGAGGAAATTTTACCTAAAGATACTAACAGTAGAGGTTCCCCAATACAGACCAGCAAAGCATATACAGTGAAGCTCAAGGTGATTAACTCCTTTCGCTACCTCTGGGCTTCCAATGGCTTTTTAGACACCTGAGGACAATCAAGTTTTATCAGACACTCAAGGAAAACCTCTAACTCAGAATATAAATCTTAAAGAAAAAAAACTCCTATTGAAAAGAAAATTCTATAAAAAAAAGAGACATTTAAGAAACAAGGGTACTGAAATTAAAAAGTGTAATAGCAGAAATGAAAAAAAAGATAGAAAATAAAATGGAGGAAATCTCAGAAAGTAGAGTAAAAACACACAAAAATGGAAAATAGAAGACAAAGATAAAATCAGAAGACCAGTCCAAAGGCCCCAATGTTGGATTAATAGTAATTCTAGAAACAGAGATCAGAAAGCAGAGAAGAAATCATCAATGAAATTATTCAAGAAAACATCCCCAAACTAAAGGACAAGAGTTTCCACATTGAAAGTCTGTACTAAGCGCTCAGTACAATAGGAAAAAATAGACCAATCCCAAGGTATACTATGGGAAAATTTCAGAAATACTGAGGACAAACTTTTAGAGGAAAGAAAAGAAAACACAAAGGATCAAGAATCAGAATGGTTTTAGATTTCTCAACGTCAATACTGGAAGCTTAAAGAAAATGGAGCAAATGCTTTCAGAATTTCATTTCTAATTATCAATATGGCAAGAGCTTTCTGATCATTGTAGACTACAATTTAGGAAAAAATACAAGTCTGTCGAATTAAGAGAAATTCTCCCATATTTGCACATGTGTTTGGATATGCATAGACTATCTCTGGAAGAATATACAAGAAGCAATAACTATCAGAATTACAAGTGCATGCTTTCTTTTTCTTTTTCAAAAGCAGAAAAGCATTTTTAATTCTGTCTTTGATATGTGTTTGCTGAAACCAGCACCATTCTAGAAAAAGAGACCTTTGTTTTAATGAAAATGATACACACTTGTTATAAAAAGAAACAAACAAACAAAACCCAATAATACAGAAAGTGCAAAGGCAAGTGAAAATCAGTCAAGTGCATGTTTTCTTGACCCAGCAATCTCACTGCTACTAACTTGTCATACAGATAAAAGTGAGGCATGATCTATGTACAAGGTTATTTGTTGCAACATCATAGCATTTTTACATTGTTTTCCCTGAAAACGAGAACTCTAGATTCCTAGACAGAGTACAAGGGAGACTTTTCACTTCATACTTTTTGAATTTTGAATTTCACAAAAGTATTACCTATTAAAAAACAAACACTATCTCTTTAACTTTTAAAGCTTCTATATAATAATTTTAAAAAATAATAAATAAGGTTAAAAAAGACCTTGGAAGAATGTATATAATGAGAAAATATAAAGAACTATGAATCAACAGAAAAAGCAAGAATCCACACAAAAATATGGGGAAGACCATGAAAAGGCAATTCACAGAAGAGGAAACTGGAATGTCCAATAGATTTTTTAAATGTTCAACATCATTAAAACAATAATGAAGTATTATTTCATATCTAACAGCTTGGGAAAATGTGATGTCTGAAAATGTTAAGAATTGAGGATGTGGAAATCTAAATTAGAGCAATTATTTTGAAGAGTAAGTCAGGATCTGCAGGTATACTACAGATAAGGCATAACTAAAAACCTACCAAAAAAAGTAAGAGGAAATATAAAAGAGATTATAAATTTAAAAACCATAAGTAAACTAATTTTCTCTCCCTACCCCTCAAAAAAAGTCTCAACTTGGGTTCAACGTGCATTTTTGCCCTTGGAAGAACTTCTACTGTCTCTCTACAGAAGGGGAGAGACTGTTCACATAAATTGACCCTACCCAAACTCTGGCAGTGTCATCCCCAAGAGTGACCTCTGTCCACATTAAAAGAGTCTCAGGTGCCTCTCACTGACTGGGAACATAGGGGGTGACAGTTACTTCAGTTTATTCCCCTCCCTCCAAGGTATGAACACATGCATGCCACCCCAAAAGGATGCTCTGTATGCTATTTACTCCTGGCTCCTTAGGGAAGAAGCCACACTGTAGAAGAACAATGAGACCACATGCCTCAACTATAACACATCCCTTGGGGCAATATGTACAGTTTCCTCAACCAGACTTTCATCAAATAAAGCCTGAAAAATATAGCAACCTTCCTCCCTTCCTTACACTACCTTATTCTCCCTTCTCCCCAGGGCCTTTCCAACTTCTACTCCTCCCAACTTTGAGTTTTCACTCCTTTCCCAGACTATGGCCCTTTCCTCAGCAATTAGCAACTTTTAAAAAGTGATAAAGCCCAAAGCCTGCAAGCTTCAGGGAAGCAGATGTGCTCATGCATTAATGATAGCAATGTGAATGGAGCCAGTCTTTTGAAAGACAAAATGGTACCTTATTGAAAGAATCATAAATATGCCTAACCTCTGACCAAGTAATAGAATTTATCCTGAGGAAATAATGTTTAATAAAAAAACAAAGATATACATATATAATATTTATTTTATGATAGTAAAACACTGGAAGAAAGTGAAGGTCTCAACAGAAATATAGAAGCTAAGTGTGGTATACCAAAATGATATATTATAGTGATAAACTAAAAATGATAAATACAAAGATGATATAGGAAATAGAAAATGTTCTGTTAAATCATGTTACATAAAAGGAAGGATACCAAATTGTGTGTACACACCCATATTAACTGTAAAAGGACCAGGAATATATCGGGTACAGGAGGCAAGAGCACAGAGACAGAACATGTTTCCAATTGGGTTAAGATCAACAGACTTGTAGTGAATTATTCTGTAAAGTTGTTAAAATTAGGTTTTTTAAAAATTTACTATTGCTATAATTAGAGCAGGATTTTATTTGCGGGGCATTGGACTGGCTTATAGAACTATGGTTATTTGCTACCTTCTTAACCGAACAGAAAGAAAGATGATGGTGTTTCCATTTAGTTATGTAAACCTTGTTGAAGCTATATTTTAGCAGAAAGAAAAATGTTCAGAGGTAAATGATGGTCAGAGTGGGTCACCCACTCCAGGGGAATGTTCTGCTGAGACCTCTGTAATAAAAGACAGCTTAGCAAGAGAAACAAACACAAGTTTATTAACATGTATGCCTCATGTATATAAGGGAGAGACCCAGGGAGAATGAATAACTCCCGAAAGTGGCTTAGAATTCAGACTTAAAGATCCCTCCTTTGGGAGGAGGGATGTAGGTCTCTTAGGGGAGAGTAAATAATTATTAGGAAAGATGGATGGGCCCTTAGAAGAATAAGATGGAAGGTATGATAGTTTGTGACAAAGTTTGTCTGGGTGTTGTGTTGACTTCTAGTCTCTTCTCTTGTGACAAAAGTTAATCTTCCCTGGTTGATGAAACTTCCAGGAGGGGATTGATGACAATTGAGTTCCTTTTGGAGGATCTGCTTGTAGATAGATAGGGGAGTTCAGAAGAAGCCTCTCCCTGCATTTGCTGTTTTATAAATGCTTATGGCTCAAAATTATCAATACACCAAAGCAGCATATTTGGGGGTGGCATGTCCTGAACTCTTACAGTCATCTTTGGCGTGGCATATTCTGTTACCCTTCCATTCTGCCTGAGAGTGTTAGCAAAAAAGAATGTTTCCTAGTTAGTGAGCACAAAGGAACTGTTAGGTCCTAGCCAGAAAGTAATTTGAGAAGTGGGACTGAAGTGGATAGAACTGTGCCCCCACAAAAGATATGTTGAAGTCCTAACCCCATACCTGTGAATGCAACTTTGAGAAACAGAGTCATTGTAGATGTAATCAGGCTAAGATGAACTCGTACTCGATTGGACTAAACCCTAATCTGATAACCGATGTCCTTATAAGAAGATGGAAATTTGGACTCAGGCAGACACAAGGAAAACACTGTCTGACAATGGAGGCAGAGACTGTAGTGATTGATACAGCTGCAAGCCAAGGACTGAGGGCAAGCACCAGAAGCTATGAGAGAGGCAGGGGGTGGTTTCTCCCTCAAAGTCCCTAGTACGAACCAACACAGCCAGTGCCTTGATTTCAGACTTCTGGCTTCTAGAACTGTGAGAGAATAAATGTCTGTTGTTTTAAGCTATCCAGATTGAGATACATGGTTACAGCTGCCCTAGGAAATTAATACTGGCACTAAATGTGTATAGCTTGGTAGAAATACTAATTGAAACCCAGACTGACCACAGCTGACTACTAGTTTCCAAGGCAGTGGCAAAATCCACAGTTCATTGTTTTTAGGAAAGCAAAGCACCCTGTCATAGTCTAGGTCAGGGGTTGGTAAACTATGGCCTGCAGAACAAACCCAGCCCCTGCCTGCACTCCAACAATGGTTTTTATGTTTTTAAATGATTAGGGGAGAATCAAAAAAAGAATAATATTTTATGACATGTGAAAATTAAGTGAAATTCAAGTTTCTGTGTCCTTAGTAGAGATTTATTGAAACCCAGTCATACTCACTTGTTTGCATTTATTCTATGCCTGCATTAGAATGAATATAATTTAAAAAATTAAAAAATTAATGTGTTTAGGGGTTAAAAAAAAATCTCTCCTCTACTCTCTACTTTCACTTTTGAAAACTTGCAATTGCTGATCATTTCTCTCCCTTTGAGATGTACATAAATCTTTTTGAAAGCCACAAAAGTCTCTTGCCTGTTTTACAACCCAGGCATGTTTTCTCAAGGATCTGGAACCATCTTTTTGAAATGTAATCATCAAGGGTGAGGGCGCCCCACCTCCCAGTTTCCCTGAGAGGACAGCAGCCTAACTTCTGCTGATATCTGGCTCCAAGTTATAACTACAAAGCTGTCATTGAGACACGAGAAGTCGTATTTTTCTTTTGGATAAAGGCAATTAGCTAACACAGGTGGACACCCCAATTACCAGGCGATTTTAGAATGAACTATGTGTGACAAACCATGTTGTCAAGTCCTCTTACTTGAGGTCTCATTAGTTATTTATCTTGAGACTATGTGTGAAATGGGTTTTTATCTTCCTGGCTACATAAAAGATGAGATTTCCTTCTGTCTTTGCAATTTTTTTTAATGGATTGCATTGTGATGAGCATCACACCGGGTTTAATGCCTAATCAATAACAGAACTGTTTTCTTTCTCTTCTACTTTGTGGAGAGGTTTTCTGGGTTGGCAGATTTTTTTTTTTTAATTATATTTCCCCAACAGTTGCCTTTGGTCTAAGGCAGAATCAAGTAGTTGCAACAGAGATCATATAAATGGTTTAAAATATTTACAATCTGGCTCTTTATAAAAAATAAATAAATAAAAGACTGCTGCCTACTCCTGGTCTAGGTGACTAGGTGTGTAAGCAATCTACCTGGAAGAGCTGTAATAATAATTTAGTGAGAGGAAATTGAAGTTTGTATTGAGTTTGAAGTTTGAAGTGAGAGGAATTTGGGGTTTGTGTGGGTGGCCTAAGAGAGGCAGTAGGGGCCTGGGAACATGGGGAAAGTGTAAAGGAGGATGTGGATCTTCGAGAAATGGGTTGCAAACCCAAATATGTGGAGGGGCTGGAGATTAGAGTACATGAGTGAAGTGGGCCAAATAGAAATTTTAGTGAACAGAAGCTAGGAGTCAGCTGGTCCTAGCTCTACTTGGTCGCTGACGTGGGGAAGTAAACCAAGTAAGTGCTGGCAAACCGTACAATTGTTTTCTAAGAGAAGCCGGAAAGCTGAGGTTTAGTATGAAAAGTCACAGTTAAAATGTTAACTTCTAATTTACATTCAAAAGTAGGTCTCAGGGCAGGCGTCAGGTTGGTGGCCACCAACTTTTAACCTCTACCTAGAGAGTTAACCTCTCCATGTTACCAGGGAATGAGGAAATGGTTCAGACAGGAAATGGCAGATAAATTTCTAAAAATGCTTATGTGTGACATTGACTTGGGAGTTGGTTCCTACACCGTGATGCAATTAGTAGTAAACCTTCAGTGAATGTGTTAGTGATGATTTGAAGGAAAGAAAAGAGGAGCAGGGTAGAAACAGGAGCCAAGAAGCGGATTTCGATGTGGACTTTGGCTGGCTGGAAAAACGTAGTCCTCTGAAAAGAGATATTTTGGAGAGAGCTCTGGATCTTCCTACAGTGCATTGGACAGGGACTCGAGTTATTTAACTTGGATATCAGTGAAGAATAATCCAAATAGGATAGAGAACTTGGGGACTTGGAGTAACGAGTAGCATATAAGCCCTCAGTAAATGTTGGCTCTTGTGGCTAGCTATTGTTTTTTGCAATATGTACAGAATACAGAAACAGATCGTTTGGCCAGGATACAACGCCTGCCAAGGAAGAAACAAAGGAAGTGCAACTGTTTTTCAGCGGTTTTAAAATACATCTGCAAAATCTTAAAAACTCCTCTCATGAAGAAGTGGAGTCTAATTCTCCTCTCCTTAAATGTGGTCTGGCCTTAGTGACTTGCTTCTAGGGGATAAAATACTGGAGAAGTGACACTGATAACTTCTGAGGGCTAAACATGACAGCTCTGCATTTTCTGTCTCTCTGTTTCTCTGTCTCTACCTCTCTCTGCTTTTCCCTCTCGCTCTATGCCTTAGGAACGGAGCTGCTGTGTTAGAAGTCCAGCTGCCCCGAAACTGCCATGCTGGAAGACCATGTGCTCAGCCCACATATTGACAGAGATGCCAGAGGAGCCCAGCTGCTTAAGCCCCTTGCTGTTTGATTTGTCCCAGTCTAGGCACCAGACACATATGAGTAAAATAGCCTTCGAGATGACTCCAGCCTCATCTACAGCCTGACTACAAACACTTGAGAGAACTTCGGGGGAATTACCTAGATAAGCACAGTTGACCCCCAGAATCTTGAAAGATAGTAGTAATAAGTGATTGTTGCTTTATGCCACTAAATTTTGGGAAGGGTTGTTAAGCAGCAAACAATAGCTGGAATAATGTACTCAGCTACCACTGTCAAGAATTTTTAAAAGTTAGGTTCATTGGCTGATGTAAAAGCTGATGTAATAATTTATACTGATATTTCTTTATGTTTGTGTCTTTATCTCACTGATAGATTACGGGATTTAGAGAAGAAGTTGATATTTAACACGGAAATTTTATAAATATTAACTCGGGCATATGACTGACTTATGGAAACAGAATAGTATGTAGAATAATTCACAAGATTATGCTTTCTCACTGATGGTAGATGTAACACCCAAATACCTCAGATTTGAGACTACAAGGCAGAAGGACACTGTTTATTTCTTCAGAAGGTGCTCTGGTTGGGCCGTGAAAGATACATGGATTGAGCAGATGGGACTTGTTCCCAATCACTGATGCTTTAAAATGTCAGACCCAATGATATTACAGGCTGGCTTCTCCAGGGACCAGACTCTGACATGAAATGTCATGCACATGATGTTTATTGGAGAGTGACCTTGGGGACCTCTAACACAATGTTATTATTGTACATGTAATTAAATCATATTTCTGTCTGATAGTCTACATGTGTAAATTGTAGTTCTCGATTATACTTCTTCCTTAATGAAAGCCAGAAATAGTCATACTAACTCATAAAATTAAGTGAATGAATGCTTTGTGGTTAATATAGAAGACAAACGATAGATTTTAAAGACTAACTATGGAAAGGGCTATATTCACTATTAGCCATTTCTAGAGAACTGATACAATCAGGGACCAAGAGTCTATAACTAAGAATTCTAGTATATTTTCTAAGGAGACCCAGAGAGAAGTCTTCACCTCACTGCTTCTCATACCCCTTCCCCACCCTCCATCCCAGACAAAGGGTGGGATGAAGTTCAAGCAGTACTAAGTAGAAATATTATAACATTAGATGTTTATATCTAAAAACTATAATAAAATAAAATAAATTATAATAGCATAATTGAAACTTGCGTCAGGCACTATATAATGCTCTTTATATGTTTATCTTTTTATCTTACGTAATCCTGAAAACAACCATTCCTGGTAAGTAATTTTACAGCTGTTTTTTAAAGATGAGAAAACTAAACTTTATAGATTTTGGTTAATTGGCCCAAGGTCATGTAGCTAGTAAAATCCAGAATTAGTCTTGAACCCAAGTCTGTCTGACCCAGACCTTAACCATCACATTACTCTAACTCCTAATACTCTCAATTTGGGACTACTGCAAAAGCTATCTTAGTCCCAGAGTTCTTCATAGGATCCTTTGAGGCTTCAGTTGCATCTGAATTGGGGGTCGGTCCCTCCCTGCACCGAGACCCGCCTTCATCAACTCTTTAAAGGGATGTCTTCCTAGCTCGCTCTTGAATAAACCTCTGCACTCAACTCTCTGTCTCAGAGTTTGCTTCCAGGGGAGGCAATGAAGACATATCATTTTCATATTTCAGTTTACTTTTCTAAATAAAATTAAATATTATTATAAATTAATACATTTATAAATGATGGGGAATGAAATAACAATCTTGTCAACTTGTTCAGAAAAAAATATTCTTTGTACTACTCTTGCAACTTTTCTGTAAAAATTATTTCAAAGTAAAAATTATCTTTAGGATTAGAGATGTCTTCCAACTCAGGAAGAGAACGTTCACCATCCATAAACTCTTGCAAAGAAAATTGCAAAGGATAAGTATCTACTTAGGTACTTTAGAAGAAAATTGAATGAAGAAAGGAGAGGGTTGGAAAAACAAAGAAATTGTTTAATATGCTGATAAGTCTTAATAAATATTGAACAGTTTTAAAAAGACTAAACTTTTAAAAAACAGCAGTAGCAAAAGGATAGCAAAATAGAAATAATTTTTTTTTAGGTCTTATGTTGTTTGAGAAGATGCGTTGATTAACTTCAGACTTCATTAAGTCTAAGATCTGCAAAAGTGTAGATGTAGGATTTTTAAATTCAAATCAAACAGAAAGTGTAAGAGAATGAAGAAAAACTATTAACCTAAGAAAGGAGGAAAAATAAGCAAGTAAAAACATAGATAATTTAAAAACTCACAAAATTAAATGGTGGGAATAAGTCTAACTATATTTGTCATTTATAATGTCTAGACATTTATATTTACTAATTAAAAGAAATTATATTAAAAATAATCCAGCCATATTCTATTAACAAGAGACATACTAAACTAAGGACATAGAATGTTTGACAATAAAGTGATGAAAAAGTTATTCATGTATATTATATAGAATGCTTTCAGCTGTAGGCAAATGAATGCCTAAGAGGCCTAAACAACAAAAATACACTGACTTGCTTCATAAGAAATCTGGAGATAGGTAGTTCTCGGGCTGGTTACACAGCTCGATGATGATGTCAGGGACCCAGGCTCTATCTATCTTTCCAATCTGCCATTCTCAGTGTTTCTTAGATATTGGCCTTCATGGTTACAAAATGGCTGCTGTATCTACCATCATCACATCTCACTTGATAACATTCCTCAGAAAGGGAGGGAAAAAGGATTTCTCCCTAAATGTCTCTATTTATGGAGTATTTTCTAGGAGCGGATGGCAGACTTCCTTTTATATTTCTTTGCCTAGAACTGCATCACATGGCCATCCTTAAACCAATCCCACCTGAAGAGAATGAGATGACTAAAACTGGCTTAGCCTGGCCATGAGTCAAGAAAGGATCTGAAAGGGCACCTACACACTTTTGCTGCTCAGATCTAAACAAAACTGAAGTTCTCGTAACAAGGAAGGAGAGACTGCCTTTGAGTAAGTAACCAACTTCCTCAAAGTGTCTATCACCTTGAGCAAGCACTAACTAAAATAAAGCGGTTATAGCAATATTAATACAAGACAAAGTGAACTTTAAGACAACAATAATTAATAAAGGAGAAGGAGTAGTACTAGCTAATGACAAAAAGGAACAATTCACTTGGATGATATAAAAATTATGAACCTTACACAGCCTCAAATTAAGCAAAAGCAGAAAGAAAGAAGATAAGCAAAAAAGTGGTAAGATTACAGTAGTTCCCCTTTATCCATGGTTTTTCTTTCCAAAGTAAATTTCAGTTACCTGTGGTCAACCATCGACATCATCATGGATCACCAGAAGCAGATAATTTTCTTCCTGATGCATCATTAGGAGGTTGATAGTAGGCTAAAGCTACATCACAATGCCTACATCATTCACCTCTCAGCATCTCGTCACGCAGGTATTTTATCATCTCATCTCATCACAAGAAGAAGGGTAAATACACTGCAATAAGATATTTTGAGACAGAGAGACCACATTCACAAAATCTTTATTAAAGTATATTATAATTATTCTATTTTATTATTAGTTATTATTGTTAATCTCTTATTGTACCTAGTTTATAAATTAGACTTTATCTTGGGTATGTAAATATAGGAAAAACACAGTATATATAGGGTTCAGTACTATCTGCAGTTTCAGGCATCCACTGGGAGACCTTGGAATGTATCCCCAAAGGATAAGGGGGGACTACTGTACAAAGAGAAATTAAATCTCCCACCACATATGAGAGGCTCTATTTGCCCACACCCCCACTACTGTGGGTTTGTTATTTGGACTACCTAATTATTATATAATTAACTCAGCCTGGGGGTAGACCTGGACTCAAATGTAGGAGACAGAAATATTCTCTGCCATGAGGAAACTATAGGTAGAAAATATGAGGCAAAGGCAAAGCCAGTGAGGGACACTGCTGTGACCTGTCAACAGATCGAGAAGCTGGGGAATGGATTTATTACTCTGAGAAGGGATCTGAGCAGAGCCTCACTGAGCAAGTATAGCATAGTGTTAGTGTTGAGATCTAGAGCAAGAATGCCTGGGTTTGTAACCCATCTTGACCATTCACTAGCTGTGTGACCTTGGGCAAGATATTTAACCATTTTGTGCCTCAATTTCCTCAGTAAAATGGAGTTAATATTAATTTTCTTATGTTTTTCATGAGTAGTAATTATTCCATGTTAGGGTTTTTTTTTTTTCTTTTTACTACATTTGTCCTTGTTTTGTGATTTTCAAGGACATTTACTTGTTTCAAGGTAGATTTCTCCAAAGTAATGAATAGATCAATGAATGTTTGTCCTGGTGACCAATTGGCTGTAGGAATGAAGGAAAGCAATAAACTTTAAAACCTATTTGACTGGGAGAATATTAGTGGAACAATTGCACTAAGATGTGTAGGGGAGTATACTGACTGCTCTATCTGATAATACTACCTCTGTTGATGGAAGAGTATAGCTTTGTGCTGGAGCCAGCTCACACTGGCTCACCAGAGATGGTTGTTAAATTTCCAGAAATTTTGTAAGCCAGTTATTAATCACCATTATTTGAATTACATTATATAAATTTACAATAAAATAGCTTATATTTTTAAAAAATAAATACTGAAAATTCATCACTTGCAATGACTACATTTTACTATTATCTATACTCTTGAGTTATCGATGTCTATTGTATTTGTTTGGAAGGAGTATTATGTAAGGGTGTGCTACTGGTCTGCATTCAGTGATATCACATTGGGAACTTAAAATCTCCCATGGTGGGAATATTTACACCATGAACTGGCAAAACACTACAAATCAGGGCTTGATTTAGTGTTCTGTTGATTGTCTAGACTTAAGAAAGTGATGGACAATATGTTTAAAAGGCAGATTAAATTTAAAAGTGTGTCATGTCTGTAGCCATTACATTGTAGAGCACAAGCGATTGCAGAAATATTCTTCCTGTATATGAAAACCACCTTCTAATTCAGCAGAAGAGCTCATATCACTGACAAATAAGAGAAGTTCTGACATATGTCTTTATTGTTTCATTTTCATCTCACTTGTTAATGTAAAACAATCAATGATCAATTATGTCAGAATGACATTCAGTTATTAATTGCAACCATAGGTTGGCTACAAATGTGAGTTGGGCAAAAATCTTTGAAACATTTTGTAAGAATCACTTGACTATTTGAAATTTACAATAAAGAGTATTGTGTAGTTTATTATTTGTAAATTATGTTCTTGATGTCCATAAAATTTATAATGAACAAAGACGTATATGAAAACTTTTAATTCCAAAGAGGTGGTTGTTTAGTATTTAATAGCACATCACTGGTGGAGATTATGCAGGGCATAGTATGAAAATGAAATATTGTATGTTTTTCTTTTTTAATATTCTCTAGATTGTACACTGAGAGTTAGTCCTTGTCTTGAGACATAAGCATGTGTGTCTGATTTAATGGTTACCTATTGGGTGACCAGGAAGGATCTTTACTCTGCTTTACTTTTCATCTCACACAAACCTGGAAAGAACCAGTCTATTCTGGACTCTTCTACAAAATCCTCCCTCTACTTCCCACCCGATGGTAGTATTAGTAAACCTAAATGACTCCTTTTGGGAAAATGTACCGTTAGGGATTGCAGTACCGGCAGAGTGAGAGGTAGTAGAGACTTTTCTCTGTGGAGGTTTGAAGATGAAGCTATGGAAAGGGACCCGAGCACAAGGGACAAGGGTGTGTTCATCAGGTGACTCCCTCTGAGGACTGAACTTGGAGTGGTAACAGAAAGGGTGGGTGGCTTGCCCCACTTGAGGGGTGGCCCAGGAGTTTCAGGGGCAAATTGAGATAGAGAGGTGGGCATAAGGTGTTCACAACTCGATAGACCAATAGGAAAAGCCAGCCTTTCCCTAAATAGGAGAAATGTGGAGATTTTGTAGAGAAGTTTGTAGAAAATCTTGTAAGCGGCTGAAAGGAGCCCGATGCTACAAGTTTGCATAGAAGTTTCTTGAGAAGCTGAAAGGGGAAATTTAGATGAAGCAGAGAAAGGGAAGTGTAGCCCCCAAAACACAGATGTGGGTTGTTATATTAAGATCAACTGTGCTTATGAGGTGGCAAGAGAGCCTAGAAAAAGGCATGCGAACATGGCCACTTCTATGCTGAAGAGCCACCAATCCCCAGGCCCAGGGAGGACACCTGCTTCCTTAGAAGGAAATAAGTTACAGAAGGTAGACACCCATTGGAGATAGAGAATTGAGAGAGAATGAGCACACTGTGGAAGAGGGGAGGGTGGTTTGGACTGAATGATGAGCGCCACCTGCAGGTAGTAAACTGGAGACAGGAGAAAGTATCTGACTACTGTTGAGCATCATTATGGATCAGAAATAAAAGCCCACTAAATTCTCTTTGGCCCGTCTCTGGTTTGTTTCATCCTTAAATTTAGTTTCATTGTTATTAAGAGACAACATGTCAGGTCCAGCTCTGCGGGGGTAAGCAGCTCGAATTTTGGCGGAGTCTAAGAGACCTGACCACCTCCTTCCCAGAGAAAACAGAGTCCATTTGTGGAGAACTCCATACTCTTTCGTCAAGTCATTCAGAATTACCACATCTGTACTCCATCTCTGCCTTGTTCCTGGTGCAGTGGGAAAAGTGTCCCCCTCCTAAAATTAATGCCTTGAGGATCTCCTCCACTTTCTCCCACAACCTGTGTCTTCAACCTTCCCTTCCCTTCTTTCGATCACTATTTAAACATGCCTAAGACTCTTCTATCTTAAAATATTTAAAAAGCCAGAAAAGAAGCATAACAACTGTCTGATCCTATAATTCAATAAACTGCTGCCTAAATCTTTCTTCCCCTTCACAGTCACACTTCTGCAAAGAGCTGACTGTGCTTGCTGCCTCCACTTCCTTCCCTTTCTTTCAGTCTTCCCTCCATTACCATCTCGGTCTCATGCACTCTCACTCGGAGACAGTGCCAGGTCCTCCAGTAGTCCAAGAGATACTTCTCTTACCTGACATATTAGTAGTGTTTGGATGACAATCTTTCCGTCTCACTGGAAATACTCTTTTATTATGGGTCAAAGATACACATATTCCTAGCCTCTCTCCTACAATTCTGGCTTCTCTTTGGTGCTGCCATCTGGTGGATGTCACTATTATGTAGCCTGATGCTCAGGCCATCTGTGGATGACCATGGAGTCATCTTTGAGCATATTCTCTCGCTTCCCACATCCTTCATCAAGTCCTGTAGTTGTGCCTTCAATATCGATCTGGAATCCCACTCTTTCTCAGGTCCTCTTCTACCAGCACCCTGGTCTCAGCCACCCTCATCTCTCACTTGGGACACTACAGCAGCCACTTGGCAATCTCCCTACCTCTATTCTAGCTACCACACAACAGCCAGAGTGATTCTGCACAAGTAAAACACATTATAGACTCTCCTCTTCTCATTTCTCCAAGGTTATCCCCCATCATTGTTAGGCCTCCGTATAAACCCTCCTTGAGCTCCTCCTAATTTGTTTCAGAAGTACCTGTACACTCCTTCCGAGAGCACTTATTCCAGTGTGTCATAACTCGTCTGTGTCCCACAGCTTCCTGAGCTCAGACAGGGCAGGAACTGTGTCTGTCCTATCCATCCTGAGTGCATGGCACCTAGTAAATATTTTGCAAAAAACTGAATGTACCGTTCCCCACCCCACCCCACCCCACCGCCTATTTCTAGACATATAATATTAACATATCAGGGAACAAATTGCAAAAGAAGGAAAGCAAAGTAAAATTCTGACGATTAACTGATTGTTGAAAGAAGTTCCCAAATGGGCCCCAAATAGTCTAAAGACAGTTTGATGAGCCTTTATATTTTCTTGTAAAATGTCGCCCTGTTGCAAAAATAAAACCTTGTGCTTTTACGAGGTCTTGTGACCCAAAGCTGCTGATTTCACCTGTGGCTGTCTGAGTGGCACATGAGTCCTGAGCTTAGTTAGGAACCTGTGAACACAAACCGACAGAGGCCAGATGTCTGGAGTGAGGATGGCCAGCCTTCGCCATGGGCTCCCGGTGATGGGGAAGATTAGGGGTTGACTAATCAAATCTTGGCCTGTTGTTTACAGTGAAAGGTAGAATTTAGTGGCAGGGAGGAGTTTTCCTGGAAACGAAAGCGAAAGAGTCAAAGCTAACACCCGGATCTGCGCAGGGACCCGCAGTCCAGGCGGGACGAGCAGCGCTGAGGATGGCTGCGCCTGGCTTCTTCCCGCTGCTGGTCGAGGGGTCCTGGGGCTCCGACCCTCCGAAGAACTTGAGCGCCAAGTTGCAGATGTACTTCCAGAGCCCAAAGAGATCGGGAGGCGGGGAGTGCGAGGTTCGCCAGGAGTCCGGGAACCCAGCCCGTTTCCTGCTGCTCTTCCGGGAGAACGGTGAGGGGCGCCCGGGGCGGGGGTGAGAGGGGACAACCCGGCTCTTTCCCCAGGGGAAACTTGGAACTGGGGCACGCAGCGGGAGAATCCGCCTGGCTCCAGCAGCAGCAACTGGGGGGACAAGGAGGTTGTTGCAGAATGGACACAGGGTGCGGGGCACCGGGGGAGCAGGTGAAGCGTCGCGGTCCCTCTCCCCTGCGCTTCCGAGCCCTCTCAGGTGCTGCCTGCAGGTAGCGGCAGAACCCAGCAAGGCAGAACAGAAACGCGCTGACTGATAAGATAGCAACTTCACTCACCTTTTTACAAGGCTGCGTAGTGTGTTAATGGCAGAGTTGCCCTTCCATTTTTGTCTTCTACCTGTAAAAGCAGCAGTTTTAGAGCTCTAAAGGTTTATGAGAACACGATTTTAAGAGAAGAGAAAGTTTCCAGGAACTGTCACATCCTGACTCCTGAGGGTGAATTCCGTACCTAATAGGGGAGATACCCGGGAGGGCTCTTCAGATGCGGGTATGCTGCATGAGTAAGTGCTAGCGGCGGAAAGCACAAGGCATCTTCAGGGACCCGGCAGGGTGGCTTGACTAGCTGGTGATCTAGAACGTGTGGGCTCTAGGAAATTTTATAAGGTTACAATGGGAGTCTCTTATACTTTAAAATTTGTAAGCTTTCTGTTATTAAACCTCCTTTTTTTGTGAAGAGGTGAGGAAGAAAGTTGGGTTGAGATGATAGAAGGTCTTGTGTGACATAATAAGAAGTTTGAACTTTACTCCACAGGTAGTTAGGGGAGAAACATGTCCAAATGTACTTTGGGGAGATAAATTTGGTTGAAAATAAGTACATTGATTTCTGTCAGGAGAGACTATGAAAATGAGACTTTTAAAGAGATTCATGCAGTGTTCTAAGTAAGGACAAGTGAGTCCTTTCACAATGAAAGTCAGTGTGGGGATAGAAGATATACCTATTTGTGTACTGTTTTGGATTTGGTAACTGGTTCTATGGGAATGACCAATGCACCATTTGAGATGGAGGGAGAGGGAAAACCCCTTTTATTTCTGTTAATTTTTAGGTGGTGAAGGAAAGGGTTTAAACAATATTAAGAATCATGGGGATTCCCCCAGGGTCATGGAGATTCCCTATGGTTCTGGGGTCACCTAGGACAGGGGCAAAGACACTACCTAAAAACACATTGCCTGCATGAAATAGAGTTAACAGCGTGCTGTTGATCCACACACAGTTTTGAAGTCTGCTGGTACCTCTTCCCTCAGTTTCAAGGTTGTCCTCAGACTGGATTGAATGTGTTTGGGAGTTTCCCAAGTTTCAAGAGGGAATTTCTCTTCCCACAGCCAGTTAGTTGAGCAACGGAGTTCTCCCCTTGTCCAGCTTGTTGTTGCCATTTAAGAAAGGGGGAGGACAAATACCCGCCAAATATCTGCTTGCTTAAGGCATCCACCCGGCTCTGAGCTGGGAGACCTGCTGCTCCCAGAGCGTGCACTGTTTCCACTGGAATCTCATAGGAAAAGATGTAGACAACCCATGATCCTGCCTGTCACTGGATTTGGAGAAGCATTTGGGCCAAAGGAGAAGCAAGGAGGCTTCCAAGGCCCTGAGAGCAATTGAGGTGCTCTAGGCATGGATCTAGAAAGGAAAGATGAAACCCAGAGAGGAGAGGGGTACACAGATAAATGTGAAGGAAGTGAAGCGGACGGGGACAGGAGACTTGCTCGGCTCAGAGTCTTTATAAAAACAAAGTACCAAGTTTTCTAAGGATTAATCTCACCAAGGAATGCTCAGAAGGGAAGCTGTGCAATGTTAAGTCATTTCCTCAAGGGATGTTACTACTTTAATTCCAACAGTTAACATCAGTGTGGGCCTGGCACTTAGGGACCCTTCTTTCTTCTTGAGCATCCCATTATCCTTAGGAGTAGTTCTCAAATTGGGGCCACAAGCTCCCTGCATCCTGACTCATGGCAGGTTAAACAGACACAGCCCCAGCTTGGTCACATAGATTCAGCAACCCTGAGTGTGGCTGGGTGGGAATCTGCACGTTGAACCAGCACCCCCGGTGGCCCTGGTGTGCTAAAGTTTGGGAATCCCTGTTGTTGATGACCCTGAATGAACAAAAAGGGAAACAGTTATAGAATATACAAACAGCATAAAAATACAACCAGCACAATATATGATTTTGTGATGATAACATGATTCTGTTCTAGCCCTCAGAGCAGAACAGTCTCCTGCCAGGCTTCTTCCTCCTGTCTCCCAGCCCATGACCCACTTCCCCCACTCCCAGGCTGCTCCAAAGGCCCCTTCATGTTACCCTCAGCACAGACATCTCAAACGTAGTGCAGCTCAAGACCTTTTATGATCAAAGTTCTTGGCGGAGTGGAAAGTCCTGATTCAGTTTCAGTTTCCTACCAGAACAACCACTTTCTCAGCAAGCTGTCAGGAATTTGCTAACAATGAATGACCTGCCTTAGCAGTCCTAGGGCAGGAGTTCTTCTGCAGAAATATCCTCTCTCTCCACACCAGGAAGTGGCTCCAGCAGGTATAGGCCATAATATAACACGATTTAGTCATATAATTCACATGATAAGAACAAGCTCATCAGGATTTCTCTGTAGAATTATTGTATAGCATACAGGAACTATTTGGAAGCTGTATTTTACTTTCATATAGTTTATCAAATTTCTGAAAAGTTTAGTATAAACTGACTCAGAAGATTTTAAACCCCATTCCTGATGTGTACATTTACGCCCTTTCTGTTCATAATTTGGCTCCTGATTATTGTCCACCTCTTTTCGGTAAGGGATCCCATCTTCTCTTTAAATAAAAGTAAATGTGGTTGGTCTGAGGTTGATGCACATGGGAGACAGTCCACATGGGTCAGGGTGGCTGGACATCAGAGTGGAACTTCTTTTTCTTGCCAGATTCACATTCTTCTTGTCGGGGAGCACTTAGTGATATTGCTACCATCTGCTTTCTTGAAGCAGTGGTACCTATACATATTGCACACAGAACAGACTGGCACACTTAGATACCTCGATAGGATTCTGTGGAAGTCTGTGGAACAATGAAAGGAATTCATCACAGAAGTCCACGAGTCTGGACAACTTGGCTTACAAAACTTAGCTTCCTCTCTGGCTTCAGGGGTCTTATCCTGTCCTCGCTCTAGCTTAAGGCAGCCCCTTAGGAGTACATGTGAAAATATCTGCCCTCCCATAAACGGTGAAATTAAGAGTCTGGCATTTCTTCTCGTATTGTTCCCGAGATCTGTTTCATCAAGTTGGCATCTAGATGAGGCCTCACTTCCCCCACCCTTCATAGATGGTTGAGGTGGAAAAGCTATTCAAGCTCCTTTTTTTGAAGGATTGCTACCTATATCCTCGGCCTCATCAGGCCAACATTATCAGAATGCACTATGGCAGAGCTGTGCCTGTGAACAGTACGGCACTTTCAAAGGTTCCTTTCACCCTTCCTGAGCACACCTACTTATCTAAACTCACACATTCTCTGTTGTTCTTGTTTCCCCTTTCTCTCTCTCTGGCTGGTCTTTCTTAAAATTATAACTTAATTTGCATAGCTTTTGTGGTGGTTATAAAATTCATTCACAAACACTGGTTTGAGTAAGGAAAGAGACTTGAGAGAAGTTAAGATATTTCCTGAATATCGCTCATCTAGTTCATGGCAGAGTGGGAATTTGAATACAGGTTTTTGAACATTTGTGTCCACTGTTTGTTTTTCACTGCAGCCCAACTGCCTAATGTGTTAATTTTTTTTTTTTAAACCTCTCCCATCCTTTCTTGTCTACTCCTTTTACTAATGAATGTGAATCCCTTCTCTTCACAGGTCAAAGAATTGATTGAAACAATTCTTTTTAACAATTCTTTTTAACTAGGTTCCTGGCCGTTCTGCTCCTGGTCACCTATGTTACCTTCCTAAAAGATGACTTTTATTATATTATGCCCCAGCACTCAGTCTTCACTGGCTCACCATGAGGGATGCTTTAATTACTTCCCTTTACTGTAGAATAAATATTGCTTCCTTTCTGAGTGTCCACTGAGCATCAGGTACTGTATTAAAGTCTTCAATTTACTCCACCTAACACCTGCATAAGACAGTCTTCATTAATTACTTATTAATATACAAGAAGACTGAGGTTTTTGAACATGCTTAAGGTAAAAAAAATAAGTTTAAAGATGGAATTCAAATCCAATTCTACTTCTCAAATTTTCCTCTTTGTGCCACACAAAACTTCTTTTGGGAAACTGACCAAGCCATTGATTGATGATGACAAAGCCTACGGAAATCATGGAATAATTTTTGTGAATAAAGATTTCTTAACAGTTGGATTTATATATATATATATATATATATATATATATATATATATATATATATATAAATTTATTTCAGTTCGGCAGAAAGTTCTGGAGAGAGAGAATCACGAGTTAGTATTACCAGGAAAAGGAACATTCAAGTTAACTGTCTGGTTGCCCACGGCCCCAGATGATGTCCATGATGCCTCTGAGGGGAAAAGTCCAACAAAAGTAAGTAACGGAGTAAGTAAAAGGGAAGTCGGGTGTTTTCTCAAGGTGTGTGGGATGGGAAGCACAATGAGGAAAACCTAGTGGAGTGAGAAGTACAAATCGATATGGAGTGAGAAAAGCCACTTACAGATGTGGAGGAAGTGAGAGTGGTGGTAGAGTAGGTATGGAATAGTAGGCGGCAGTTTTGTTTGATTTAGACACTTGCAAAAGTCAAGATTTGGGAATTATAATAAGGGTGATTTGAGATGTAAAATTTGAGGTCTGTTTATCCTGGTGGTCTTAACCTGGAACTTGCTGTACTTGTTTTATTTCTACATTGTTTTGAGGGGACAGTGATCCATATCACATGTACTAAGTATTTCCTCAGTGTAAAATGGTATAGTAATAGCATCTGTCTCATTCGATTGTTGGACTGCTGTGAGAATTAGATGAGGCAGCCACTGTAAAGCAAATGGCAAGGGGTTATTCATAGGAAAAACTCAATAAATGTTAAATGAGAAAAAAATGTAGGACTCAACCCATGAACACTGGTGTTCATTGGAGTTTCTTTTATTTGTGAGTCACTTTTATCAGTGGTTTTTGTGCCACTACACGTGAGGTTCATTCAACAGCATCATTGCCAGAGCTTTTCATTATAGTTTCTATTGACCCTGCATCTCCAGGCTGGTCCCAGGCACATTTCCTTAATGTAAAGAATTTATTAGTAATTTATTAATGCTACTTTATTCTTTGGATTTCAGGAATCTAAGACCAAAGAAAATGCCAAAGAACCAGGTAAGGTCTCAGTTGAGATGACTGGCCTTCACCAGGCAATTTTGCTTTTATTAAAGATGGCACTTGTAGATATCATCCTTATTTTCTTGACTTCACAAGGCAGGGAATGCTCAGCTTGGAGATGCCTTGGACTGCATCATGTACATACTCTCAGAGAGCTTTGCAGAGGGCAAACGCTGGGAATGCCCCTTTGCTGTAAGGGCTCAGATCAAAAGGATGGGAACAGCAACCTCTGTGGGAACTGGGAGACACCCTGTAATTAAGGGAAGGTGGTGACAAACTGACCTTTAGAGCCCACCTGTGCCCAACCTGCCATCTAGAAGCAAGGGCATGACGTGTCAGTGGATGCTGTGGATGGCTAAGTCAATTTCTGAGCACTGGGTGTGGAAAGTGCTGTCCTCTGGAGCCACAACAGGAAGGTGCAGGTCCTTTGGATGAAAACTTCTGAGTGCTGGGTGCAGACCAGCCGCAGCTCTTCTCATCCCATCTGCTGAGGGAAACAGCCTGAAATCGAGTAGCTTTTATGAGCTCTGCTGCTTAACTAGTGTCTGGGTGGTGGCTTGTATTACCACCTGACGTTCACTAAAGAAGAGACTAGTTTTCCTGACTAAGCATTCTCTTATAAAGGGAAGGAAATGATGAACTGTGTTGAATGGCTGAGCAAGAGAGATAAAGTGATACATATACCCAGATCTGAGGGAAAAGGAATTCCAAAAAATGTGTAAATGTTGTCCTCTAATGCTAAAATTGTCTTGAGAACATGTTTAAATTTTTGCAATTTTTTATTTTCAAAAATAAAAAATTTTGGCACTAGGAAGAGAACTGCCTTTACTTGGTAAAATGACTGATAATGATATGAATATAGATAGTTTTTACCTAACATGGATGTACTGTTAAACTGTAGAATCTAGTATGCATGGTTTTCTTAAGAAGCTCATGATTCTTATGAAATGGGATTTTTAGGGGGTCTCTTTAGAATAATTCATGTTTACCATTCTTCAGATATCGAACTGGCTCACTCAGCTCTCGATGTTCATTGTGACCCCTTAAATTCTTATCTATTTCTTAGAAGATTCCTTAAGTACTATTTCTTAGAAGATACCCTCAAGTTCAATTTTAGACCAGGAATTGGTTTTATATTTGTACATTTATATATCTGTACCATTTCCTGCAACTAGAATTTAATCAAGTCTGTGTTTCTTATGGTTTCATAGATTTTACCCTAACTCTGTCATAACTGATTTGTTAGCACTGCTTCAGATTTGCTTAAAACTACAAGTGTATGTATTCTTAGGGACAGCCATCCAGCCCCACACCACCAATGGATTTTTCATTGTCCTGGAAATTTTAGACCCATTTACTAACCTATTTTTCACCTTCTACCTGATCCAGACTCTAATGATAGTAACCAACCAGGAAGATGGGTAACCTGTCTTCAACAGGATACTTAAGTTGACCCTTTTAAGAGGTGGAAGAGCAGGTCCTTTGTTGAATAGTTGCTCCACAATGAGTCCTGACAACGGCTCTAAGGGTAGGACTCTAGAAAGTAATTGGAATGGTGTAGACAATTTTCAGAACTGAGCAAAATGAGGATAGAAGGGGATTCCCTAATAGGTCTCATATCTCAGGGATGAGGAGATCAAAGGATGCTATACCATGCCTAAAACCCAGAGCTTCAAGTTAAAGTTTGACAGGCAATTGACAGAGCAGGGAAAGGTCAGTCAAGGCACATATCAGCATCTGGAGATATGAGCCTTAAGCCAACGTTCAGTTCTAGGCCTAGCCATATTGGGCTGGGCATGAAAGGTGGAAACCAGCCAGTGGAAGAACCAAGAGAAGAGAGATGCGTAAGAGCATGGAAACACTGGTTATTTGTGGTCAGGAAATTCTATTTTTTCCAAGATTTTATTTCCAGCCTGGACTCTTCTTTAAATTATAAACCTTGTGTCTGACCTTCCTGTTGGAAAACATGTTAGAGCCAACATGTCTGAAGCCACCTGTGTCATCCGCCTCCCCAAACCAGTACCTTCTTCTGACTTCCTTTTTTCTCTTGAAGTTCATAACCTGTCTACCCATTGCCCACCAGAAATTTCAGTCATCTTTCCTTTTTAAACTTTCACATACATTAGTCACAGAGATTTGTCAATTTTTTTGTTTTCCTTATCCATTCCTTCCTCACCTCAGGTTCCTGTTATTACCTCAAAACTCCAGCATGGCAGGAACAGGCTGCTTAGTCTTTTCTGTATCTGATGTTCTTCTCCTTAAATCTAACCAGTCCTTTGTACTGTTGCCGGATATCTGGTCATCCTTTTCACAAAAACCTTCCCTGACTCACCCTTACTACCAACTGCAAGATAAAGTCCAGATGTTGTTCTTGATGAAACTGACTTTTCTGGCTCACTTCTTAACACCTCTGCACCTAAGTGCTTCCTAAGCTTAATCATTCAGATTTCTTTCTCCTGAGTAGGTTAACGCAATCATAACATTGTGTATATTTTTGCTGCTTACAATACTCAGCCCCACTTTCTTCTACCTAAATTCTATTTACCCTTCAGGATCTACTCAGCTTCTTCCTCTTCTCTAAAGCTTTTCCAAGCCAACCTAATCCCTTTTTCTCTCTTTTCTGAAATCCTGGCTTGACTGCTCATGCTCTTTATTCGGCAGTTAACCAAGCCTCCCTTGTGATGAAGCTTCTAATTGTAATGGTATCACAAAACTGCATTGCTGGAAAGGCTCTTACCATTCACTTAGTTCAATACTCTCATTTTATAATTAAGAGATGTGTCCGAGGTCACAGGCTAAAGAGTGGCGGAGTCAGGGGTTGAACTCATATAGTCTCACCCCCAGCCCAGTAGGCATTCTGGTTTGTCATGCCTGTCTCACTGAATGCTAGTTTATGTCATTATTGAATCTTTAAGCTATTTTTTTTTATTTGACGTGAATGTATGTGCGTGGAGCCATATTCAGCACATGGCAAGAGTATTTGTCGAGGTGCTCTGACTGCTGTGACAAACAACCCCCCAGATCAAAGTTCAGTGTAGTCGACAACGAGGGTGGTGGGGAGAGTCCAGACTGCTTTACGCAGTCATTCGGGAACCCAGCCTCCTTCCAGCTTTTGATACTCTTATCCTGATACATGGCCTCCAAGGTCACTGCAAGGGAGAGTGGAGATCCATATGAAGGAGACGTGTATTGGCCATGCTTGGAAGTGGAACTCACCGCTTCCCCCATATTTAATTAGCCACATGAGCTCTACTGTAGGAATTGTATTGTAGGAAGTCTGGGAAATGTTTCGTAGCTAGAAAACAAAATGGATTTGGTGAGCACATAACATTTTGCTGTGCCATAATAAACATTAACAAACATCAGTTGCCTTTCTCATTTTTCTTGAGTACTTCCCTCAGAAAATTTCTAAGTTCCTTATCTAATGTTTTTTGTATGCACCCCTCTCCACACATCTAGTACCTAGAACATAATAAGGGCCCCAATTGAATAGTTGCTCAAAGAATGGCTAAAATTCATGTTGTACCCATCATGCTTTACTGCACTGGACAAGTGTACAGTGAGACTGACCTGATGCATGTGAATAACTCAGAGAGGAACAAGCTGGCTGGAATGATCACTATTCAGTGAGTTTGATGTATACCTACAGCTCTCTAGGTCATTTTACCTTCTATTTGTATCCCTTAGTCATTCAATGCAAGTGTCTTTTTTTTTTTTTCTCTTCAGTGATAGGAATTTACTGCTTTTCAGAGCATAGTGTGTTAGATGATGCCCAAAATCAGTTGTTCTTGCTTTCCTGCAGTGGTCCAAGCAGTAACAGTTATTGAGCCTCAAGTATATACCATGTGCCAGCAATACAAAGATGCATAAACATGTCCCTTGCTTTTGAGAAACCAAGTTCAATTATTATAATATGGTGCTGTGATAGAAGTATATGTCAACAGAAAAGGTGTAATAAAATTGAATGTAATATAATAATAATAAGGTACATTTTATTTTTAATTAATTTAAGCAAAAAGCTTTCTAAGATGTCTTTATTTGAGTTAGCCTAGAGATTGGGAAAGAAAGAGGACAGTGTCTTATGATAATTTACTTTGCTAAGGCTATGGTAGTAAATATAACATCTTGACCTCTTTTGTATCCCTAAAATCAGATGCATCAAAAGAACTGGATAAGAAAACCTCTCTCGACAGATCAGAAAAAATGGAAGATGTTCCAAAAGAATGTGAAAATATTCCCTCTTTGGTTGCATTTGAAAATCTCAACACAGATGTGACTGATATCATGTTAATCTTGTTGGTTGAGAACATAAGTGGCCTGTCCAGTGATGATTTTCAAATGGAAGTAATACGAGATTTTGATGTTGCCGTTGTTACCTTTCTAAAATATATAGGTAAGATTAAATGATTCTTCATTTGCAGTCTTCTTTGCACCACACTTTTGGGACTTGGGACACCCAACTAATAGAATGTCTCTGAAAATCTGAGTCTTTCTAGTAGCTAATAAGAGAGACTTCAAGTTAACATAGGTCCTTTATTATTTGAAAGAGAAGCAAATTTGTTTTGAATCCGAAGTTTGGTATATTTAATAGATCAAACTTTATTGTATGAGTTGTGTGAGTGAATGTGTGTGCATGTGTGTATGAGAGAGAGAGAGAGAGAGAGAGAGAGAGAGAGAGACAGAGACAGAGACAGAGACAGAGACAGAGACAAAGACAGTGATGATTTTTTTACTCAGTTCAAAGAGATTGAGAGACAGAGACTAAGAGACAGAGACAGAGACAATACACTCAAATAGAAATCTAAAGTCTAAGGCTATTAAAGTGATTCCAAGCAGAAGAGTCAGCGTTTTCACTTCGTTGGGAGAAGTAAATATTGATGTGTGTCACCAAATTGAACTTGAAGTTAATAATAATAATAGCAAGCACTCATGTAGTGTTACCATAAATTAGGTACTATGCTAAGCTCTTTCCATGTATTAATTAATTTATTCCTTTCAACAATCTTTTGAGATTATTATTATTATTCCTCATTTTACACTTGAGACAGAGGTGCAGATAAATGGAAGAACTGGATTTGAACCCAGGCAGCACACCTCTATACAGCCTGTTCTCTTATCCCCTTTACCATGTATTTCCTTAATACTTTCATGGTCATCCACATGTGCAAGGAGCATGTGATGCAGAAAATGAGTGTTCTTTGAGGTCTGTGTGAGGAGTCTGTGAATGCTCTCTGAAATGGAAGAGCTATCTCCAGAAAGACAAGTAAAATTTTTAGTTCGAGGTCCTCTCTATTCCATTGCCATGGAGGCAGAATGGTTAATTAAGAATGCAGGTCATGAAGTCAAAATTCTAGATTCTCCATTAAATTAATTATCTGAGGTTGGTCAATTTACTACCTTCTGTGTGCCTTACTTTTCTCACCTATAAAATGGGAATAGTAATGCCTATCTTTCTGTAAAGATTAAATGAAATAATGTTTGCAAAGCTCTTGACATGGTACCTGAGACATGGTAAGGACTCAATAAAGGAAGCTATTCTTATTTCAAATTTATGATTATTTTTTTATAAAGGTAAGACTAAATGGACTTGCTTTTGTTCATTGATCAAAAACTTGGACACCTGCTGTATGCACTTGTTTAGGTGCAGTAGGTACAAAGATAAATAATTCTTGGTTCTTGCTTTTGAGAAATTCATATGGGGAAGGGAGGAAACCCATGTGTAAATGAATAATGAAGATGCAAGAGGAGAAGCTGCCTTCTTCATCTGTGAACAGCAGGCCGTGGAGAGTGGGAAGGAAGGGAACCCAAACAAAGTGGCTTGGTTTTGCCCAGCCTACTCCCTTCTATGAAGTATATACTTCAGTAGTACCAGTCTATCAGGTCTCAAATACACTATGTTGTTTCATGCCATTGCTGTTCTCTCTGCCTGAAATATTTTCTCCCCTTATTTATCTGGTTAAATTCTTCTTCATTCTTCAAAATTCAGGTCAGTGACTACCTACTCTGGAAATCCTTGTCTGAGTGCCAATAGGCCACTTGTTTGCTTTTAAGACGTCCTCCCTCCTGGGCAGTGAATGTTCAAGAACTTGTTATATTCGTCACTCTATCCTCATCTCCTAGCACAGTGCCTGGTACATTGTGGGCCCACAATCAATATTTATTCATTTGAAAGAGATAATTGGGCTGAGTCTTGAAGGAGGAATAGAATCAGAATAAAAATTGGAGAAGGGCATTTCAGGCACAGGAAATTACATATATATATATATATATATATATATATATATATATATATAAGCAAAAGAGAGTGAGTTTTCAAAATAATGACTAGTTTTTTGAGATTTTTTTTTTTTTTTGGTATTATGGAAAATAAAATGAATGGCAAAGAATAACCAGAGGTGATATTTGGAAATTAGTTTGGAGTCAAATAGCTAAGGGCATTGTAAGCCTAGCAAAGAGTATGGACTCATGCCTGCAGGTAATGGGGAGCCATTAAAGGACTTGAGGAAGCAGTAAAATGAGAATATTTGTGTTGTAGAGAAAGTACTAAGATGGCAATGTCAAGGAGGGTTGGAAAGGGTTGTGAGCGGAGGAGACACATAGCTCAGTGGCCGTAATCCAGGTAAGATATTCATATATGCGTCGTTGTTCAGAGACTGGAAGTTTTAAGCATTCAGTTCTCATTTAGGGATTAAAATCTCGCATCTAGCTCTACCCTTTATCTCAATATTGAGACAGTTTCTTCTGTATAATGTAAAAATATAAACATAATTTTCTGATTGATGATTTTGGTTTGTAGATCCCATGAAATTTGTTGATGTTTGTGCCACACACCATTCAGTGAAACACCTTCGGCTTTCTCCAAGACTTCTGGAGGAGACAAAAACAATCAGAGTCGAAAACCTGCCGCCTGGTGTTGATGACTATAATCTGAAATGTTTTTTTGAAAATCCTCAAAATGGAGGGGGAAAAGTTACCAGTGTTGAATGTTTTCCTGAAGAGAGTTCAGCTCTGATTGAATTTTTTGACAGAAAAGGTAATATCTATTAGCTTGATTTTGTAAACCTGACATAATCTAAACTGCTTTAGCAGATCTTAACAATTATCAATTGAATGCCAGTGTATTTTCTTTTTTATTTGTATATTTCATTGGTAATCCAATTAGTAAACAAGTTCCTCTGGAATATGATGCTTAATGAGTCCAATGATTCAGATTTTAGAAAAGTAATGTTAAATTTTTGAAAGATATAAGGAGATTCTCTCATGAGTCTCTACCTATGATGAACTGACAAATATATAATTCTCAGAATCTTGGAAATACTGTATTAAAAAAAAGAGATGATCTGCATTTTATCTGTACTCTTGGTAGAAATTCTCTAATTAATTTCGATAAGGTTAGATAAAGGAACACTCAGAAACATGTACAGTTCCTATAAAGCATCAACACTTTCCCTTTCACCTGTCAATGTCATTCAGAAATTAATAAGGGTGATATCACATTATCTGTGGATGCCTGCTGGGTTGTTCTTTGCAGTGACCCTGTGAAAACCATGTCCAGCTGAACCTTAGGGAAACACTTCTGAGGGTTTTACAGACATAGATTTCCAGCTGTCTGAGGCTCGTGCCAAGTCAGCCTGGAGAGTTCATTGATGTTCAGAGGTCAAGGCTGAGAAGTAGGCATTGGAGGGCCAGACTTCTTTGGGAAAGAAAGAACATGGCGCTTGAGATTAACTGGGGGATTCCCCTTGAACAGAAGGGTGCTTTCAAAGGTTTCATTTCACCTGATCTCTTTGCGCCATCTGATTGTGTTGACCAGATCTCTTCCTCTAGCCTCACTCATTTTCATGTTCTCCACAGTCTGAGATACACTGATTTTCCCTTTCTCTCTGTCTGGTTGTTCCTTCTTATAATTGTGACTTACATAGCCCTGCAGGGTGCTACAAAGTATATTGACAGACACTGCTTTATGGGCATTCCTATTATTGTAATCCCTATTTTACAAATGAAGAAACTAAGGTACAGAAAGGTCAAATAACTTGACCAAGGTTACACAGCTAATAAATGACAGAACCAAGATTTGAACTTGGATAGTCTGGCCTGTAATCTATGTTAACTTCTCTACTTTTCCCCAATTTCCTGTTCACCTATAACATTAATTTTTCTTGTGGGGTATTTCACTGCTTACAATGGGTTACCAATACTGAGGCAAAGTGTAGATAAAGCTGGATTAAGAAGAGAATTTATTTAGCAATATTGTATTTTATGTAGATTATTTGAGAGGAATATTAGGCACTTCACTATGAAATTACTTGGTTCAGTTTAACAAAATCATAAGCAAGGGAACTCTTATTTAAAACCCATTGCAGGTGAGTTGTGTTTTTTTGTTTTGTTTTGTTTTGGTTTGGTTTGGTTTTTGCTGTGTTTTCTGCCACAGTATCTCACTGAATCCCCATGCTAGCCTGCATGGTTAGATATAGTTACTCTTTCTTTACAGAAAGGAAGCAGGATGGAGAATTTAAGGCACATTAGGGTGACATCTATGATGGTTCTTAGGTCAGATAGGCCCAAATTCAAATCCTGCTTTGGTGCTTACTAGCTTTGTAATCTAGCAAGTTCCTTTAACTCACAAAAGCCTCTATTCTCTCCTCTGTAAAACAGAGTTCATGTTACTACTTACCTCAGAAAATGTTGTGAGAATTAAATGAGATAATACCTGCAAAGTGCTTGGCACATGGTGGGTGCACAGTACATGGTAGTGGTCACTGGTTCTGCCCAGGCTCAGAACCTAGGGGGCCATTTCAGGAAGTTGAAACTATGTGTCTGGACCTCCGAAAACTGTGTTTTATTATGTCTGACTCAAGGCCTAGGAGCCAATCATGCACAGGTGAAGTTATTTTTAACATCTTTACAAAGGATGCTATTTTAATCCAAGTTGTTATTGGAAATCATTCTAATTTCTTTCCTTCTTAGAACCCTTGTACCTGTCTAATAACTAACACAAAATGAGGAGGGGCTTTAAGGAGAAGAGTACCCACTTCTCCCAACACATACACACAGACATGTATATATCCCACCCCAGGGACTGTCCTAGTAAAAGTGGCAGGAGGTGCATTGTAGCAGGGATGGGAAAGGTGCAGGATTTACTGAATCAGAGTCTCTGGGCAGGACTCTCTGATGACTATGAGATGACCTTGGGTTTAGAATCCCTGGTAAAGAGTCAAGAGCATTCAGACAATGGCTTGGATCTTAGCTAAAATACTTATAGCCTACACGACACTGTTCAAGTTATCTAACTTTTTCTAGTCTAAGTCTTATCATTTGTAAATAGGGATGGTAATAATAGTGTCTCTATCTCAAAGGGTTGTTGTGAGGATTAAATTAATTTGATATATGTAAAGCACTTAGAATAGCGTCTGACACATGGTTAGCTATGATAATTATTATTGTACTCCTCTCCCTAGAAGTATTAATGGAATCTAAGTCATCTATGAAGCCTAAAGTTGTCAGGTGTACAAGAAGCAGCAAATAGCATGATTCTTAGATGTGCTTTGTAATTATTCCGTTAAACAAGGGATACCTATGCAGTGTTAATACATATAAATTTATAGTTAAGCACTTTGAGACTAGAGCTGCTTTTCTCCCCTCTTTTTATAAAATTAAATGTATTGGGATGACATTAGTTAATAAAGTTATACATTTTTCAAGTCTATAATATATCATCTGTATATTGCATTATGTGTTCACCACCCAAAGTCAAATCTCTTTCCATCACCATATATTTGACCCCCTTTACCCTTTTCTACCTTCCTCCTCCTCCTTTTTCCTCTGGTAACTGCTATACTGTTATTTGTGTCTGTGAGCTTTCATTTGTCTTGTCCATTTGTTGCTTTCAGTTTTATATCCCACATATGAGTGAAATCATATTTAGTTTTACACCTCACATATGACTGAAATCATATGGTTCTCGACTTTTTCTGTCTGACTTATTTTACTTTAGCATAATATTCTCAAGATCCATTCATGTTGTTGCAAGTGTCAATAGTTCATCTTTTCTTATGGCTGAGTAATATTCCATTGTATATATGTACCACATTTTCTTTATCCAATCATCTATCGAAAGGCACTTCAGTTGTTTCCATGTCTTGGCCACCATGAATAATGCTGTAACTAACATCGGGGTGCATATATCTTTATAGAAAAATGTTTTCAAATTTAGAGGTAGATACCCAAACTAGTCTTAGTTTTTTGAGGAACTGTCATGCTGTTTTCTATAGTGGCTGCACCAGTTTGCACTCTTGCCCATAGTATGTGAAGGTTAGAGCTGCTTTTTAATAACGTGTTATAGTATCCAAGTTCTATAAATATTAGGATATTTTTCCCTCTAGAATAGGAAAAGTTTTCTTTTTCTTTTGAAACATATTACACTGGGATTACTTTATTTTATTTCTTTCCTTTTAAGTGATAGGAACCATCATGACCAAGAAACATTACCTCAGCAATATGCCACTCTCTGTGTTCCCATACTATACCTCTCTGGGCACAGCTTTATATGGAAAAGAAAAGCCTCTGATCAAGCTTCCAGCACCATTTAGAGAATCTCTGGATCTTCCTTTATGGAAGTTCTTGCACAAAAAGAATCACCTGATTGAAGAGATAAATGAAGAAATGAGACACTGTCACTGTGAATTAACGTGGTCTCAACTCAATGGTGAAGTTACCGTCAGACCTGCAGCCACCTTAGTCAATCAAGGAAGACTAAGAATCAAGAACTGGAAGAAAGATGCTTTGACAGTATTCTCTGGCATCAGGTCTAGATATAAAATTACGCCATTTAAAGTGGATCCAATAGTGTGGGACGCCATAAAAAATGATTTAGAAGATGACAGGATTTTGATTGAGTTTGATACACTTATGGAGATTGTAACCTTAGTGGGGAAATCAGAGGATGTACAAAACATTGAGCCAGAAACCAAAGAATTAATAAAAAACACCACTGAAAAAATTAAAAGAGAAAAGCAAAGTGTGAAGGAGAAAGTGGCCATTTCCCCAGAAAAGTATTCTCTTTTATGCCACAGCGGTATGCAGGAGCGTTTCCACACAGAGTGCCCAGAGGTGGAGATTTCTTATGATGAAGCTGCTCAACATATGTGCTTCAAAGGACTCAGTGCAGATGTATATAAATTAAAGTGTAAAATCCAGGAAAATGTTTACACCATGGACCAGAAAAACATTGAGCTTCCTCCTGAGGTTTTCCAGTTTTTGCAACAGGTCGACTGTGCAGAATTCTCTAAGTCTCTTTTTATAGCACAGAAAATTCTTGCAATTTATGACCTACAGGGTACAACTGTTCTCTTAACCGGCTGTTCTTCTGAAGTCTTATTAAAAGCTGAAAAGCAAATGGTCAGTGCCTTAAATTTTAAGTGCATAGACATTGAGGACAGGGAATTTCTTAATAGCAGGAAATGGAAAGGGATCACTTGCAATTTGCATAGGAAATATAATTCTTCCTCAATGACTGTAATAATCAATGAGTTTATCTCAGAAACCACAGCTAAGGTTATCATCGCAGGCTGTACGAGAGAAGTAAATAACATCTACAGCTTGCTTTTTGACTTTGTGGAAAAAAACATGAGAATTGAGAGATTGATGGAAGTAAAGCCTCCCTTAGTTATTGATTATTTAAAGGCAGAGAAGCTATTCTTGCAAAGGATGAAGAAGATAAATGTTAATGTAAATTTCAATCCTGAGGAAAAACAAAAAGGCATTTTACTAATTGGCTCAAAGACCGCAGTCCTGGAGGGAATGAATATCGTCAAGCAAGCCTGGGATTCAGTTTGTATTAAAAGCATCAATATTGATAAGCCAGGAGTCAGCCAGATCTTCCAGGATAAAGCAGGGTACTATAAAAGTCAGGTCAAATGTTTATTTGGTTGTTTTATGCAACTACAGAAGAATGAAGGAAAGGAGGAGGGAAGCAGCACTGATGGGCAGAAGTGCTCCGCTCGGGTGGACTTGGCCCCTGGAGTCTCACTGATTGTGGAGCTGGGTGACTTGACACAGTTTCCTGTCGAAGTGGTGGTGAATTCAGCAAACGAGGACCTCCGGCTGAGTGGTGGTCTCGCCGCAGCTCTTTCAAAAGCAGCTGGCCCTGAGCTCCAGGCAGACTGTGACAAGATAGTGAAGGAAAGGGGCAAGATCCTTCCTGGATGTGCCACCGTCTCAAAAGCAGGAAGGCTCCCATACCACCATGTGATCCATGCTGTTGGGCCCAAGTGGAAGAAGGATGATGCCCAGTGGTGTATGGTCCTGTTAAAGAATGCTGTAGAACAAAGTCTCATTTTGGCTGAGAACTACCAATACCGATCCATAGCCATCCCTGCCATTAGCTCTGGGATCTTTGGCTTTCCCTTACTCCCATGTGTGGAGGCCATCGTTTTGGCCATCAAAGAAAACTTCCAATGTAAGAGCAATGGACGCACCTTGAAAAAGGTTTACCTTGTGGATGCAGCTGAGAAGACTGTTGAGGCCTTTGCTGAAACTGTGAAATCTGTATTTAAAAACACCCTGCCTGGTACTGCTTCCTTGCCCAGTTTACCAGCAGCAGGTCAGCTCGGCTTGAGAGAAGATCTTGAAAACAGACGAGTGCTCCTGTGCCCAGGAGGCCTGAGGATCCTGTTGTTGAAAGCAGATGTGCAGAATGCTACGGTGAGTGTCCCTATTTACAGAACACCCATCAAGGTGCTGGACTTCAGTTATTCTGTTGCCAAAGAAAGATTAGGGTCAAGGGGAGAATCAGAGGAGAGAATCCCAGGCCCTCCATCCTGGCCTGGAAACAGGTTTCTGTAGAAAACTGGGCTACTTCACCACAGCATATACGGATAGAGATTGACCAGTTATGTGTGGGAAATGGAAGTGTATTCAGGTCACTAGGTTTCCAGTAAATGTGAAAATTCACAATAATACCTTTACAAAGCCCTCTATACTTTTTTGGTGCCTTCACACTTGTCATATTTTGATGAATCGAAGGTTAATTACCTGTCAAATTCTGATAGCAGATACAGAAAAATTAGAGCATAAGATGGAGACAGGAATCTTATCAGTAAAGCTGAACCAGATGAGAAAGGGGGCCCCAAACCGAGGGACCATCAGCCCCCAACACCAGTAAGAAAATGTGGGAAGGAAAGTAGAGAATGGACCTGGGAAAGTTCTGGGTAATATGTGGAGACAATTCTTGTAGGTTTGCTGAGGCGGGGCGGGCGGGGGGGGGAGGGCTGTGTGTGACATGTTTTTAAAATATGTATTTAACAATCTTTTACAGAAGCTCTAACTAATGCTAATAGCAGCCCTGGAAGCTCCTGCTGTGCCAGCTGTTACTTCTTTAATTTGGGGATTGTGGGCAGGCCTGGGGAGGGGAATCCTAGGGAAGGCCATTGGCATACGTTCTTTGGAGAAATGTCTACTCAGATCCTTTGCCCACTTTTAAATCAGGTTACCTCTTTATTAGTGAATTTTAAGAGTTCTTTAGATATTCTGTATACAGGTTCCTTACCAGATATATGATTTGTAAATATTTTCTCCCAATATGTGGGTCTTCTCTTTATATAATAAACTTAAATAATAATTACAAGAATAATAGCTAACATTGATTATTTAGATGTTCCAGACACTATGCCAAGTGCTTGGCATGCATTTTCTCATTCAATGCTATGAGGTAGATCCCAGGATTATTATTATTTTCATTTCACAGCTGTAGAAATGAGGCTCAGAGGGATTAAGTAATTTGCCCACACCCCACAGCCAACAAACAGTAGAGCAAGGACTGGAATTTGTTCAGGGTCCTAACCATTGCACTATTTCAAAACATTCAAATAATTTTATTTCTCATTTTAAAAACCAATAAAACAAGTAAACAGGAAATTTTGACTGAG
The DNA here is from genome assembly GCA_028627145.1 of Eidolon dupreanum. Lineage (NCBI taxonomy): Eukaryota > Metazoa > Chordata > Mammalia > Chiroptera > Pteropodidae > Eidolon > Eidolon dupreanum. The sequence goes on from CM053507.1 coordinate 108,689,805, forward strand.
AGTTGGTAATTGGAATGAGTTCCATTTCTTGTCCAACTTGAGCACTGAATAGTAAGACATTGCTTTCATTTCTTTTGCTCCCATAGATGTTTGGCTTCTGATGCCACAGTATCTGCTGTGCATTTGCTCCTTGGTGGCCCATGCAGGGCAACTTTGAAAGTCATTTGGTCACATTCCATCTCATCTCCTCTCTTCAACTTGCATTGTAATGTAACCAGTTAATCAGCTCACATGAACTATCCTGCTGAAAAGCTTCCATAACTCCTCATTATCTGTCGGGAAGTCCAGTTGGCCTGGCACTCGAGACCCTCTGCAGAGTCTATCCCCAACATTTCCAGCCTTGCTTATGTCATTTTGCTGCAGAAGTTCTCTGTCGGGTCAAACCAATCTGCTCATGGCTCACAACCTACTATGCATATGTTCATACTGTTCCCCTTCATCAAAGACTTCCTTGTCTCTCTCTGCCCGCTGCAACTATTCCCATGTTTCAGACCCTACATGACTCATGGTGTCTTCACTGGTTGCTGAAGGCACTTCCTCTGGAGTCCTTTGGTGATCCTATACCATTTATACATTGCTTTTTGACATTTCTCTTTTGTCCTGGAGTGTTATTTAAATAAGCATCTAATAACACTTTTTCTTGGGTGGTATTTCAGTCCTGAAAACATAATCATCTTAGCTGTCCCCTATTGTGCCAACTCCATGGCTCAAATATAGTAGTAATCCTTGATTAATGTTTTTGTTAGAATTTGAAACAAATTGTTGGTTTTGTCTTTAAGACCGATGTTGTCGTAAACTCCGTTTCCTCGGATCTTAAGCTTAACAGAGGGCCTCTTGCTAGAGCCCTCTTGGAAAAAGCTGGGCCAAAACTCCAGGAGGAACTGAACACAATTGGGCAAGGCATGTCTATTAACGTGGGCACAATTCTCCAAACCAGTGGTTGCAATCTGCATTGCCAGTGTGTGCTTCATGTGGTGGCTCCGGACTGGGAAAATGGCAGCACATCTTCACACAAGGTGGGACCTGGTTTTAAATTCTCCAGAAAATTGGGTGCCCCTTTAAATTCCTTTCAGTATAACATAGATTGGACTCTGTTTCTCTTCCGTAATAACATCATATTCTTGACAGGTTCCATCTTATGGCCCTTTCTTTCAGCTGTAGCAGACTTTTCCTGAAGACTAGTTAATAATATAAATTCATTAAAGTACTCAATCATTATTGGGGATCAGGGAAGAGTTATTGATGATAACACATCTTTAGTGAGGAAGGCAGAGCAAGGGCATGAAGAATGGAAGAGCATGAGGAATTTAAACAGTAGTTGCTTCATTTCTTTCTTCATTGCTGAGTGAGTTTGAATCTTTTTGGAAGATTTCTCACATTCTGTTTTCCTTTTCTTTATCTACCCCTATATTTTTCTTTCTCTTTCTGACTGCCCTTAACCTGCCTTTTGCTGAAAGCGAAAAGGAGCAGAAAGAGATCATAGTCAAAGCTGCTGAATTCTTATTTTTTTCCTAAATTCCATTTCTAGGCAAAATGTATAAGAATGTGTTTTGTGCTTTTCAGATCATGGAAGACATAATCAGAGAATGTTTGACAATCACTGAGAGCTTGTCCTTAAAATCAATTGCATTTCCAGCCATAGGAACAGGAAACTTGGGTTTTCCTAAAACTGTTTTTGCTGAATTAATTATTTCAGAAGTTTTCAAATTTAGTAGCAAGAAGCAACTGACAACTTTACAAGAGGTTTGCTTTCTGCTGCACCCAAATGACCACGGGAATATTCAGGTACAACCTCGTTCATTTCTGGTTATTTTGGCAACTGAGCCTTAATGGTCTACAATATCGCCTTGGTCTAATAGGTTGTGTCATGTATTTCCCATATAGGAAAGCAAAAGAGTAGTGTAGACTACTTGTAGAATGGCAAATTTCAAGCAAATACATGGTTATAGAAAAAAATTTAATTTATTAAGGAAAATTTCAAACGTATACAAAAGTAGACAAAATAGTATAATAAACGCCCTTGTAACCACTACTCATCTTCACTGCTATCATCCTATGGCCAATATGTTTCATCTCTATCTCCATTTATTTGCCTTCCTCTTATATTATTTTGAAGTGAATCTCAAATATACATTTTATCCATAAACAATTTGGTATTTATTTTAGACATTAGAGTTCTTTCTAAAAAGTAACATTACCACAATACTATTTCACACATAAAAGAAATTGACAATCATTCCTTTATTTCATTATCAAGTCAATGTTCAAATTTCCAGTTCTCATAAATGTTTTATTTTGTTTTTATAGCTTGTTTGTTTGAATCGGAATATAAATAAGGCCCAGATATTGCAAATAGAGTTGACATATCCCTAAACCCTCTTTTAATCTATAGAATTCCCTTCCATATGAACATAGAAATTTTAATACATAATATAAAAGCACAGTATGGTCCTGTAAATAGGAGATTATCAGTACTGGATACAACTGAAGGATGTGGTTAGAATGAACTCAGCACATCCCCATGAGAATAGGAGAGTTGGGACCAGAAGTACCAGAATCATCTTCAGTCACAAAGAATATGTTGACCCTCTCACATTTGCTGAACATCAGCTATTGGTGAGCCACTGGATTCAACATTATGGGAGAACAAGAGACATTTAATAAGAGGTCATTATCCCTGACCTCCAAGTCATTCGAGTCCAGTAGAGTAAATGACATTAAATATTTAAAAAATTTCATAATAGTGCAAGAATTAAACAGATTCAAGCCAACAACCCAGGAGATGTCTGTGGGACACTGGACCATTTGAATTTTTAGGTCATACTTAATTTTTCCTGGATCTAGATATTACCTTTAAGTTCTTTGGAAGCAACAAATCTAACCTAAGTTCTAATCAGACAGCCAAACCACCCAAGCAAAATATGTGGTCCACTTAGTTGGTCTGCATAACCACAGTAATTTCTCATCAATAAGTGCTTTTTTAACAACCTCCCTCTGACTTGCATTATACAGGGTGATATGGATCATGGGATGGGTATGTAGCACATACTTTCCCTCCTAGAAATCATTATTACTTTGGGAGGTAAGATTTAAACACACAAAATGAACTAAATTAGAGTCATAAAGTCCTGGGAGTTTTTGAATAGATGAAAAGGGGAGTAAGTCCTATGACACGAACCTGAATCTTCAAATCTCACTATTTCTGTGCAACCCCAGACCCTGTTTTCTTCCCTAAAGATTCACAGTCATCTGCAGGTATTCTGTAAAAGGATCAGTACATACAGACACCTTTACTTCCATAGGAAATAGTATTGATTCTCCATACATAACTGTGACACTTTCTCTCTTAAGACTTTTAAAGACAGTTAAACTGTGGTTATATTTGTACAAAAATCAACAAAACTTATTGAGATGTTTATAGGTGGCCACTGTAGCAGAGTTGGTTAAAAAAAAAAAAAAAAAAAAAAAAAAAAAGCCCATGGTCTGAACACAACATCTAGATGTGCTTTATTTGGGCTATTTTTAAAAATTTCAATCAGTTGCTAACATTTTAAAATCAAGCATTTCACATAAAACTCCAGATGGCCACTGTGACCTAAAAATTTAAATACTCAGGCACATTGGACATGGATTTCTGCCTGAACAGTTCCCTGTGGCTGAGTGACAGGTGCTGTGTCCTTTAGAGTCACATCAGTCTGCCTTCACATTTGTAGCTTACCTGCCTGACCCCTGGAGGTCTGTGAGCCTGAAACTGTGACTCTTTAGTCACGTTTTTTTTTCCCAACAAGATTCTCTGTTGCTTGTTTACAGAAGGTGTCACTACCAGGCAAAGAAATAGAACTCACGGATTTATTAACCCTAAAATACATACATCAGCCTCTTGCTCCAAAAAGTACCACTTCCCTAGCAATTCCCCTCCTGGTACAAAGAAGAAGTTAAAAATTGAAGTGTTTGGGTCCTTGTGTTTGCCTTTCTCTTAACACTGCATTTTTAACAATTTTTAACAAGTTATTTACCTTTACTAATTATAAAAGTGATACATGTTCATCGTAGGAGCTTTGAACATTACAAAATACATAAATTCTTTTAGTTATATTTCATTCTAGTCTTCTCCTACACATGTATAATTTGCAAAGTGTTGCTCTATAATGTAAGTAATGTTATTCTTTCATTTACTAGTATAAAGTATTTCCTTATTCCATTAACTGTTCCTTGAAAATACAGTTCTTAATAGCTGCTAAATATTTTAACATGTGGATATACTAAAATTTATTTGACCATTTCTTTGTTGGATTTTAAACTGTTTTATTTTTTATTGATTAGCAATAGCACTGTAATGTATTTATATTTTTTGTATTTATATCTTTGTTCCGATCATTGATAATTTTCATAGGATGCATTTGTAGAAATAATATATGTATTGTTTTCATAATTTAAAAAATCTATAATGATAATAAATAATGCCTTGAGAATTGTTCTCTCTTACATATTTGTGCATGCAGGATCAAAAGCCATGATGAATTAAATTCATTCATCTACTGAGAATTGTAGTAGTCAAAACTGTCTTTGTACTTCCAGGCATTTTCAGATGAATTTGACAGAAGGGCTAACGGAAATTTCATCGGTGACAAAATCCCCAAGGCTGAAAATACACAAGGTTCAGTAAAGCTTTTAAATTGAGAAATTATTTCTAGTTACTAAATAACTATTTAGTGATAAGTAAAAGATAATAGTGATGATTTTTATAAAAAATCAATTTGTGATGAAGAAGATATTAAATTATATTCCATATACCTGAGCTTGAGCTTGCAAGACACTGGCCATGTTTGTGTGATATGGAGCAAAAGAGTAGGCATGCCAACTGGGATAATCTGTACAATGGGTTTTTAAGTAGTGACGAAGATACTATTTTTTAAGAATGATGTGACATGTGTTTTTGGAAATAGACACATTCAAGGAGATAATACCAACCAAATGCTTCTTCTCTGTCATATTTGCTATTGTATATTTGAGTTTATCCCATTTGGAGTTGCTGAGGCTTCTTGGATCTGAATATGAATGTCTTCCATCAAATTTGGGGATTTTTTAGTCATTTCTTTAAATATTTTCCTGCAGTGGTCTCCTCTCCACTGGTGCTTTAATAACATGAATGTTGAGCCTTTTGATAGTGTCTTGTTGGTACCTGAGGATATTTTAAAAACTTTTTTTCCTCTTTGTTCTTCAGATTGGATAATTTGTATTGATTTATTGACTCACTTCTCTGTCTACTACACTATTGAGCCTATCCAGTAAACTTTTTATTTCAGATGTTGTATTTTCAAGTTCTAAAATGTCCATTTGATTCTTATTTCATAGTTTATACTTCTCTGCATAGACTCCTATATTTCCATTCATTTCCATGCATTCAGATGGAAACTCAGGGAACATAGTTATAGTAGATAGTTTAAAGTATAGTAGATAGTTTATCTGATAATTCTAACATCTGGATCATCTTGAGATTAATATCTATATTGAGTGTCTTTGTCCTTGAGAATTGGTCATATTTTCTTGGTTCTTTGTATGACAAGCAATTTTGGATTATAGGGTGGTTATTTTAATTATTATGTTATGAAACGGGTCTGGTTAAAATCCTCTGGAAAATGGTGTTTGTTTATTTGTTTTATCAGGCAGTCAATCAGTTAAGTTCATTCTAAAAGCTCTATTTCACCCTCTGGGTGGGCAGTGGTTCCAGTGTCACTTCGGTTCTCAAAGCCTTTGCCATGCTGGTTGGGTGTGCCCCAACATGTGTGGCTCTGGGGCAGGCTCAGGATTTATTCCAATTCACACACAGAATGGGCATCACCTTCTCCAGCTCGCCCCTTGCGAGGATCCTCTTTACACTCCCTGGCTTGCAGGAGCCTACTTTCCAGCTCCTCTTGCCAGAAAGACAGGGTTCCCTGGGAGTGGAAGCTGCCTGTTCTGTTGCCTCATAACTTTGTGTGATCAAGTTTGCCCTTGGGCAAAGTGGAGAGAGAACAGAGAGAAAAGATCACAGAGATTTCCCCCCCACCACATATATATATATATATATATATATATATATATATATATATATACTCATCAGATCACAAGGGTTCTTATTTCTGATTCTTCTGGATGGAAATACAGAATGACTTTCAGAGTTTTAGCTCTGTGTGGTGCCACTGTGGAGTTAAACAATTAGGGTTACCTTGGGGTAGAGCCTAGGTTAAAAAAGAAATAAATATGGAAAATAAGGAGGATCCCTGCCATAACCTTCTCAGTCCTCACAGGGACCACTGTTCTCAATCTTGCCACAAAATTAGGAATCCTCTGAGAATTTTGATACCAGTGCTCATTGAGCAGTTCTGCATCTAGGGCCACCCTTGGGTCAAAGCTGGGAGACAAAAGAAGAAAATTTTCAAAACAAAACAAAATGAGAAACTACCCTCTATACAGGTTGCCTCTTCAGATTTTGACTCCCCTCACTCCAAACTCTGCCTGCTGTCATTTACTCTTCAGTCTCAGTGGTTTTTTGTATTTGTTCCATGTTTTTAGTTGTCATCAGTGAGCAAGATAAATTCTAGTGGGCTAACTTCAACTTGGCCAGCACTGGAAGTCCACGTTTGATACTTATTATATTTTATAATTCTTTTTCAAAAACAGACCGTCACTGCAGCCAAGGTTAAAGGCCAGAGATGAGAGAGAGAAGAAGGGAGAGAGGGAGAGAGAAAGAGAAGTATGGAGGAGCCCATGTGAGGAACATGAGACTTAAGTCATTCTTGCTGTGTTGACTTAGTTATTAACTCCATTTTTCTTTTTCTTTTCAGGTTTCTATGGGACTGTTTCTAGCACTGATTCAGGAGTGCATGAAATGAAAATTGGCCCCATTACTTTCCAGGTGGCCTCTGGAGATATTACAAAAGAAGAGGCAGATGTGATTGTAAATTCAACATCAAAGACATTTAATCTCAAAGCAGGTACTTTACTTATAGGGTTTTAACTAGTTTTTTATTCACAGTAGATCCCATGAAGGAGAGTTTCTATAGCTAGACTATTCTACAGTTACATAGCCAAATTGGTTTCTATGGCTTTGGCTTATTAATATGAATTAAAAATTTTAAAATTATTTTGACATGGTTTCTCGCTATTGGTAACAGTTATTTTATGAATTTTTCTTTTTTGTGACCAGAAATACTGAGGTTATAGGATTCCTTTGATGATGAGGAAAGTGTTTAGATAGAGACAAATGCACTGATCCAAAAGTACTGTTGTGATTTTTTATTTGTGTTTTTAACCATCTCGATGTTCTCATGTAGGGGTCTCCAAAGCAATTTTGGAACATGCTGGACAAAATGTGGAAACAGAATGTATTCGCCTAGGTAAAGCACAATGCTGTTTTTTGGCCCTAAATTGTAAGTGGAAGCTAACTATGGGAGGCTGTGGAGAGGCTGAAGAAAGTCTGTGGACTGGGGAGACAATATGTTAATCTTAAAATCATACATTTTACTAAAGAATTCCAGTCATAGAGAATTAGAAGTGAAAAAAATTGAAGGGTGATGCCACGGTTAAAAAAAATTAAACAAGAAAGATTCGTCAAAGGTAGCATTTTAGGAGTCTCTTATTCACATAAAATACTTTATTTGCCAAACCTGACATTTTGCTTTCGAAAGAGTGAGTTCAACATCTGATTTTGCATGTTTTTGTTTTATGTTTTTTAGGTCAACAGAACAACAATGGTTATATAATTACTGAAGGTGGATTACTGAAGTGCAAGAATATTATTCATGTTGTTGGTGGAAATGACGTCAAGAAATCGGTTTCTTGTGTTTTGCAGGAGTGTGAAAGACGGAATTACTCATCTGTGTGCCTCCCAGCCATTGGGACAGGTTTGTAGCCTTTCAAGGCTAAATTCCTAGGTGTCCCTTTTCCCTTGATTTGGTGCTGACTCTAACATAGTTCATGCTGAGTCTGAATAAGAGCAAATTCTTTACTCCAAGGCAGCTGTTGAAAGAATGCAAAGACTGTGGGTGGTTTAAGTAAAAGTAGTAAAAATGAAGAAAACTGAAGAGACTGTTGGAATATCAAAGAGACATTTGCTCTTTAATATGGAGGGGAAGGAAGAGGAAGGTATGTGAAGGGATGGGAGGGAAGAAAAAAAAGGCCAGGCCATCTTTCTCTTTAATCTATTCCTTTCTCTTGTTCCATTCCCTACATATTTAATCCTACATCCCCATTATTTAGTTCTTAACTTCTTCCTCCGTCCCCTCTCCATGGAAAACATCAGGGCATCCATTGGCTTCCACCTCCCTGTAGCTTACTCCCAGATGAGCATTTCCAGCCCTCTTCTCCCACCTCTTCAACAGTGGCTGAATAGGTTGGCCTTAGGGCATTTCTGCACAGAAGGCTTTCAGTTACCATAACACAGTGGGTTCTAATGGGTTGAAGGACTCCCCATCTTACTCTTTTCAGCCTACTGGGCCTCTTTCGATTTTCTTGTTTTTCTCAAACTATATAATGATTGTGTGATTCTTCATGCTTTTGGTTTATTATTAGTATGGTGATGCTCTTTGAGCCCCCCCCACCCCCCCACCCCCCAGGAATCTGAGTCTTCTGCCTTGAACAGGCATTCCTGCTTGGTTTCCCTTAAGAGAGCTGGTCTGGAGAGGCCAATACCCTCAGGCTTGAAGTGGAAGGGAGCTGACCCATCCCAGAGAGAACAGCTAGGCACTGGATTGATGATTCTATTGCTCAGAAATCTGAGTTTGAATGTCAGCTTTGGCATTCTAGGTCCTCCAGAAATTTAGTTGTAATTTTGATGCAGTCATTAGAGGAGGCAAGGGCAGCATTTACCTAATCCACCATCTTCCTGGCCCCCTCTCTTTGTTCAGCTCTTGCCTAAACTTTGATTATAGCCTCCTACCTAGCCCTCTCTAGATCTGGGCTCTCTGCTCCAGTGCCTCCTCTATTCTGCCACCTCCCCCACCCCAGACTTATTTTTCTCAAAAATAGATCTATTTCCCTGAACACACCAGGTTAAACATATTATACACATGTTGCACATTTCTATCTGACTTAGGCTTTCCCTCGGTTTTCCATATTTCACCTACTAAATACTTGTTCATCCTCATGTATCACATCCTCTGTGTCCTAGTGCCTAGATGAGCATCTAGCTTGTGATGGGACATAGTAAATGTTTATTGAGAGTGAATGAATATATCTGAACACTCTCATTTAAATTCTTCCGAATATCATGAAATAACAGCTTTGCAAAGAAAAATTTCCCTCTTTCCCCGCTCAGCTAATAGAAAAAAAAAAAGAAAGAACAACAACAAAAAACCCTGAATAAACCCTCTTGGTTACTTTTATATGGGATTTGTCTACATTCCACAATTGTCTGCATAGCCCAGTCAAAGAGTCTACTCTCATTTCTGTAATAAAGGTGGACACCATCCATGGGGCTAATACAAGTGAGCTCTTAGTGTATCACACCAGGTTGGTCAGGGGACTTTTACATTGCCCCCTACCCATGTAACAGCTGCCATTCACATGGAACTGCTTCCATGGTTTTTTATAAGACTTTTCAAGGAACTTTTCATGATCTTATCTAGGTAGTAGGCTTGAGAAGCAAGATATGGAACATGCTTAATTAGGAAAAGACCTGCTCAGATAGCAATCTTGAACCCTGCCAGTCAGGGTGTGGGAGGTAAGTCTTCCTGGAGGCTCATGGATAACTTGCATGTAAAAAAAGTATAGACTATAATAAAGAGCTAATAGCTCCAGGCATCTTACAAAATTAGCTTATTTTAAATCAAGCCCCCAAAGACATCTTGGAAGAATAAGAATACATGCAATAAAGTCAAGTGGTGATTGAGAAAAAAAAATATTTTTTTCTATAAAAAATATGATATGTCCACATGAATATAGCATCTTTTACTTTTTATAAATCTTTTGAGGTTACTCGTGAGCCAAGAAAGATTAACTATGCTCTGTAACACAGAGAAACACAGTGAGCTGGGATCCACTGAATAGAGTAGATATGAGTATTAGATACCAAAAGTTAGTTTTCCGGGTCCTTTGTTCATTGCTGGGCTGTCAGCTTTCTGACATCCTGGAACAAAAATTCCTCATTGCATCTAGGACTTCAAAAGAATTTGCCGATCCATCGTTAGAAAAGTCCATGGTGATGAAAGAGCTGTGAAGTAGGCATTTATTTTGTGAGAAATGGGATCTCTAATTTATTTTTCAGCCTTTTCTAGATGGATCTTTTTTTTCCCCCAGTCAATTTTGTCATTTGCTTTTCCAGGAAATGCCAGACAAGACCCAGATAAGGTTGCTGAAGCCGTAATTGATGCCATTGAAGGCTTTATCCAGAAAGGATCAGCCCAGTCTGTGAAAAAAGTTAAAGTTGTTATCTTTCTGCCTCAAGTACTGGATGTGTTTTATGCCACCATGAAAAAAAGAAAAGGATCTCAGCCTTCTCCCCAAAATTCTGTGATATGTAAACTTGCATGTGAGTTGTTCATTTTTATGAAATGCATGTTTTTAATATTGCTGTCACGAAAAATAATTAATTTTTTTCTAAATTTTTTTGGGTAATTAGCTCCCCCCCCTAGTTTTATTGAGATATAATTTACATACATCACTGTAGAAATTTAAGTTGTACAGCATAATGGTTTGACTTACATATATTGTGAAATGATTATTGCAACATATTTAGTTAACATCCATCATCTTATGTAGATTCAATAAAAAGAGAAAGCAAAAAAGGAAAAAAAGAAAATTTTCCTTGTGATTAGAACTCAAGGTATTTACTTTCTTAACAACTATATATATATATTATACATAATATGTATATATATATAATATAGCAGTTTGAACTATAGTTACCATGCTTTATATTACATCCCCTGGTACTTATTTATCTTATAACTGGAAATTTATACCTTTTGACCACCTTCCTCCAGTTCTCCTTCTCCTACCCTCTGCCTCTGGTAATCATGCATCTGATCTCTTGTTCTATCAGTTTAGGAGTTTATGTTTTGGGGAGAGTGTTTTTTTTTTTTTAATTCTTCATATAGGTAAGATTATATAGTATTTGTCTTTGTCTGACTTGGAATAGCTAATCTTTAATGAACTATCAGAAAGAGAAATTAATAAAACATTTCCATTTAAAATTGCAAAAAAGAATAAAATGCCTAGGCATAAATTTAACCAAGGAAGTGAAAGATCTATACACTGAAAATTATAAGACATTGATGAAAGAAACTGAAGAAGACACCAATAAATGAAAAGATCTTCTGTGATCCTGGATTGAAAGAATCAATATTGTTAAAATATCCATGCTACCTAAAGCAGTCTACAGATTCAGTACAATCCCTATCAAAATTCCAATGGCATTTTTCATAGAAATAGAACAAGCAATCCTAAAATTTGTATGGAGCCACAGAAGACCCCAAATAGCCAAAGCAATCTTGAGAAAGAAGTACAAAATTGGGGGCATCACAATTTCTGATTTCAAACTATATTATAAGTTATAGTAATCAAAACAGTATGGTATTGGCATAAAAACAGATACCAGATCAATAGAAGAGAATAGAGAGCCCAGAAATAAACCCATACATGTATGGTCAATTAATCTACAACAAAGGAGCCAGGAATATACAATGGGGAAAGGATAAACTCTTCAATAAATAGTGTTGGGTGCTTGCTTTGGCAGCACATATACTAAAATAAATGGTGCTCGGAAAACCAGACGGACATGTAAAAGAATGAAACTATTTTATTTCCACTATTTTACCCCATACACAAAAATCCACTCAAAATGGATTAAAGACTTGAATATAAGACCTGAAACCATAAAACTTCTAGAAGAAAACATGGGGAGTAAACTCCCCAACATTGGTATTGGAAAAGAATTTTTTGGATTTGACACCAAAAGTACAAATGGCAAAAGCAAAAATAAGCAAGTGGGACTACATCAAACAAAAAAGCTTCTGTATGACAAGGAAACCATCAATGAAATGAAACCTAACGAATGGGAGAAAATATTAGCAAATCCTATATCTGAAAAGGGGTTAATCTCTAAAATATATATATAAAAACTCATACAACAATAGAAAAACAGACAATCTGATTAAAAAATGGGCAGAGGATCCGAACAGATGTTTTTCCAAGGAAGACAGACAGATGGCCAAAAGGTACATGAAAGGTGCTCAACATCACTAATCATCAGGGAAATGCAAATCAAAACCACAATAAAATATCACCTCATACATGTTAGAGTGACTATTGTAAAAAAAGACAATAAATAAACAAGCGTTGGCAAGAATATGGAGAAAAGGAAACCCTTGTACAATGTTAGTGGAAATGTAAATTGGTGCAGCCACTATGGAAAACAGTATGGAGGTTCCTCAAATAATTAAAAATAGAACTAATAGGTTCTATTCCACTTCTGAGTATTTATCTGAAGGAAACAAAATCACTCTCTCAAGAAGATATTTATGCCTCTATGTTCATTGCAGCATTATTTACAATAGCCAAGATATGGAAACAACGTAAATGTCCATTGGCAAATGAATGAATAAAGATGTGGGGGGGAAAAAAAAAAAAATATATATATATATATATATATATATACACACACACACATACATATATATAATGGAATATTATTCATCAAAGAAAGAAGAATAAAATCTTGCCATTTGTGACAACACGGATGGACCTTGAGAATGTTATGCTAAATAAGTCAGACAAAGACAAATACTGTATGATCTCACTTATATGTGGAATCTTTAAAAATAACCCATACTCATTGATAAAGAGAACAAATTGGTGGTTGCCAGAGGCTCTGGGGTGAGGGGTAGGAAGTGGGTGAAATGGGTGAAGAGGGTTGAAAGGTACAAACTTCCAGTTGTAAGATAAATAAGTCTTGGGTGACGCATCACAAAGTTTAAAGAAAGAAATAGCTAATTTTTCTTTCTTCTTTTTTTTTCTTTTTATTCTATCTAAAGCATCTGTTTTGTCCCCTTTCTTTTCTTTTTTTAGCAATTTTAGGCTTCTCAAAGCAGTCTCCCCCGCAAAAAACTCCTTTGGTTTTGGAAAAGAAAACAGAATCAGCAATTTTTCAGGTGTGTGGTAAAAATGAAAAAAGTGTGGAAAATGCCCTCGCCTGGATACAGGATGTGATTAAAAAGGAACAGGGTCTGTATACCAGTGAAGAAGAACATATCAAAGACTTTGATGAAAAGGAATATCAAGAATTGACTAAGCTGCAGAAGAACTTAAATATTGCCATTCACTTGGACACTGAAAGACCTTTGATAGAGGTTTCGGGAATTAGCAGAGATGTGGAGCAGGCTAGAAATGCAATTGAGAAAATGATGAAGACAGTTCGATTGACCAAAGAGCAGGAATTCAGAGCAGATTGTATCAGTGAAGTTATAGCATGGCAATATAAGGACAACAATACTTTTCATAATTTTGACAAAGTAACCAATCTGCAATTGGAGGATGCAAAGAAGAAAAATATAAAGACACTTGTTGTCAAAATTAATCATCAGAAGTACACAGTGGACTTGAATACATACATTGCTACAGATGCAAAGGGACACAGTTTACCTGTTCAGCGCCTCACAAAACCTAACAGTGAGTCAAACTTTCATACTTTTTATCCATTATTTTACTCTTTGGGCTTAGCACTGTTTTGTATATACATCAGAACTGTATTCAAGTAGATAAAATTCGAGGAGCCCTTGTGGAATGAAATAGAAAACTTGGTCTCTGAGTTTAAGGATCTTACATTATGGTTGGGTATACAGCATGGGCATGCCCAACAAACTGAGTTTGACCATCTTAGTGTTAACACTAGCCAAGCCTTGCATTTTTACAGTTTACAACCTTCCCAGAGCCAGTTCTTCTGGGGGAGGTAATGCCTGCTTCAATCAGGAGATGTAAGGCCATGGGATATAAAGAAAAGTGGCCTGAGGTTTTTAGAACAAAAGGGGGAAGACAGGCTGGTCAGAGAGTGGGCACTTTCTGTGTCTGCAACTGATACCCAGAGAGGATCAGGAGACTGCAGGTTCTTCTCCCAGAAGTTGCTTTCTCTGTCCTGAAAATAAGGTTCCTTGACACATACACCAGGAAGCAGCTTTCAGATTCTCTGGCTGGATCTGTTCCCTGAGAAGAGAATGCTTGTCTTGTGAAGACAGCCATTCCTGCCTTCAAACCACAGAAGTCCCCTGCTGAAAACAAGTAAATTGGCTTCCCTTCCAGTACATTATCTTCATCTCTTGTGAGATCAGCGTGAATGAATTCCTCACACTCTGAGAAAACCTGGAGAATTGACAAGAATAATATTCTGTTTAGCAGATGGAGAGACAGAGCTGCCACTACAATCTGTCACATAGCAAAACCTGCCACCCACTGAACTCTTAGAATGCCATGAAGAATAATGAGAGAATAGATATGGAGGGCCTTGTAGTGGTGCGGAGTTCTAGCAAAAAGCCATGCATTTGTAAACAAGACAGTAGCAACTATTTAAAAAGTTGTAGGGAAATTTTATTGTTAAAGTATTAAATTATGACAGATTAGAGACCTAACAGATTATGCAGCTGAATTACACTACATCAGCAGTTCTCAAATCTGGACATAATCAAAACTTGTTAAGATATAGGTACACAGGTTCCCCCCTCAGAGACTGTAATTGAATAAGTCTGTGGGGTTTTATTTATTTTTTTAACAAGCATGACAGTTGGTTCTGTGGTTGTCTGTGGTTCCACGCTTTGAAAAACATTCTCTTAGAAAGTTAAGAAATTTCTTGAATACCTTGAATTAGGGGATTGTAAAACAAATGCAAATTTTACTCAGTTTTTCAAAGCATACTAGGAATGTAGCTTGTGTAGATGAGCCTCCCCAGGTACTAGGGTGTCCTCAAATGTCTATTTTGCAGTTGAGATCCCTGCGCACTGGAGCAATATGAAGAAGCAGGATGTCTGTCTTGTTGAGCTACAACCTGGTCATGCAGAATATGACATGGTGGCAAGCAAATTTAAGCAGACCTGCTCACAATTCCAGATAGAGAAGGTAAGCCTTCTGCTGACATGGAGTTTCTTAATGGTGGAAATAAGAGGAATTGGGGTCCTGGATAGGTGAATTTTGATTCATTTCCTTTCACATTTTGAAACCCAGAATTTGAATACTGTATGGTAATTAAATTTTAGATTCTGGATTCTACTCATGTCACCACAATTACTGAGTCATTAAGATCGAGATTCTTGTGTCAATGATTAAACTATAAAAGGAGGTTGCAATATGATATTAGCATACTAAAGACACATATTTCCTTTGTGAAGAAAGCTAATAAAAATTCAAAGATATGGCTTTACAGTTGGAGTTGATAACTAGCAAACCACCACGAAGAGACAGGCGGAGGATCCTCAGGTTAGGATTATGTGCCTCTGCCCCACCATTCAAAGATCAACAGTGCTTGCTTCCTTTAGTAAAGCCAACAGTCCTTTCTTTGCTTGTCTCATTTATTTTGGCATCTTCCACTTTTAAATATTAATATTACTGTTTGAAATTATGTTCTCCCTTGACTTCTATTGCATTGCTATTTTGATGCTTTCTTCTTCTTCAATTAATTCTCCTTTCATTATCACTGGTATGTTTCTTCCCCAAACCCCTAATCCTAGCTTTACCTATAGTATTTATACTTCGGTCTTCTAGTCTGCACTTCACCAGGGAATGTTTTTACCCTTCTTGGCTTCAGCTATTATTTTAATGTTGATGGCTCTCAAATCAACATTTCACCAACGTGGATCTTTGACTCCAGTTCTAGAACGTATTCCCAGTGGCCTAAACAATCCCCACTTGATTATCTACCTGCTAAATCAATTTCCCTAAAACCTAACTCGTCATCTTGAAGTAGTTGTCTTTCCCCTTCCTTCTTCATGTATGTCCTTGGTTCCACCATTTTCTGAGTAAAGCTAGAGATTTTGAATACCTTCCTTTCATCCATAATAACGAGTCTGCCAATAAGGCCTGCATTTTCTTTCTCTGCAAATTTTACTTTCTATTTGCATTGCCACCATTCCGTTTATTCATGTGGTTAAGCACATAATAATTCAAAAAAGATTGGAAATGTCCTGCAAAGATATATACCATACCTTCAGATTAAATAAATGGATGAAGAAAAATGGACAAAGAGAAAAGGAGCGTATGGAAAATAAAATAACACAAAAGTATTTATCATTAGTTCGAAAAATACATAACATGAAGTCCTAGATAGTTATTAGAGGAGGACCACAAATTTGTCCTAGTAGACAGAGCAAGGAAGTAAAAAGCCACCTACAAGATTTATAATTTTGTTCATAAATCAAAAAGCAAACCATTTGGTCAGGAGACTCACAGCTTTTCACAATGCTGAGATTGACTCCTGAGAGATTTATCCTGTGAATCAAGCACTGGAGAATATATTCAAAATCACCCTCACAATAAATTCAATATCCAATTGTATACCACAGTGTTTTCTTTTAATCCTCCATTGTAAACCGATTGAGCAAAACAGTTCTGTGAGATACTAAGACAATGTGATTGATTCAGTATGCAGCTCTTTGATCTGGTTCTGAGATGACAAGTAAATTTTATTCCAAATACATCTGATAATGACTGACTGGCACATTGCAATGAAATGCCAAGCCCAGATTGAGCAGGACTGTCCAGTTGACCAGCAGTGTCTGCACTGGGCCCTGGAAGCTTGCCATGTGTTGTCAGACACTGGCCAGAGAAATGATTTCACTACTTTTTTCAAATAAAATTTTATGTGAAATCCCAGTGTATGACAAAAGCAGACATAGATAGTACTGAAGGCAACTCTGTGAAAATGTTAATATAAAAAATGGATTATCTGTCATCCTCCATGACTGTTATGCTTTGTGACTAAGATTTTTTCTAAATTAATTAATTTTTATGGTGATATTGGTTAACAAAATCCAGTAAGTTTCAGCTGTACACTTTAACAGTAAGGTATATATATATTTATACTGTGTGTTCACCTCCCATAGTTAGATTTCTTTCTGTCACCACATATTTGACCCCTTTTACCTCGCTACCTCCTCCCTCCCCGCTACCCTCTGGTAACCACTAGTCTATTGTCCATGACCACGAGTCTCTGTTTGTTTGTCCTGTTCATTTGTTGCTTTTAGGTTTATATCTCACATATAAGTGATATCGTGTGATTTTCAACTTTTTCAGTTTGGCTTTTTTCGCTTAGCATGATTATCTCGAGGTCCAGCCAGGTTGTCGCAAATGGCAGTATTTCATCTCTTCTTATGGTTGAGTAATATTCCATTGCATATATGTACCACAGCTTCTTTATCCAGTCATCTATCGTAGGACACTTTGGTTGCTTCCATGTTCTGGCCACCATGAATAATGCTGCTATGAACATTGGTATGCAAATATCTTTTCGGATATGAGTTTGCACATCTTTGGGGTAAATATCCAATAGAGGGATTGCTGTATCATATGCTAATCAATTCTTAGTTTTTTGAGAAACCTTCATATTGTTTTCTATAGTGGCTGTACCAATTTGCAGTGATTAAGATTTTTAACATCAATAAACTTGCCATAGTTACTTTTTCTCCCTCACTCTCAGTTTTTGCTAAAGCATTTGAAAGTAAGTCACAGACATCATGACACTCCTATTTTGAACAAATATTACCTAAGAATAAAGACAGTCTCCTAAATAAAAACCATTATCTCATGTAAGAAAATTAACATTAATTCAACCATATCCAATATAGAGTCCATATTCAAATTTCCTCAATTGCTCAACATAACTTTTTTACATCTCTCAGCCCTCCACCTCTAATATGGGTTCAGATACTGCATTTGGTCATTATATCTCCTCTATCTCTTCTGATCTAGGACAGTATTCCTGCATTAAAAAAAATTATTTTTTATAATATTGAATTTTTTAAAGAGTTTAAGCCATTTTTTTAAAAAAACCTAAGCCAGTTTTCTTATAGCGTCTAAATTTGTCTGATTCTTCATGGTGTCGTCTAATTTATTCCTCTATCCTCTTTATGTCTGGTAAACTGGTAGTCAGATTGAAAGGCTTGGGTAAATTCAAATAAATATTTTCACAAGAATATTTCAGATGATATATCACATCAGAGGCCTCATATGGTAAGGTTGTCCCATTATTAATGATGCTAATTTTGATCTCTAGTAGGGTGGTGACCACCATATCTCTCCATTGGAATCAGTAGGTATTCTGTGGGACAATACTTTGTTACTGTACAGTAAGTATCCTGAGCCCCACAACTTTTTACTGATTGACTTTAACATCCATTGATGACCTTTTGCTGAATCCATTATTACATTGGAGGTTGCAAAATGGTAATTTTCTATTTCTGTCATTCCTTCTGCATTTATTATCTGGCATTTTTGAAAGAAAATGTTTTCTTCCCTCTTGGTTTAAAAAAGTTCAGTGTGTTTATTTAATTACAGTGATTATTCTTTTAGATGCACAAATTATCCTACATTTGGCTAGTAGGGACTCTTTCAAGTTGACTCTCATGTCCTTTTGATGACCCTATTAAACTTTGAACATTTCTTCACTTTCTGGCACAAGATCTCTTTGGCTCACTTTGTACTTTCTCTATATCAGGTTGGAATGAGACAATTCTCTAAGAAACCATGATCCCTTTTAGTGGGGAATGGTAATGAGAAACCAAGATCTGTGTGCTGGAGGTGCTCACTGCTATAGAGGTGTTATTGCTTCTAGGTTCTTGCATGGCTAGAGCTAAGAAAACCATGAGTTCATATTGATGTTTTCAATTAAAATGTAATCCTTTGGTTTTTGTCTTAATTTTTTATATTTTATATTTATGTTTTCTATCAATAGGAATTTTGGTTCCTAATAATATTACATATTTATATATTTGCTTTATCCTGTAGTATACATAAAATTGTTTCAAAATTATCACACTAAAATTATTATTAGCAATATTAAAATAACAATGCCAGGTTTCTTTTGGTTATTGTTAGCATGCTATATCTTTCTCTACTTTTTTTCTCTTTTAACCTTCCTATAACTGTATATTTAAGATGTGTTTCTTGATAGCAGCATGTACTTTGCTTTTCTTCTTTCACTTGGACAATTTTTATCTTTTAATTTGAGTACTTAGTCTGTTTAATGTATTTACTGTATTTACTGACATGTTTGGGTTCATGCCAATTTATCTTATCTGTTTTCTATTTATCACATCTATCTTCGTTTCTTCTTTTCCTATCTTCTTTTGTATCAAATATTATTATTATTTCATTTTTATGCCCTATTAGATTGTTGATTATACATTCTATTACAATTCTTTCATTGGTTACCTAGAGATTACAGTGTACATCCTTGACTTATTAAATATACTAATACAAATTAGTATATTTATCATTTTGCAAACAATGCAATAAACTTTGAACACTTTAAACCCATTTATCCCCTCCTGCCTTCTGTACTACTTTCAACATGTATTTTAATTCTATGTATATTTGAAACCCTATAAAATGTTTTAATTTTTTATACAGTCAGTATTTGTATTTACCAACATATTTACCCTTTCATCCCACTGCCCTTCAATTCGTCTATTTCTATGCTTCCATCTTAGGATCATTTTCCTTCTCATTTTAGTATTTCTTCCAGTGTAGATCTGATAGTGATGTTTCTGATAGTCTCAGTTTTTGCCTGAAAATGTCTTTATTTCACTTTTATTCTTTGAAGGATATTTTTGCTGAGTGTAGAATCCTGCATTTGCAGTTATTTTCTTTATTCTGAAGAAGTTATCATACCGTCTTCTGTAGTTGTTGGCAAGAGGATTAGTCTGTTATGAGTAGTGTACCATAGCCAGAAGCTGGCTTCTAAAATAAACCTACTTAGAAAGTTTAAGATTTATTTGCAGTGGTTTCCTTTTACCAGGAATATAGAATCAGATTACTATTTTCAAAATTACTTGAAATAATTATTTTCTTTGTGCAGTTATTAGATTTCAAAAGGGTGAGTGTTCACTTCAGCAGCAGGTATACTAATAAAAGTCAGAAGCCAGAATAAAAAGACTAAGAAATTAAGAATGGTTTCAAAATTCTACAAGAAGAAATTTTTAAGGCTTTTGAAAATGTATAAAATTTAAGATAAACAGAAATAAAATGAAAATAGGCAGTTTAAAGAATAGAAACTTAAATTTAGGTAAAAAGAAAAAATTTTAAATCACAAATGAGATCAACAAAATACATGATAATGCTGAGACTTTGAACTGGAGGAGAAACTGTATCTTAATTAAAAGTAGGAAACCCAAAACTGAAGAAGAAAAAAACAAAACAAAAAAAAAACAGATGAAGGCAGTTATTAGTGTTAGAACTGAGAGTTCTCTAGAATGGAGGAAGATTCTGACAACATGGAACCTTCCTTCACCTTATGCCTTTCCATGAAGGGCCCAGCCCCCCTCACCCACCTCTCACTTTTTCCCAGGATAAACTTATAAAACTACCATGACCTGGTGATTAGGGAAGTTTCCAGGACTTAAGGAGTTTCCACCATAGCCCTGGACACCACTGTCCAAAGAGTATGGTCAAAGCACGGCCACTTTGGTTTGCAATCAAATTCCTTGCCACCAGCATTTATGTCCTACTTTTCCAACTGGATGAGAGATTAATTTTCATTAATTTTCTTCTTGTCTACGCACTCCAGTGCTTCTCTGACACAGTTAGAATTTGGCTAGGTAAAGCAGTATCCCAGAAGGACTGAGGAAGAGAGAGGTAAAGTGACAAAGTGAGGTAGACAGCAACAGGAGCAGTTATTACTGCGAAGGTAAAAATCAGGAGTCGGAGTGGCTTGGTTGGCCAAGATCCTAAACATCGTTTGCTCTCATGTGGTACATAAAAGATGTTAAAAATTAAATTAACATTCTTCCCAAGGCCTGATTTGTGAAACACTGGATCTAAAAAGATTTCGGAATGCAGAAAGCGGCCACCTGGCATTGAACTTGCTGTTTACTGTAATTTCTACTTATAACAAATAGTGATCGTGTTCTTCTTGCTGTATCTTGCCAAGGGCTCTTGGCACCAACAGAATATTTTTCCTTATTGATTTACAGATTGAGAGGATCCAGAATCCAAGTCTCTGGGAGAGCTACCAGACACAGAAAAGGATCATGGACGACAAAAATAGTCACATAACAAATGAGCGGCAGCTCTTCCATGGGACAGATGCTGACTCATTGCCACATGTCAACCAACATGGCTTTAACCGCAGTTATGCTGGAAAGAATGGTAAGGAAGCAAATAATGAGGCTGCTGCAAATGGGGTGTCAGCCATGAGAACCCAAACTGACTAAGGGACCATGTGGATTGCATTGTGTTCCCTCATAGTTGGTGGCCATGTTGCAGCCAAAGTTTTAGGTGCGACTCACTATGTTTTCATCTGAAAGGGACTGACTGGCCCTCTGAAGTGGAGGAGTGATTTTTTAAAATTAAAAACACAGAAAAAAATTTTAAGAGCCTTTAGAAAAAAGAACTGAACATTATTTTAACATTATTTGATATGCTGTGTCAATACATCAAATTACAGACTAAATTAAAATTCTCCAAACTGTTTTTCTCTTCACAGCTGTGGCATATGGAAAGGGAACCTATTTTGCTGTCAATGCCAGTTATTCTGCCAATAATACATACTCCAAACCAGATGTAAATGGGAAAAAGCACATGTATTATGTGCGAGTACTTACCGGAGTCTCCACACGTGGATATCAGACATTACTTGAGCCTCCTCTAAAGAACCCTCAAAATCCTATGGACCCTGACCGTTACGACACTGCCACAGATAATGAGCAAAATCCAAGTTTATTTGTGGTATTTTATGACCACCGGTCTTACCCAGAGTTCCTCATTACTTTTAAATAATAACATTTTTGTATCCTTCATAAAAGACATTATTCACCTATACCTATCTAGTCGTAAAACAAGTTTTAGATGTTTTTCTTAACAGTTTTTCTTAAGATCAAAGGATCCCTGCCACTGAAATCAGACTTTCTTCAACTTCTCTTTCATAACTGGAATGAACCTATCTTGAAAGCAATAAATTTGAGAATTTAAATCGGATACCTTAGTTACAACTGTGTGTCCACAACTGTGAACATCAACTCTGTAGAACAGTTTTATATTTTCAGGAAGGAGAGAATACTGTTAATTTTAAAAGCAGAGGCCATAGCTATGCAATTTCAGCTGCCACTGAAGGAGACAGCTGATATCACATCAGGATGCCATGTGGCTGTGGGGAGCACAATATTACTAAGTGGATGGGACCATTATCTTTCCTGGGGCAGGAATGGTGTTTTTTTTTTTTTTTTAACCCTTTGACTGAGATCTGTGCCTGATGTACAATGGATGCTCCAGACGTGTTTCAATAGTCAATGAAGAAAGAGAGTGCCTAGTCAGACTCCTACCCAGGTAGGAACCACTTCTTCACCATCTTTGACTTACTGACACTTTGCCTGGAAGTGAACAGATTCCATGATAGGGAACTTTGTTCATGTACCAGCCTGTGACATGTGGGACAGCTCCAGTCAGGGCTCTGCAACTGCAGTGCACCTGTGCCCTGCACAGCCCAGTGGCTGTGGTCTAGCTTGTGGTCTAGCTGAATTATATCCCATGGAGTTGTGTAGCACAGCAGCCCTGACTCCAATTGGTCCTTGTGATGCTGAACCCAAATCTGCCTTCTTATTACTTCTACTCATTGGTCTTAGTTTGCTCAGTGAAAACGGTGGGATAATGCCTGCTACATCTTCGGTGTGAAACCCTTCTATCGTGTTAAGATTAAATGACTTCTAAGGTTATTAAGTGGCATATTTTCCTTGGCAGATTAGCTTTTGATGATTTTAAAGGTGCATCAATAAACCAAAGGAATTAAACATATTGCTAATTTGCTAACTCAGTATCTATTGGATGGTAAAGGAAAGCTGCTTGTTTAACTTCCCTAGGTAAACTTCAAACACTACTGAGCACTTAGATTGTACCAGATAGTATAATAGGAGCTTTCACATACAGCATTTATATTAATTCCCCCAAACAATCCTGTGAGGTAAGAATTATATCCTCATTTTAAAGGTGAGGCAACTAATACTGAGAGTGCAAGGAACTTCCTTGCCTGAGGTCATCTAGGGAATGGCCATCAGAGCCAGCAACTTAATTTAGTTCTCTGTGTCATCAAGTCTTTTGTTCTTTCTACTATAGAACATGGCCTCTAGATTAATGTTACTGATTCAGAAATATATCAGAGAATCTATGAATTACCCTTACATTTCCTTGGCTTTTTGCCTCTGGCTCTGAGTTCTATCGTAGGGTCTTCACTTTGAAACTCTGCAGGCTGAGGTCAGAACTGATGCCTATACAAACCCTGTGTATATGGTGCCCTCAGATGCTAAAGTCGCTAAGAGAATAAAGATGTGCTCTTCCCTGGCCATAGGGAACAACACATGCATTTCAAAGAGAGGTGGTTGAGGGGTCATTGTTGCTGCTATATTAACACAGACATCTTGAAATTTTTCTGAAGTTGCTGTTTTTTAATTGGATTGGCAAAAAATCCTTATTGCTTAGGAGCGATTTCTCAGCCACTGACATCTGAACTCAGGCTTAGCAATGGGTGTAAGAAGTAAAAAAGGAGAGACCTGTTCTGATTTGCTCCTATTCTCCAGTGGTTTAGTTAACTTGGAGCAAGTCTGAATATAAGGGTACCTTGCACCAAGGTATAATGATCCAGTCAGGAAAAGTCAGTTAGCCCCAATCTAAAGAAATATGCCATTTACCTCCTTTTTGAATAAGACACTTGGAAAATGTCATTTGGTGGTAGATATCTTTATCCTTAAGGGCAAATACAGGAGAGTTTGATGATGAACACAGGGCACTACTGATAAAAGACCACAACATGACAGCATCAAGGGCTCCTCCATGTTAATAGTCAGCTGAAAATTACAGGAAGAGCACAGCACAGGTTTAGTTCAGTAAATCTCAAGAGCAAATTGACCCCAACAAGTAGCTGCTGCTGACACAAGCCCACCATGAGCCTGTGACAGGTCTTGGTGGTCAACTCTAGGGCCAGAGAATCTTAAACATTTTTGGTTTCTGAATCACCTGAGGTGTTTACCGAGACTGCAAATTCTGGCCCCATCCCTAAAAAGTCAAATTCTGGAGGTCTAGAAAGGTGCCCAAGAATCTGTATTTGCAGCAAGCACCTCAAATGATTCTGATATCCCTGATACCCACAGACACTTAGGACTTTCATAGGCCCCAGGTACTATGGGCCCCTTACTCCATAAAAAGTGTTAAAAATTATACTTTGTAATTGCATTAACAGGAATGTAATTGAGGCTGGATTATATATATATATATATTATTTTAAAAGAAATTAAAACATTTTTGTGGACCCCTAAAAGCTCATTGGCCCTAACCACTGTGCCTACTGTATAGGTTGGCCCTGCTGATACCTGAATATTATGACTCAAGATGTAACGCTGAGCTTGTATTCTTTAATCCCTCTGGCCTCCGTAGGATCAATGTGTTTATTTAACAATTGATTTTACTCACTCAGGCATACTCATCTGAGAAATGCAGGATGAAATGGGACCCAGCTATCTTGGTGGCTGACAGCCTCCCCATTTCACTATCTTGTTTTCCTCACTCTCACACTCCCCTTTTTGCAGATAGCCAGGTTCTCCTGCTGTGTCATAATTTCTATATAAAATCAGGAAATTATCTACCATCACCTGTATGTACTCAGAATGCATTCCTACTAATGTCTGAACTCTCTTTCCAGGTCTCTGCATATCAAAGACTAGTGCCTCTAATTGAATTAAATGCTTTGTCTCAGAAAAACTTACAAGCTTTTCCGACCCCAGCCTACACTAAGAAATACATTTTATATCGGGCCCAGGACACAAACAGATGTAACTGAAAAGTTTAATAAAATATATTTACCTTGAAAAAATACTTTTCTTGGAAAGTGTCACAAAATGCTTAGATTTACTACTGAATTCACTGAAATTACCTATTCTGTTCTATTTTTTTAAAAAATGCTGGTCTCACTAAATCGATTTTGTGACTCACTAATGGGTCACAAACCACAACTTGAAAAACAGCGATCAAAGGAGTAACACGTAAAAACTAAAATAACTGAAGACAAATATATGCTATTTTTGCAACAGTAATATACTTACTTAGGGTAACACGCACCTTACCCTTCCTCACAACATCCTCTGCCCCAGTATATTTGATGGAGCATTACTGCCAACAAGGTCTCCTTTTTAAAATAATCCACTCAAATATTTAATGAACACCTACCATGTGCTGAGCACTGATCTAGGCTCTGTGAATACAGCAATAATCAAAACTCTCATGCAGTGACATTCTGGTTGGGGGATGTTGACACCAATCAAATAAACAGGTAAACATATACTGGTCAGATGGTGGTAAGTGCTACAGAAGGATTTTTTCCAGAAATATGCCCTTTGTTTCCTGGGCATATTCACATAACACCTCCTTCCCCCACTCTCTCCTGGAAGGCACATACATTGTTTGGATTTATTGATACCCTCAGTCTGAAGACTGAGGATAGGGCCAGTAGTCAGGTCATCTTAAAAGATTAATTGGTGTATCTGTTTCATGAATGGTTACTCAGAGATCAATATGCTATTGTAATTTCTAAATTCTTCCTTAGATAGTAATGGTAAAAATTATCCCAAGATCTTCTTGCAAGTTTAATGAGAGTGGGGTGATTTTCGCCAAACCAAGCTTTTAGTTTCAGGAGTCAATATCATCCAGTCTTTTTAATTCCCAAGACTCATGTTCCTAGATGTCCCAGTTCTTTCCATTAAGGAGACCTCATATTGGATTTTTCTCCTTATTTACCAATAAGTGTTTATTTATGCTGCTCTGGATGACAGAGGTTAATTAGTGAGAATTCTGCAAGTGTTAGAAGTGTGATCACTTCAGATCAAGGCTACAATCCACCCAATGGATGCATTAGGCCAGGGGTTGGCAAAATTTTTCTGTAAGGGAATAGTGAATATTTTCAGCTTTGTGGGCCATATAGTCTCTGTCACTACTCAACTCTACCACTGTAACCCTAAAGCCACCACAGAAAATATGAAAACAAATAGCATGGCTGTGTTCCAATAAAACTTTACAAAAACAAACAGCAGGCTGACCCCTGCTTGAGGCTGATGGAGAGGTTACTTCCTGTTGAAAACACTTGGGGCTTAGATTTGAGACAGGCTGAAGGGATGGAATAGGAGAAGAAAGGAAACGGCACAGGAAGAAGTCCTAACAAATAACATAGAGCCAATATGACCGAAGAGTGATATGAATGCAAGAAGGTGGCAAGAGACTGAAAGTTAACTAGGTAAGAACATTTACGAGCATGTGAAAACTGACTTTTTGCTGTTTTATCTTTTATTTTAAAATCATACTATTTAAAAAATATTTTTAAAATATTAAAAAGCCATTTTCTATTACAATCACAAGCTTCTTCCCTGTATCAAAAGTTGTGCCACTATCTTGGTTACTCGTGGATTTACCAAGCAGTCCAGCAAGTCATCAGTGGAAATGAAAGTGTGAGAAGGGGCCATAGTACTATTTGAAGCAATCTGTTCAACAGCTGTATTCTCACTTTTACTCATCATTCGTTGCCTCTTGGTACAATGCAATTTTCCAAAGTGTTCTCTGTCTTTGCCAACGAAGTCTTTATCATCATTTTCAAATATGCCTCCCCTTTCTGAGGGTGGTTCTTCAGAGCTCGGTACTACAGGAACCAGATCGGGGCCAAAGGGACTTGCTGCCTCCTGTTTTACTGTTCCCAAGGGTGAGTTCTGGCTACCTGTTTGTTCCACCTCCAGGAGGTTGTACACATTTAATTCTTCCTTTTTCATGTACTCTCCATTTGTTCTGAGAGCTTGGTTTTCTACTACCTTAGATGTTCTGTAATGATCAAAAAAGGCAGAAACAGCTCCATTTAAGTAGCGACAATTGACTTCATGGGATGTTTCCTCAACCTAAGGAAAAAGAAAACCCTTTAGAATGGCTATATGCACTTATGTAAATTGAAAAACAACTGTTCTGGCCAAAGTTGATTTATCACAGCAAACTAACTGCCAGGGTAGACACCAGAGAGGCCTACCTCAGTTGGGTTTAACCAAGCTCTGGTATTGTGTGGATCCTCTGCATTTTTCAGGGCACACACAAGCATGCGGGTGATTGCCTCTTCTACCCGGGCTTGGTGGTCCTCTTCCTAAGTTGAGACAAAAAACAAACATTGTTTTCATTTGTCTCTGTGTCTCATGGCTTAAAACAGTAGAGTTTCCTAATTGTGTTCTGTCCTCTCATTAAGCTTTGTTACAGAAGGAATATGTTGTTTGCAGGCCACAGTTTTTATATATTTACCATGATTTGTCATCTAGAAGTGCTGTAGGATATTTTACTAGCCAAATTTAAGTATCTATCCTATATATAAGACACAGGCTTAACTATGAAGCACCCTGTGATGTTTCTTTTCCAATCTCTTCCATTTTCTGATATGTTTAAAGTTTTTTTAAAAAGTATTACATAGGAATAACCCCTATCAAGTTTGATAAGCTAATTGTTTGAGTAATTATAACAAACATGCTTAGCCACAAAATGATATGGTAAAACATGGAAATGTGGTTTTTAAGATACAATAAGTATAAACTATAGCATTAATAATAAATTGCATTAAAATCAACAACTTTGGCTCATCAAAAGACCATAAAAAACCACACCAGATATCAGTAAAATATATAATTGATATGAGATTAATATCCAGAATACATAATCTGCAGACATCAATAAGACTAATGACCCAATTTTTAAAAATGTGTAAAAGACATAAAGACAAACATTTTTTATAAAAGCAATCACATAACTAATAAACATAAAAATATGCTTAACTTCATTAATAATCAGGGGAATGTAAATTGAGAAACCCATGAAACTGGCAAAGAGGTTCTGATAATTCCAAGTGGTGGAAAAATGTACACGGACAAACAGAAACCTTATACACTGATGATCGGAGTGAAAACTGACAGAGCCATTTGGAAGACATGTTGGCGTTATCTTGTAAACATGAGTATTGTATACCCTACAGACCAGCATTTCCACTCCTGAGATGTATACATATTCTCTAGAAAAACTCTTGTACATTTGTACAAGAATATTCTCTTTATAAAAGTAAAAAACTGGATACAACCCAATTTTCCATCAACAGAATAATGCACCAATAAATTATGGGACATTAACATGAGAGTATTATACCACAATAAAATGAATGAACAGCTACATATGACAACACAGATGTATCTTAGAAACATAATATTAAATCTTAAAAAAAGCAAATCCCCACGATGAGACACCACTTCACACTAGGATGGCTATAATCAAAAGTCAGATAACAACAAATGTTGGTGAGGATGTGGAAAAATCAGAATCTTCATACTTTGCTGGTGGGAAAGTAAATGGTGCAGATGCTTTGGAAAATAGCCTGGCAGTTTCTCAAAAAGTTAAACATAGAGTTATATGTAATGGTTAATTTTATAAGTCAACTTGATTAGGCTATGGTGCTCATTTTTTTGGTCAAGCATTAATAGAGACGTTACTGGAAAGATGTTTTATAGATGTGATTAACATTTACAATCAGTTGACTTTAAGTAAAGTCTCATAGCTTACAATATATACTTTTGTATGTATACATATAATAAATGACATAATAAAGAAAAAATTAGAGTGAAGAAAGCCTTCAAAAATCAACAAAAATATTTTCTAAAAAGTTTAGAGAAAATACTGATAAATACATTTCAGGGGGAGGGGATAATACATTTCAATACTAAAAGAATAAGGAGGTAAAATGAATGAAAAAGGCACCATTGAATATAATTGAGAACATACTTTATTCCCTAGCATATATTAGGACCAAATCTATATTTATTTAACAGAGAAACTGAGAAGGAATGAATACTGCATCATCTGAACAGAACTAGTATCTACTTTTTTCCAAATCTATGTGACTCGTGACAGAAATACTAGAGCCTGGAGGAAGCTTGCACTATATGAATATGGAAGATAGGCTTTAAGACCTAAAGTCTTTTGGGGGCCAAATTTAGCACCAAGAAGGAATTATGGTCCAGTGTTTGAAGAGACAATGATAAAAGCAATATTTGACAAAGAAAGATATAATTACTTAACTCCTATTTCTCACTCTAGTTTTTCAAGAAAGAATAAATGGTCTTCAAACTGGGACATATACAGAAAGAAGTTATAATACCGATTCTTTGAAAAATTCTAAGAGAGACAACTAAATATGGTATATAATAAGCTTTCAAAAAGACCAGGGTTAAGGCTTTCAAGCTCTTGAGGCCATGTAAAATCAAATCTAAGTAAAATATGAACAAACAGTATTCAACAGTACATTAAAAAGTAACACGTCACAACCAAGTGGGATTTTTTTTTCCCAGAAATTAAAGATGAATCAATATTAGGAAATCCATTGATATAATTTACTATAATACCAGATATTTACTAAAGAGAAATATTATATGATCACCTCCATCACTGCTTAAAAAGGACTCAACAAAATTCAACACCTTTTCCTCCTTTAAAAAGAAGGTCATAAAATAAGAATTGAGATACTTAACATGATAAAATACAAATAAAACTCACCCCCAAATCTAACATTTTACTTAAAGAGAAATCATTAGAGGTATTCCCTATAAAGTCAGAAAAAAGACAAGGATGCCCATTATCTTCACTAATATTTATTAATGAATTGGAGGTATCAGCCAATGTAAACAGATAAAAGAAAAGTTACAGGCAAACAAATTGGAAAGGAAGAGAAAAACTATCTTAATTTTCAGGTAATCTAAGAGATAACCTAAAACATAAGAAAGTAAAAAAAAAATCATTACATACAATAAAATAATTCAAATTAATACAAAAATTCAAAAGCTTTCATATACACAAACAATATCCTGTCAGATGGCATAACAGAAGACCCTGATTACCATAGCAACAAAAAAAGATGAAATATCCAGAGATAAACCTTTAAAAGAAGTGTGCAAATGCAACGTCAGGAAAACTTTGAAACACTCCCGAAATAAAGAAAACTAGACTTGGACAAGTAGAAAGATATCTTGTTTTTGGCTAGAACAATTCAATATCATAAAGTTCATGTAAATTTTAATATGATTGAATAAAAATATCAAATTTCAATTGTTTTTTTTTCCATGAAGCTAGACAAGTTGATTCTGAAGATCATAGGAAAACACAAATCTTAAATTTTACTTGCAAGTTTTACAGTTAGTAATATTAGTATTGGAATTTAAGAATTGTAAATCTGACATCTTAATGCAAGGAAGTAAATAGGTTACTGTTATTAAGGATTCAGAAATTCAGTGTTAAGAGATAAATATATAGAAATAAGAAAAAAAACCTATGATGTTAACCTTGGATTAGAAAGATAAATATATCAGTAACTACCCATCCATCCATCTATCCATCCATCTATCTATATCATGTTCTAGCTTTGTCAATTAAAGAGTATGGAAACAGTGACACACCAGTAGCAATGAGAAGCCTGAGAGCCCAAATCTCTGTTTTTAAATATCATTCCTACTAAGAGGAATTTTGGCCACTTGGAGAAATTATTGACTTCCAGGTTTGGGGCAGGGGAAGTATAAGGCAAGCTCAGGGTATCTTCTTGTACCAGAACACAAGGATACACTCAGATATTAATGGGGACATACCAAAAGGGCACAGGACAGCTTGAAGGAGTTTCACTAAAAGTATAAATGAGACTCAAATTCAAAATTATCTTGGGAAGCTTAACCAAATTAACATGATGAAAACTAATAGAGATGACTAATGTACAGGGTTTAGGTTTAAAGAACCAGTTTTATGGGTTCAGGATGGAGAACAATCTTACGTGGTACTTGATCATGTAAAAAAAACAAACAAACATATTTTAGAGCTGAATATGAAACCAAAGTGAGATAAGATTACTAAAAAAGCTAATGCGATAAGCAGCTCTGAAGAAATTCAGGATCTAAGTTATGTGAGGTAGAAATCTTACACTCCCGGGAGTGGCTCCATAATGTAGTGGTTAGCACATCTGCTTTACATGCAGAAGGTCCTGCGTTCCCACCCTAGGTGGAGCCATGGACAATACCCCAG
Source organism: Eidolon dupreanum (assembly GCA_028627145.1). Classification (NCBI taxonomy): domain Eukaryota; kingdom Metazoa; phylum Chordata; class Mammalia; order Chiroptera; family Pteropodidae; genus Eidolon; species Eidolon dupreanum. The sequence goes on from CM053507.1 coordinate 108,721,086, forward strand.
GTTTGTCCGGCCCTGGTACACACCAAGAGTGTGGAAGGGGATGCCCCGCCCTCAGAGATCCAGTTCTTAAGGGGAAACGGCAACATCCATAGGTCAGGGGTAGAAGGGGGGGCGGGGCCAAAGGGGGGAGGGAGAAATCTTACACTCAACCACATGAGGCCGACTGGTATTCAGTTTTACATGCTATACATTAATTAAGCGGGCTCTTCTTGAAATAATAGCTCTTCCTATGCCTCATAGCAATTTCTATTTTTAAACACTTCCATGTGCCAGGCACTTCTACGAGAGGCTTACACATTTCACCCAAATTAAGCCTCACTGAGGTGGGTGTAATTTATAATTCCTGTTTTACAAGTGAGGAAATTTAGGCTTGATCAAATAAAGTAACCATCTAGGTTAGATAACTAACAAAGGTATATACCTATAACTGAAATCTGCCTAATTCCAAGGTCTGCAACCAAAATGGTGAAGAGTCTGAAAGTCATATAAAAAAACATTGATGAAGAAACCAGAGGTTTTGAGCCTGGAAAGATTAAAGGGACACATGGCAGGTATGTTCAAATACTTAATAAAGCAAAACATTCTGTATGGTTTCAGAATAATGGGTATGGTTGCAAGCAGCCAGATGGCAGCTCCACTGTTAACAACAGAATGCGTGACCTCGGGAGGAGAAGCATCTGTCAGGGCCACTGCAGATGAGACTGGTACTGGGAGCGTAAGAGGGCTCTATGGATTCTACCTTGACATTTGCTCCAACTCCAATGCAGCTGGCTTCAAGCAGAACTTCTGTGAGTTTAATGATCTCTCGTCATACCTCTCACTTAACTCTCAAGTGTTAAAACTCCTCTCTAGGCCCACACAGTACAGCTTCTTGTTACAGTATTCCTTTGTGTTCCACCTATGCCAAAGCCCTTCCCATTGCCAAAGGGTAAAAAAAGCCTGAAGGTAGTTGCCAAAGAAAGGGGATGCAACCAAGGCTTTGGGAACAGGAGAGCAGAGGACATAGGTACAGTCAAAACCTCTGGCTGAAAAGAGCACGGATGCAATTAAGGCCTTGGATTGAAGAGACAGACTTGGGCTGTAATGGGCAGCCATTTTAATTGTCTAGTAGAACAGGCAACGAGGATTAAGCATAGCATATTGGAGAGAAAAGGCCTCTGGCAGAAATGGAATGATAAAAACATAGCACTGAAAGATTCTTCTTTGAGAAAATGTATAAGCCGGGGCTGAGAATTCTGCAATTAGTTATGAAAACCCTGAACCAAGAAGCAGATATTTCTAGCCTCAATGGTGTGAGACGGGTCCGGCAATGTGGGACACATGGTGGACCCAGCCAGGTCTAATACAATTCTCCTAACAATACTGGTCAAGAGAAACTACCCTGCATGTCAATGTCAGGGCTCATGTGTGCCCTTAAAAGAAAGAGAATGGCACATCACTAAAAATCCTATTTCCAACCTACACAACAGAGCATGGGATATGTAAATTACAGCATATCAAAACAAAGTAACACTGGAGTGTTGGTTAAAATTAATCATCACATTTTATAGACAATCTTTATATAGCTTAAAAGCAGGGAATACATTTATTGGAAAAAAAAAAAAAGTACCAGCTCAATCCACGAGTTTATACTGACAGTGATAGGATCAATGGATTCTACATAATGCCACCAGTGTCTGGGAACAAAGAGAACCTGAAAACCAAACAAAAAATGGTTAGCATGAGAACAGGACATTTTATTTTTATGTCAGAATCAAGCCCTAATTGAAGATACTAAGGGAAAAAAATGTAACACAAATGAATTTATAGTAACATTGCTGTAGAAAAGGGAACAACAAAATCTCAAGATCCTTTTACTCTTTTTTTAATTGACAAATTCACATGTTCTATAAAGGATAGTGCCAGCTTCTCCAGTGTCTACTCTCCTTAATCCTGGACCTTCTCTGTCTACATTGAATTCTTAGCAAAGGATTCTGAGATTCTAATTTTTCCTTTCCATTGCAAAACAGTTGTATGCATTCTGAGAAAGGGCATAGGTAAAAATATAGGACAGTTTCTTTCGTCTTACAGTCTAAAATCTACCTGGTGAAGAAATAATAGAAAGGTGGTAGGTATTATATAACTGGTATATGAGACAAGTTGGTGCTAGAGAAATTCAGAACTGAGAGGTGGGAGATGCAGGCATGAACTATGGAGGTCAGAGGCAACCTGGATGAAAGAAGTGTGATTCGAACTGGGGTCTGGAGAGAATCTAGACAGAGAAAAGAATGAGGACATGCCAGGAGGGAGAAATGGCACAGGCAAGGAAAGTGCAACTGTTGAGAGACAAAGTAGGCCAGTCTTACTACTGCAGAAGGAGTAATGAGAGGTAAGGTGGGAAAATTAGGTTAAGGTCGGTGGAGGGCTCTTAATTCAGAATAAAGAATCTGGATTTTATCCTGTAGGCAGTAGGGGTTGCTGAGAAATACTGAGTAAGGGGATGGTTAAAACAGTGACATTGTGGGAGATCCTAGGAAGGACAGGAGAGTCTTGTAATGTTTCACTTATTAAATGTTAATATCTAAACAGGAAGGTATGGTAAACAAAAGCAATGGGCAGAGACAAGAAGGACTGCATTTGTCCAGATTCAGTGTAAGATTTCCAATGGAAAGCTGAGTAGAGCAGATGGAGATGGACCAGCAGCTTCTAGGCTTCAGATTTAGAAAACTGGTGGCACTTCATATGGACAAGGTGGAGCCAGGAGATGGGAAGAGAGCTTCTTTTAGTGTAACTGGGCACGAAAAATGATGACTGAATTTTGTCATTAGGAGGACATGAATGTCCTATCACAGAGTATACTTTCAGTAAAGTCCTAAGAGAGAGAGCCAGATTGTGGTGGATTACAGAATGTACAGGATGTAAGGAAAACTGATAGGACAGATGGAAATACTCATTCAAATGTGGCTATTAAAATCAAAGAAAAAATAAATTAGTAATCACTTCACACCCACTATAATGTTAATAATAATAATAATAATAATAATAATAATACTAGGAAAGAACAAGTGTTGGTGAGCATGTGAAGAAACTGGAACCCTCGTACATTGCTGGAGGGAAGGTAAAATGGTACAGCTGCTGTAGAAAACAGTTTGACAATTCCCCATAAAGTTAAAAACAGTTACTACAAAAGCCAACAATTCCACTTCTAGGTATATATACCCAATATAACTAAAAACATATGTTCATACAAAAAGTTGTACACAAATGTTCATAGCAGCACTATTCATCACAGCCAAAAAGTGGAAACAACACAAATGTCCATCAACTGATTAATGGATAAACAAAATGTATATCTACACAATGGAACATATTCAGCCATAAAAAGGAATGAAGTACTGATAACATTCTACGGCATGAATGAACCTTGAAAACATTATGCTGTGTGAAAGGAGCCAGTCACAAAAGCTCATATATTGTATGACTGCACTTACATGGAATGTCCAAAACAGGTAAAGAAAGAAAATAGATGAGTGGTTGTCAGAGGCTGGGGGACAGGTGAAGGAGAGTAACCACCAACAGGCTGAAGCAACTTGATCAAAATGAATTGTGTGAGTTGGCATATTCGAGTGTGAAGTAAGCAGGAAAGGAGCCAGTGACAAGGGAGCAATGGAAGGAAAACAGGCAGGGGAAAAGAATAACCAAGGGAATAAAATCTCCATAAGAGACTCGGAAAACCTTTTAAATTGTTAATAAAACATCAGAAAGCAAATGTCAAAATGCAAACTTCCCCCACTAAGCAGTAGCATTAGGTACAGTATCTTTGGAAATGTTTCAGAGAGTCAGTTAATAAAAGCAACATTCCTTCTTGCTTAAAGCCAAATCATTCTCAGTTCATTATGCCTCTGTTGGCCTACTACCTGGATGCATTCCAACCTGTGTATATGTGTCTGGGTTCTAGCATAGTTGAACAGATTTGAATTGTGAATAAATGTTCCAGAACTGCTTGAGTACTCATGCTTGACACTTTCTCTTAACCTGAATAAAAATGACTGAGTTCTTGTCTTCCTCCACAGTCTATTCTCTATTCTCTTTACCAGTAGGAGGAGCTGTGTTCCCTCCCATCTTTCTATGATAAGAAGCAGAGAAGTGTGTGTGTGACGCCTACAGCTGGGGAACTAACTGCCTTCCAAGAGCAGAGCACCAGGGAAGGAAACCATTCTCATCTGTATTACAGGGAAGGGAGAATCACGTGGCATAGACTTGAGAGAAGTTATAGCTAGGGAGTCTTCTGACAGGTCATCAAGGTTTTAAATCCCCCATTACCTGTCCTGGGCTCAGTGTAACCACATGTCTTCGAGCTTTCTGGAACTGAGGAAATCGTTTTAAATCAGGATTGACAACATTGATTTTACTGAACACACTAGATTCTTCATAAGGGATTCTAGTTGGATAAAGGAAGGGAGTATCTTCAGGAGGAAAGAGATGCCATCTTTTCCTAATTAAAAAAAAAAAGACAAAAATCAGTATTCTGCACTTGAGTCTAAACAGTTAAGACGACAGTAGCTCAGTGTTTGTCTTTACTCATTGCCATTCAATGCATATAGGAATAGAAGCGCAACGTCAGTGGTCACCTGGCCCAGCTCTCACTAAATGCAGGAATCTGCTCTGCTGAAACCCAGTGAAGGCAGAGCAGGAACTAGTGATATCTCACTATGCCCTGAAGCAGTCCTTTAGCAGGGACAGGATCTAGTCTGGAAGATCATTTTTTCTTATCTCAAAGTTGTCATAAATTGTTTCCATCTCCTGATTCTAGAGCTACCCAGAATAACCCCCACCTTTTCAAATATCTGTATTCTTATCTTTTCCAAAGCAACCACCCACAGTTCTATCCACCAAATACTTTCCAGACTTATTCCTGTTTGTTGTAAATTCCTTAAGTTAAATATTTGTTAAGTTAATCCATTAAGGAAAAATGCATGGAATGCTACACGAAGAAATGCTACACAACTTAAAAGTAGTATAATACAGAAATGTTCAAAAAGAGAAAACTGAAATGTTTCAGTCACTTTAAAACTTTTTGAAAAATGGAGGTGATAAGATTTAACTTACAATAGACACACTTCGAGCCAACAGAGGGTGGGCATCAGAGGCAAAAGAAGAAGTGTGAAAAAGGAAAAGACACAGACTTACAAAGACACAGACACACAGAAATACAAAGATAGGGAAGCAAAGAGAAAAGAAAAAAAACCCTAGTTCTGAGAAAATCCCCGAAGCCCTCTAGTGATCCTGTGCAGATAATGCGAGGCTCTCATGCCCTTTTAGAACTGGAAAGCAGTTGGCTGCTATTTTCAAACTAAGAAGTATATACTCTAGTCTTATTTTGCCTTAGAGATGATAAAGTTGCTCTATTCCATTATACATATGACTAGTTTAGAAAAACTGTCAGCATTTGGTATGTTTCAAATGTTAGAGCTAGAAGGACTCTTAAGAGATCATCAGTCTAATTTCATTTTCAAAGTAGTGGAAGAAGGACCCAGTACTTGCTCTGGTCATTCACTAAGCGAATGATTAGTGGCAGAACCAAAACTGGGTCACAGATCTTCTGACCTCTCCAGGTCCAAGATCCTATCACCCAAAGGAAGAGACATAATAACCATCCCATACAATTTGCTTGGCTTGGCTTAAAATGTAATATATATGCATCCCTCACTTGATAATCAGAAAACACACTCAATCATCACATCATCCACCGCTCAAAAAACTTCTCATGGTTCTGCAGGCTGAAGAACAGAGAATAAGCAGTATCTGCCTGGGAGTCAATACCCTCAAGGCCCCAACCGGCCCCTCTGGCCTAATCCCTCTGTCCCTAACACACAACTTACACTGGACCACTCATGAGGTCCTCTATATCCCCATTCTCTCCTAGGGCACTGCTCATGCTGTCCCCACTGTCCCTCCCATCTATGTCTTTTGAACGCTCATCCATCCTTCAAAGCCTAACACAAATGGCAACTCCTGTCTGAAATTTTCTCTGATCTTTCCAACAGTAATGTTCTCTGCTTTTCAGTTCTACAGCTCTATGAAACCTTCCTCAAGAGTGTGTTCATTCTGCCTTATATCACTGCTATCTGTGGGCTTGCCTGTACTCTAACTGTAAACTCTTAGGGCAGTCATGTCTTATTCACTCACATCTGTTCCTACTGTAACACATAGTACCTGCACAGCAAGACGCTCAATGAATATTTACTGAATAGTTATTTTATTACTCCAGAGCTATATGAAGCCAGAAAATGTGCTCTATTACAAAGTTAAAATAAACCTATATTAATTTTATAACACAGAAGGAACCCAGGTATTTTTTGGTAATGTTTTTCCAATTTGAATTTCTTTGGCTTATTTCCCAGTTCAGAACACATGGAAAGTGGCTACTTAAAACGATGCCCTCTCTTACCAAGTTTAAGGTTAGACTATTAGTTTCACAAGGGCAGGGACCATGCACACTTGATTTACTGTTGCATCTACAGTGTGTAGTAATGCACTTAAGATGGTCTATGCCCTTTAATAAAGACTTGATGATTCAAAGAGGAGTTACCGTATAACATCTTATAGTTTTCAAAGTATTCCACACGTGAAATCTATTCGTGTACTTACTCAGTTTCTCTTGGATCCATTCATAAGCCTTTCATGTCTAAAGGGTCTGAGAACTTGGACATGACCCTTTCTGCTTTTTCCTCTGTGCTGCCCTATAAATGTCCCAAAAGGCCAGGAAGGGAGATTGGGGAATCATGAATTAGGGGAAAATAAGACTGCACATAAAACAGCTGGAGTACATCCTCCAAGCAGCAGAAACCCTTAAACTCTCATATAACAACCAGAACCAGAGACTATCAAAAGTATTACCTGACTTAGCCCTTATATCTCTTAGGGTCCACAGACAGATGGAGATAAAAACTGACTGGAAGTAAAAAAAAAAAAAAAAAATATATATATATATATATATATATACTGTATTGAAAGTTGAATTTACTCTAAATTGAAGGAGGCCATATACAACCTGGTCCCGCAGTTCTCACACCAGGTTCCCTGGCATTCCCTCAGGGACCTGAGTGTAGCAGCAAAGCCTCTTCTTTTCAACAAACTACTCTGCTCTTGTTTATTTAGTTTGAAAAAATGGTGTTCCTGCTTTTAAATAAAAGTTCGAAAACTATAAATGCCGACTCATGTATAAAAGAGCTAAGCAGAGAACTGTCTACCTGAACTAGGAGTGGACTCCTGGAGTTCAAGGATCAGCTTTCTGAAGGCAATCCTGAACATGGCTGAGACACACATGGAAAGCACCACTTATATTTCCCCTCACTTTGAAAAGGAGGAAACAATCAGAGGTCAAGAGATCTGCCCTGGTTGTGAGGCAAGCTGACAGGAGAGAGCTGAGACTAAACCTTGGAGTCATGCTACCTACTCAGTACTTATTCCTCTTCTTGTGCAAAATGCACGCGCGCACACACACACACACACACACGTGCATGCGCATACGTGTGCGCAGACATGCACTTTAATGCATATGCATGTGTATTACCTTCCTTGCACCTGGAATACTAAATTGCAGCCATAGGAGTCCAGATGACAGGGTGTATGGGCCCCCAGGGAGCCAATCCACAATGTACTTTCCCGTCCACTTCTTCCAGGAAACCCGAAGTCAGACCATATCACATCCTGTTTCAAAAATAAAGTTACAGACCATCAAGTCAACCAACTCCTCTTTGTGGCAGTGTCACACATTTTCACTTGCACATTTGCTTTTTGGCTTTTGTAATACTCTCTTATAAAAAATGCTATAAATGGAGGTTAGGTTTCGAGGACAGTCCAAGAAATCTTTTTACTCAATAACATATCCAAATTACCTAATAGTATTTATTTAACAAACACTTACTGACTGCCCACAACATGCCAGGCTTAATGTTCTTGAAGCTTATGACAAAATTCATAAACAAAACAGACAAAAACACCCACCGAAATGAAGCTTACATAAAGGTTTGAGACAGACAAAAAAAAATGGACATAATTATATCCATATCTAGGGAAAGTGGAAACAGTGACTGCAATGAAAATAGTATTTCAAATATCTATGAAGCTCCATTCAAGAAGCTAGAAAGCCATATTTCTTCTAAGCAGTGAAGGTATTTCTGGGCATAAGTAACTTATTAACTTTTTGCATTTCAATGACCACATAAAATAAGCTTTCTCCTAGGTTAGTGGAATTACTTAATTTATAAATGCAGGAGCCTTATTAGTTCATACTTACCAAATCAATCTCCAGGTGAGGGTGTCACAGCATATCTTTTGAAATACATATCCATAAATGACTTTTGCTCTAATCTCTAAAGTCCTGAATCTTTAAGTGTAATGAACTTTAAAAGAGAGAGAGCACAGCGCTCTAGACTTTGCTCTCCTTACGTCTGGTTCTGTGGACAGATCATACCCACGTCAATTACTGACTCACAATAACATCTGGTCTAGAAGTTCTCAAACCAGGCTCCCTTGCACCCCCTCAGAGGTCTAGGGGTAGCAGCAAAGCCTCTTCCTTTCAACAAATCATTCTGCTCTTATTTATTTAGGTTTGAAGAAAGGGTGTTCTTGCTTTTAAATAAAAGTTTGAAAACTACAAATGTAGTCTGACAGAAACCCAATTCCATAGAATTAAAAATATGTGTAAGTTAGAAAAGAGCGAACTAGTGAACCAGGCATGAAGGTTTTGCTTTACTCATTTTTTTCATCACAAATTTTCCCTCTTGCGTTTAAAAAAATGAGACAGAACAAAAAACACTTCTATGTGCAGAACGTGGTCCTAAATGCTGATACTTCTTTAATCAGTATCTTCAATCTATATTTTCTATTTGTAGAGACAAACAATTAACAGCTGTATTCAAAGAGAAAGAGGATTTTGGGGAGACATTTAATAGATGGTTTGAAGGAAGACTAGAAAGAGCATTTTCATTTTTGTTTTAAGTGATGAAAATAGCAGAACATGTGCACATAATTAACATCTGTTATAGAATGTAGTTTTTGCAAGGTCAGCACCATTGTAAATGCATATGACTCACAGGCAGCAGATCCAGGGAGTGGCAAAAATCTTATGCCCTCTGGATACAGCCCATAAGCTCACTCAGTGAGCTTACTTCTGTATTCCCAATGTCTAAGCTAATACTCAGCTCAGGGTAAGTGCTTAAAATATTGAGTGCTTGGTAAGGAAAGAAGAATCTGCTGGCTGATTATGGGCGAATGGTTCAGGTCAAGTACATTTTTAAGCATCTACTGCATATCTGGTATGATGCTGGGTATTTAGAATACAAAAAGTAATACAACACTGGCCCACCCTTCAAATCTATTAAAGAAAGACAGTCCCATAAATGAACCCTTTCCCTATAATGTGGCAAACGCTCTGAAAGAAGTGAGCAGAGGGTGCTCTAAATTCACAGAAGGGCTCCTGGTCTCAAGTAGGGAGCCTGGGGAAGGCTTCCAATTAACCTGGTCCTTGTTGAACAATTCATCACACTTCACTCTGGAATTTAACTAAAGGCAATTGAAAGACATTCAGCATAAAAGTAAAATCGGGATGATTTAGCTAAGAAGAGGCTGGTGTTAGTAATTCTTAATCTTCTTCCAGATACACTCCTTTGGGAATCTAATGAATGCCAACACTTCTCTACCCAGAGAAATGTATGCACAAAAAAAATTTCACATATACTTTGAGGGAGTCGATGGACTGACTGCAGGTGAGAAACTTTGTTCTAGACCATGCTTCAGAAAGAATCACAGAAAAAAGACTTTTCTACAGGGTGGGTGGGGGTACTATATGACAAATTGAGAAGAGGCTTCCCTGACCTCTTATCTAACATAATAATGACTAAAAAAGGAAAATGATTTCTAAATGATTAGATCAAGGTGACCTAAACTACCTAAACTTCAGCAGCAAACTGGCTAGGAAACCAAAAGATGAAGGGTTGGAAGGTGGTAGGGGGTACAGTTGGAGAGTGTAAAGCAAATCTGTCAGAAAATAGCATATAAGGTCCTACTTTCTTTTCCCACAGGCTCTTGAGAGTTGGGCCTTTCTAGCCAATTAAGTTCAGCTACTTACAGGTAGCTAAATATCTGAAATCAGTGTGGGCCCAAGAGGAATCTTGTCTTAAGTCTTACTAAAAACAACTGACTCTATTAGGCCGCTATACCAGTGAAACCAATACACGTGACTGATGAGGTGATTCATTCTGGATTCTATTCTCACATCCACTTCAAGTGTTGGAAAAGTCTAAAAAATCATTTATATCAAGAAAACTCTATTCTAACACCACCCCTGAAAAGAGCAATCAAGTATCTTGTTAACTAACTGCTTACTACAAAAACACTATCTACTTTCTTATGACTTCCAGAAGGTTCTAAATTTGCTTTCTACAGATACGAACATGTTTATTTCCTCTTCTGCCAAAAATAGCTGTTTTAAATTATCTGTAGGTTCCCTCTTACCCCTATGTAGTCAGTCTACCTAACTCCACTCTCAGCCCTTATCAACCACTCACCTTTCTGTTATCACAATATTTTGAAACTGGATCCTTTAGGTACACATAACAATAATGGGGATATATTTTGAAAATCACCTCATTAAAAATGTTCCCAATACTTTAAACAAGAGACTCTAAAAATCTGGTTATAATAAAAAAAATTCAAGAAAATACATATACTTTAATATTTTTGATCATGTATATATTCTAAAACTACTACATTTAAGTGATAAAATATGTCAGAAACAGTATTGAATTCTAGTATAGCATATTTTATACTCTTCTATCTTAAGGCTTGGTTGCTGCATCTGACATTAAATTCCCATGGAGCCCCAACTTCATTCGAGTTGGCATCTCTACTACCTAACACAGAGAGCACAACAAATGCTAAAAACCTGTTCAGTTATATATCTGGGTAACTAGATCTACTTTTATCCTTAGTAGTTCCTAAAACTGTTCTAATTAACACTTTAAATAATTGTTGCAGACTCAAACACCATTTTTAAAATGCTATACGCATAACCAAATCTTCCATAATTTTATAGTTTTAGCCAAAGAACTGAAGAAAAACTGGTAAGATGCTTATAATAAAGAAGGGTGCTTTTTTTTGGCCTACTATGTAAACCAATCACCAAAAGTAATTAATTCTTAAGTTGTTTAGTTCTAGAAGATAATATATTACCTGGTAAAAATATTTATTTAAATAATATTTTCACATATGCATTAGTACTTTCATTCCTGTTTTACAGATAAGAAATCTAAGGTGCAAACAAGTTAAATAAGTTTACACTAGCTCATACTGAATCTAGGCTCTGAGAACACCCCAACTCAAAAGTATTTGTTCTTTTACCTATACCACTGCTATGTGGGCGACTGGTTAATTTGAGTCTCTCATTAAAAGTTGTCTTCTGAAAACATAGGAATTAAACTCAAGGACCTTGGACTTAAAGAGGATTTTATGAATTTGACCTCAAAGGCAAGGGAAGTAAAAACAAAAATAAATGAATGGGACTACATCAAACTAAAAAGCTTCTGCTCAGCAAAAGAAATCGTCAACAAGGTAAAGAGACAACTATCCGAATGGGAAAATATATTTCAACGCCTCCGATAAAGGCCTAATATCCAAAATATACAAAGAACTCATACGACTCAATAACAACAAAAAAACAAACGATCCAATCAAAAAATGAGCAGAGGACCTGAACAGACACTTCTCCCTAGAGGACATACAAATGGCAAACAAATATAAGAAAAGATGCTCAGCATCGCTAGCTATTAGGGAAATGCAAATCAAAACCACAATGCGATACTATCTCACACTTGTTAGAATAGCTTTAATCAACAGGACAAGTAATAACAAATGATGGAGAAGATGCAGAGAAAAAGGAACCCTCATACACTGCTGGTGGAACTGCAAATTGGTACAGCCACTATAGAAAACAGTATGGAGGTTCCTCAAGAAACTAAGAATTGATCTACCATATGATCCAGTAATCCCTCTACTGGGTATTTACCTCAAACACTTGAAAACTCATATCCAAAAAGATATTTGCACACCGATGTTCATAGCAGCATTATTCACAGTGCCCAGGACATGGAAGGAACCAAAATGTTCCACGATAGATGACTGGCTAAAGAAGCTGTGGTACATTTATACAATGGAATATTACTCAGCCATAAGAAGAGATGAAATACTGCCATTTGTGACAACGTGGATGGACCTCAAGATAATCATACTAAGTGAAATAAACCAGACTGAAAAAGTTGAAAATCACATGATATCACTTATATGTTGGATATAAACCTAAAAGCAACAAATGAACAGGACAAACAAACAGAGACTCAGGGACATGGACAATGGACTAGTGGTTACCAGAAGGTAGGGAGTGGGGGAGGAGGGAAGAGGTAGGCAGGGTAAAAGGGGTCAAATATAGGGGAGTTGGGAGAGGGTGAAGTGAGTAAAGGGGATCAAATATATGGTAGCTGCAGGAAACTGGACTCTGGGTAGTAATCACACAATAGAATATAGAGATGTCAAATTATAGTGTACACTTGAATATTATATAATTGTATTAACCAATGTTACCCCAAAAAACTTAAAAATAAATAAAAGTTATCTTCTATTTTTCTCCATGACTAGATCATAAAACATATAGTAAAACTGATTATACATAATTTCATAATGAACTTACATCTGAATAAAAAAAAACTAATATGGGTCAAAACAACAAGAAAGAAACTTTAAAAACAATATAATTAACTACAAATACTATGTAAAACTTATAAAGGATAAATACTTCAATTTAAAATTCAAACACTCTTAAATGGACATTACAAATTAGCAAGTTCTTAAGGCTTTTTCCCTTAGGAAAATTATCTTAAGTAACATAAACAGAAAAACAGGTAGTTAATTCTCTACTCACAGATAGGCTTAGATAAACACCCAAATTCTTACATTCCAATTTGCTTCATCAGAAAGTATCACTGACCATCAAACCTCTTTCATTGTTACTAAACCACTAGGTTCAGTTTCAACATACTCTCATTAACCATGTTACAAAGTCCGAGACAGATAAGAACTAATGTTCCATTTGGGGATTCTGTGTCCTGGTGACTTAACAAGGCTCTTGACTCTCAGTAGCCAATCTGAATCACAACATAAAATGGAATCTATCTGGAAAACATTCTTGGGGCAAAATTCCTTTTGCTATATGTTGATTCTTAATAGCTTCAATTATGATGATGCTTATTGATCATTACAAACGGTAATATACATCATTCTCATCTAATGAGTCAGAGAAAGAAATTTTATATGGTAATGCCACAAATTCCCTACCTTCCTTGGGAAGTAGAAAACAAAATATTCCAAATAAATGCTTTATTCAGATTAGTCAATGATACAATATATAACTAAAAAATAGAAGACTAAATAATTTCATTTGCCATACATGAAAGTTAATTGTCAAAATCATAATTGTTGGCCATCTTTAAGGCTACAGGATATTTTCCAATCATATTAGTATATTTACCAGTGTACTTATCAGTATATATTGCATATTTATCAGGGGACGAATTTAATTTGTGGAAGAAAAAGATTAATAGATGGAAACTTTAAGTAAAAGCTATAAGAAAAAAAAAACCCTTATAAAACTAGTGTAAGGCTGAAGAGAGCTAAGAATTTCTTATCAATAATGACAAATGCTACAAATAATTAATTAGAAGCCATAGAAAATTTGACAAGGGTGAACCTAGAGGTTTAAGGTAAAAAATTATCTGAAGGGCTCTGAAGACCAAAGAAATACCAAAACAAGAGTAGGAAATAATGTACTTATGTAATCATTCAAATACCTATCATGTACAGTTGTTTCCCCCTTATCCACAGCTTTGCTTTCTACCATCCAAATATAGTAATGGAAAATTCCAAAAATAAATAATTCATATGTTTTAAATTGCATACCCTTGTGAGTAGCATGATGAAGTCTCAGACAGTGGGCTCTATCTCGCCCAGGATATGAAGCATGCCTTTGCCTAGAGTATCCAGGCTGTATACTCTATCCGCTCTTAAGACATTTTAAGTAGACATCTGGGTTATCAAATTTTAACAGTATTGCAATGCTGGTGCTCTAGTTACTCTTATTTAATAATAAACCCAAAGCCATTCACATAACTTCTATTATAGTTATACTGTTATAATTGTTCTTTTTTATTATTAGTGTTTTATTGTGCCTAATTTATAAATTAAACTTTATCACAGGTATGTATAATTAGGAAAAAAAAACACAATACATATAGGGTTCAATACCATCTATGGTTTCAGGCATCCACTGGAGGTCTTGGAACATATCCCCCATGGATTTGAGGGAACTACTGTATTTAGCACTATGTTAGCAGTTTGGGGAAATAATAAATTGTAAAACACAGTCCCCATTCCTAAAGAGTTTACAATATTGTTAGAGAAATTCTGTCATTCACCATTTAAATAACAATCAAAATAAAACATAGAGGAATGAAAGCAAGGGATGGATGGATGTGGATATAAGCGGCTGACAAGGTTTCATAGCCATGGCTGAATCTGAGCTGGGTCCTAAGAAGTAGAATTTTAACAGGCATAAATTGAGAAGAACATGAGCAAAGGCCAGAAGACGAGGGAGAACACAGTGGTCCAGCCCTCAGTGAAGAAACTAGACAGGCACTAATGCAGAGGAGAAAGGTCACATCAGTCATGTTGGGTAGAGTCTTAAGTGCTATCCTTGTATAATTTTAAGTCATGAAATGTTTGTAAACATGATTAACATATTTCAATATTTGATCTGGAGCATGACTTGATGTAATTTTATAAAAAAACTATTTTAGAATTAATTAGAGGAAGAGTCAGAACTGGAGGAATAAAGAGTAATTTCAGAAATGATATTGTAAACCAGAGGTTCTCAAAGTGGCGCACAGACCCCTTTGGGGGTCCCTGAGACACTTTCAGGAAATCTGTGAGGTTAAAATTATTTTCATAATACTACTAAGATGTTATTTGCCTATTTCACTGTGTTGACGTCTGCACTGAGGGCACAAAAACAACAGTGAATAATACTGTAGGTCAAGACAGTGGAACCAAAGTGTACTGGTGGCACTGAATTTTTTTAAAACAGCTTTATTGAGGTGTAATTGATATACAATAAACAGCATATATTTTAAGTGTACAACTTGGTGAATTTTTACATATATATACATATACATATATATATATGAAAAACCATCATTACAATCAAAATGACAAATATTTTGATTACATCCAAAAGATCCCCCATGACATTTTGTAACCCATCTTTCCCTACTCCCTGATTCTCAGACAACTATTGATCTATTTCCTGTATTTATAAATTTGTTTACAAGTTCTACAATTTTATAAAATGGAATCATATAGTAAGTACTCTTTTTTCATGCTAACACTAATACAATGGCAAACCAAACAAAGTTGACCTCACATAAAGAAGACATAAGAACAAGTAAGAACCCAGGAAAAAGAGGTCATTTCATCATGATAAAACATCAATCTATTAAAAGGGCATAATAAACTTAATAACAGTTTTAAAACACATAAAACAAAAAATGACCAACTGAAAATAAAAAACAAATATACAATTATGGTTAGGCAATATCAATATCTCTCTGTATATAATGGGTAGAACAAGTGTACAGAAAATCAGTAAGGATACAGGCAAATTGAACAATCAACTTAATTGACATTTATAAAACAGAACAACAGCAGAATACGCATTATTTTCAAGTACACCTGGAACATTTATCAAGACTGACTATATTCTGGGCTATAAAGCAATACATTTAAAAGAACTAAAATCATCCAAAGTATGTTCTCTGACTATAATGGAACTAAATTAGAAACCAGTAATAGAAAGACTGAAAATCTCCAACTATTTGGAAAATAAACATTACACTTCTAAACAATCCATAAGTCAAAGAATAAAACACAAGAGAAATTACAAAATATTTTGAACATAATGAAAATGATTTTGAAACTTGTATCTTGAAACACATGAGCTTGAAAGCTTCCTAATATTTAAAAGACTCTTCTGATGAGAATGATGACAATATTAATAAATGTCACTTTTTTAATAATGAAGTATATGGACATGTGTCAACATTTGGAAGATCTATATGACTCAGTAAACTAGTATTTTGCAAAAGCTCCATTCTATACAAGACAGACCAATGGATTTTATTTTAAGAGTACAAAGAGTTCATCGATTTTGGGTTTATACTCTATACTGCAACAAACAAACCTCTCAAGAAACTACTCCTTGTCAAATTTGGTGGAGTATTAAAAAAAACCTACAACTATCTAAAAAGGCTACTAAAATACTCTCTTTTTCAGATGCACATGTGTGAGGCAACATAGTTTTCATATACTTCAAACAAACCAAGAAAATGCAACAGAGAGAGGTAGACAAGGTAAAGGGGGTCAAATATGTGGTGACAAGAAGGAAATCTAACTGTGGAAGGTGAACACACAGTATAAATATATATATGCCTTACTGTTAAAAAAATTTTTAAATTAAAAAATAAAAAATAAATTTAAAAAATTGCAACAAATTGAATAAAGAGCCAAAAGAAGAATCCAGTTAGTTGTCTTCTATTAAGCCAGACATTAAAAAGACAAAATGTAAAGCAATACCACTCCTTTAATAACATTTTTTAAAATTTCCAATAGTTATTTTCATAAAAATGTTATTTATATTCACATGAATTTAAAATGAATTAATATTTTTTAAATTTATTAGTTTTAATAGTTAACTACCCACCATTTTATGACAGATGGAAGAAAACTTGAAACAATAAGACTTGGTGACTGAATAAACTATAGAGGTAAAATTAAAATGACAACAACTTTGGTACCCATGATGTAAGAAGGCTTGATGCTGATAAAAAATTATATAATCTTAATGGACTTGATTGTTCATAGTGGATTTTCCTGTTATAATCTAAAGAATTAATCACCATAATGTGAGCTGATGGAAAACTCGTTCAACTAAAAATATCAGATTTTATAAAGGCTCAATTAGAGTTCCAGGACATTACCAAAAGACTGCTTTTATATCCATACTTAATGGACTGGACATACGCCTGCCCAGAGCTGTCATGCCTGGGCTAAGACAAACAACTGATGAGGTCAGCTTAGAGATTCATCCAAGGCACAGGGAGCCTAGCCTCAGCATAAATGGAATTCTTTAATCCTAGCTGTAGAGTTCCCACAAAACTTAATGTATTCAGACCCTGTGTAGACACACAGTGCAGCAGTTAAAGTTTGGAGGGCAAACTGTGAGGATTATAAATGTAAAGCACTTCAAAAAGCACTAAGTATGAGAAAGTATTTGATTACTATTATTATATTACTATGGCACAATGTTTTACCTGAAATATGGAATTAAAGAGTACTAATCTAATCTATAGGGTGGGTGGGAGTATGAGAAATATAAAATGCTCTGAAAGCTAACTATTATATCTAAAAGTTCCCAGGTTAAAGATCCATAAAGTGATCACAACAAAGGTTGTAAGAAAAAAAAATGACCTCAAAATTATCATTTAAAAATGAGTTGAGTAGATTTAGATTTAGTATGAACCGGATTCAGAAAACATTCTACTGAATGTTTTCAAAACTGATGCATTTCTTTCATAATTATGAGAATACAAATATATCCTCAACTAACAATTATGAATGAGTGATATATTTCCCATTATTAAATAAAAAGCAAAGTTTAGGTAAACATTTTAAAATTTTAATAAAGGAAAGCTTCAAAGTATTGACAGTTGTATTATAGGAACTATGTAAACATCAGCATCTACATCTTGACTCAAAGTGAAAAAGAAAAATACAGGCTGAATGAAAAATTACTCGGGAGTACAAGGACTTTCAGCCTACATGATACAGAAGTCCAGAGAGGGGGTAGTGGTGACTGGAAGGAGGAGTGGAGTAGGGGTGAAAAGCCTGTAGGGATAGTGAAACACTTCTCTCCACAAAGGATGGGCAGGGGGCAGGACAAAGGACTGTGGAGCCTTGACCTGATTGAGACATCCAAACAACTTCCTGGAACTCCCATTTTTTGTCCCAGGCCTCAGACACACAAGAAAAGCAGAGCAGGGAGTTAGCAAAATCACCCCACAAACTAAACTGGCAGTTTGAGGTAGAAAACACTTAAAGGAAAAACAGGATATGGTAGTCTGCAAACTCTGGTGTCAGTTATGTCAACATGTGGCAACGAACTTCCACATTCTTACTTCTGCAAGTACTCCACACTTCTGCAGGGCTTCTACAATCAAATACTGGGAGCCCAGCTTCTGACTCAGGCCATAAACCTACACTAAACCCCCAGAGCAAGGAAAGATGGAAGCAGCAGCCTGGAATGCTGCTAGAATTCTAGGAACACTTTCTCACATAATCAGTTTTGTACCTCCAGCTGCCTCCCTGACGGAACAAAAACTTATATGTAGGTCAGGAGGGAATAAAGTTTTAAACATAATCTATGCTTCTAATATACTCCAAACCAGCTCAGGCACTGTTTAAAGGCACAGGAGAGGGTGTATAGAAAAATTGGTGAGTAGAAAAACAATGAGAAGACTGCTTATCTGTGTGAACCGGACATTATGCTTCTCTTGAGTGAATCTTTTGTATAGAATCCTCAACACTCACAGTGATTCTTGAGAGTAAAAGACAGTGAAGAAAAAAGGAACCAGGGAAATTCCAATTTGTGACCTTTTATCAAAAACACAAAATTACCATGATTAAAAGGAATGTATTGACTTACCTGGAAAATATCTGTCTTATCTTCAAATAGACTGACAAAATATTTATAGTCAGCATAAGCCCAGAATTTGGAATGATCATAATCTCTAAATGGTCCAGAAACACTAGAGTGGTCACAGTTCCAGGTTAGAAATTCTTCTACTGTAGCTTCTACGTAACTACATGTAGTTTCAAACTGAGGAACTGCAACGTAAAAGAACCCAATCAATTCTAAACGTATACAAAACACAGTTTCCAAATATTCTTTTAATGAAGATAATTTCAACCAAAAATGTTAACTATTCTTCAATATTAATTAAAAATTAATTTTGTACTTGCTATTTAATTAAAACCATTTACAACACTCATAATACTCATGATTAAACATAAAAGCAACAAACACGGTTTTAACCTTAAGATTAAAGACTACCCTTACTATTGCCTGATTCAGTCGTCGAACAAAAAAGCCAAAAGGTTTTCTGGAAGAAAGGATTATTGAGCGATATGCTAGCCAGAAAAAGGATCAGGTCCTGGGTATGTAGTCTAAGGCATAAGCAGCAGAGCTAGACGTCTGAGAAGACAAGAAAGCCACTGTTCAGGATCTGACTGGGCTCTTAATTTAAATACATTAACTCTGGGGAAGATGTAAATTGTTCTGAAAGAATTTACATTGGCTATAGCTAAAGAGGGAGGGAGAAGGTGAAGCAGGGCTAGTTCTCAGATAGATGCAGTCGGTAAAGGAAGAAGAGTTTGCTCTTTAGGATTGGTTGTGGGCAACAGTCTGGAAAGTTCATGTATAAGCAAGATGTGGTGGCACCTGGTGGTCAGCTACTCGGCTATTTTCTCTGTAATCGAGGAAATAGCCACCTGGAAATTAATTCAAAGTTTCAACATACATTCAGGAATGTAAGCCGTCTTTTGTTGGTTTTGCCTAGCAGTTAACTGATTAACCTCTTATCAATTCCTTCTACCCTATGGCCTGGTATAATTTAGGACATCGTAGATTTTTTTTCCTTGTCACAGTAATCTAGTGGAATACTTTAGATTATCAATTCTCCAAGAACTTTTCAGGAGTCTGTGAGGTCTAAAATATTTTCATAATAATACTATGACGTTATTTGCCTTTTTTACTCATTCTCTCATAAGTGTACAGTAGAGTTTTCCAGAGGCTACATGACATGTGTTGATATCACTGTTCTGACAGCTAGTAGAATATGTGCTTATGTTCTTGTATTTTAAAAAGTCTAGGTTTTCATTTCTAATATGGCATCACTAGTGATAACCCACATCGACAAAAAGCTTATTGGGGTACTTAATAATTTTTAAGTGTAAAGGGATCCTCAGACCAAAATATTTGAGAACTACGTCTTCAGATTTAAAAAACAAAAACAAAAACAAAAACAAAAAACAAAAAACAGACAACAAAAAAAATTGTCTTTTGAAAATTTTCTGACTTTATGCTGTAACATATACATAGTTCCTCGGAATC
This sequence comes from Eidolon dupreanum, assembly GCA_028627145.1. Taxonomy (NCBI): domain Eukaryota; kingdom Metazoa; phylum Chordata; class Mammalia; order Chiroptera; family Pteropodidae; genus Eidolon; species Eidolon dupreanum. The sequence continues at coordinate 108,741,400 of CM053507.1, forward strand.
ATTACATGAACAATGGTGATTTAAAGTCTATTCATTTATTAACTTATTTCAGAATCATTTATTAAGTACCTAATTTGTAACTAGCACTGTGTTCAGACTTCTGGGAACAAATAGATAATACCCTTGAGTTTAAAATATATTTAAACGAAAATAAAGATTCAACCAGAATAATAGGGAATCTGAGGCATCATATAACTAAATGCAAAATTCTATGCCATAGACAAAGAGGAAAGGCAAAGAACACCAGAGATTAGGGTTGATCAAGAAAGCTTAAGTCTACTCTCTGTTCACAGTGGTTTGTTATTCCAGGTGTGACTTATTTATCAAGACTTATTCTTCTAAATAGTGATGAAATAAAATTCTTTTGTAATGAGCATAATATTTTAGATGTACATTGGAAAGTTAATATTCAAAAAATCTGATTACGATTTCTTTTGCAAAGCATAAAATCCTTTCAAGAGAGGATATAGATCAAATTCATGTAAATCAGCACAATGCTTGACAAAGCAGATGCTCAGTACTTAGTATAATTCATTCATATATTTACTTGGGGCCCTTTAAAAGTTAGCTGAATTAGTAGGAGAAGGATATTCAAATTCCTCTTTGAACAGTTTTTATATTTTCCCTCCATTTCTCGCTAAACTGCTTAGGATTATCCCAATCATCTTTTCTCTTTCCTCTCCTTTTCCTAAAACCTCAGAATGTCAGAGAAATAGCAGAGGGAAGGGTGTATGTCAAAGAGTCATCTTAATTCCCCTACTTCATCAACTTGTCACCTGACTTTGAGAAGCAGGAAAACTTTACTAGAGTACATTTATATGAAAGATAAAAATCTGCATATTTAAGAACTATTTAAATTTGATGTTTGAGAAGCACTTGGAACAGCACACAGTAACTCATTAATATGTAGACGCTCTTAATATCATCAACATCATCATCAAGAATTTGCCATAACAGCACAGGAGTACGCAGAGTTTTTTAAGAAACAAAAACCCATGTGGCAAGAAAGCTGCATGGTGCTGGGAAATTGAAGTCGTTTCTAAATCATTTCAGTGAAGACATTACACTGTCCTGTGAGCTTTCACTTCACAGAGTTCAATTCAACTGATCCAATTGAATGCTAAAGCCATTACTTAAGCCACTTGTCCCTGGGGTGGACAAGGTAAGACTTTTCATTTAAGGCCAATTTTCACAGGCCTATCTACACTGCAGCCTCATCATGGTATTTTGTTTTCTTTCACAGCAAGTTCTGTACTTTAAAAAACGAAAATCTAAAAGTGCAAAAACTACGTGTAAGAACTGTCATGGGAAAACTGCAATGAATGGAAGGCGTGGAAATGACAGACTTTTTTATTTACATAGCAATTTCAAAGTAGAATCTTTTCACTCCTTCCTAGTAGTAGCAGCACCAAAGGTACTGTTTTCATTCCGTTACCATGACAATTTCTTCCTGGGTAGTACAACTGTTTTTCTTCATTTATTCTATGCAATGGAATTATTCCTTTCTAACTTCATTGTTATTGTTCTTTCATTTAACACTGAAGTAACCTAGGCAGCTACAATATTTATCCTACTTACTGTCAAAGTGTTAAGAAGAAACTCAACTGAGTTCAGGATTTGGAAATTGTGTTTAAATTGAGTTTGCTTTTAACTCTCATAAAAGGGAGTCTTAAAATATTTTTTGCACAGCAGTGAAAGAAATACTTGTCCATTTTGTTAGACTTCACCATTTTACAAAAAAGAAACACTACACTGAATGTGGGTACTAAGTAAAACTTCTGATCATCACTCCACCCCCTATCTCCAAATGTTTACGGTTATTTCTAAAACTGCTTGCCAAATTACTACTGGCTGAGTTATAGTGTTGCCACTGAGCACATATGTGGCAAATGTTGGTAAATGTCTGAGCTAAGATCAAATGAATTTGATCCATAATGGTTTCAAAGTGCTATGTGATGTCAACTGCTTCCTAAAATAAACTGAGAGATACATTATATTCAAATATGCTAATTATTAATACTATTATTTCAAGCATTCTAAAAAATTCTAACCCAGGCCTAAAACAGAGAAAAGAAATAAATTCAATAGAAAGGAAACAGAGTTTTCACTGCTTATAAAATTATAAGCCTGTCTTCCTAGAAAATCCACAAGAATAAATTTTAAAAAATGTACACTAATAAATGGCTGGATAAAAATTAAACATACAAAAATAAATGGCTTTTATTTATGCACCAATCACAACTAGTTAGAAAAATATAATAGGCTAAAATAATTCCTCATAACAGCTATAAAAAATTTACAGTATCTTAAGAAATTTGTGGACCTACATGGAAACTCTAAATCATTACACTGAGAGATAAAATCAGCTTAATAAGTGAAGAGAACATGTTCTAATGTAGAAAGATAATGTAGTATCACAAGGTAGATTCTTTCCAAATTAATTTATAGCATTTAACAAATTTTCATTTAAAATTCCAACAGGATTTGTTTAATGTGAATACATTATTTAACTCAAGGATTCATTTAGAGGAATAAAATTAAATAATATCTAAGAAAATACTGAGAAAGATGAGTAATTAGAGAGGATAAGTTGTTCTTTCAAATATTAAAACATATGCCAGTTGCTAAAAGTTTTTTTTTTTTTTTTTTTAACTCCTTTACTGGCCCCAAAACTGATAGCTCAATTCATGGCCCTAAAACAAATGCTGGAATACATAAAAATATAGTAATATAATAAAGATGGTTTCAAAGTAAGTTGGAGAAAAAAGGGTTATTTAGTAAATGGTACTGAAGTAAAAGGTATTAATACTTCTATATTAACTATTTGGACAAAAGGTCAGTGAACAGTATATACCAAAATAAATATGGAACAGATAAAGAGTAAATATAAAAAAAATCATTAAGCCATTAGAAGAAAATATTAGAATATTTATCTATTCTCAGGATACAAGAGAAACTTCTAAATAAAACAAATAAGATTTAAAATATTAATGAAACAGTATCTGATTTGACTATATAAAAATGTAAAAATGTGAAGCAAAATTAAAAGGCAAACAATAAACTGGGAAACACATTAGTAATAAATACAACATTCTTAACATATAAGGAATTTATTTTTTAAAAAACTCAAGAACCTGAAACCCCAATAAAGAATAGTCAAAGAACAATCATCAGAAAGTGCAAATTACTAATAAATATAAACACAAGTTGACATCGCCATCAATCAAAGAAATGTTAATTAAAATCATGAGATACCAATTTTCACCTATCAGCAAGATTATTTTTTAAAAAGTGCTTTCAGTAAAGCATTTGACCATAGTATCAATGACCTTTCATTCTTTCACTCCACAAATACCTGCATTAGGTGCTCAACCCATGATAAGATATGGCCTTGGCCTTCGCAAAAGTGACCTTCTTGAGGGGAAGACGGACATTTACTTACACTTACATGTGATTATAATTGTGCTAAATGTTACTAAGAAATACAAGGCGTTCTTAGATAATTTAATAGTTGCACCTAATTTGCAGGATGGGGGAGGGAGGTGTGGTCAGGAATGACTTCCATGAGAAAATGATATACGAGCTAAGATCTGAAGTAAGAAGAAGAATTAACTAGGTAAAACTGGGGTAAGAGAAAATGGGAAGAGAGAATGGCTAGACTACATATGCAAAGGCCCTGAGTTAAGAAAAAGCAACCTCTGAAAATACAAAAACTGAAGAAATGCTTGTTTGGCTGAGCTCAGGGAAAGAGATTAAGCTCATGAGGCTAAGAAAGCTTTTACGCCACCACAAAATTTTTGGTCATTAGCCTAAGGGTAATGGGAAGCCATTTAAGGGTTTTAAGCAGAGAAATAAGACGAGATTTGTTTTTATAAAAACTGTCTCTGCAGGACTGGTCAAGATGCTATAGAAGGTAGAGGCTGTGCACACCTCCTCTCACAACCACACCAAATTTATAATGAAACTACAGAGCAATTAGCACGCAGAGTCGCCTGAGGTCTGGCTGAATAGAGGCCCTACAACTAGGGACAAAAATAAGAGGTCACTCACCTCAAACTGGTAGGAGAGGTAGAAACGCAAAACGGCCTGGCCTGGTCCAACAACTGAGCGTGGTGATGCAGATTCAGGAGGGTTATCGTGGCTGCAGAGCCCCCTCCCCCACATGAGGAGTCCCCAGCCCAAAGTTCCAGCACTGGGAAGAGAAGTTCCCACAACCTCTGGCTGTGAAAACCAGTGAAGGCTGTGGCTGAGACAGAGGGTTGTGGGAGTCACAGATGTTTCTCTTAAAGATTCCATACCCGGACTTACTCACTGACAGACTCACTCACTCTGATCTCCAGCTGCTTGAGGAGTGCCAGGGACATATGAGGAGACACTGAGTTGTCCGCCTTCAGGGCCAGGGCTAGAGGGGCAGCTTTTTCCCAGAAAGAAGTGCTGGCAGTATCCACTGTTCCTCTGTTGAGCCCTCCCACTTCCCAGACTGCAGAGGCAGGCACAACCATATCTGAGTCACCATCAGTTTGGATAACACAGGTTGCTCTGCCCAGGTGATTCCCTGAGTCTCCACCTCTCCCAACTTGTGGGCCCACCCAAGTTGCTTCCAGTGGTCTATTCCATTCAAATGGCCTATTTAGCTCTTGCTGAGGACCTTACTAAAATATCTAAAAGGCTCACAAAACCCAAAGGAGCAGCGTCTGGCTTTGGCATGCCCTGCACCTCTTAGTGAGCAGCCCCAAGCCCCACATGAGTGTCAGCCAACCTAGGTTACTGGCTTGGCCTCTCGAGGCACCTATAAGCCCAGCATGAGTGGCAGCCATCTGTGGATTGTTTGGTGACTCTTACCTGGTGGTTCCAGAGGTGCACAGGCTATGGTTGAACTTGTCCTGCAGATGGAGCCCTCCCAGGCCTGTGCCACTGGGCACCACACACACCTACTACCTAAAGCCACTCTACTAAGACCAGGAGACTTAGAAGCCCTACCTAATACATAGAAACAGACACAGGGAGGCAGCCAAAATGGGGAGACAAAGAAGCATGTCCCACATGAAAGAACAGAACAAAGCTCCAGAAAAAGAACTCAATAAAATGTAGACAAGCAATCTACCAGATACAGAGTTCAAAACACTGGTTATAAGGATGCTCAATGAACTTAGGAGATAAGTAAATAAACTCAGTGAGAACTTTCTTTAACAAAAAGATAGAAAACATAAAAATAGAGATGGAACACATAAAAAGGAACCAGTTAGAAATGAAGAATACAACATCTGAGATGAAGACTACATTAGAGGAAATCAACAGAGTGAATGAAGCAGAAGATCGAATCACTGAGATAGAGGATAGGGTAGCCTAGGACACCCAAACAAAACAGAAACAAGAAAAAAGAATCCAAAAATATGAAGATAGTTTAAGAAGTCTCTGGTACAACATCAAGTGCAACAACATTCTCATCACAGGGGAACCAGAAGGAGAAGAAAGAGGGCAAGAAATTGAAAATCTATTTGAAGCAATAATAATGGAAAACTTCCCTAACCTGGTGAAGGAAATAGCCATACAACCCAAGGAAGTTCAGAGAGTCCCAAAGAACCCAAAGAGGGCCACACAAAGACATATCATCATTAAAATACCAAAGGTTAAACACAAAGAGTGAATCTTAAAAGCAGCAAGAGAAAAGTAATTAGTTACCTACAAGGGCACTCCTATAAGACTGTCAACCAATTTCTCAAAAGAAACTTTGTAGGCCAGAAAGGCTGGGCACAAAATATTCAAAGTGATGAAAACCTAGGATCTACCACCAACATTATCCAGCAACGCTATCAGAATCAAAGGACAGATAAAAAGCTTCCAAGTTAAGAAAAAGCTAAAGGAGTTCATCACCACCAAGCCAGTATTACAGAAAAAGTTGGAGGGACTTCTTTAAGAAGAAAAAAAATGTATCAAAAATATGAATAAAGAATGGCAATAACTACAGATCTATCAACAAGTACTTCAAACGAAAAAGAATTAAATGCTCCAATTGAAAGATAGGGTGGCTAAATGGATAAGAAAACAAGATTCTTACATAGGTTACCTACAAGAGACTCACTTCAGATTAAAAGACACACACAGAAAAAGATATTTCATGATGGATATTGTGTTGAGTGGAGTAAGTCAGATAGAGAAAGACAAATGCCATATGATTTCACATATATATGGAATCTAAAGAACAAAATAAACAAAAACAACAGAAACAAACTCATAGATACAGAGAACATTCTGAGGGTTACCAGATGTGAGGGGTTTGGGGGAGTCGGTGAAAAAGGGGGAAGGGATTAAGAAGTACAAATTGGTAATTACAAAATAGTCATAGAGATATAAAGTATAAGGAATATAGTCAATAACATTGTAAAAACTATGTACAGTATAGATTTACTAGGGTGATCACTTTGTGAGTTATATAGATGTCTAATCACTATGTTGTACACCTATGTTGTATATAATATTGTATGCCAACTATAATTGAAAAATAAAAAATATTATGAAGAATAAAACTGTCTCTGGTTTCAGTATGAAGATAGGCCGAGGAGGGAAGCACAGGGTGCAGAGGGACTAGGAATGAGGCTACTGCAACTTTTGAGGAGAGAGAGCAGGTCAACCCTAACTAGAGGATGGCCATAGAGAAAGAAAAGCATGTGGATACTAGATATTTAGGGTGTAAGTCACGAAGTCACCAGACGCCACTTAGAGAGGCAGTCAGAATGACTCAGAGGTTTCTTGTGTAAGAAGCTTCATGGAGATTGCTGCTACTGATGATAATAGTCATACCCTTTGACCCAGTCATGCTCCTTCTAAGAATATATCCTAGAGAAATAATTAGAAACTTGGACAAGATTTATTTTCAAAAATTTTGACTACGGTCTTACTTGTAAATTTAGAACTTCCAAGTAACTAATCAAAATAGGAGAATTTTTAAAAGTAAATTATACTATCATACGATGGAACATTAGGTAGCCATTTAAAAGTCACATTTAACATCAAGAGAAGCTGCTCAGAATATGTTAAAAAAAAAAAAAAGCAGGCTGTGAAAATTAATACAACTTTATTTTAAAAATACAAAAAGGCCTGATGGACATATGTATACTTTGGTAATAGGACTAAGTGTTTTTATCTTTGGACAATAAAACCTTGTGTTTTTAAATTTCTTTGGATCTATCTTCTCATTTTTTCATATTCTCTACAATGAGGAAGTCATACTTTCATTTTTTTAATTATTTATAACTTTAAAGAACATTTGTGTGTGCTAGGCACTGTTCTCAATGTTTTATGCATATGAATGCATTTAATCTTGAAAACATTTCTAAGATTCAGAAAAGTTAAATGACTTGCTTAAAGTCACACTATAAGTCAAAATCTGAACCCATGCAATCTGACTCTGAAGACCCCTCTTTTGTACCACTACCCTATACTGTTTGTGGAAGTACTGCATTTATATTCAAAGAATAACTTTAAAAAGAACAATTATTAAGACGACCCACAGAATGGGAGAAAATATTTGCAAGTCATCTATCTGATAAGGGTCTAGTATCCAGAATATATAAAGAAATTTTTTATAACTCAATAAAACACAACAAACAAAAACTCGAAAAGCTAAAAACATCTCAATTAGAAAATAGGCAAAGAATCTGAAGAGATTTCTCCAAAGAAGATATCCAAATGATCAATAAGCATATGAAAAGGTGCTCAACATCAATAAGCATGAGGAACATGTATATCAAAACCATAATGAGATAGTACTTCATACCCACTAGGATGGCTAGAATGAAAAAATGGAGTAAGTGTTGGCAAGGATAGAGAAATTGGAACCCTCATACACTGGAGTTGGCTGCTCTGGAAAACAGTTCGGCAGTTCTTCAAAAGATTTAAACACAGAGTTATTGTATGAGTCAGCAATTTCACTTCTAGGGAGAAACCCAAGAGAAATGAAAACATCATGTCTACAAAAAACTTGTATGTAAATGTTCATAGCAGCATTATTCATAATAGCCAAAAAGTGGAAACAACCCAAATGTCCATCAACTGACGAATGAATAAGCAGAATGTCATATATACATATAATGGAACATTATTCAGCAATCAAAATAAATGAAGTAGGTATATGCTACAACATGGATGAATCTTGAAAACATGCTATGTGTAAGAAGGTAGACACAAAGGGCTACGTATTGTATAATTTCATTTATATGATAGGTCCAGACTAAGCAAATCAATCAAAACAAAGTAGATTAGTGGTTGCCAGGTGCTGGAGGTAATGTGGAATAGAGAGTGACTGCTTAAGGGGTACTGGGCTGCCTTACAATGTGATGAAAATGTTCTGGAATTAGATAGTAATGGCGATGGCTACGCAACATTGTGAATATGCTAAAACCACCATCTACTTAAAATGATGAATTTTATGTCATGTGAATTTTATCTGATTTTTAAAAAAGAACAAGTTATCTTTAGTTAAAAACTCAGAGGAGTTGCACAACTGCAAAGACTATCTACTTTCTTTTTCTTTTATACTTAAGTATTAACTTGAAAATGTCAAATTACTGGGCCTCATCTATAAAACAGAATAATAATAATACCATTCTAAGAGGGTTTGAAAAAGATTAAGAGTTAATATGTATAAAGCACTCAGAACAGTGCCTGACAAAATGGCTCTCAATAACTGTTAGCTATTAGTGGTAGTATTGTATTTGTAGTTTAACCAGAATGTGGAAAAAATTTCTGTCTAACAAACACTGAGTAGAAGATTTATTTGACTACAATCAAGAAGGAAAAAGCACAAGCTGATTTTTATGTGGCTGCTGCTGACCTAGCATTTAATTTTAAAATATAATAAACATTGTAGTCTATGATTAGAACAAGATGTCAAAGAATTTCAAGTATATTAATCCTGCTTTACCTGTTATGAGAGCACAAAGACACCAAAAACTGAATAATTCTATGAGATCTACTAGAAGGTCAACATGAAAGAAAGAAGCTTGGAGAAGCTGGGTAATTTTCCAGCTCCTTCTGAGTTATTAATAGATATTCATAGAGCCACTTTACAGCAATACTTAAAACACTGAATTTCTAGACTACCAAATTTACCCATATTTAAGTAGAAATTAAACACATATCCTGAAGCCAGACAATGGTTATGAACTCTTTTAACTAGAAAAGAGCACTATTTCTTTCCTTTAAATTAACTATTTTTACAGTTAATAATAACTGCTTTATCCAATTATAAGGCAAAAAATCAAGATATTACAAGGCTTCAGGGAAGAAGAGCAAGCTGGCAAAATCTAATTGCTTAAGAGAACAGCTTTACCTATGGTTTACAGTTATGTAATACAATAGAGGTCAGGCAGCTGATGAAGCAGGGAGAGAAAATTTCAACCAAGGCTGAGCACTATAAATAGTGCCTGAAGACACAAATAACAGGACACATTCTACATGAGTTAAAAGTGGAAATGACTATTAGATTAGTATTGGTCTTTTGCAGTCACAAGAGAACAGAAATAATAGCATATCGACAAATATTTATTAAACGTCTACCGCATTCAACGAATCACAGTATGTGGACAAATATATTTTCTATGAGGTTATAAACTACAGATTGTTTATTCTAAAAATAAAAAATCTAATACAAATTGTCTTTCTAATACTTCCAATAAAATACTCTTTATCTGCAAATGGTCAAAAAGGGAATTAGAAATAAAGGATTCTCTAGAGATAAAGAAACCACTGCTGGAAATGTGGAAATGCTATTGAAGAGATATTATTATTATGATTCCTTGTGGTCCTACCTGTATCTGTGTTTTTCATTCCCATTCTGAATTGTATCTGCTTGCCATGAAGGACCTCGGAAAGGTATTTAGCAGTCCAGTGTTGTGCTGGCCAATCAAAAACCATGTTACAGAAGATTGCAGGTTGTTGTAAAGACATGATAATTTCTTTTGCTTTCTCTGGCGTAAAAGGTTTGACATGTTCAACTAGAGAAAGAGATAAACAGAGGAATAGATAACTATAAAGTTATTTCATACAATATGAAAAAATAGCTAATATCGTTTATATTATGGTAAATCTTTCTGCGTAATTACACTGCATTTACACGCCACTTATTACTGTTCATATAAATATTTAGCATCAAACAACCATAATTCTTAAATGATTTTTCTCATTAAATTTTAAATGTTGGAAAATATTTATAATTTTCAACATCAAAAATGTTTTTAAAGAAGACTTTTCAACTATCTAAGCTTAAAAAGATATAATTTTTTGAAAATATAATTTCCTAAATGGAGAAGTATGTAAGAAATGCTGATGGAAACTACTTCAGAACACCTAGAGTTGCTGGAGTCAGCAACAATTCTACTTGCTACATCACATGTTTATGCCAAAAAGGCCACTGAACTAATACAGTCAATGGGAAAGGGGGAATGAATTTTCACCGCAAGATTTTAAAAGATAAGAAATGTGCTAGGATTCTTATCTTCAACTGGATCTATAAACAGTACAGGGGATATGCACAAACTGAGTACTTCAATAAATTTCACTGACTCATAGAATGAACCAATTAACTGAATCAACAAATTCTGGTTAGGATAGTAAAGATGAGTATTTGTTAAATAAAACAAGTTTCTATTTAAAGAGGTCTTAAGATGAAAGATTTTTGGAAATGTTAACAAATTTCACACTTATATTTATGGTTCTCTAGAACAAGCAGCTAAACCCTGTATTTCACTGTTACCTAATCTGTAATTACACTTAACTTAAAAAAATTAAGAAAATCTCATAAATAACCCATCATCCAACTTTCTTCTAAACTTTCTGATAAAAGAGGGATGAGAAAGCACTCATCAAGGAACTTGAGTAATTTGTACTTGTAGAATGCAAGGCTTGCCTTTAAGAAAAAGAAAAATTTAATTCAGTTTGGCTTCCTTTCTCAGATAAAGGCAAAAATTCAGAATCATTCTCTAAATCCTCAGTGAAGTGAGCAGGCTCTAAGTCAATATCTGAGACCAATCTGTCACCTTCTACATAGTCAAGGTTCTCAAGTAAAGAGATTAATGTGGATGCTTAGAGAGAAAGATCAGGGAGAAGGGCTGAGGGCTACCTGGAGCGAAGAAAAGGCACTTAGGTTTTGCTGTTAAAGAAGCCCTAAGTCTATCATTAGGTGACCTTTAAGTATTGACGAGCCCTGCTAAGGAAAACAGGAGGTGACAAGGAATAAAATTTTCTATATTTCCTTGAGATCTTTTTTTCACTCTCGACATGCATGATAAATTCACTTTAAAGGTCTGAACACATCATACTGACCTGTAAATTTAAGTACAAGGTTACCTAGACTGCAATGCACTGAATCTTCCTGGACTTGGAATGCCTTCATTCTGTGCGTATGAAAATTGACAACCTGCATATCTTATATATTTCTAAAGTTTTGATAGAAACTATGAAAAGCTACAATACATTCCTGATAATACTCTGTGGCATACAATTTCAAACTACCTTTGGGAAACAACTGGGAAAATGAAGCAGGAGTCTCAAACAACCACCCATTAAACTAGTAACTCATGTTATAGAAATTTGCTTTCAACAAAGTAGTTAATCATAAGCTATATACATATTCATATATTACATATATATATACACATATAAAATATCTATTTCCACAATGTAAAAACTCAAAATATAAACAATCTAATGTCTTAAGGTAGAAAAATATTTACTAAATATTCTCCTATGGTACATTATATCCATTAACAATTAAAATGAGGGCTCTGTAGAAATGTGTGGCTATGTAGGAACTGGAATTGATTCAGACAGCCACTGCAACAGCCAAGTGAGAAGTGTGATAATAAGGCCCTGAACAACAAGGGGTGGCAGTGAGTGAGGAAGGCAGAGATTATAGAGATGGAGAAATACTAAGAGAATAATATCAAAGATTATTAGAATCAAAGAGATGTGGAGTTGGAGGCAGATATACTAAGAGAATAATATCAAAGATTATTAGAATCAAAGAGATGTGGAGTTGGAGGCAGATGAAGCTATAAGGAAGACTGAAGTTTCCAGACTTTGTGATTTACCATATGAGAAAAGATAGAAGCAACAGCTCATTCTGCTGAGAAGATGAAGAGTTTGGTTTTGAACATCTTCATCACACAGTACCACATATTTATTCGCAAAATGTTTTACTATTTGCAACATACTTTTATATACATTAAAATAAAAGTTCTCATGTGATACTCTAAGAAGCTTGTAAAATACAGGCAGAGAAGGTATTTTATTACCATTATCCTAAGGAAGAAATGGTAGCTCAGATGTCAAAGGTCAACACCCCAGTGATAAGCTGTAACTACAGGTCAGGTTCCGTGATTCCAAGTCTAGTGTTCTTTCCACTGCATGATCCTGCCTCCAGAGAATTAAAACTGAGCAACTTACACTAGCACTAAAAACTCAGGAGAGAGAGTATAACCTGAAAAGATAAAAAGGTTTGGGAAAGCTTTAGATCAATTCATAAAAAAAATCCATGTGTGTAGTTGGGGAGGGAGGAATATTTTGGGGTGTGTGGTGTGTGTGTGTGTGTTGGGGAATATTTTGGTGTGTGTGTGTGTGTGTGTGTGTGTGTGTGTGTGTGTGTGTGTGTGTGTATTGGGGGAAGTACTAATATCTGTATCAGAGACTGCTAGTTGCCTATCTCACCTCAATACCCATTTTCTTTTTCCTTACTAACAGAACTTTGGGCAACGGAAGTGGCTGAAAAATTACATTTCCTAAACTTCTTTGCTACATATATATAATATAATATATATATATACATACATGTATCTGGAAGTTGCTGAGTCAGCCTTTTTGCCCTTATCCTCCTCTCCTATCTTCTACCTGAAAAATGGACATAATGGCTAGCCATCTTGAGAGATAAAAGACAGACCCAGGAAATTGCAAACTTAACTGCAAGAATGCAAAGATGTCTATCTTTGTGCCACTGAGCCAACACCAGAAAAATTCTACCTCCTAAATCCATTCCCAAAAATTTAACTATTACAGTCAAAACTCTCTTATTAGCTTATAACTGTATAACCTTCTGAGGCTATCATTTTCAAGGACAATCATATTTGCCCTGTTAAAAACAAGATAACAGACAAAATGGAGTTCTTTATGTTAAGCCCTAGGTCACCAGACTAAGACTTATTTAAAGTTTCAGTCTCTCTCAGAAATGGAATCTTAAAGCAGTCAACCAGGAATCACCTGGTCAGTACTAGTGACGTAATCTGCCCAATAGACTCCTACAATCCCCTAAAGGAAAGTGACCTTGCCATAACCAATCTAATTTTGCTAAGATAACTTCCTTATTCCCAACTCCCATCTGCCAATAAAAGTCTTTCATTCTGTACAGTTCCTCAGAGCTCCTTTCTATCTGCTAGATGGGATGTTGCCTGATTCATGAATCATTGAATAAAGCCAATAAGATCTTTAATTTTCACTCAGTTGAATTTTGTTTTTTAACATCCCTAAAAAGTGCTCTGACTTATTACATGGTTGGTCTGACCTACTGCAGCATTATTTCAGTTCTCTAAGGTTGTAAAATATTCAAGCTTTCCACATTTACTTCCAGAACTTTAAAGGGCAGAGATAAAGAGAAGCACCAGTCCTTTTTGAGTAGGGAGTTTATTTATTCTGCTTATCTTAAATCAAAGCCAGTAGATCATATAGCTCTGAATGTCCTCAAAACAGTTCTCTTACATGGTAAGACATATCTAACCACCATTCCACAAATAAGTACATGGGCATTAGAAACACATGACTAGTGTTTTGACAGAACAGCTTCAAAGAAGTAAATAAACATTTTTTCCTCTAACACAATGTTAAATTTAATATATATGTATGTATCTATATATCTATAGTTATATATCTATAGTTATATAACTATATAAATTTAATATATATGTATCTATATATCTATAGTTATATATCTAGATATATAGATATAGTTATAGATATATAGATACAGATCTGATCTAAAAATCCCAAATGTTATAAGAGACTCTAAAACTGAAATTTACTGAAAAAGCACCTGGCTCAGCAATTGGAATTTATTAAATGTTTAAACATTTGCTAAATAAATAAAAAGTGCTATAAAGTACATATAGTGCAGAGCAGTAGGATACTCACCATAATAGGAAATTAGCATATTTACAGAATTTCAGGCCTGATTGCCAAAAGCATCAACTGGTTGTAAGATAAAACTAATTTGGTTTCTGATCATTTAATCGACAATGAACTGGGCCACTAAATTAATGAATTTGTGTTATAATTTCCTTTAAAAAATGCAATGTACACTGTATTAATTAAACAGCCTAGGGATGCACCCAGTCATTCCATGCCAGGAGTATTTCCAAAGAGCTATAAAAATTATGAAGCAACCTTGACAGCCTTTAACGGATAAGTGTACTTATATCTAAACTTGCAGAAAATGGCAGTGTTTAATTAGATGACTTGGAAACTGCTGCAGAAACAAATTAGTGATCTAAGTGTTGCACAAGCCTTTTCTCCTAAATATCACATGTTATTCAGACAATTTATTACAGCTTGGTTACAACCGATTCTTTGGAGATAGTGAAACCCCACTAAAAAGCAAACTGCCTTTTTCTCAGTAACTTTTTCTTTAATTAATGCAAAGTAAAAGATAATTTGAAACCTAATTTCTCTGAATTTGCTAGAGATCTGGCTTCTATCAATTAATATCTGGCATGGACTGTACTTGAGATTTAGAATTCGAGATGAGAATAAGGAAAATATGCTAAACTGTAGAAGAGCAACTGTTCCATGATGTGACCGCTGCCGGACCTGAGAGCTGAACCTGGGCCAAAATAGAGATTGCTTACTGAAAATCCCTCCTTAGAGCCTATCTGACCATAATCTATGTTCATTCTGACATAAATCAGCACCTCCCTCTGCTTCCCACTGTGTGCTGGTTCCTGGAACAAGCCATTGCCTGACCTAATCAAGCATACAATTTCCCCATACCTGGTAGCATTTGCATATTAGTACCCATCACTATCTTTCCCCCTCCTCCCCCCGACACACCCCTTATCCTATATAATTCTTTGGCACTTGCCAAAAGGTAGGGTGATCCATTTCATCCTGCAGCTGCCCAAGATGCTCCTCATATGTAAAGTTCTTTTAATAATCTCTATTAATTACCAGACTGAACTGGTCAGCCTCTTTCTTCAGTCTTTCCTTGCCCTCCATTTATGGAGGTAGATTTCCAGTTCCATAACTTTCCCTGGGTCCATGTGTACTAACACTAGTTTCCAAAATACTCTCCAAATATTGATAGAATACAACAAAGACAAAGATCTTGAAATTAAAATTAACTAATGCTCATGTCAGGTAAAATATTAATAGATATTTTAATAACTAATATATTTAAATTACTAATTTTCACTCTTATTCAAAAACTTTCCAAAAGTGATATAAGAGTAAGTCACAAGTTACAATACAGAGACTCACCATAGTGACACAGAGTGAATTAAAAACTATGTCCTGGCATGGTGAGCTAATTTATTTCTAAATCTATACATATAAGCCTATGATGATTTCATCAGTCTGACAACTACTATATAAACATACAAGAAATTTTAAAACCTCTGGAATAGCAGATTTAGGAATGGTAGATATTAAGATAAAAAATAATAAACATGGGCCATGTCAGAAAAACACTGATGGAATTATACAAATATTACTTAACAAAATGACTGCAGTATTTGTACTAAAGAACAAATGGTAAAAATTACACCAAAGATAATGTTTCATTTTATAGTCACTATTTTAAAATGTCAATACAAACTCAGGAAATTCTCCTGAAAGTTAATACAATGCTTAAGTAAAATGATGAATAGTTATAAACCCTTTGAATTTCAAGGTCTAGAAGGTGGTGCCACAGAAGAAACCACAACTGGAAATATTGAGGTGTTATAGCTTTGATAACACCAATGCTTGGATTGGTGGTGAACGCCCAGCAGGTTCACCCAGGGACAAGAGACAGATGCTGGACAGCTACCATCCTCTTCTTCCCATCTTCTTACATGTCACTCTTGCTCAGTTAACCCAGAAAATTGTCTTCCCCTTCTCGATGCAATCTTTCATGAGCCAGAAAACAGCTCAAGAGTAATATTTATAAGTTTGAAGTAATACTGGTCCCAAACCTAAAGCAAGAAAAAGTAAATCTATATTTTAAGTGAAGTTAATACTAGAAAGAATGATGTCTCAAAGACTAAAGCTCTTTAAAATGCTCCAAAGTATCTTCAAAATTCCCACCAAAATGTTTCCATCTCTTCAGCTTCCACTAAGTAAATTTTCCATAATCCAAAACAAACTGATTATTTCATCACTTTTCATCAAAAATATTCAACAGCAGAATCTTGAAGAGATATCTGCATACCCATATTCATAGGAGCACTATTCATAACAGACAAAAGGTAGAAGCAACCAATGTCCACTGACTGACAAATGGATAAACAAATGTTTATCCATACATGTTTATCCATACAGAGGAAGATTTTTCAGACTTAAAGAGGAAGGAAAATCCTGTCCCATGCTACAACATAAATGAACTATGAGGATATTACGCTAAGTGAAAAACCCCAGTCACAAAAAGACAAATACTGTATTATTCCATTTATAAGAGGTATTTAAAATAGTCAAATGTATAGAAACAGAAAGTAGAATGGCAGTTACCAGAGCTGATGGGAAGGGGAAAAGGAGAGTTGTTTACTGGGTACAGTTTCAGATTTTCAAGATGAAAAGGTCCTGGAGATCTGTTTCATAACAGTATCAATATACTGAATATTACTGAACTCTTAAAAATGATAAACATGATAAACTTTATTTTTTTACCACCATTAAAAAATATTCAATATTATTATTTTGCTAATAGTCATTATTAAATAGAAAGTATTTTAACTACACATGAATTACACATGTGCTCTAGCATGGGAATTTAAAAATGTTTGAGATCTCAGAGGCTTTCATTTTTCATTAAACTCCCCTGCCCCACCCCTGCCCTTTTTAGAAATGAGAACAAGAATAACATGGAGAGTATGGCATCCCTAACTGAAGTTATGTAGGAGTGACAGTTGTATATAAAACTCAAGTCCGTACAATTCTGGAATGAAATATTTCCTTTGGAAGGACTACAAGAACAGTTGCAAAGATTCATCCTTCTCTTCATCAAGGCATAAGCCTGGATATAACTAAAACTATGAGAGCCCAATAGTAATATAATATCTTCAGTCTGAAAGGCAGAATCATTTTCAAAGAATTGTAATTTTTAATTGCACTGAAATGCTTCAACTAATGTGTGATCCTGGAAGAAACATCTCATAATCAGAATTTAGGTTGATTCTTAACAATAAGTAGTTTCATGTTTGTTTGTTTTAAGACTATTTTTTTAGAGTAGTTTTAGGCTTACAACAAAATTAAGAGGAAGGTACAGAGATTTCCCATATCCCACCTCCCCTCACATATGTGTGCCCCCCTCACCCTTATCAACATCACTCATTGGAATGATCCATTTTTTACCAAGGATGAACCTAAACTGGCACATCATAATAACCCTACATAATCATAATCAGTCTACAGTTTATCTTAGGGTTCACTCTTGGTGTTGTGCAGTCTATGGTTTTGGACAAAAGTATAATGAAATATATCCATCATTACAATATCATGTGAAGTATATTTACTGCCCCCCCCAATCCTCTGTGCTCTGCTTACTCATCTCATGTTTGTTTTTAATAATTTCCAAGCTGTTACTTCAAACAAATTATGTCACATCCTTGAAGACAAACCTGTTACCTTCATATATTTAGAGTTTAGCACAGTGCTTGTCATAAAATGATGCTAAATAAATCTTTTCTGAATTCACGTCTTACTTTTAGCAATGTATGAAACGACCATTTGTTTTCTCCGCTTTTGCTAATAACTATTGCACACAATCAGAAACAGTCTCAAAATAAAGGGATCAGTTCCACAATTTAATGCTCACCTCCACAGGTTCTCTTTCGTGCTCCCAATCACACTATCATTGATTTCTAATTACCCTGGCTCCACTGCAACCATTTCAAAGCTTCTTCACTCTCTAATCCCCAATATCTCTCTCCATTTCCTCACTCTGTGTGGTGGTATCTTGCTCTATTTTTCTGAGAAAACTGAAATCCATAATTTCTCCTTTTTTTCACTTCAACATTTAGTTCACCTTGCCCTTCTTTGGTCTCAAGTGACACAATTCTCCTCCTTTTCACTTGCATATTCTGCCACACTTTCAATTCTAGTAGAACCAGTCTGTTTCCTTGCTCCCTTCCCCTACCCACCCCTACATACCTTGGGCCTTGGTCTTTTGTCCATTCACCCTATTCTTGGCCTCATCTCACCAGAAATGGCCTGTTCTGTTCATTTCCATAGTCAAACTACAGTCATGAGCCAACAAAGGACAGTGGTCCCTTAAGATTATAATGGAGATGAAAAATTCCTATTACCTAGGATGTTGCAGTCATCTCAACATTGTAGCTCAACGCATTACTCATGTGTTTGCATTGATGCTGGTGTAAACAAACCTACTGCATGGCCAATTGTATACAAATATAGCACATACAAATATGTATAGCACATAATACTTAACAATAAGTGACTTTGTTACGGGTTTATATATTTACTATAATATAGTTTTTATCATTTAGAGTGTATTCTCTCTACTTATATATATAATTTACTGTAAAACACTATGCCACATTACACCAGCAGCAGCCTCATACCTGGTGTTTATCACCTCTCTTGATTGTATCAATTTCTCTTGTGCTTGATTTAACCTCATGTTGTTTTGTACAGTAGCATGCTGTACAGGCTTGTAGCCTAGGAGCAATAGGCTCCATATAGCCTAGGTGTGTATGTAGTAGGCTACACTATCCAGGTCTGTGTAAGTGCACTCTATGATGTTTGCACAAAGACCAAACTGCCTAACAAAAGATTTCTCAGAACATATCCCCTCGTTAAGTGGCGCATGACTGTATACCAAACCTTTGAATTACTCTTGGAAGCACAAACACAATCCAGCCTTTATCAGTTCTTTCTCCTCTTAGCACCCAAAGCACTTCATATGTGTAATGTTTACATCCCATCTAATCATCTCCCTGCTTTGTGGATATGTCCTATACTACGATTCTTTTTATCTGTCTTTTTTCCCCAAACTGTATTTAGAAGCTATTTTAGGGCAAGGACTGTCTTCTACCTCATTGTATGAAAGAGTCTCCTATTTATAGTGTACATGCAAATTTTTGGATAATAGAATGGTAATAAATTTCCATAAAAATAACTTTTCTATGACTCCAACAATATTTATCTCTACTGACCATACTGATCCTCTCATATTTATTTATCCAGTGTGTGGATTTTTCATACCCTTTATTCACATAAGCCTTATCTAATTTAAAGCAAAGCCTTCTCTTCCAGTAGGATTTTGCTCATTTAACTTACTTTGTAATGGTAATAAGTAGTCATCCCAAACTGGTGTTTCTGGGGAGAATGATAGTTTAAAAGAGAGTTCAAAGTTCCACAGATAGGATTCTGAGAATCCTTTAATATAAAAATTGAAGTCACTTGCAAAAATGTGTGTTCGTGCTGTATTTTTCAGAGGAGCAAATCCATCCATACTTTCATCAGATTTTTCCTTCCTTAGGACTTCAAGATTAAGAATCACCAGTTTCCTCAAGAATATGAAATTATGAAATTATCATATGACCCAGCAGTTCCATTTTTAGCTATATGAACAAAGAACTGAAAACATAGGCTGATATCAAAACTTGTATATGAATGTACATAGCAGTAGTCATAGTAGCCTAAAAGCAGAAACAACCCAAATGCCCAGCAACTGATGAATGGATAAGCAAAATGCAGTATATCCATACTATGCATGGAATATTAGTCAACAATAAAAAGGAATGAAGTATTGATACGTGCTATGACACAGATGAACTTTGCAAACATTATGCTATGTAAAAGAAGCCAGACACAAAAGGCCACATATTGTATGATTTCATATATATGAAATGTCCAGGATAGGCAAATCCTTATAGTAGAGTAGATGAATATTGCCAAGAGCTGGAGAGAGGCGCAAATGGAGAGTGACTGCTAATGGGTACCAGGTTTCTTTTTGGTGTGATGAAGATTTTCTGGAATTATAGCAGTGATGGCTGCACAATTTTGTGAACATAATAAAAAGCATCAAATTGTACATTTTAAAAGGGTGAATTCATGGTGTATTTTTTATGGAATACCATAAAAAATAAAAACCTCCCCTTCCTCTGCTGCATGCTTGACATCTTTTGCAGCATCCTTTCAAACCTAAACTCTGTGCATTCACATTAAAACTCAGCAGTGCTCTCACAACCACCTCCTTTCTTCGGGTTCCTAATTTATATTTCTAAGGCTGGAAAATTTCAGATATCTCTAATTTCTTTTCTCTCAGTTTCAACATCAGTCAGTCACCAATGCCAGCACTTTCTATTAATAAAAATGGTTACCATTCTTGAATACATAATTCCTCCAGATACTATACTACATGATCTACAATTATCTTTAATTTTCACAATAATCATGCATTTTATAGAGGAAACTGAGACTGAAGGCGATGAAGTACCTTGTCCTTCAGTCTTTCTCTCTCTGTCTTCCACCCTTCAGCCAGAGTGATCTTCCTAAAAATAAATCTGATAACGTTACTACCTCACCTGAAACTCTTCAAAGGTTTCTCACTGTCATAAAGTCCAGACTCCAACTTGGTATAAGGCAGGGGTTCCCAACTGCTGGGCCACAGACCATGGCCTATTAGGAACCAGGCTACACAGCAGGAGGTGAGCAGCGGGTGAACCAGTGAAGCTTCATCTATATTTGCAGCTGCTCCCCAATGCTAGCATCACTACCTCAGCTCTACCTCAGATCATCAGGCATCAGATTCTCACAGGAGCACCGGTCCCTGATGCCAAAAAGGTTGAGGACTGTTGATACAAGGTACAAGAAGATCCCTCTTCTCTCACCACACCTCATATCAACTTCTTTTAGTTCTTGAACCATGCCAAGCTCTTTCTCTTCTTGCCTCTGGACTTGGCACAGCATTCCCTTATTTGCTCTCTCAACAAATATTATTGCCTGCTATGCCTGGCACTGTACTTGCTGCTTGGGCACATATGGTGAACAAAACAGATACAGGTCCTGCCCTCAAGGTATTTAAGGTCTAATGGAAAAAACAATAATAAACAAGTATTTACAGGTTGTGGTAAATGAAATGAAGGAAGCAGCATGCTGTATTTATAGAACAGCTAGAGTTAGAGGTTGGGGTAAGCTACAATGACTGTCATAAATAGGTTGGTCTGCTAAAGTATCAGGTGGTGACATACTTTGAAACCTGAAGATTAGGAACTAGCTATGTGAAAAGCATAAAAGGAAGGGTGTGTGTGACAAGAGATATTCCTGGAGACAAGAGCAGAGCCCAGACCAAGGAATTTTGTAGGCCATGGTTAAGACTTAAGATTTTATTCTAAGTTTTAGGTGCAATGGAATTTTAAGAATTTTAAGGAAGTGTCACTTTTTGCTGGTGTCCAGAGAAGGGATTGGAGGGGTACGAGATAGGAAACAGGGACAGAGACCCTGAAGATATAGTAGTGATTTAGGTAAGAAATGTAGATAATTTGGACAAGGGTTTGAAAGTGGAGGGAAAAGACAGATTAGATGCAGAATTGACCTGATTTGCAAAGTCATCAGCTGAAAGTAAGAAAGAGTCTAAGAAAAGATACAGCTTGGGGAACTGTCATTGGAAAAGATACAGCTTGGGGAACTGTCACAGAAACAGAAGATCAGAAAGATCTCAGGCCCATCTTGAGGTTGACCATTTTCATTTTATAGTGTTATCAATCTGTCCAGGACTTTTTCCAGCAAAGTTCAGCCAAAGTGTAGATGCAGAGGGCAAAAAATTGGTTCAGAGTGTGGGTTTTGCCAGAAGAATAATAGGCAGGGAGGGACAAGACATAGTATATTTTCAAGGGAGACATCATAATGTTAAACTATGACATGAATTCTCAATTGGATTAGGGGGTACCGATGGGCAGAAAATGCAAGGATCAATGAACTGGAGTATAGATGAAGTTCAAGAATTGTCTCCTTGGGGTACATAAGTGAGTTATAAAAGTATGTCAAATAGTAAAAAGTTATCATTTGTTTTTTCTGGTCATGTCCCCCTCTAGGCAAACATGACTATTTGATCTTCAACCAAATCCATCCTGTACTTTCCTGCTCCCTGTCTTCCTAGGTCTCTCCATCACTACCACTTGGATTTGTCACTATCTCATCCAATCATAAACGCCACCTCAAACTAGTCCCTCCTTGAAGCCCTGTTTTTCCCACTGGGATCTCTCTGCTGGTGACAGCCCTCACTATGTACTACTGATAGTATTTACGTTACCACATCTTAGTCATTCTTTTTCCTTTCTAGGCCTCTTTACTCAAAGAGGATTTGTTATAAACAATCAAAAGTTCCTGGATCCCGTGACAGTCCCCAGGAGAGTGCTAGGAATGGAGCAATTATTCAATAAAGGCTTACAGGGATCTCTGGCTCATGGGCCTCCAAACTTTACTTGCTCTCTAAAGCAGGATTCCACTGAAATCAAACAAAAGCTCATAATCCCTGTTCACAGGTCCTAGATATTTCCATTTACCTCAAGGGTGGGCTCCAATTTCACAAATTTAATTTTAATCTATTGTAATATTTAAAAAACGTCATGAGTTAAACAGCGCTGGTAGGACGGGGGTGGGGGGGTAGAGCGGAATACAGGGCCTGAACAATGATCAAAAACCTGGATTCTACAACTTGAGAATGCCACGTTCACTAGAATACAAATAATTTTCATCATAGCTTAATGCAGGGCCAGAGGAAACCTGGGATAAACGCTAGACCAAACGGCCACATGAGAGGTGCCAAGAGAAAGTTGGCACAGGGTCATACTGATTCGTGGTCTGACCTCAGCGTAGCACCTACCTTCCTCCCCGCCAGCTCTAGCTGCGTGGCACACATCACTGGTCGCCCCTGGGCCTGCCGCCATGGCTAGCAAGACGCGAGCTCCGCCCGAAACCCAAAAATAAAGCGGAGCCGAGCATAAGCGGGATCTGAGGACAGTCAAAAGCCCGACTCAGAAGCTACCGCACAGGAAGGTGTCGCAGCGGTTGCTACCCGGCTCTTCCGCAAGCGCCGCTCGCGTAAAAGACACGTGATGGGCGCTGGGCCTGACCACGCAGATTTGTTTTGATTCCGGGGTTGTTGAAAGGCAAGCACGTGGTCTCGGTTGCAGCTCTTTCTGTCTTCCCTTACTTAGCCTTCTTTCAATGTAGTCTTTTCTTGGCTTCGTTTCTGCTTCTCGTTTTCTAGTCAGGTCTTTCCTTTCCGCCTTGGCGCTTTCTTCCAACTATATTGGAGTTTAAGGAGATGTTTGTTTGTTTGTTTGTTTGTTTGTTTTTGTCGGGCTCGGAGCAGTGAAATGTGGCCCAAAGCTCGTTTACTCTGCAACAGATCGTACCAGCCTTGGATACCCGGAGAGCTCACCCTTCCTTCCCTTATTCTTCTCTTCCCACCTCTTCTGCCTTTCTGGCAGCAACATGACCCTGCCTGGTTTTCGTGGCTGCCAGGGAATATGAACCTAGGGCAGATGTCCTTTCATTGTGTTCCCGGTGACTCATTTCCCCACCCAGACAAGTCAAATCGCTTAGGTTTTCAAGGACACCAGTTGACAGCTGTCAGGCTCCTGGATTTGTATAGCAAAATAAACAACCGGCTGCTTGATCAAGAGATCAACAACCTGCACTCTTCTCGTTTACTCTTCGTCAGGTCAAAATCGTTTAACTAGGTCATTTGGGGACAGAAATCTTCCAGTCTGAACATATCTTTATCAATCGCCTATTAATGACAAGCAAAAGAGTATAATCATATCTATGTCTTTTATATATGTGAAATTGGCTAGTTTAAAATCTCATTAGATATGTAAGATAAAAAGCTGAAAAACTAGGCAGTACTTACTGTACATAAAAAAAGAAAAAGAAAAAGAAATGATTGTCAAGAGGCAATCCCCTGGGTCCCTACTATGCCTCAATCTTACCCTACCTCCTCCTATAATTTCTGAAGTTAAAAACCCAACAAAAATAAGAAGAAACCCAATAAGGAAGAAAGCATTGGCTTAAGTGACCGGAGGTCACCGAGTTGTTTATTAGGCACATGATGTAAAACTTGGACACTTCCTACAGCAACTCGGATTCCTTGCCCAGCCTCCTCTAATACAGTCTCCCTGGGAGTTTCCTTTTCCCCGGGCTCAGCTGCGCTCCCCTCCGCCTTTCCAATTCCTCTCTATCCATCCTCCGGGACGCCGGATCCATTCGGTCTCCTGTCAACCTCTGTGGGTAGGAGGCACGGTCCCAACTTGCACCTCAGCCTCCTCCTGGCCCGCCGCACCTGCCACCCCTCCCTGCCTAGGGCAGGCTGTCTCGGCGCAAGCGCACTAGGCGCGGCCGGGAGGCCGAGGACGACTATAGCAGCCTCGGCCTCCACCTCCTCCGGCTGCATCTGCGCGGGGCTGGTCGGTGGCCGCCGGGACCGCGCTGGGCAGGGGCCCCGCGGACCGCGCGTCGCCATGGGCACCGGCTGGAGCAGCGAGGAGGAGCGGCAGCCGCTGCTGGGGCCCGGACTGGGGTCTGCGCCCGGGGCTGCCCGGAGAAGCCGAGAGGCGGCGGCGGCGCTACCCGCGGCCGCCCAAGGTCCCGGGCGGGTGTATGGGCGCCGCTGGCTAGTACTTCTGCTCTTCTCGCTGCTGGGGTTTGCGCAGGGCCTGGTCTGGAACACCTGGGGTCCCATCCAGAACTCGGCGCGCCAGGCCTATGGTTTCTCCAGCTGGGACATCGCGCTGCTCGTGCTGTGGGGTCCCATCGGTTTCCTGCCCTGCTTCGCGTTCATGTGGCTCCTGGACAAGAGAGGTAAGGTGTTCCGGGGAGCACTGGCCGGCGCTGTCACTCCTGGGGCAGCCTCCTCCCTCGGCTTCGTCTTAAGGGTTGTGTGAGGTGATGAGAGTGTTGCTCGCATCCCATTCCTGACTATGAATCTCCAATCCCAAAGCGACAAATACAGGAAGGCTTCTTTGTAGCGTTTATGTTTTTATCGGGGCTTATTATAAACAGCAGGGATTAAGCCTTCTCTAAATGTTCACGTTTTTGCCTATTGTGGACATCAGAGCGTCCCCGTGCACGGGCTATGTATGTTCTTTACACCACAAAAATGACTGGTGCTTTGACTTCAAAGGGATTTTGGGATGTTGAGGGTGAAAAGATCAGAAAATAGACAGATGATGCCCAGATATAAGGAAGTAATGAGTTGGCTTTGCATAATACATGACTCCAGCCCAGGAAGAGCTGTTGGGAAACTCGGACCTGACTCTTTGGGTTCTGGGAAATGATCACGGGCAGCTTTAAAGCGTGTGTATGTAAGGAGGTGGCTGTGTCAGTTGAGATTTATAACTCTTAGATAAAGCTTGCGAATGAATGAAGACTCTTCACAAAAGAATACTCTGGACAGACATCTCACTTTACAACTTGCTGGTGTGATTCTTTGAAGAGAAAAAAAAAATAAAGGTCATAGGATTGAATGATAAGGCCTTGAATTATACCACACAGCATGGATAAATGATTCATGATGAATGTGGTGTATCTGCTGAAAAGGCGAGGACAATTTTAGGCAGAGAAGCATAGTGTCTAAAACAAGAGAAATAGTTTGATATACTCTACTCTAATGTTCAGTTCTGAGCATTAATTTTAAGAAGGCCATTGATAAGCTAGAGTACTTTACAAGTTGTGTGGTAAGAATGATAAAGGATTTAAAAGTCATAGTGTATAAGATGAAGGGAACTGGGTGTGTCAAGCTTCAAAATGAAACTTGAGGCAGAATATGAAATATGTGAAGATCAAGTAAAAGAGGAATTAGATTTAATGTATGTAGTTCTAGAAGGATGAACTAAACTGAGGAAAGTTACAAAGGGATGTACCTCAAAGCCATACAAGGAAGAACCTTCTAACAATGAAAGGTGCCCAGTCCTGGAAGGTCATAAGTGCTTCCACACAGTACTTATGCAGAGGATATGCACTAGATTCTGAGGAAGGGTTTCTTGTACTGAATGGAGGTTTTCTTTGTTTGTTGTTTGTTTGTTTGTTTTTATTTGCTTTTAAACTGAATTATAGATTTTATTTGGATTTCACCAGTTTTTCCACTGTCTTTCCCCTCCCCCCCTCTTTTCCAAGGATTCACTTGAGGGTCTCAAATTGCATTTATTTGTTATTTCTCCATAACTTCCTCTGATCTATGACAGTTCCTCAGTCACTTCTTACAAGGTTGGATAAATGTAAGGGGAAATGCTATTTTTATTGTTTCTTTGTATTTATCTTGTTATTAGGAGCATTTTCTCAATATTATTTGCTAAATTTAGCCAACCTTGTCTTTATGATAGAAAAATGTTAATTTTCACCTTTCTTATTATAATTGTACTACTACACCTGGCCAGATAAATTAGGGACTACCTATTCATTTTATAAAATAAGTTACTTTAGTAGTTCTTTCAGAGTTCTTGTTACTATATGGTGAATTCAAATTTATATTTTCTATTGGTTGAAGCAATAAAAAATAAACTTTAAAATTCCCTCTTTTGGGAAGTAGTTTTCCTTTTCCTAGGACTTTTTCATGTGTTAGCTGCAGATGTTCTACCTCCGTACATAGAAAGTGAATTTCTGTTATCAAAGTCTCTTTGTACAAAGACTCTGTACCAAAGTCTCTTTCTCCCTAAAAGATAGAGAACATTTTGGGCTCCCTTCTTTCTTCATATCCCACAGCAAATACTGATGAGTCTACTTTCAGCATATGTCAGGAATCTAACCACTTGTCAAATCTGCCACTACTATCACCCCAGTTGGAAGTCACCATCAGCCCCATCTGAGTTATTCCACTAGCCTTCTAACTGGACCTATTGCCATAGGTCCCAGCCAGCTTAGCATAGAAGAATGCTTATCCTCGTCAGATTGGTTGTGTACTCTCTTACCTCTTTCCATTTTCCATCAAGGAAACAAAAAGGACTAGCTAGTGAGATAATGGGAGAGCCAAAAGCAAGTGTGCCCTAGAAGTCAAGTGAAGAAAGGTTCAAGGAGATAGCACTGGGGGGAGTCCTCACGGAGCCTACATTCTAATGAGGAGTTCCAGTCATCAAACAACAATAAAATTAAATATTTAGTATGTCAGATGATGATGGTGCTTTGGAGAAAAATAAAGGAAAGCAAGGAAGAAAGGGGATGTGATTGGGTGATAATCTATATACAGTGTCAGGAAGGCCTTACTGATGTGTCTGAGCAGAAACTCAAGGGAAAAAGGAACCTTGACTTCTAGACAAGACTGTTTTGGGAAAAGACAAAGGTCCTAAACTTGTTTGGCATATCCAAGAAAGAGAAATGAGGCCTGTGCAGCTGTACCGAGCCATGAGGGAAACAACAGTAGGAGATAAGGTCAGAGATGATGGGAGGCTGAATCACACAGGGCCTCATAAGCCACTGAAAGGTCATTCACCACTGAGTGAGGAAGATTCTCTCCATTGAAAGGCTTTGAGCAGAAGAATAAAATGACGACTCTGCTGTTGTCTTGAGAACAAGAACCAGAGCAGGGGAGACCGGTTGGGAAGCAAGTGGAATAATCCAGATGGGGCTGATGGTGACTTCCAAATGGGATGATAGTGGTGGAAGATTTGATAAGTGGTTAGATTCTTGACATATGCTGAAAGTAGGCTCACTGGTATTTGCTGATGGATTGGAGATGGGGTATGAAGGAAGGAAAGGGGTCTAAAATGTTTCTCAACTTTTTAGCATTAGTAAATGGGTGAATCAAACTGCAATTTACTGAGATGTCTAAGAGTGTGGAAGGAGTAATGGTATTCAGAGCCTTGGGGATGAGTGAGATCACCTGTGGAAATGGGCGTTGCTTCAGAAGAGGACTGAGTCTGGGGGTATTCTGACATTTAGAGGTTGCAGAGGTAAGGAAGAACTGGGTAGTGAGGACTGACAGTAGAGCCTTCAATTTAGCAACATGGAGCTCTTTGGTATCCTTTAAAAAAAATAGTCTCACTGAGGTGGTGGGGTGAGTCCAAAATAAATTGTGAGGAGAGGAATTGGAGACAGTGGGTGTTGATATTTCTTTCAAGCAGTTCTGCTATACAGGACAGCAGAGAAATGGGGCAATAGCCAGAGGGAATGTGGCTACTGAAAAGATCTTTTTAAAGATAAGAGATATTAAATCATATCTCTGTAATGCAGTATCCTAATGGATCCAATAGAAAGGGGAAAATTGACAATGCTGGTGGAAGAGGGAAGAATTGCTGTTACTATATCCTTGAATAAGCAGGAGGGGATGCAGTCCTCCAGAGCACAAGTAGACAGGTTGGCCTTATAAGTGTTGACGTCTAATTCTCCAATAATAACAGAATAGAAGATAGAATATATAAATACAGATAGTGGGTTGTAGGAGCTTGTGGAAGTTATCTTTGCTTATAGTTCTCAGAAAATAGGAAGCAAAATTATCACCTGAAAAGTGAGGATAGGGGAGCAGTTATTGGAGGTTTAAAGAAAGAGGATAAATTATTAAACTATTTTCTAGAACGGTGAAGAACACATGGATTAGGAAATTATAGTCATGCGCTTCTTCACCATGGGTATGTGTTGTGAGAAATGCGTCATTAGGTGATTTTATTGTGTGTGAACATCTTAGAGTGTTCTTCATGAACCTAGACAGTATAGCCCACAACACACCTAGGCTAAATCAAATAGCCTGTTTTCCTAGGCCAGAAGCCTGTACAGCATGTTACTGTACAAAGTAGCATGAGATTAATCAAGTACAAGAGAAAATGATGTCATCAAGAGATGCAGTAAACTGCTGAACTCTAAAATAATGATAAAAAGTATAGTGTAGTATAGTAAATGTATAAACCAGTGATAGTTGTTTACTATCATTATCCAGTATGTACTATACTTAATTTATGTGCTATACTTTTATATGGCAATGCAGTAGGTGTGTTTACACCAGCCTAACCACAAACACGTGAGTAATGTTTTGTACTATGATGTTACAACAGCTATGACATCACTAGGAAATAGGAATTTTTCAGCTCCATTATATCTTATGGGACCACCATTCACTGTTTATGTCCATTGTTATCCAAAACATCATTATGTGGTACATGACAGTATAGTAGAATTGTTGGGCACTAAGGGTCTATTTTAAGTTATTAGGCATTAATTTCAAGAGAGACCAACCAGCATGGTTGTTTGTTTTCCTCCAGCCTGTTCTGTTGAGCAAGCACAGGCATGGACAGAGTTGCAGTTTACCAGGTGAACAAGACAAAGAAATTTCAGGCCAAGAATAGAAGGTTAGGTAGAGAGTGCTATCAAACATGGAATCTACACTGGGTAAAGGAGAAAAGGAGACACATGACATGGATGAGAAAAAGTAGTAGATTCCAAAATTGTCATTCCCAATTGGATGAAGATTTAGAGTACTAGAGGGAATGAGTGGGAAATAAAGGAGGTGAATAATGGAATGCTTGAATTTGAGATTATGTCACGGATGCAATTATGATCAATTTAAGGAAAGAGCATAACCAAGGGAGTGGACAACTGAGGTAGGGTAAAGGACATGATCATGAAATAAGAAGTCAGGAGACTGAGTGGCCAGGGTATTGAAAGGATCATTTAGTGGATATTGAAATCACCAGATTTATGGAAGAAATAGTGTCCTAAGGAATAATAATGAGCCAATATGTTTTCAAGTAGTGAGGATAAATGACCTGCAGGCAGGTATGTGGTTGTCTATAGACAATTGCAGCAAGGAGCAGTGAGTATTACAGTCAGATAAAATCAAATAAAGGCTGTTCAGGCCATGATGAAGTAACAGGAACTGGATTTATCCTTCTATCTTAAACAACTAAAAACAAAAAACAAAATCAAAATATATGAAACATTGGTTTTTAGACATTGGGCAACAGGCAGAGCAGAACAGTCATCCCTGTGATTGCTTCAGGTTACTGCCTGAAGAGAATTTCCAAGCAGCACTGAAGAAATGGGATTCCAGACAGAGCCCCACAGTTTTCTTAAGTTGGGGAGACAATTGAGAATTCAGAGAGGTCAACATAGCTATAATTCTTAGTGTAGAGTACCAGAGAAGAAAAAGCTTCACCAAGAGAAAGGTCTAGATTTATGGAGAGTTCCTCATGAATCTTCAGCTGAGCACCAATCAGTGGATACATGTGAGGAAACTACTTAAGTCTGAAGAAAGGATCACCAAAAAAGAGCAGGCAGAACAATTCCCAAAGTTTATACAAGGCTGGGAATACTTCAGTTTTCCAATAGCCAGAATGGAAAAACCTCAGAATACATAGCAGGAGGTTGGGTTGGATACTCAGAAGGGCATTGCCTCAGTAGTAAAGACTGATGGACCCTAGACTAAAGGCTACTCTGGTTCCCTGTAGTAACGCTTAAAAGTACTCCTTGAAAAGATAGATCAGAGGTAACTTAGCTGTGTCTCAAAACATTGTTCAGAAATGTATAAGGAGTGAAAAAAATTCATTGCCCAACAAAGTAAAATTCAGAAAAAACAATCGATAGAAACAGGCCCAGAAATGGCACAGAAGATAGAATTAATAAACAGGGGCATCAAAACAGCTAGTATAAATATGCTATGTATGTTCAAGAAGATAGAAGAAAGCATGAACGTGTTAAAGAAAGATGGGAAAAAAAGACCAACATTAAACTTACAGAGATGAAAATGTCACCTCTGTCTGAGATAGGATTTAACAATAGATTAAACATTTTGGAAGAAAAAATAAGTAAACTTGACAACATAGCAATAATACCATCCAAAATGGAACACAGAATGAAATGCTAAAATGAACAAAGACCCCACAAGTATCAGTGAGATGCAAGACAGTTTTAAGTAGCCTAATAGTACACATGTAATTAGAGTCCCAGAAAGAGGAGAGAGAAGTAATGGGAGAGGGCTTGGAGTGAGATGAGGTGGAGGGAAAATCAAGAAATAATGGCAAGAAAAATACTAAATTTGATATCTATAAACCCACAGATCTAAGAAATTCAAGCATCCCAGCAAAAGAAACATGAAGAAAACTACCCCAATGCACATCATAATCATATTGCTTAAAACTAGAGGAAATCTTAAAAGCGTCAAGAGAAAAGAGACTGGGGAGCTTTAGAGAGGAAAGAGTAAACAATGATCTGGAAGTGGCTGGGGAAGCAGTATTCTCAGGAGAGAAGCTTCAGTGGGAGAAGGTTAAGAGAATGTTTAGAGACGAGCTCGAGAATGTAAGGATTCCACTGATTCTGAGTGCTCCAGAGGGCAGGCACAGTCAGAGGGTTCCAGAGTTGGGGAGGTGGTCATGAGGTCAGATTAGGAGATATATGAATCTATATTGGGATAAGAATGACGTGTAAATCTTGGATCTTTCATGACCAATTTAAACAGGAAGAACAGGCACAATGTGATTAGTCCTGATGGTATCCAAGGTAGATTGTGGTGGCAAGACTGTGACTGTTGAGGATAGGAAGAGACTAGAGGTCTTGCCTGGAGCAAGCAGACCTTGTCTTCAGTCCAGCTGATGGAATTGTGGAGCCTGGGAAAGGCAATCTTACAAGATAAACTTTGGGTCTATCAGTGATTTCCCATGCTTCCAATATGGATGGATGGATGGATGGATGGATGGATGGATGGATGGATGGATGGATGGATGTGTGTGTGTGTGTGTGTGTGTGTGTGTGTGTGTGTGTGTGTGTGTGTGTGTGTTTGTGTTTCCAGTCAATGTTGCATCCTGGTTTTTTAGATACCTGTTATAAAGACTCTATTCCTATAACCTAACCAAATAGGTTCCCAGCAAAAGGAGTTATCTCATTCATTGGAAGGACGCTTTCTACAGTTTCTGGATGCCATATTTGAACAGAATTTTTTATTTTCAATCATGTTTGGTTTTCCAGAATTGTTCTAATACCTTTTATCAAATGGTTTTTGCACTCACATCCTTGCACTGAAATCACTTAGGATCTATTTACATAAAGGTCCCAAATGTCTCAGAAACCTATTTTTCTGGGGTCCTCATTCCCCTCCTTCCCTAAATCAGTTAATATGTTTTTGATTACATGCAGTTTTAGAGTCCTGCCTTGTCAAGTTTTGAATGAGATAAAGCATTCTGTTCAAAATTGAGCATCAGCTGAGGTAGATTAAGTTATACTTGGCAACAATTAAAAATAAGCAAGAAAGCCACAAACTGTACCTGCAAGGTTGCTCAAATAATCAGCTTTTCACAGGTTCTCTTTTCTTAAATGTTTGTATTAGCTGTTATATTGTCATTTGTTTGATAAAAAGCATAATTGAATAGAAAAGTGTGCTAGCCTCAAGCAATAGTAATAGGCATATGATCATTTGGACCATATGGCCATAAACAATGCCCCATTGCTCACTTGGTGGCTACTTAACCTTAATTACAATCCAAATATTTCGGAAAAAATAAACATCATGTAGAATGTAAGCCTTATAGTTCCAAATCTGTACAATTTTATTATCTCATAGGGTACCCCATATAACCTTATAAGAGCAACATTTTAGAGTATTTATGACCATGAATGTACTTTTTATTAATAATACTCTATTTCCTGTGGCTACAGTGGTTTTAAAATCTGTGTTCTGATAGGAAACGCAATAAATGAATATATATTCATTACTTGTTACAAAGAGCGCAATTTTCTGTGCTGTTCCTTCTGCCAAATGTATTAATCATGCTTAGATTATATAAGAATATTATAGCGTTTGACTCAGTTCATATAACAAATTAGCCTCAGTGTAGCACGTGTGTACCTGATTCAGGTCTCAAGTTTATTTTCGTTACTATATTTAATCTGTGTACTTATAGTTTTGTTGACTTTCAGTTTCCTTCAAGCAGAGAAGCTCTTCGAAAACCAAACATCTAACCATCTCCTCTTTGCAAAGGAAAAAAGAAAGGTCTGGAAAAAAAAGAAAAATTTCCATTAAACAGTTTAAATCTACTTACTGTGAAATGGTTTCAAAGAGGTGTTAAGTTTGGGAGAAATTGGAAGAAATGTTGTCACCTCTGCCACATGCTCAGTATGAGCCACCTGTGTAATGTGGCTGCCACACACAGTAAGGTGGTATTAGTTTATTAGTAACAGGAGTACAGCATTCCAACAGTAGGAATATATAGTCCCATTACATTACTCTGTCATAACCAGAACATTAGGTCTATTTTTGATTATATTATTTTATATTCTCTCTCTCTTTTTTTATTATTCATGTGACCGACCATTGGCACACATTTTTAAAATAATTGATTGTATTGGGATACAAAGGGAAAAGCTAGCTGATCCACAGTTCTTGTAAAGTCTTAAGCCATGCTTCTTTTTTTTTAACAGCAGCATTCTATATAAGTTAAAGCCCTCCAATAAATCAAGAAAAAAAGACTATTATTGTATTAATAATTAAAGGACCCTAAAGGATTGCCTCCTATGACACTATAACAAATAATAGCTTATCTTGATTATAATATAAAATACATAATTGGCCAGTTGTCAGTTTTTGAGAAAATTTAAAGCAATAATCTACCACCTTAAAAAACATTTTAAGGCCAGTTTAGAGCTTTTGCAACTTGCATTTTAAAATTAAAAATTTTATATTGGAGATATAAAAGTAAAATGACTTTAAAATTATTTTCTGTATTTTTTAGTGTTACAAGTAAACAAAGCATTGTAGCCACTTACCTTTTCTATAAAATTATTTTCTATATTTTCTAAAATGTCCTTTAAAATTATTTTCTATATTTTTTAGTGTTACAGGTAAACAAAGCATTGTAGCCACTTACTTTGGAAAATTGGAGCTAGCGAAACTTCTTCCTCTGTCCTTGATGTGATGATTCAAGTTTTCTGTGAAAGTTAAAATAATTTCATTTTCAGCATGCAGAAGTGTTTTCTTTTTCCCATGTTGGGAGTTAGAGTGAAAAGCTATATTATTAGGATATAATATCAGTATGATTGAGTAAAAAACCTTTATTCTTAACATTGGACTTACTTGAAGAGAAAAGAGAAAATAATCCGAATGTTTTTGTTTCCTTTCAGGTCTTCGGATAACTGTGCTTCTGACATCCTTCCTTATGGTTTTGGGAGCTGGCCTAAGATGCATACCTATATCAGACTTAATACTTAAAAGAAGGTGAGTTCTATAAATTACTTAAAATTTTTCCCATACTTTTACTTTTGTTATGAGTATATTATTTATGTTTGTTTATGAACTTTTAGTAAACAGTTCATTTTTAGGACAATCAGTAGAGGTTAATATTTATAGAAACATTTATTTATTTTTCCCCTATATGATGATTCAGTGGAATTATTAGTTGTTATATGAAAGATACTATACTAATTGTGTAAATAAAAAGAGAACAAGTTCATCTGCCTGGCATTCAGGAGCTATAATAACCATGGGAAAATAATAGTGTATCATAAAGGAGAATAATATAATTAATGCCATAGAAAAGGTATAAAATTGCCTTGAGAGACTGTGAAATTTTGGCTGAGGGCATCAAAAAGAAGAGTTCATGAAGAAGGTGATAATTAAACTAGGCATTGGATGATTAGAATTTTGACAACTAGTTAGGGGAAGGATATTTGGGTGTGGAGAAATAGCAGGAGTAAAGGCATGGAGGCAAGTAGGTACTCGCCTCTTCTAGGATGAGTAGATAGTTTGTGCAACTGGGGTCCATAGATTTATTCTCGTAGGGGGTGCAAGGTATGTGAAGATTTTTAAATTTTGTTTTCATTTTGGTTATATTAAAAATTACCAGTAATAATCTGTAATTAAATACTTTCTTGTTGACCAGAATGTCAGTTTCTTAAATTAGTGTTTCTCAAACTGGGGTCCTAAGATGTGACCTTGAAAGCCATTGAGGAATTTTTTCCCTTTAAAAAGGACCCATAAATTACTCAAGTTTCGGAGACAGATCTACAGAATAATGTATAAGAATGGGATAAAGAGATGAGTTTAGAAAAGGGTATACAGGTTATGAAAGATCCCTCTTATAGAATTGTGTTTTCCTCACTGGACAGTTGGGAGCTTCTTAAATTCTTAATCAGAGCAGCAATAGAATCAGACCTGTGTTAGGTAAACTACTGATTTGAGGTATGTAGGATTAATTACAAAGGCTACTGGCAGGAGGCCAGGAAAGATTCAGTGAGAGCCCAGGCTGGAGTCATTCTTTTATTTGTTTTCTCATTTATTCATTCATTCAACAAAATTTACTGAGCTTCTATTCTTTGTGCTGGGCATGGGGAACATAATAGACAAATTTCTGCCTCACGGAGTTTATATCATGGTTGGGGAAATTGCCAATAAACTAGGTAAATAAATAAAACATATATTTTGTGATATGGAGGAAAAAAATGAAACAGGGAAGAAAGATTTGAAATGTTAGAGGAAGGATGGTGAAATTTCAGAAAGAATGGCCAAAAAAAAACTTACTAGGAAAATCACTTTTTCGGATCTGAAAACCTGAAGGAATGATGCATTGTCTAGGTACGAGCATTCCAGGTAGTGAGAAGAGCAAGTATAAAGGGTGGGAAGGGAAGAGCATGGCCTGGCAAGGAGTCCAGTATGGCTGGAGCTGAGTGAAGGAAAGAGTGGTAGGGAATGAGACCAAAGCTGGTGTGCATGGTGGTACGAGTGTGAGGCGAGGTCCTTTAAGATTGTCAGGTTCTCCTGAGTGAAGAAGCCATTGGAGGTTTTGAGCAGAGGAAAACCATGGTCATAGTCTGCTTCATTGAGAATAGACTGAAGCTGGAGGTCAGAGGCAGGAGAAAGGAGACCAGTTAGGAAACCAGTACAGTAAACTAGGAGAGAGACGATGATAGCTTGGGCCATAGTGGTGACAGTGGTGGTGGTAAAGATTCTAACTATATTTTGAAGGATTTGCTAATGGATTGGATAAAAGGAATAAGAGAAAAAGTGGAGTCCAGGACGACTCCTTGTCCTAGGCAGTTGTGGGAATGGAAAGGATAGCACAGATGTGACAGAGAACATGAGAGAAAGAGATTGAAGGCAAGATTATTTAGGTTTCACTCTAGAGAACCTGAAATTGTCGATTCCATTCACAGGGACAGAGGACACAGGAGAAGGAAGGGGTGAATTTTAGGGACAAGATGTTGACTTTCCTTTGGAACAGAATTTTTCAGTTTCAAAATAAATGCTGTTCATTTTCAAAATTTTGAAATAAGTGATCTTTCCAGAAAATACAGAGTGCAACTGTTTCATATTTTAAAAGGAAGATAGCAAAAACACTTGGGTTCCTGTGGAAAGCTAGTTTTCATTTACTATCCTTCTGAGTGAGGTCTTAATAGATGAGTTTCAATATTGTGTTTTTCAACTAGATATTTTTCAAACATCTAGTTTTTTTAAGCATTCACAGGTTTTTTTTTCAATATTATATTAGTTTCAGGTATACAGCATAGTGGTTAGACATTTATATAACTTACAAATTGATCCCCCCAATAATTCTAGTACTCCCTTCATACCATACATAATTATTACAATATTATTTACTATATTTCCTATGCTGTACTTTACATCCCCATGAAGCACCCCTACCTTTTAAGTACAAATTTCAGTATAAGCTTAAATTCAACAATGCATTCTTTAAAAATACCATTAATATTTTTGTTAGCTTTTCTTCTGTTTTGGGCCATCCATACTATTACTTCTCTCTAATCTTGTGTTCGTCCCTTCATATAATTTCCAGATATAAAATCCAAAAATAAAGAGTTGATTCTTTGTGCTGGTGGACGAGGTGGTATGAAAAAGAAATAGGGCTCATAAAGAAATGTAAAGAGAGGAAAGAAAAGAAAGACATAAAGAGTTCAGAGAGATTTACACTTTTATAAAAAGGGTATAAATTGAATTTCAGTCCTTGTGTGTTCATCTATAAAGACTGTAGGAATATTATCTCCTTGAAATGAGACTTCATTTTATGCCCGTACAGTATTTCTTCTAAGCAGTATTATTAACAGTGTCTATGCAGCTGTTAAAATGAAAATGCTACAATTGGAATATGTATTTTTGACTAGTAGGTTCAGTAGATCACCACTCTTAAGCTTCAGTCTACATCTGACACTCAGCAGGAAGGGATAAAGACCTTTAATATGCATTTGTCCAGCACTGAAACAAGCAGTTAGCAGTCTATATTTTTGTGCCTCTGTTTCACTTGGAGCTTTTTTGAGCTTCTGGCCCAGCCTTCTGTTATAGTGTTCCCACACCCTTGACTTCCTTTATTTTAGCTTCTGTAAATCTCAGGACACGAGAATAGCAGCTTTCTGACAAGCTCTTTCCTCATTCAGAACTATTCTTACCACCTTCCTAACAGTGTTCTACCTCTATATAGTAACAGTTATTTCTTTTATGTGTGTAGTACCCATGAAAATTTAGGGAAAATTGCTTTCCACTTTTATTATCATCATGGATAAATAAGGAATTAAGAATAATGAACTATAAAGCATTTATTCTTCTATGATTGGGAAGTAAATCATACCCCCAAAAAACTTATAGGTGGCATTGTTCTATATTGTGAAATGTGATATGCGTGCTTAGTAAACAATTTAAAGAATTCTGGAAGGTGAATTTATAGTTAAATTATATCTGCTTTTAATCGTAGGTGTATCCAGTGGTTTGCATAACATATGCCATATTATCTTTCAATTCAGTGTAATTTTCATTAATATTAACAATAGATAACATTTACTAACATGTGTTAATTAGAATGAATATAGTAAACATAGATTTTTTAAAAATATACTCCATCGTGAAATGCTTTGCAGCTGGCACTATTATATTTAAAATGATCCTATCAGAAAAGATGAATTGTTTAGTATATAGCTGATTCTGAGGATTCAACTAGTGACAACTGCTTATCTATCTGAAAAAAAATAAAGGAGAACTTTAAATCTCTGTCTCACCACTTAAGAAATTTTAGTCAGATCAAAGATTTAAATGTAAAATGAACAAGTATTAGAAAAGAAGATTGTTTTTTTTTTTAATAACCTTAAAATGGAGAAGGCCTTTCAACTGCAACACAAATCCTAGAAGCCATAAAAGAAAGGCTTAATACATTTGACTACATAAAAATTTAGAATATCTACATGATTCAATATACTATAAAACAAAGTCAAAAGACAAGATGAAAACTGGGAAATGTTTGCAATAGTAAGAAACATAGTAACTCAGTAGAAAAATGGGTGATATGAGCAAGTAATTACAGAAATTGAAATACAAATGACGTAAACTTTAGAAGATGCTCAACTTTCCATCGTAATTGAAAAAATGAAAATAACAGCAATTAGGTATCTATTTATTAGCAGTAATGAAAAAGTATGATATAATGTGCTACATTGCTGAGGTATAGGCAAAAACAGGCATTTCTGATGTGCAAGTAGTTTGGGCATCCTATTTGGAGGGCACTTTGTTAGTATCTATCAAATTCAAAACGTGCACGTCCTTTAACCCAGTATTTGCATGTCTAGAAAATTTTCTCTACCCATTTGCAAGGACAACCATGTTTGTTCAGCTTTGCTTGGAATAGCATAAGGCTGAATGCAACCCAGTGTCTTCAACAGAGGACTTGGTATGGTGAAGTATATAAGTGGAATAGTATGCAAGTGTGGAAAGGAAGTAAAAGTTTTATAAGTTTTGATATGAAATAATCTCCAAGATATATTGTTGAGTATTATAAAAAGGCAAAGTTTACATATTATATAATATGTTATGTTTAATATCTTTCTACACAGAAAAATGTGGGAGAGATATTTATACCATTATTTGGCAAGGATTATTTCTGAAAGAAGCCATTAGCATTGGTTGTTTCTGGCAAGGAGGCCTGGGAAACTAGAAATCTGGGTGGAAAGGAGATTTACTTTTTATTTTATACTCTTTCCTACTCTTGGAAATACTTTTACTATGTATGTATCTTACTTTTTCACTGAGAAAAGTAAGTGAAATAATTAGAGCTTTAATAATGAGAATAAGAGAAGAAAAGGAAAGGAAAGGTTAAATGTAAATTTCCTCAGTACAAAAATGTAAACCTTTCAGTGTAAAAATGAACAATGGGTAGATTTAAGAACTAAGACTCTGTAAAATACATAAGATTCATATTCTCTCAGATCAATATTTTTTAAAAGTGTGGTCCACAGACATATTAAAAATGTAAATCCTTGAGCCCCACTTCAATACTACTTATTTAGTCTTTAGAATGAATGAATCCCAGAATCAATTATTTTAACGAGTTCGTCAAAGGGGAAAACCCAGAGTCCTGTCCAATTATTGCATCTAACTCAAAATCCAGAATCTCTGGGTTCTGTCAGGTCTTCTTGGCTCTCTGGGAGTAACTCCTCCTATTGTTCTTTGTGGCTTTTGGCTTTGTCCTCTAGAAGGCTCCTTTTTTTTCTTTTTTGTCCTTTATCCTCAGTGGCCACACCTGTGAATGTTACAGGACATGTTCTTTGTGGAGGCTAAACAGCTTTTGCATTTCACTTCCTGCTGGTACTGCATTTGGTCTTAATAAAAACCCTGCAAGAGAAATAAAATGCCTTTGAAGAAACTGAAACAGAAAGAGAGTAGGTGATTCACCACAGATTATATGGTTAATAAATTTAGCTAAGATTAGAAGCTGAGTCTTCTATTATTTAATCCAATATTCTTTCACTATTTTTTATCTACTTTCTATAACTGGTACTTGATAAGTTATTATTGTAAACTTCTTTAGGGCCAAGACTGTAATACTAATCTTTATATTCCCTTTAGTGTCTAGCTATAGGTGCTTTGACTATAGTAGATATTCAATACATATTTTTAATTGAATCATAATTGGCCAAAATTATTAAAGACATAAAAGTGAAATAGATTTTCATAAAAGAAAACTGAAGTCGTGATAGCAGTCTTTGGAGACTCATTTCCTTTCCAACATCATCTCTCTTTCTCCTTTCCTACCTAACTTCTTCTTTCCCATGATTAATTCATAACATCTCTGACCCTTTTTATTGCCATATCTTGGGCTAAGTTAAGGGAAACTATTTCTGGTACTTTTGCCCTTTTCAATATCCAGGAAATCCTGTAACACATAAGTTTAGTCTGATGCAAGATAATTAAGAATTGGGAATTGGGAGAAAATTTATGAACCATTAGCATATCGAGTCTTAGAGGTAAGTATTTTTATGGATTCTAAGTTATTTCATATTAAAAATCATAGAATTTAAGTTAAGAATGCTGGACTCACATTGAGGAAGTATCTGCTAAGTTTCTAAAAAGCCAACTCTCTAATGCTATCACCAGTGCAGTCATAATAAACTGAAGGTTTATAAAGTAGGTCTATGTACAGAATAAAAATATGCTAGTGACAGCATGTCTTTGGATCTGAGAACCTTGGATTATTTTAACAATCAATGATCTTTGTTATTACTTCTGTTAACAGAACCTTCAAAATGAGACCATGTGGGAGAGAGATTTGTGGACTGGTGAAATCAGTTCTAATTTTACTTTCTCTTCTCATCCTGGCTTAGCCTTTGGCTAGGTATACGACTTTGGAGCTCCCCCCAATACTTTTTTGAGAAAGGAAAGTTATAAAATTATAAGTGTGATTGTAAATATGTTATTAGCCTTCCTGAAACTCAGTTTTTATAACTATAAAATGAGAAGGGTGAGTTACCTAGGTGAAGTTTAAAGTCTTTAAAGTCTTTTCCAACTATAAAAATTCTAATGCTAAAATATTCTAAGTAGAAAATAATTTAAGAATAATAGGTCTTTTTTCCAGGATGTCAGAAAGCAAAAGGTTAGGATACCAGAATATCATTAAATACAAACTGAAATGTCAAGTACATTAGAAAACGTGAACTGTAGGTCTTCAATTTGAACTTGAGCTATTGGCATTTTTTGAAAAGCTATAGTTTATTGAATAATATGAAAAAAATGCAACTGTGTGCAAATGCCATACCACATGCCACTGAGGCCTCAGCCTCTCTGTGGGCCGGCTCAGACACTGATTGAGGGCTGAAGATGCACAGGGCAAGGACAGGACTTGGTGAGGCTTCATTAAGTGCCTCTGTCCTACTCAAGGCCAGCAGGCCTCAACAGTGCTGACACTAGTGGGCAGCAATCGGCCTTCCTAGTCTCTACCATCCAGTTCTGCTGATGCTGGGGAAACTGCAAAACTGGACCTTTAATCTTCCTCTCAGCCTCCAGGGAAATTCCCCTATCTTTTATCCATTTTTCCAACTGGCCTATGGGGATGGTACAAACCAGGTCTCAGAAGTAGGCAGAAGGTAGATAAGGTAAAAAAAAAAAAAGAGAAAAGAAAAAAGATCTGAAGGAGTAAGGAAGGGGGCGGGGGTTGTATAAATTAAAGAATCAATGAGGAACTGAGAAGGAGAGCATGACACTCGCCCCTTGGGTAAATCTGTCACAGCTTGACCTTCAAAAGTCAGACCTGCAATCCCTTAACTGTGAATATACACCTATCTTTATCAGGCATGCAGTTTCAAGTTAGCAGGCAAGAGGTAGACCCCTTGGATTCATTAGTCAGTTTTGAGAGAGCTCCCTTTCTGCTGTAGAGCTTATTGCCCAGGAGACAAAGCTGCCTCTTCACACTCCTGATTTACCCCCGCCCTGTCAGGTCCACTATGCTTGACACAGTCCTAAAGTGTTGGCCTTGCTTTTACCACCCTCAGTGTCTTTTATTTTTTTTCAGGTTGTTTTTTTTTTTTTTTTTTTTTTAGCATACTTGTTAATCACCTTGTTTTTTGTATTGCTGAGTTTAAACTTTTTAAAATTTATAAGTGGAAACAAAGTGATGTATGTGTTTAGGTAACTAACTGAAGTTTTTTAAAGTGCAGGTTAGTTGTGTATTTCAGTGACACCACTTCCCTATACTTGAATCAGCCCATGCATTCCTAGAGAGCATCCACACTGCACTCGCAGTTAGTGAATCACTGTGGGGAATTTGGAAGTTATGGTCTTTACCCACAAGGAACTTAATTGTTACTTGGAAACAAAACTGCAGTATGTAATGATGATATGGAAAAATAAACATAAATTATATGATTTACTTCACTTTACTGAAGATTGTGAATTACTCCTCTTTTGTTTTTCTGTGTTATTTTTAACAGTCAATCCAGATAACTAAGTATTAATTTCTGAAAGCCAGCTTCTTTCACGAGTGCTTAGAAAGCATTAGGACAATCATGAGTTGTATTTATCTTTCAATATGTGAAGGCAGAAAGACTTTTTCAGTTCTGACTTCATTTAAGCTGGGTGTTTTTTCTTTTCACATTGCCAAGTTTATCTGCCTAATTTTTGTTCTGGCATCTGTTTCTAACTACTAGAATGAATAGTCTAAATTGAAATTTCCATTTCCTCATGATACTAACTTCCATCCTCAACATTCTACTGAAACTGTACTCAGATCTTAAAT
The DNA here is from genome assembly GCA_028627145.1 of Eidolon dupreanum. Classification (NCBI taxonomy): domain Eukaryota; kingdom Metazoa; phylum Chordata; class Mammalia; order Chiroptera; family Pteropodidae; genus Eidolon; species Eidolon dupreanum. Next base: position 108,784,074 of record CM053507.1, read on the forward strand.
GGCCTTCTTGTTGCTGAATGTAGTGGTTACATT
>CM053507.1:108784606-108845727 GCA_028627145.1 Eidolon dupreanum
TTATGCCATCACAAGTCATGATTAAGGGAGTCATGATTAAAACCACTTAATGACATTGTTTCAAGAATATTTCTATGCTGAAATTGCTGTGTGACAGCTTGGGATTCACTGGGCTTTTGAAGGACGCATTCAGTTTATAAACAGTTTAAATTGTTTTTGTCATCTAGAAAATAGTTCCCCTTATACAAGAAGTTTTTAAAGGTGTTTACTTTTCTTAATTTAGTAATGATGCTTGGAGCTATTTTGCCTTCAAAGGATTTTCCCAACATTTACAAAGATGTGAGCAGACCTAATTTATATCTTTCACTTCCCACTCACTTATGCTTCTATATTAGGACCCCTAACTGCTTCTCATATGCCTGTTTATTACTTCATTCTGCATTCAAAAAATTGTTTTGAAGTATCTTGAGGTGGCAATTGTTTAAAAAGAGGATTTGACACTCACATGGTGATTAAAAAGCAAAAGAAATAAACAAAAAGTAGTTAGAATCATGTATATGTCACATATACTTACTGTCCCTGCCCTTTCCTCTATCTCCAAGGCAAAAGAGGTGGACTTACCTCCTTTTCTTGTCTATGTTTTTTTTGGAGTTCTGGCTTCTTTTTCAAAGCTACTCTTGAATTAGATGTGTAGGTTGGGGGTGGAGGAAGAAATATGGGGAAAGGGTTTGGTTAGCAAGGAACAGGATAAAGTACTAAATAGAATACTGAGAAAAGATACCTTCACCTAATAGATGCTCTGTACATGCTTACCACATTTAATCTCCTCATATTTTATGGGAGAATAAGTGGAATCCCACAAAGATAATTGCAGACCATGTCCTCTGATTCTTTGACCAATTCCTCTTCTATTGAAGATACTATAATGACTATTTTCTTTTTTGTAGTTCCATCACTTAGCACAGAGTAGGCGTGAAATGTTGAGCTCAACTGTATTATTTGTAGGACTGGTGGCACTAACTAGGTCTTTTTATGTGTGGCAATCTAATAGAATATGGGTTTTGGAGTCAGACCTGGGTCTAAATCTCAGCTTCGCCTATTAGCACTTGGGCAAGTTTCTTAATCTTTCTAAGCCGAGGCTCTCATATCTTGATAAATGAAGGATAAGATTAGCTTCCACATGGTATTGTTATAATAAATAAAACAAGGTTATTTGGAAGTATTTAGTTTGGTATGAGGCTTCAGTAAATATTTATGAGATGAATAAGGGGTAACTATTACTATATTTGATCTCTCTTACAGAGAGTCAACATACTTTACCCTGCGGGTGTGGCATATTCTTTATAGATATGTATTTGTATTACCCAAGTTAACTGCTATTTAACTAATGTCTTTTTGTCTAGAAAATGCTTTACCTACCTCACAGGCTTTTAATTTGTTTAATTCCAGACTAATCCATGGAGGACAGATGTTAAATGGATTAGCAGGTCCAACTGTAACGAATGCAGCTCCATTCCTCTCCACTACGTGGTTTTCTGCAGATGAACGAGCCACTGCCACAGCTATTGCATCAATGCTCAGTTATCTTGGGGGAGCATGTGCATTTTTAGTTGGACCACTTCTTGTTCCAGCTCCCAATGGGACGTCGCCTCTTCTTGCTTCAGAGAATAGCAGGGCCCACATTAGAGATCGCATAGAGAATGTATTATATGCAGGTATTTTGAAATTTCTTTTCTTCCTGTTATACTTTGTCTTTTATCCCAGTCATCTTCACTTTGGTTTTTGTATACCAGGTCACATCTTGTGAAATACTTAAAGAGTGCTATTTTATACATATAAATACATGTGCTTTTCTTATCATCTTATATGGAGATGCCTACTTAAACTATCTAAGAAGTTATTAAATTGTCAATGTATAAGTGCTACATGGAAGGTTATTTCTTAACTTTATTTTCCCCATCTCTTTACAATTAAGCACTTTATAACACATTGTCTAGTGTCTTTTCAAGATATTTTATCAATATATTAAACTAAACATTATTATCAACAGTAAACATTAGCTAAGCAACTATTGGTAGATGTTAAGCTTGTTTTCTTCCTTACAATTCCCCCTTTATTGGCCATGTTCTCTAACCTAATAAATCTGGGTCACCCATGGTTTATTCTTCTCTTCATTTCCTAGTCTCTGTATGTTTAGTCTACTAATAAGGGATGTCTACTTTTCCAAAAAATTCTCTTGAATCCTTTCCCTTTATTCCGAGAGCCAAACCCTAGTTCACTCTTATATTATAGTCTCTTACAAATCTCCTTAAATATGTTCCATCACCCCATATGGCTATTTATTATTTCCTTCTGCATTCAGAAAACTTTTTATAAGTGTTTACTATATACCAAGCACTGTGCTAAGTGCTGGGAATGGGTAAGATCACTGATGAGATAATTATACTACGAATAGAGATATACAGAGTTTGGGAGGCCTAACTGGTCTGGGTTTGGAGAGAAGTTGAGGAGTCAGGGAAGACTTCATCAAGAATGTGACAATTAAACAAAATTAAGAATTTTGTAGTCGTTCACCAAATATTCAAGTGAGTTAGGGTTTTCTGCATAGAAGGGCCAGAACTGCAAGAGCAGAGAAAGTGTGAGAGAGCTCAGTATGTCCAGGGAACTGAATGTAATTTGGTATGGCTAGAGTAGTGTAAATATAGGTGTTTGGGTGTTGGTAGCAAGTGACAGAAAATAAGACTGGAAAGATAAGGGACCAGATTATGATGAACTTTGTATTCATTTATTCACTTATCAATTTAACAGATATATTTTGAGCTGCTGTATATCTGTCACTGAGGTAAACATGGTTTCTACCCTTATAGAATTTACAGTGTCCCAAGTGATACAGACAAGTAAACAGTCATAAAACAAGGTGGTAAGTGCTATAACCAAAGGCCTACAATTGCTGGGACAGCTCAGAGGAGAAGCACCTAACCTAGATTTTGGAGGTCAAGTAGAATTTTTCAATATGCAGCAGCTAAGTTGGAACTAAAGGATGAGTGAGAATTAGACTAATACAATGGGCATCCAGTAAGGGAAGAGAGCCTGCTACTTTCAAGCAACTTAAATCCCAGAGTGGCTTAGATCTGGTAAAAGTATTGATAGATGACACTAGAGAAGTAAGCCAGGCCATGCAAGCCTTCTCAGCTGGGCTGAAGGATTCCAAGTTTACCATGTTGCAGGCAAAGGCCACACTCTGAATAATTTTGCACTACAGAGTTATGTGATAAGATTTACATTTAAAAATATGATTTAGAGGGAATAAAAGTAAAGCAGCAATCATGACAGTATATAAAGTTTTTAAAACCCTGTAGACTCTTTTTAAAGAAAAAAAAATCGAAATGTAAAAATAAGTAAGCAAATAAATAAAACTGAAAGCAGGTGAAATGAAAATTTTAAACTTTATTTTGGTTATATCTATATTTTTATTAAAAACTTAAACAGTGATTCTATCTTTTAAATGACTGGATTTTAGGCACTATTGGATATGTATTGATTCTCTACGGTCTTCTGGCATAAGGTTCCTATGCATTCAAAAAGAAGCCCCTACTCAAAACTTCGCAGTTATTACTTCAGTGCTTTCATATTTTCCAGTCTGCCTTTCTGAAATATTGTTTCATGACCCTTCATTCCCTGAAAAATATTATGCTAGAATTGCTACCTTAAGAGGATGATGACTCTTAAACTAAATGATTCCAAAGTCATCAAAACTATAAGCCAGTATCCTTTGTGAATATAGAACTACAAGTCCTGAACAAAATACAGCAAACCAGATCCAGTAACACATAAAAAGGATTATACACCATGACCAAATGAGATTTACTTCTAGAATGCAAGGTTGGTTTAACATTCAAAACTGAAGTAACATAGTATGTCATACCAATGGAATAAAGGGGAAAAGCCATGGATCATCTTAATAGATGGGGGTGAGGGGGGGGCGAGGGAGTATTGACAAATCTAATATCATTTCAAGATAGTAATACTCACTCAAAAAATTAGGAATAGACAAGAGTTTCCTCAATCTAATAAAGGACCTCTATGGAAACCCCACAGATGAGATCATATTTAATGGTCAAAGACCACATTCTCCCTGAGATCAGAAACAAGACAGAGAGGTCCACTCTTGCCATGTCTGGTTAACATTGTGCTGGAAGTTCTAACTAGGATCACTGAATAAGGAAAAGAAATAAAAGGCATCTAGATAAGAAAGGTAGAAATAAAGCTGTCTCTATTAAAAATGACATGATTTTGAATATAGAAAATCCTCTGTAGTTCACTAAAAAACTATTAGATTTTAAAAAACAAGTTCAGGAAGAATGAACAAGTTTATCTTAAAAAAAAAAAGTTTTAGGATACAAGATTAATATCTAAAACTCAATTGTATTTCTGTACATTAGCAACAAGCAACCAGAATATGAAGATAGGAAAACAATACTATTTATAATAGCCTCAAAAAGAATACAATATTTAGCAATAAACTTAACAAAGTAAATATAAAAATGTGAAGGCTATAAAACATCATCAAAAGATATTTTAAAAGATCTAAAGAAATGGAAAGACTTTCATGTTCATGTGTTGGAGATTTTAATAGTGTGAAGATAATGAATATTATGCCCCAAATTTTTATATAAATTCAGTGCCATCTCAGTTAATATTCAGCTGTCTGTGTTGCAGAAATTGACAAGCTGATCCTAAAATTTATATGGAAATGCAAGGGACCCAAAATAGACAAAACAATCTTGAAAAAGAACAAAGTTAGAGGACTCAAACTTGCCACTCTCAAAACTCAGTACAAAGCTACACTAATCAAAACAGCATGGTACTGGCATCAGGATAGATATATAAATAAATGGAACAGAAGGACGATTCCAAAAAAATTAAACCGTTACATTTATGGTCAATTGACTTTTCACAAGGGTGCCCAGACAATTCAATGGGGAAAGAATAATCTTTTCAACAAATGGTACTGGACTAACTGGATATCCAAATGTAAAAGCATCAGTTTGAACCCTTTCCTTACACCATATACCAAAACTAACTCAAAATGAATCATAAACATAAATGTGAGAGCTAAAACTATAAACTTTAGAAGAAACATAAGTAAATTTGCATAACCTTGAGTTAGGCGAAACCTTTTTATAAAGAATACCAAAAGCACAAATGACAAAAGAAAAAATAGATAAGTTGGATTTTATCAAAATTTAAAACTTTTGTGTATCAAAAGACACCATCAACAAAATAAAACAACAACTCAGAATGAGAGAAAATAGATGCAAATCATGTATCTGATAAGGGACTTAACGAGACTATATATTTTAAAACTTTTATAATTCAACAACAAAGACAACCCAATTAAAAAATGGGCAAAGGACTGAATAGACATTTCTCCAATGAAGATATACAAATGGCCAACAAGTACATGAAAAGATGCTCAATGTCATTAGTCATTAGAGAAATGCAAATCAAAATTATAACGACATAAACTTCATGCCCAGTAGGATGGCTATAATCAATAAAATAGAAAATAACAAATATTTGTGAGAAAGTAGGTAAATTATACATTGGAACCCTTATGTATTGCTGGTAGAAATATAAATATTACTTTGGAAACAGTTTGACAGTTCCTCAAAATATTAAACATAGATTACCGTATGACCCAGCAATTTCATTCTAGGTATATACCCAATGAGATGAAAACATACATCCGTGCAAAAATTTGTACATGAATGTTCATCTTAGCATTATTCATAACAGCCTAAAAATAGAAACAATACAAATGTCTGTCAACTAAGTGGATTAAAAAAAGTGGTATATCCATTCAGTGGACTAATATTTGGCAAAAAAGAAAAAGAATAAAGTACTGATATATGCTCCAATATGGATGAACCTTGAAAACATTATGCCAGGTGTAATAAGCCAGTCACAAAAGACCACATATTATATGATTACACTTATAAGAAATGTCCATGATACTCATATCCATAGATACTGAAAGTAGATTAGTGGTAACCTAAGGCTAGGAGATTTGTGGGGGTAATGGACACAGTCTTTTTCTGGGATGATGAAAATGTTCTAAAATTGATTGTTGTGATGGTTGCACAATTTTGTGACTGTACTAAAAACCACTGAATTGTGCTCTTTAAATGTGTGAATTATATGTTACATGAATTATATCTCAAGTTGTTTACAAAAATGCTAGTGGAAAAGTGGTCAAATAATATGGACTAGGCAATCAGAAGAAGAAATACAAATGGTCAGTAAGTGTATGGAAGTCATTCATTGTTACTAACAATCAAAAAAACTATAAATTAAAAATTTATTAACTTTTTGTTGCTTCTCAGATTGACAAAGAATAAAGACATTATCTGTGGTTAAGTGTCTTATAGGAATCTTGTACCTTTTTCCAAGAATATAGCCCTAGAATTAGAATTATCCTACTGAAATGATCTCTAGAAATCCCTTAGTCTAATCCCTTTATTGGCTCAGAAACAGAATAGAGAACCCAGAAATAAATTCACGGCTACATGGTCATTTAATCCATTACAAAGGAGTAAAGAACAAGTAAGGGGTTCAAGTTCCAAGTTAATTAATGGGATAGGTGGATCTATACTCCAATGCTTCCTGACTTTTCTGCTAAATTGGGCACTGTTAAAAGCTGGGACTTAAAGGTGTCAGAACTCTGGGTGGGGGTGGGGGTGGTAAGGAATGATGGGGACACCTATGAACCTTCCCTTCTGTGGTACTGCCAAACTAAGGTTGTTCGGATGTTCATTCTGATTGTTTATTTTAGTTCTGATTGTTTAATATTCTACATTGGCTAGTCTCATGCTTATAAAATTTTGTTTTTTGTCTTTTGGTTTCTTATTTTGGATGCTTTCCTATTCTGTTTCTATTCCCATATAGGCTGTAAATTGAGTCTGTCCTACACTATGCATCTTTAGAATATATCGTTGATCAAACAGAACTGCTGTCCTGTTCTTACTGATTTTCTCAATCATATTCTTTAGGTCTGAGGACCATGCTTTTTATATAGTCATCCTAGACCTGTTTCGAAATCTCTTATAGTTCAGTACTATTGGTTTTTAGTGTGTTTTCTCCATAGAGTACATTTGTTTACTACCTCAGTCTTTTTGTCTACGTAGTGTACCTTAGTACACCATACTTCTTTGCTTACAGTGTGACTCGTTACCTATGACCTGCTGAAATTTATACCTCTACATAACCAACCATCTTTCCCACAAAATTGAGCTGTTTGGGCTAGGAACTATATTTTGCATATTTTCATAAGCCTAGAGCTTAGTTGATGCTCAAATATTTATTAGATAAATAATACTTGAAATATTGAACTTTTTCGTTATCTGGTTAACATTTTACTTTTTTTCTTTCAGAATTTGGAGTTGTTTGCTTACTATTTTCTGCAACTCTAGCTTATTTCCCACCCCGGCCTCCTCTTCCTCCCAGTGTTGCTGCAGCTAGCCAGCGGCTCAGTTATCGGCGGAGCTTTTGTAGATTATTAAGGTAAATATGCTTACAATCACTGGGTGGTTTTGACTAGCACCTTCAAGATAATTCCACATTTATTAAAGATAATTTCAGATAATAATTTTTCAGCAACCTGTTATTAGGTTGTAAATAATTGATAAAATACTGATTAAATACTTTAAAGGGACTTCTTATCAGAAATCTATCTTAAAAAATCACCCAAAACAAAATTTCCATAATTTTTGCCTCCTCTACATACCACCTATACTATTATTCAATTAATATTTTTAAAATCAAATGTTTTATTCAAATAATTTTCTTTTATAAGAAAACGTATCATATAATAGTATCTGTGAATTCATGGGTTATATGTGTTTATTATATTTTTCCTAATATGTAAATTCTTTTATTCATTTTGTATTTCTTAGTACACATTGAAATAAACAAGTGCTAGTCAATACAAAGTGAATATAATAATGTTTATATACCTCCAGTGGGATCATACTTTGAGAAACTTAATATTTTCTTTGCTTTTATTGGTATAACTTAAACATAATTAGATTAAATTCTGCCCTTTAAGGCTCAAATTCAGTTCTTTTGGATAGATAGAGCATCGTTGATGATTATTATTTACAGTTGGGCCACTAGAACTTATCTTTTGAATTTTTCCCCCAGTTAGTTGTGATGAGTTTTTAGTGATTAATTAGTAACTCTCTCTAGTTGGTTTTCTTTTCTAGTTTTCCTCTCCCACCAGATGGTAAGTTCTTCACGGTCAAGAGCTATGTCTCTGTGTCCTCTATAGTAATGTTGTCTAACAGAAATATAATATGAGCCACATAATAATAGGTAATTTTAAATTTTCTAGTAGCTTCATTAAAAAAGGTAAAAAAGACACAGGTAAAATTCATTTTACTAGCATGTTTTCTTTAGTATATCTAAAATATTTTTTAACATGTAAATCATATTCAAAATTATTGAGATATTTTATATTCTTTAATTCATGCAAAATCTTTTAGATCTAGTGTATATTTTATACTTACAGTATATTTCAATTCAGGTGCTAAATTCTCATTAGAAATACTTGGTCTGCATTTAAATTACATCAGATTAACAATTGAGCAGTGTCTCCCATATTGCACTATTTATCTAAAGTTAAAAATAAGTACCAGCAAATTTTCAAATTTTGCATCAACACATCTCTGAAATTCTTCAAAAGGTCTTATACTCTAGAGACAATTGTTTGAGCCTTAACTAAAGATTTTACACGTCACTTCTATAGAATACATGTTTTACTTTGTTTTTCCTAATGTTTTAAAAAATTTTCCATAGCTGAAGAGTTTCTTTTACCAAATCTCCATCCAAAAGTGGTTTTCTCTTTGTTCAGGAATCTAAACTGTTTTATATCTAGCCAAAGTTATAAGCTCAGATCTGTTAAAAAAAAAAAAATGCCTAAAAATGTTTGTTGGACATTTCATTCTGATTTTGGGCAACTAATTTTTTTTATTCTTTTTTATTGTTGAGAAGAAACTTCTTATAAAATTCACTCTGTATTTGTTGAACATGTCTCTTAATGTTATCCTTTTAATTATCTTAATTTTCTTTTTTACACAACAGACAAATTGCAGTTGCCATTCATTATGAAATTTGTAACATATTTTCTTCCAGTCTCTTATTTTTTCTCCTTAAAATATTCAGATAAGCAAATTACAATGTTATATCATTGTGTGAAAAAAATATTTATAACTGAGTTAGTTCACTGATACCAAGAAGATCAGTGACAGTTTCTAATACTAGAAGCAACACACACTACAAAGTACACACTATAATAATATCTTACCCAGTGCAGCAGTTACAGTGAACTGCAGTTCCACCAAAAAAATAAAGTTGTGTTTAATGGAAAGTACTTTTCACTGCTTCTGTTTTTAAATTTGGATTTAAATTAATTAAAATGAAATAAAATTAAAAATTTGTTCTTCAGTTGCACTAGCCACATTTCAAATGTTTAATAGCCACATCTGACTAGTGCCTACCATGTTAGCATAGCTGTGCAACATTATTTGGTTCTCAGCCAGCTAGTTTAGTATGTTGATAAAATATAGAATGAAGTAAAATAGAATAGAAAATATTATTGTGTCACTTGTAATAATGATACATATCTTTTGTGAGACTTTTAGTCTATATGTACATATATCGGTAGGTCGCAAAGTAAAAATATATTTCTTACTCTGGAGTACAGTAAAAAGTTTTTGTATATTGCCTTCCACATAATAGGCAAAGAGAAAATATTAGTTAAATTGAATTATTATCAGTGGCACACATTTGTAAGATGGTGATTAAAATGATAGTTTTTTTTAATGCTATTTAACTAAGTTGTTGTTGTTGTTGTTTTTTAATGCCAAGCCAGAGACTAGATAGCAAAAGATAAGACTAGAGAGGTTGGTTAGGGTCATATGCTATACTAATAATTTTGGACTATTCTATGAGAAATGAGGGATCATTGGAGGATTGATTTTAAGGTAAGGAATTATTTTGTTCTTAACAAGGAAACACAAAAGTATCACTCTGACCACAATAAACCCTGTGTTTGTTTCTAAATTCCCTAAAGTCAAGATCTTTATTCTCTATCTAAATCATAAAGTATAAAATCTTTCTATAAAAAAACGCTTTTCACTAATGGCCTACTTCCCTCTTTCTCTTCCCATATTTGTCTATTTACTCTTCAGGTTCTACCTTTGGGCTCTAAGGGAGGTGGTTCCTTAGGGCTGCTATGTTCCATTCCCCTAGCCTACCAATATAATTTCCTTCAAAGAACCCCTAAAATCATTCCTTCCTGGATTAATTGGAATAACTGCTTTTCTAGATTCTAATACTATTATCTGCGGTGGGAATGATTTAAGTTTCTACCACAATTATGATAAATAGTATTAATGAATTAGTATATATTATGTAATACTAAATAATAAGTTAATATTAAAAAATAATACTATTTATATGATTACCATCTCTTAATATGCCTTTACCCTTTATAACCTAATGTAAACATTTCTCTCTCTTTCTATATTGGTTTAATGTTTGATGATAGTGGTTGTTGATTTGCCTTTCAAGAGTGGAGAGTTTAGTTGAACATGTTCCTTATTTCAGGACACATGAACACATTTATTCATTTATTTATTCATTCATTCTTTTTTTTATATTTCCTACTCCCATTCCCCTTCCCTTCCCCTATTCACACCACCTCTTAAATGCATTTAATGTGTATCTGTCTGTGCGCTTTTACAATATGTGTATTGTTTCACATTCATCTATGTTTAACTTATCTAAATGATGGCACATTACATATCTCACTCTGTTTGACTTTTTAACTAAACAGTATGTTGTTTTTTTTATAACTTTTTATTTTGCAAATTTATAGAAAAATAGTATAAACTCCATATCCCATAACCCAATATCAACAATTGCCTATTTATAGCTATTATTGTTTCATCTTTACTTTACCTATTCCCCACCTTCCTGTATTATGAAGCAAATCCCAGATGACAAATCACTTCATCCATAAATATTTCAACATATGTAATATATGTTTAAAAGATAGTGACCCTTTTTAATATAAATATAGTACTATTATTGTACCTGAAAACTTTTTAACAATAATTTGCTGTTATCAAATCATTGTTTAATTTCCAATTGTCTCATGAATTTTTTTTTAATAATTTGAATCAAGATCAAATTAGGTCCATGCATTGCAATTGACTCAAATCCATCATAATCTGTAGGTTTCCTTCCCATCTCTCTCTTTTCCCTTGTAATTTATTTGTTAAGGAGCCATCTCTTTTGTCCCCAAGTCTTGATTTTGTTGATTGACTCCATATGGTGTAGTTTGCCATGTTTCTCTGTACTTTATATGTCCTGTAAATTGATAGCCAGAGCTATGTTCTGATTCAGATTTTTGTTTTTGCTTTGGTTTCGATTTTAACAAGACTACTTCATAAGTGATGGCTTTCTTCCATCAGGAGGCATATAGTATCTAGGTAATTCTCATTTTGTGATATCACCCGGTTTTCAAGATGCCCCTACAACTAATTCTTTGTACTTCATCACATTTTATATGCCCACTCCCACTGCATATCCAGATAACCTCTAATTCATTGTCACCACAAACACTACTTCAGTGACATCCTCATATATATCACAGGAGACCTGAAAACTTCTTTTGAAAATAGATCCCACAACGGGATTGCTGGGTCATAAGGTATGTTAAACTTAATTTGCCCAGTATCGCCAGATTGCTCTCAAAAGTGCCTGCATTTATCTTTATTTCCATAGCAGTGCCCATTTCCCTATATGCCCACCAAACTTGATATTATCCATCTTTCTAATTTTTACTAGCCTAATAGGTGTAAACTAAAATATCTTTTAATTTGCATTTCCTAGGTATTAATAAGTTTGAAATTCATTTTGATTTGTTTGCCTTTTAGGTTTCATCTACTATAAATTCCTCTTCATAGTTTCTGCCCATTTCTTAATGATGGTTGCTATCATTTTCTTAATGATTTACATATTATAGGTATAAATTCCTTTGTTGACTTAAAATTTTAAAAATTCAAATATATATTTCCATTCTGCCTACTAATTTAGTCCATGAATTTCTTAATTATCAACTTTCTGGTTTTATCTTTCTCATTTAGGTTTTTAATCTACCCAGAATTCACCTTAGTCTGTGGTGTTAAGTAGTCATGCAGGGTTTTTTTTCTCTCGGTAAAATGAACTAGCACCATTTGCTCAACGATCCCCAGCCCTTTCATTTGTAGTGGCACCTTTATTGGATACTGAGTTTCTGTGTCTTAGCTCTGTTTTCCTCCATTGTTCTTTTTGTTTTTAAGCCATCACATACAATTTTATTGCTTTGGCCATGCAGTTTGTCTTAATATCTGATAAGACAAAGGCCTCTGTTTTCATATTGTTTTAAGGATGCGTTTGCTTTTCAAGGACTTTTATTCTTCCATATAAAGTATAGAGCATAGTTTTTGAGTTTCTAAAAAATTCAACTGAAATTTTAATTGTCATTGTATTGAATTTATAGATTAATTTGGGATGTGTCTCCATCTATTTAGATCATCTTCTGCTCTCTTAATTAGATTAAGAGATTGCTTCTTCTGCTCCCTCCCCCCACCCCCACACCTCCCATAGAGGTCTTGGACCTTCCTGGTTTATTCCTAGATACTTTATTATTTAAAAATTTTAATAACTATTATGAATGGTATCTACTTTTAATTAAAGTTTTTAAATTTGTTATTGTGGGATAATTTTAGATTCACATGCAGGTGTAAGAAATAATAGAGAGATAACATGGACTCTTACCCAGTTTCCCCCAATGACAACACTTTACAAAACTATAGTACAATATCAACCAGGATATTGACACTGATACAGTCAAGATAGAGAACATTTCCACCTCGTCACGAGGCTCACTTCCTGTTGCCCTTTTAGAACCACCTCTACTTCCCTCCCACTCTACTTCTTAACCCCTGGCAAACGCTATTCCGTTCTCATTACTATAATGTTACCACAAAAATGTTGTATAGATGGAATCATATAGTACATATAATTTGGAGGTTGGCTTTTTTACTCACCATAATTCTCTGAAAAGTCATCCATGTTATTTGTATATCAATAGTTATTCCTTTTATTGCTGAGTAGTACTCCCTGGTATTCATAGACATAGTTTGTTTAACCATTCACTCATTAAAGGACATCTGAATTGTTTCTAGTTTTCTTGGCTATTACAAATAAAATTACTATTAATATCCATATACAGGTTTTTTATGAACATAAGTTTTCATTTCTCTGGGATAAATGCCGAGGGGTGAAAATGCTGAATTGTATGGTAGTTGCATATTTCTTTCTTTCTTTTTTTTTTTAAAAAACTGCCATTATCCAGACTGGCTGTACCATTTTTCATTACCACAAGCAATATAAAGTTATCCAGTTTCTGTGTATCCTCACCAGACTTTGATGTTATCACTATGTTTTTAGCCATTTTGATAGGTATGTAGAGGTACAATTTCTGTAGAGGGAAATTGGCATTACGTATTAAAGTTACAAATACACATACTCTATGATATGACAGTTGCACTTCTAGAAATCGATTCTCCAAGTGTACTAATGCACATGTGAAATGACTAAGAGCAAAGGAATAAAATTATATTATTATATATAAATATAAACAATATATTATATAAAATATATAAAATTATATATATCTTTTGTAGGGAGGGCTGATTAAATAAATTATGGCATGCCAACATAATGTAATACAATGCAGCTCTAAGAAAGAATGAAGAAGCTCTATATATATTGTCTATGGAAGAGCTTTAAGACCTAAGTTAAAAAAGAAAAGTTCAACAAATGGTGTAGTGTGCTACCATTTATATAAAAAGATTGGTGAAAGAATATATGTATGTGTATGTGTATATTTGTATTCACTTGTATATTTTGGGGTATTTCTGAGAAGCTACTCAAGAAACTGATAACATTGGTACTTGTGGGAAGAGGGAAATACAAGTTAGAGGGGGACATTTCCCCCATATTTTTATACTTGTTTGGTTTTGAGCCATTTGAATTGTATTGGCTATTAATAATAATAAAACAAATAATAATTAAAACTACTCTCTGAAAATGATAAAACTAGCAAAATATATATTTTTAATGTTTATTTTTTCTCTCTACCTTGTTCATAATGAGAAACAGTAATATTTTTTAACATTTGCATTTTTTATTTTTTAATTATAGTTGAAATACAATATTATGTTAGTTTCAGGTATACAACATAGTGATTAGACATTTATATAACTTACAAAGTGATCATCTCGATAAGTCTAGTATCCACCTAAGAAACAGAAATTTATCTTTTCAAATAAGAGCTTTTTTTTAAACTAAAGCTACCTACTCAGTTTATGAAATAATGTTGATAATTCGTTTATATAATAAACATTGACAATTTTTAAATAATACGACAAAGATATTCTTATAAAAATAAAAAATGTAAAGAACTTTGAATTTATTAACAAACTGATAAATATTTTTTATTTCTGATTCCGATAGTCCAATTTCCAAATGACTCTTTTCATGAGTAAGAGTTTAAATTCTAGATTTTGAATCAATAATAATATTTTCTTGTACTTCTTTTTTACAGCAATTTGAGATTTTTGATGATTGCGTTAGCATATGCCATACCACTTGGTGTATTTGCTGGCTGGTCTGGAGTTCTGGACTTAATTTTAACACCAGTGCATGTCAGCCAAGTAAGCATTTCATTTCTTTATATATTGTAGGTATTTTTAGTTCACTTAAATTATAAATATTGTCTACATGTTCTTGATTTTAGCTTCAAGTCCTGGATAAAACATTATTTCATGTCAGTATTTTAAAAGCAAGATCCTTATGAAATAGTTATAAACAATATTGATTTCCTGGATTTTGTTAACAGTCATGAATTTCACATTTATTTAGGGTTTATTAATGTTGCTAATAAATAGAAAAATAAGGACAATCTTAGTTTTGTTGACTCCATTCTTTATCCTTACTTCATACTTTACAAAGATTAAAATCCCATCATCACATATATGGCTATTTCTACATCTAATTTCTCACTTTCTCTCCAGTCTCAGAATAAGGGTATCTCATTTCTTTAAAAATAACCCTTTCATCAATATGCTTGATGCCATCCATTCTCCTTGCTTGGTAAAAAGAGAGATTTGAGGGGCAAATGGAAGAAATCCAGCATATGATAGTCCATTGTATAAATTAAAAATTGGTCCATTCTGCTTTTGGTGAACATTTGGATTGTTTACAGTTTTTGACTGTCACAAACAATGTTGTATGAACATTCTCATAAGTTTCTTGATGTACCTCTGTACACATTTATCTTGGATATATAGCCAGGAATGGAATTGCTCGTTAAAGTATATGCCTGGTTTGATAGATGAAGCCAAACTTCCCCAGAGTTGTATCACTTTACAGGCCCACCACCAATACATGAAATTTCTCATTGTTCCACATCATTACCAGCACTTGGCAATATTAGTCTTTTTTAAATTTAGACTTGCTGATGGCTATGCAGTTGTATGCAATTATAGTGATATCTTTTTAAGTGTTAGTTGAATATTTGAATATTCTTTTTTGTGATGTACCCAATTCAAGTCTCTTGCCCACTTTAGGGCTGCCTTTTTCTTACTGGTGTGTAAAGAGGAGCTGTGCAGAAGACGGCTCCCCAGAAGACTGTGTGGAGTCCTCAACTCTTGGCTGAGAAATAGACTCCACATGTAAAAGACAAAGCTGCTAGAGGCTTCACAGAGAGACTGCTCTGGGTTCGAAAGCAGAACAAATATAGTAGAGGGCAAGCAGTGCAAGGCTGTTGGAGTTCTGGCCCAGCCAGAGAGGAAAGACCTCATTAAAACCTTGGGCTTCTGCTGAGACACCAGAAAGGCTAAACTTTAGAATGAAGTACGATGCTCTAGATAGAGTAAGGCCAATTCTACTTAGGCTCACCATAAACAAAACCTAAAACCGGGCCCTGACAGAAATCTGCAGAGAGCACAATTTGTAGATTGAGTCCTACCAAGCAAGAGGGACCTGAGAAGCATCTTGGTTTCTACTTCTCTGCCATAATAAGCACAAAATCAAGCCTACACAAGTTCAGGGTGATCAGTTAGTAATTGAACTGCCTATTAACGTAAAAATCAACCATTTTAAAGAAATGTGAAAGAATCCAGAATCTTTATATTATATTGTCTACAACAATTTTTTTTAATTCCAAAACGTTAGACATACAAAGAGACAGGAATATGTGACCCAAATTTTAAAAAAATTTTTTAAAAATTTAAAAAAACAACAAAATGTAGTCAGTAGAAACCAACTCAGAGACCGCAGATATTGGATTTGGCAGACAGAGACATACTGCAAAAGAGAGAAAGAAATCTTTGCTTGCTCTAAATTTGTAAATGTATTCCCCTATATTATCTTGTATAACTTCATTGTTCACTACAGTAGCCACTAACAACTGTGGCTATTTAATTTGAAAATTAAATTAGTTGAAATTAAATGAAAATTTAAAATTCACTTCCTCAATGGCACCAGCCACTTTCAAGTACTCAGTAGCCACTTGCAGTTTGTATTGGACCATGCAGATATATTTCCATCGTCACAGAATACTCTGTTGGATAGTGCTGTTCTAGAAAGTTTATGGGTATTCCTGCCACATTTAAGCCTAAAATTGAATTTTGTGCTTGTTATAAGGTAAGGGTTGTTTTTTTCCCCCCAACATAGGTATCTGTTAACCTAGTATCAATTTTTGAAAAGATTGTGCTTTTCAAATTGCTTTCTACTGTCATCTTTGTTATACTGAAGTGCCCTTATATGCATGGATGTGTTTCTAAACTATTTTTTTCCTCTAGTCTATTTGTCTATCTTCGTACCAACACCAAATTGTCATAGTATTCTAGTAGTGTTACAAGTTTTGATATCTAGTAGAATAATATTCCTTTTTACTAGGATTTTGATGAGAATTTTTTGAATCTATAGATCGGTTTGAGAATTAACTTCTTTATAATGCTGAGTCTTCCAAATCATGATCATTAAATTTCTCTTCATTTATTTAGGCACTAATGTCTCTGAATGATGCTTAATAATATTCTGCAAGGACCCTTCTATATATTTGTTAGATCTATTCCCAGGTATTTGATACTTTTTGAAACTATTGTAATTGGTAATTCTTAAATTTGTATTTTCTGTTGGCTGACATATAGAAATATAGTTGATTTTTACAAGGAATTGCAATGTTTCTGGTCTTGTATCCAGCAACCATGTTAAACTCATTTATTTATTATATTAATTTGTCCATAGATATTTTGGTCTCTCTACATGTATACTCATATCAATTATGACTAGGGACAAATAGATTGAAAAAACTACATTTAATAAAATTCAGCATTGAGATAATCATATGATCTTTCTCTTGAACTACTAATGTGGCAAATTATACCCATTAAATATTAAATTTTAAACCACCTGTACTAAATCCAATTTGTCAGTGATTTATTACACTTTTATATATCAGTGGATTCCATTTGCTCATATTTTGTTTAGGAATTTTTGGAGATATTTTTTTTTCAGATTGAGATTGGAGTATAACTTTCCTTTCTTGTTCTATCCTTTCAATTTTAGTATCACGGTGTTGCTAATCTCAAAAAACAGTCTAGGAAGTGTTTCCTCTTTTTCTTTTGTCAGAAGATTTTGTGTAAGTTTCATGGTTTTAGGTTTTGTTTTTTCCTAATAATTTAGTAGAATTCACTGATGAAGCCATTCAGTTTTCTTTGTGAAAAGATTTTTAATATGGAGTCAGTTTCTCTAACAGTTATAAAAGTATTCAGGTTTTCTATTTATTCTTATGTCACTTTTGATAAATTGTACCTTTCAAGAAATTTTTCCATTTTATTTCAGTTTTCAAATTTATTGATAAATTCTTTATAGTATCATTTCATGATTTTATTATGTCTCCAGGATAAGTCATTCCAGATATTAATTATCTATATCTTCTCTATATTTTTCTTTGAGTAATCTTACCAATGGCTTTTTAATAAATGCTTATTTTCTATTTTACTGATTTCTGGTTTTATCCTTATATTTTTCTATTTTTTTTTTTTGCAGGAAGTTACTTTGTTCTCCCTTTTTTAAGTTTTTGATATGACTCCTTAGATCTTTGACTTTCAGCTTTTCTTTTCTAATATATATATTTTATGGTTATATATTTCCTTTTAAACACAGCTTTCGCTGCATTCCATGTTTTGCTAAGTAAGATTTTCATTATTATTCATTTAAAAATATTTTCTAGTTTTTATAATGATTTCTTCTTTGAACCATGGGTTATATAGAATGACATTTCATAATCTACAAACTGCTGAAGTGTCTCTAGTTTGGGGTCAGTTTTTTTTTTCTCTTAATTTCTAATTAAATTGCATAAATGTGGTCTTAGGGTATCTTCTGTGATTTCAGTATTTTCAATCTGGTGACCCAACATGTGATCAACTATGTTTTATAATTCTTGGGTATCGTGTTTTATTTATTTTATTTTATTTTTTAACAAGAGAAGATAACCAAATTTAATACATAGATATGTATGGGAACCCTGCATAATGAGACAGTTAGAGCCCCTCATGCAGGAGAGGTTCAGAGATAGAAAGGGAGCATGGGTATATAGGATAGTCTGTGCAAGGGATGAGTTAAAGTGTTTTGGGAGCTTCAAAGGGTCATTACAGAATTATAAAAGTAGAAGTTTAGTGAATAGAAGTTTACCCTGTCATCCAGGTGGGTCAAAAATAGATTCTCTCTGATAATCTCCCATTATGGGCAAGGCCCCTAATTCAGGTTCTTCCAGGTCACTAAGGAGGGACAGAAGTTTCTTTCGAGCCTAAACTAAAATTGGCTTTAGCTCAAAATAGTCTGCATACCACTGAGGTACTGTCTTTTATGTGTGTCAGTTAGATCAATTATGTTAATTGTGTGTTCACATCTGTATCTTTATTCAATTTCATTTGCTTGTTTTATTAGTTACTGGGGAAGGTGTGTTAAAATTCTGCACAATTATATAATTGTCTATTTCTTTTCCTTCTGTCAATATTTGCTTTATATATTTTAAGACTAAGTAAGTGATACACATAAATCTAGAATTGTAGTGTCTGACCAATGTATTAAACCTTACATCCATATGAAGTATTATTTATTTCTAGTGATGCTTTTTACCTTAAAGCATATTTGTTACACCAGCTTTCTCTTGGTTTAGTGTGTGCATGGTATATCTTTTCGTATTTTTTTTACTTTCACTCTTTCTTTAGGTATACCTCTTATAAATTTGGTTATCTTCTCTTGTTAATTCTGTCTGATAATCTTTGTATTTTAATTGGAGTATTTAGTCCATTTACATTTAATGTAATTTGTGGTAAATTTGGATCTAGATCTACTATCTTTCTATTGGTTTTTATTTTGTTCACTCTAGTCTATCCTGTTTTTCTTCTTTTTTACCTTCTTGTGAATTAAGTATTTTTTATTTTTCTGTCTTTCCCCTCTATTAGCTTAGTATAGTCTCTTTTACTACTTGGTAGTTACCCTAGAAAGTATAGAATGCACTCCTGACTTATCAATATTTGTTATAACTTAGAACTTTCACCTCTTTCGGGACACCCCAGAGTCTTTAGAATCCTTTAACTCCATTTCATTCTCTAGCATATCTTGTGCTATTATTGTTATGTATTTTACACTGTACAAGGCATCATTATTGTTTACACAGTCACTATTCATTTATATTCATCCTTATATTTACCCATTGTTGTTCTTCATTCCTCTACAGTCATCTGTGATCATTTTTATTCTGTCTAAGGAGCACCATTTGAGGTTTATTTTTTAGTTTGGTCTAAAAATGTCTTCATTTCACCTTTATTTTTGAAGATTATTTTTGTTGGATATAAAATCATTAGTTGGCAGTTATTTTCTTTTGGTTCTTTGAAAATATCCCATTTTCTTCTGGCTTTCATTGTCTCAACTGAGAAGTTAGCTCTCAAATTAAAGAGCTTACTGCATTTAAGCTTTTCTCCTTGTCTTTAGTTTCAGCATTTTTACTATGATATAACTAGGTGGCAATGTTTTTAAAATTTATTCTTGATGTCTATAGGACTTTTTGAATATATGGCTTGATTTCTCTATCAGTTTCTGAAAATTTTTAGCCAGTATCTCTTTGAAGCTTATGCTCTATTTTCTCTAATTTCACCTTTAGGGACTCTGTGTGTGTGTGTGTGTGTGTGTGTGTGTGTGTGTGTGTGTCTGTATGATCAATCGATAGATAGATATAATTATACCTTAATATTGTATTCCCTAGGTCTCTTACCTTTTCTTCTGAATTTTTCATCCTTTGCCTTTCTCCACTTCAGATTAGATATTTTATTAAGCCTCTCTTCCAACTGATTATTTGCGTTTTCAGCTATGTCTAATATACTATTAAACTCATCTGTGAGTTACTAACTTAAATTGTATTTTTAAGTTATAAAATTTTTATTCGACACTTTTCATAGTCTCCAAATTTCTGTAGAAATCCTCGAGCTTGCATTTTTTTTTAATTTATTTAAAAGTTATTTAAAGTCTGTATATCATGATTTCTTTAACTGGATCCCCTGTGGGTCTTTTTATATTTGTGGTATTCACTGATGTTTTCTTATTTCCTTATGTGTTCTATTATTTTTTTACAGACTGCTAAACATAGTATATGATAAGTTGTAGAGATAATTTAAGCTTCAAGATGATGTTTTTTTCCTCCAGAAATAACATGTTTTTTCTTGAAGGAATCTATGGATTACTTAATCTAGTATTAGGAATTGAGATCATTTAAAGCTGGACTTCAGTCCCTCATACTACTGTTTTATTTCCAGTTCACAGTACTTTTAGGTTAAATCCCTTCAGAACCCCCAGCTAAAGTCTAGGTTTTTTTTTTTAAGGCTACCCACCTCCCAGTAAGCCCCAAACTTATAAATTTTTTCTTTTCCACGTCAATGATGATGTCAATAACTACTCAGTTAGCCACCTTTTTAAAAATCATCAGACTCCCCACCTCTAAGGGAAAAGTGTCCTCAAATACTAGGTTTATCTTCCTGGGTTTCTTTCCCATTTTACACAACATCATAGTTCCATAATTCTGAATTTTTTCTTGGCTCTTTGATGCCATCAGATTTCCCCCAGATTTTCTAGTTCTCAATCAGACTGTTAATCCAAATCACGTAGTATACCTTCACCATAAAATGTAAGTCTTCCTTTAGTTTCCTAACCTATTTTTCTGGATGGTAGGTATTCAAGAAGGAAAAGTGCAGCACCCATTTAAATGATTCTGATTTTGCAGATCTTACGCTTCATCTTATAAACCCTGAGAAATTCTTCCAAGTATCTTTCTCTGTACAGACTCTGAGAGATAGAGACACCGTGAATCACACCAGGGATTAAATAAAGAGAAATTTAAAATTATTTGAAAGCAAAAACATTAAAACAAAGAAAAAATTTTAATATCGAGTAGAACGTTATTAACTGAAGTAAATGTCATGAACAAAAAGAGCAGAAAAGCACAAAATGGCCAGAAAAGGATCAGAATCAGTAAAGTCAGATGCACAGTGGTCCCTAGCCTGGCACAGGTTGACCCTACTCACCTAGAATGTAGACAGAAATGTTTGTGAGCATGTAATAGTGTTAAGTAGGCCTAAGACAATGGGTGCTAAAAGCTCTGCAGTGAGAACGGCAGCTCTGCAGAACAGAGTATTCTCTTGCCCCAAATGCCAATGATACATAAAACAAAATGTAGAGATAATTTAAGCTTCAAGGTATTCTCTTTCTCCAGAGAGCATTTATCTTTGCTTCTGGCACCAAACACTAGTAGAACAAGGCACTTGTACAAAGTATTACATAAGAGTAGGCTAAGCTGCTGTAAGAAATATAACCCCCAAATTCTGAGACTTATGAAGAAATCTATTTCTCATTCACACAGCAATCTAAGACAGTTTGCATAATAATTTAGGACAGTCTTTCATAGTTTGGAAATTTCTTTTTTTTATATACTGATTTAGAGACCTAGGCTGTTTCCATTCTGCAGATCTTCTGTCTCCTAGCACCTTGTCCTTAAATGAGTGAAGCTGGGTGACCACATCCGGATTCCTGCTGGCAAAAAGCGTTCCAGGTTCTATTCTAGAGGTTGCAAACCTCACTTCTGCTCACTTCCTTCCACTGATGAGAGTTTAGTATTACTAGGAAAATAATAAAAGGTAGAAGTTAGTTTGGGGAGCTCTCAAATGCCAGGTCAAGTTTAAACTTTGCCCTTTAACTGCAAGGAAAGCCAGTAACTATTTCTGAGCCAAGAAGGGGAATGATTGGGATAATTATGCTTACAATAGCAGGAAGAATAGATTGTGGAGACCATTCACGATGCTATTACAGGAATCCAGAGTAAGAAATAAGGTAATAAGCAAGTGTGGGGGACATGGGAAGAGAAAAGAGGAGACAGATGGCACCAGTATTGTTAGGGACACAGAATTTCAGTGGTAACAACTAACACGTGTTGAGCACTTTACATTTATTAACTTAATTTCAAAAAGATCTTTATTATCCCCATTCTACTAATGAGAAAACTGAAGCTTAGACTGTGAGGTGAGACAGAAACCAAGTCATAATGAGTTAAAGATACATCTGTGACGAGGAAATAATGGTAGCATTCGTAGATACCTCTGAATAAGTTTGGTAGGAAGCTTGATTGTAGGAAAGAGATGTGACATCAGATAGATGGAGAAGCATCATCAGATAATGACAGCTCTGGCCTTTATTGAACACATCCTGTATGTCAACTAGTAATCTAAGATCTAAGATCTGTACACAAATTATCTCATTTAGTCCATTTTATACATAAGACATAATTTGCCCAGGGTCACAAAGCTAGCACATAGCAGGTCTGGAAATGTTTGCTCAAGAGCAGAGTGAGCTATACATTTGAAACCAGTTCAGATTCTCTTTATCTAGTCTCCCCAGGTGCTCAGTCCTCAACTCCACATTGCTCTTCTCCCATCTGTGTTCTGGTAATACATTTTTAGTTGTCACCAGATGTTTTGGTGTATTTTTTTCTTAAAAATTATTGGAGTGACATTCATAAAATCAAAAAGTTTCAAGTATACAATTCAACTGAATATCACACATATTTTGCATTGTGTGTTCACCACCCAAAGTTAGATTTCCTTCTGTCACCAAATGTTTGATCCTTTTTACCCTTATCTACTTCTCCCCTCCCTGCTTCCCTCTGGTAATGACTAATCCACTATCTGTGTCCATGAGTACTCTTTGTCATGTTTGTCTTTTGCTTTCAGTTTTATATCCCACATATGAGTGAAATCATATAATTTTCAGCTTTTTCTGTCTGACTTATTTTGCTTAGCATGATTATCTCAAGATCCATCCATGTTGTCACAAATGACAATATTTCATCATTTTTATGGCTGAGTAATATTCCGTTGTGTATATATACCATATCTTTTTTATCCAATCATCTATCGTAGGACACTTCAGTTGTTGCCGATATTTTAATGCTTAATTATTTTCTAGTAATTTTCTCTATGTTGGTTATGTTTAAACTTTTTGAGGTCAGTGACCATCATTTGTCCTTTTCCTGTTTTCTTATGAGTTCCTAGTGCAATGCTAGGATAAAACATATTTGAAAATTATTTGTTGTGACATTGATTATTTTGTTGATTTAAATATTTCAATAAGTTAATTAAGGATATATTTACTTAGATGAGTTCATTTTACTTAGTCACAGATGAATCCTTTTGTTAGATTCATTTTCTTTAATAATATTTCCTAAATTTGTTGCCATTTACTTACTAACATATTGAATAGAGAAGATTTTTTTTCATGCTTTCTAAATTGCAGTATGGTAGTCTTATATTAAACGTGTCTGCCACTTTCTTAACAGGTAGATGCTGGCTGGATTGGATTTTGGTCCATAGTTGGAGGCTGTGTTGTTGGAATAGCTATGGCAAGGTAAGAATATTTTAATAATTAAATATGTGAGTGGCCAGAAACAAACGGAAAGCTCAAAGGGACAATTAGCCCCCCTAAATAAATGTTAAAATTCAAGGAAAAGTAAAATAGGCAAAGGTCAGAGAAGAGCACTTGTTCAGGTATAAGAAAATTGACATGCAGTGGGTAGAATGTGCTGCTACAAGAAACATTCTCAAGAGTGGTCTGTCCTGAAATGTTTTTGGAGATTGGAGATGTATTTTTAATGTAATTAACCTGACTCTCTCCATATTATTAGAGAACAACTCTACAAATGGAACCCAAAGAAAGGTGATACAGTAATAAAGGCAAATTGATAGTTATCAAGAATAGAAAAGAACTGAAAAGAATAATTTGTAAGAGCATGTTTAGGATTTTCTATGAAAAGGCAGTATCCTGATTAGCAGATAAATTTATTGCTAGACATTTTTTGACATGGATGTCCCTCTGGTTATTCCATTTTGATGAAAAATGTCCATAAAGACTTCCAGTTTCATCAAACTGCCTAAGATCTTAACACATTATGACAATACATTTTTAGAATGAGTCAATAGAAAGAAAAAGTGTCATTATTCTAAAAAAAGAGAAGAATGAAAATGTCACTCATGTAGGTGACTGTCTGTGAAACTACTCTTGGTGTTTTCAAAGAGATAATACTCATTCACTTCCAAAATCATTTTACCCAGTTTAATCAAAAACAAAATTAGGTAGTCAATTTTACCAAGAGGAAGAATCTAATTACATTTTTGGGGAGGTCAAATAAGATAGACAAATCACCTCAATATCTAAATACTTAAGCATAATTGACACAGGATAATATTATATCTAGACCTCAAAGTTTACATAGTGTTTAGAAATTACACTGTAATTTCTAAATCACTATCTGAGGTTTTTATAAGTTAGGAAAATATAAGAGTAAAATCTAAAAGCTAAAGGAGAGGAATAGGAAGATAGCTACATGTAGCAAATAACTGTACTGATACCGAAATACAGTGACTTATCACATTTATTAAGAATCATATCTAATTTTTCTAATTAAATCTCTAAGTCAATTAGCATGAGTCATCACTTACCAAATTCTATTCTGAGCACCAAATAGGTTAGAGGGAACCATTATATATCATAAATGACATCTCACATTCTCTTTTCTCTTCTTTCTTTCTAGAAACCCTTAATTTTAACCACATAGAAATAGAACTAGAGGGAGAAATTAGAATGAGGACATTTGTGTTTTTAATTTGTTGAAATGTACTGCCCTTACTCTGAGATCTGAAATCAATTGCAAGTATCTCCTAGGCCTAAAATAAAATTTTAAGTTATATTAATAATTCCATTTTGGGGATCCTTAGAACAGAACCTCCTTACAAACATAAATGCTTTGGGTAATTTTTTTTTTTTTTTGTAGTTATGCTGCTAAAGGTCACTACTAAATGTACCACTTTTGTCCTAACAGTATACTTTGATGGTACTAGCCCATTTGAGAGGGTTAGGTCTCCAAAAATTGCAGACCACAGTGGTCAGTTTATTCTTTGGTGATCTGGCCCTGTGAAACTTTCTCGCTATTCAACCTCATTCAACTCTGATTGCACCAGAAAACTGCTTTATTCTCTCATACCTGGTCACCAGCCTATCTGACATGTAAGTTCAGGCAACATACCAAAATATAAATCAGAAAAGTGATTGGTGATCATAGAATTAAAACAAAGTGTTTAGATTTTCTTGAGGGATGTTTCTCTCAAGCTGTGGAACCTTTTTCAGAGTTTTCAAAATAAGAATTTTCTGACAATGAACTGACTTTCATGGTTGAGAACAAACCTGTCACTGGGCAAAGGTGCATTCATTTTTCTCACCAAAAGATGGCAGCAGCTCTCACAGAAAGTCATTTTAGTCTAGGCAACGTTTACAAACATGATTAATCATATCACATCAAATAAATACAAAACAAAAGATAGTATTGAAAGTGTTAAGAAGAATAGTCACATAATTATAAGAGAAATTGAAATCAATTTTGAAAAACTTCAGAGAGAAAACATGGTAAATGTCATATGGGATCTGTTTTTTTACAATAGGAACAATTCTAAAGGACAGAATAAGTTGTGTGTAGAGGATTGTGCCCATATAATCAACTATTAATCAGCTGATGAGGAATAGCAATTGGCAAATGGAAGTTTTTGGTCATAACTAAATGATAAGTATCTCTACCAGATTACTTTTAGTTTTGTGTTAATTCAGGAAAAAAGCAGGGATTTGGGGAATTTAAAATGCACTGAAACAGTAGTCACAGCTTTTAGGAATAGTATCCACTCTTCCAGAGCTATATTCTTGCTCTTATGAAGCTTACAATCTGATAAGGAAGACAAAAAATAAGCAATTGCAAAAACTGGAGAAATTCCAATAGAGGTTAAGTACTATGAAGAAAATAAGAGTGTGGAGGTGGAATGGGGAGGCTTTCTTCAGTGAGCATGGAGAGCCTTGTTGAAGTGAGACCTGAGTGACCTGAGGAATAGGCAGGAGTTAGTCATGTGAAGAATGGATGTACCAGCATTCTAGGCAGAGAGTACAAGTACATTGCTGTTGGAAACAACCTTAGCATGTATGAGAAACAAAAACAGGGCTGTTCAATTGGAGCATAGTAAGGCAAAGGGAGAGTGGAGGCAGATTCTATAGGACCCCAAAAACTCTAGTGTATGCATTTGCATTTGTTCTTTGAGTATGAATCTTGGGAGCACCATCTTTGCAGGTTTATGTCAACAAGTTAACCTATTTTCTAAAACTAGAACAATATGTACTCATTATAGGATGTTTGGAAATTATAGAAAAACATAAAGTGAAAGTGACATTTAAAAACTTAGAATCCATCCTGGAAGTTATAGATCCTGAACAGAGATCATATTTTGTGTTTTGTAAGAGGAAAAAAACCATTTATCACAAAGTAATATTTATCACACACATACAAAATGTATCAGTTAAAAAAATTTAAAAACTTGCTTTTAAAAGTAAGTATGGAAATTTCTTCAAGAAATTATCATTAAATGAAAGTATGTCATTGATTTAAGTTATATTTTAAAATTTCAGTTAGAATTAATAGAACATTGTATCTTTTCAGGTTTGCAGATTTTATCAGGGGTATGCTGAAACTAATTCTTCTCCTCCTGTTTTCTGGGGCTACGCTATCATCTACGTGGTTCACCCTAACCTGTTTGAACAGCATCACACATCTGCCTTTAACCACAGGTGAACATAGACTTTCAAACTTTGAAAAAATATTTTCAGTTCACAGAAGTATGTGTACTCTAACAGTAGGACTTTTTCTTCCTTTCTATAAGCAGTTAAACATACTAATGGGTCTTCCTTGTCCAGCCATCAAACTATCATTCCATCTAAAAAGAGCTCAAGAAATAACTAAAAATATTTTCATTGGTATTTTACATATGAAAAGTATAATCTTTAACCTAAGCTTATATAGCATGAAAAAGCTTATATTCTTTTAACATTCATATCAGAGCATAATACAAAGATTTTTATCTTCTTTATAACTATTACATCATCATACAACAGTAAGGAAGATGAACAAAGGCAAAAGCTATGATGTTTGAAGTACCCTCCAGTAAAATTTTTGAACTAGCACCTATAGGTTTATTTTACTTTTAGTCTTAATTACATAATCAAAACAAAACAAAATTTATTAGAAATACCTATTGGAAGTATATTAGAGACAGTTTACTTAGCCATTCAGTTGAACCCAAACCTTTATAGCTGTTTTTTTTATTGTTATTAGTATTATTTGGGGTCTATATTAGTTTTCTATGACTGCTATATCAAGTTATCACAAAGGTAGAGTGATTTAAGACAAGATTTTATTATCTTACATTTCTATAAATTAGAAGGCCAACTTGGATTTCACTAGGCTAAAATTAAAGTGTGGGCAGACTCTGGGGAAGAATCCGTTTCCTTGCCTTTTCTGTCATCTAGAGGCCTCCCGCATTCCTTGGCTTGTAGCTTTCTTCCTCCATCTTTAAAGCCAAAAACAGCCTCCCAAGTCCTTCTCATACTGTATCATCTGTGCCTTTCTTCTAAGGTCACATCTTCCTCTAAACTCTCGCCTTCTGCCTCTCTCTTTTACTTTTAAGGATCTGAGTGATCTCATTAAGATCATCCAGATAACCTAGGATAATCTTCCTTTTTAAAAAAAAAATTAATTTTTTTTTATTATGGTGACATTTGTTAACAAAATCCAGTAAGTTTCAGGTGTACAATTCAACAGTAAGGCATATATATATTGCATTATGTGTTCACCACCCATAGATAGATTTCTCTCTGTCACCACATATTTGACCCCTTTTACCCACTCTAACTTCCTCCTTCCCTCTCTCTCCCATCCTCTGGTAACCACTAACTAGCATATTGACCACGTCCATGAGTCTCTGTTTTTTTGTCCTGTTTGTTTGTTGCTTTTAGATTTATATCCCACATACTATCATACCTTTTTCTGTCTGGCTTATTTCACTTAGCATGATTATCTCGAGGTCCCTCCATATTGTTTCAAAGTGAGCTGATTAATAACCTTAATTCCATTGGTAGCCTTAATCCTTTTAGCCATGTGAAGTAACATATTCATGGGTTCCAAGGATTAGGACATGAATATGTTTTGGGGTAGGGTGGGAGTAAGGGGCCATTATTCTGCCTACCACAGGATTCTTGTAAAATTACTATGACAGATTATTTTCTAAACTGAAAGGGTTCTGTTATTTTTTCTTTATTTTAACAAAAAATTGTTTAAAATGCATACAATGTGCCTCTTTGTTCGAGGGGGACATATTCCAAGGCCTCCAATGGTACCTGTAAGTGTGGGAAGTATCAAATCCTATATTCACTTTGTTTTATCCTATACATACATACCTTTTCACATAAAAGAAGCACTTTACAGCTTCTCTTTAGCATATTTGAATTGACAGCATCACTACTCTTAGGCCTTGGGGCCATTATTAAGTAAAATAAGGGCTACTTGCACACAAGAAATGCAATATCATGAGTTAATCTAATAACTGAGAAGGCTACTAAGTGACTAATGGGTAGGTAGCGAGTACAACCAGATATGCTGGATAAAGAGGTGATTCACATCCCAGGGGAGTCAAATCAGGAAGGTATGTAACAATGAGATTTCATCACATTGCTCAGAAAAGTGTGCAATTTAAAACTTACCAGTTGTTTATATCTGGAATTTTCCATTTAATATTTTCAGACTGCAGTTGACTTCGAGTAACTGAAAACACAGCAAAACTTCAGATAAGGGGGACTACTGTGTTTTTTATTCCATTTGCACCCACCTTTGTATTATGTGCTTAATTGTAGGATTATTTGTTGTAAAGGTAGAGTGCAGGATTATAGGATTATTTGCTATAACAAGCACTTGTATGGTTAGGAGTAAACAAGTCTGAAAGTGGCTCTGCAAGGCCTAATACCCAGTGGCATGTATGTTCCATGGGACTCCATGAGAGGAGGGTTCCTTTTGTCTACAGATAATTAAGGAATACTGCACATTCCAATTTGGACTCATGCACTGCATACTAAAAGGACCATCAGTTTATACAACAGAGGCATCATATGTTTCCAAGATACCCATTTATTTGGGAGTTCCTACTTCTCTCATGGTAATGATAGGGCAATAGGACAAGGCTGCCCCATTCCCATGATTATCTAGTTGCTCCAAGCCAGCCACCCTGGAATGCCACAGCAAACTCACAGAGCAACAAAGGTTTATTTTAAATTTCCAAAGGAAACAAATATTCCACACCTGTCAGATACTGTGCAAATCTCTGACTCAACAGAGTTCCCTCTTTCAGCATTAGATCCTGCTTTTTGATAATCTCCTATCTTGGTAAAGTTAGTTTTTCTGCAGTTACTGTGATATCAAAAGCAAATACCACACAAAAAATCAGTGTAGAAGAGGAAACGAGGGTGGTGATGTCAATCTGATTTCAAGATTTGAGAAGTTGTGCAGTGCCCATCAGATATACTTCCCATTAGTAAGTACTGGTGGTTATTTAAGAATAAAATAAAAATACATTTCTTTCCATACATTGGTATTATTTTTTAAATAGCTACTAAATTGTTAGGACATGTATATTTATTAAACTGTTTGGACCTAACTGTGTAATTAACAGAATTATTATCTATTTATTTTGGCTTTGGGCCCCATGAAAAAATTACTGAGACACTAAGGGTGCTGAGAAGGAAAGTCTGGACGCCTCTGCTCTGTACCATCCTGCTGGGAATTCTCCTCTGAAAGGTTTATTGCTTTTCCTGTAAAGCCCTGTTGTCCAGAGTAATAATTTTTGGACAACGTCTACCTTTCATACACTAATATTCCTATGTTAGGGTTTTGAGAAATTTGGAAAGTGTTCTGGGCCAGAATTTTTTATTTTATTTTATTCTGGTATAATTTCATCATTTAGCAGTTGTACAACATTCTGGTGGAATAGTTATAGTTTACAACTCTTCTCATTTGTGACATTGGACTCAGATTTTTTTTGTGATACTGTATGTCAAGCATGCATCTGTTAGATTTTACAAGAACATTGTCATGAGTACCTAATGAACAGATTTCTTTCCCTTAAGTGTAGAATATTCATTATAAGAGAATACATTCATTAAATGTTATGCATTTTCTACTTAACATAAAATTAGCAGTTTTGTCTCTGGATGGAGGCACTGGGAATAAATATAATTTTTTACCTCCTTTTTTTGTCTGGGATTTATATAATGAACATATTCAATTTTATAATCAGAAAAAAAGTATATAGTTGAAAACAATACATCTTTCTAAATCTTAAAAGAAAAGTGATGTAATTGACCCTGGTCAAGACTGTTTTTTCAGTCTGTCCTTAAAAACCATTACATTGGACAGAATGGAAAGGAAAATTCTAAATTAAATCAAGGCCAGAATCAAAAGGTTGAATTTGATGTGGCCATCTTAAAAACTACTTAATTATAAATTCTATTGTTGTTTTCAATTGCAAGTCAGTTTTTGAATATCACTTAGATACTCCTGAAAGATTCATTTTTAATATTTTATGTATTTATATTTTATAAATATACTAGGTTAAGGACTAGATTTGTTCACATTTCTTCTCTTAATTATAATATATTTTTTCTCCTTCCCGATATCACTTAAATAGTTACTTGAGTATATGTTTCATCTCCCCTACCAGTCTGAAAATCTGGAGCATGAACTTGTGCCTTATAAATTCTGACCTCAATTCCTGCCCCAGTACCTATCGCAAGCCCTGAGTAACTAATGAATGAGTAAATGAATGAATGAAATATACATTATTTCCATTTTGAACCTCAGTAGATATGACTTATTGCCAATAATAGCAATTATGGCCAGTCTTTGTTATTCAGCATTAGCTGTAGGATGGCAAAAGGGCACATTTTAATGGAACAGTGGAGAATTTGAATAAATCTGTCACAGATACTCTTACTGTCTTTATAAAAATATGACCTAATTCCTTTTAAGTAAAAGGAACTTACTACAAAATCTAATTATAGACAGATCTAGACCTTTAGGCTGGTATTTAAAGTCAGTAACGGCAAATTCGTTTTTCTTTTTTTTTTTAACCAGTCCTTCTTTTTTAATCAAGAAAATATCTAGTTATTCTCATTTCTAGCAAACTTAGTATTTCTATTACTGCTTTTTATATATCAGAAGACTCTACATGAAAAGTGTTTGAAAATATATGCATTAATTATAACCATTGACATGATAAAAAGCTAATTTTGTTCAACCCATGTGTTATAAGTGCTACTACTGCTAAAACCTTCTATTGCAATCTTTCTGTAGTTCTCTGATCTTGATATTATGGTTGCCATCTCTACAGAAGGAAACTGGGTTATTCCATTCTTTGTAAAACCACACTGTTTGATATATGTACTTACATATATCTTCTTGGAGGCTGTCAGCAGTATGTTTTTATTACCTTAGAGAAACTCGATATTTAAAATTATATTTTAAGCTTCTTAATTGAAGTATCTACAGTAGGACAAATAAATAAACTCATGACCAGATAATATGAGCTTCAAAATCTTGAAGCTTATGCTGTGAACAAAATTATGAAAATACATTATTCACCTTATTCGAGAACTAGATGTCTAGCCCTGTTAGCCATAACTCATACGGTCATTTTTCACAAAACAGATGAATACGTTGAAATGGCTTTTTGAAAAATGTTATCACTTTGGTGATGAGTTTGCTGAAACAACATAATTTGAGTATTTAATAGAAGTTGCCTTGGGAGAGGTTCTTCATCTAATTCAAGTTACTATGATGACATGATGGTGAGTATAATTAGCTAGATACAAACCCCTCGAGAGCGATAGCTGACTACAAACTGACTTCAAGTGATATTTGAAGAAAGAAAACATATTTGGTTGTATCGAAAGGCCTGTGAGAGTAATCCTTTTACTATATTTTAATATATCCTCTTAATATATAATATTCATGTATTTTACATTTATTAAAATAATTATGTCCCATTTTGATAGCCTGCAAAGAAATAAAAACATACACTTGCCCAAAAATGGGGGGTAAATGAGGAAATTGAGAAAAGAATGATGAGCATGATTAAAGAAATACATATTATTAAGGAAATTAGGGATTTTAAGTGTTAAGGAAAGGCTAGGAGTGACTTAATTATTTTAAATTTTATGAATTAAAAGTTACTGTTACTCGTGTTCATGACTGATCAAGAATGAAAAAATAGAACAAATTAAAAGCAGAGAATAGATTTGTGAAGAACCTTAAATGTAAGAATCATGAAATGCTCAAAGGCCTATTGAGGAAGATCATACTGTTTATTAGTGTGATTTTTCAAGAAGATATGTCTTCACGCAGAATCTGTGTTTCTTGAAGGTAGAGGGCTTGACCAGGTGATCAGTCAGTATTCCGTGATTTAATAGTACACTACCTGCTTCAGAACCATAAGTAATTCTTTAGGAGCTTGAAAGTTACTGATAAACCTATACCTATGCTATCTAATTTCACAACCAGTCTCCACTCCGGGCCCACAATTACAAAGGATTATTAGTTGTGCTTCATTTCTGCAAGATAATTACTTTGCCTTCCAGCTTTCAGAGACTCTAAACATAACTGCCAACCTTTATAGGACAAAGCTATGCCGGCAAAGAGGCCAAACAAGGGACACCACAGATTAATAACACAAAGAAAGAAAATCATCATCATTAGTGAATATTGCAGCACAATATGCCCCCATCCTCTTTTGGAACTGCAGTTTCATGCACTGCATATTTTAATTACTGGTAGATCATGAAGCCACAGCAGTCGTTTTTAGAAAGAAAATATGAGGCTGAGAAGAGAGGCACAGCTCAGTGATACAGAAATGTATATCGGTGTATGTGTGTACAAACATATGTATTCTGTCTATCATTCAACATGCCCAAAACCTATGAAAAAACTATGTAGGTAACATTGTGAATATTTACTCTTTCTCTTCATTCATGTCTCTTTGTTTCCAAAGGAAGTATTTTCACTTGCACTGTCAAGTTTAGATTATAAGAAATATTTTTAATAAAGGTATAATTCCTTGTTAACTTCTTTAACTTTATCATAAAATAAAAATTCAGTCAGCATGCATAAGAATAAAAGTTTATCCAATAAAATGTATTAATGTTATAAACCTACTTTTAGGGAAATTTCTGACTTTAATCTTTAAAATAATTCATAATAAAAATTTATTGTTCTTTTATAATCTTTATTTATAACACTCCTTAATAAAACTGTAAACAAATTCTTTATTATTCTTATCTACCTAGAAGCACCTGTAAGATTTTTGTTTGTAACATCCTAGTTAAGCTCTCCTATCTACATGTATTCAAATTTGTTTTGATCTACTTAAATGAACCTTGGTTATCATCTGATATAACTTATCATTCAATAAATGCATCTCTTCCATTACAATCCAGACATATGTACATCTGACTGCAACTTGAATACCTCCCAAAAAAGGAAACACATTATCAGTCCATTGTTAGTCAGCTCTGGATTTTGGGAAATTCTTTCTCCTATTGAGATAACTGATTTGGAACAACACAGCTTCCACAGAGCAAATCAGCTCCACTGATGGCCCTCAAAACATTTAAAGATATTTGTCATGTCTAGCCTTGGCCTTTAAACATCCCCGAGTTCTTACAACCTTTTCTCATTGGACATGGATTCCACACCACTGACCAGCATAGTTGCTGTCTACCATAGCTTGTCATTGTCCTTCTCAGACTGTTACTAGAATTTAGCACACTTTTCCTGCTTCACTCAGTGCCCAGTATTGTGAGGCCCTTGTTTCTAGTGCTTAGACATAGCTTTTTCTAGGAAAATGGTGTATAATTATCTTCTTATCACTGTGCATATAAATGGCTGCTGAGCAAATAGGCATCTATCATGTTCCTTTAGATTAGGAGAGATTTGAGGATAGAATATATTCTATTCTAGCAAAGCAGTTTACATATAATAGGCTCCTGATAAATGGTTTTGAAAAGACTTAAGCTAAAGTTTTCCCTTTTATACATCTAAGCATTAATTTTTTGGACCCATTTTATATTTATCATGATTAAAGTTCATCTCTTTCTTTGTAACCTTTTGGTGCTTTATTTTTGATTTTGTCATCTGTCTTATGTGCAATCACTTCCAGCTTTGTGCTGAATACAGATTTGGGAAACATGCCTGTTATGCCAATACCACTGAATAAAAGAAATACTAAGCCTCATTATTTTTTTTTTCCAGTCTGACACAGTGGCTTCGTAGAAAATATGCTAGATTCTGTAGGCCTTAATTATATTATTAACACTGTTGACTCATATTGTTTCTAAATAAGTTGTTTTGACTTGCAGAACTTTGGTCAGTTAATCTGTAAAATACCTTACCTATCTTAAAGAGTTGGTAGGATGATCAAATATAATAATATATTTGAAAGCATTTTCAAAAAATGTTTTTAAACTTAAATAAATCCAAGATTAGAAATTGTTGTCATTATTGATGATATCTTGAGACTCTCATTAAACGTTGAGTGGAAATAGTTCCTATTCTTAGCTGAAATTTTGTGATTTGTTTTATAACTGCTAATCATCAAGGTTTGAACATTCTGATTAATAAAAATGTATTCATATATAGTTTTATTTCCCTAAAGTTTAGTAATTTGGTTTATTACGGGCTGCAGGGATTTGGGGAGCAGTACTTTCAGGGTTATGATCCAATTCATGTTCTTGAAATACATCCATTATAATTGTATTTTGTGCTACACAGGACTGTGTTTTTTGCAATTTAAATTATGGACCTGTGAATTTTATTAGCTTCTTTGGAGGAACTCTACATCAGCATTGTGTTTGTTCTGCTAAATTACCTTGACTTTTTAATTGAAAGGCAGTTTGTTATAATTTTAGTATCAGTACTCTAGAAAGTCATGGAAATATTTAATGATCATGTAGTTTGAACCCTCTCCGACAAGCAGGAAATTATCTTGTCTGCCTGACTTTTAATAGATGACATTCACCCACTGGATCTGCCAAACCAGTGTATAAAGACACTGTGTCAGACTCTAAACTGAAAACTCAAATGGAAGTCAAATCCAGACTCTTAATAATCAGTTTCTACTTTATGCATGCCCCAGAACACTGAGGAGGAATATATTACATCAGTCCTGACACAGCTACCTTTCCCCAGTTCTGAATGTGAAGATCTTAATTTAACCCTTTGTTGTGTAAATTATTTTGATTCTTTACTTTCTCCAATAAAAACTGATTTCAGCTTATCCATCCAGTGTAAAACCAACTTCTTGGTCATCATTTTTATAGTAATACAAGAAGCAAACATCAAGAGTAAAAGAATTAAATGAAAATACTCACTTTTTGATTACTGGTCTCAAGTTATATCATCACAGCCTATTTATCCTATGTCTAATAGGAATTCTAATAAATGAAGTAGGGATATTTATGTCAAAGATGCTGCACTAGGCCTGGTTATGTGGCTCCCCTGGTTATGTGTAGACATCAGGTCTATGGGTCAGCTCACCCCATGATAACCATTTCTGAGTCAGTGAACTAACAAACTTGTGCGAATTGGCTACCAATTCATTATTTCATTATCAACAAAATTTCTCTTTCCTTTTTTGTTAAATAGTTAAGATATATACATAATAAAAAGTCAAATTCAAATAGTAGATGAAAGGTATACAATGAGAAATGTCTACCCTCCTGTGGCCCCCAATTTCCCTCTCTAGAGGCAACTCTGAATGTCAGAATTCTATACATTTACAAATGTGTGTGTATCCTTTTTAAAAATATAGCATACTTTTCTACATCTTTTTTACTTACGTATCTTAGTTGTCATTAATATCAGCACATGCAGAGCTACTTCATTTTTAATGGTTATATAATATGCCTTTGTTTCGATGTTTGATAAAGTTTTAAACAACCAACCCCCTATTGGAGGACATTTAGCTTGTTTTTAATCTTTTCATACTACAAACTATTGCATTTTGTGTTTTTTATATAATTGTACCTGCACAGCTATAGGATAAATTCCTAGAACTGGAATTTCTGGGTCAAATGATAGGTGTATTATTTATTTTGATAGGCATTTTCAGACTACCACCGGAATTTGAATTTTAGTTCCATCAACAGATTAATCACAATAGAAATTTTATCTTTCCAGTGACAAAGGTTTTCTGTTCCTTCCCCAGAATTTAGATACCTAAGAAACCAAAACAGAAGATTTGTAATGAGCATGAAATGAAGCCATGGAATTTGCATGGCCATGTGGGGGTTTTCAGACAGGGCCCCTGCTTCCCTCTGCCCCTTTCTCTCTCTATATCATGCTTGATAAAAATCAATAAAATCAAATCTGTCTTTTTAAGACTCCAATAGTCCCCTTTCAGTATGTCCTCATCATTATATTATCATTCTTTTATAACTTGCAATTACTTTATTATATGCAAATTATTATTCTTTTTTGGGTATTACATTTTGATTTGCCTGATTACAAATTACATGTGAGAAATATGTGTTGAAGGATTATTTTCAAACATAGATCCTAAAAAATGGTAATTCCATCACTAGTTTGTGAATTCTTACTTAAAAGTAGCACTTTCTGGTCCTTAAGAGTTTGCTTTTCCCTGTCATTTATTTCAGTGTTGTCTTGTTTTGAATTCCTGGACTCATCTATGTTTGGGTCAATAGCCATCTCTGCTCTGATTACCAACTGACCAATAAATTATTATAAAGTGTTTTGTAGGTAGAATATTCTATGAAAGCTACCAGTGATATTCCATCCCTATATTTCCTAATGGACCACTAATGAGTCATGTGTCAAATAGATGTGTTGATTAATTTACATGATCTACATCTAGCAAAAATACAGTGAGCATCAGGTTGGATTTCGTTTTGTTTTTAAGAATCTCTTGAAAATTCCTTGATGTTTTAAATGGTATTTATTGTAAGTATCAGATGCTTTCCATTTAATTCTGTATATAATTTGGTCACTGGTTCAGCCAGCAATATGTTCTTTATTCGCTGTCATCCTTGTGTTCTCTATTTTAATATGTGTCTTCTATTCAAAGAAAGAGTAATCACCAGCTATGTATGTTATTAGAATGTACTAAATATTTTTTAATCCTGAAGGACCAGTATAATTGGAAGAGGAAATAAGAGTAGAGGTAAATTGGAAGAATCCTATTAGAAAACAGTGGATACTATTTGTTTGCCCCTTCAGCAGTGTCATGGACTGTTGATTATTATAATCAATTATGATAAATTCTATGAATAATACATGACAGGTTTAGGGTAACTCCCTCATTTCTGCATTTCCTGTACAGAAAATGTTTTCTTAACAAATGTTTTTATTAAAAATGTTTTCCTGGTAACCTTAAACTTAGAATAAATTTTACTCATTATCATTAGGTTATGATATACTTATCAGTCTATAGGAGGTATGTTTTAGATTTCTAAATGAGATATTGTTTTTTCCTCATTGGTTCTGTTTTCACCTTTAAATTAAAATTAATGAAAGTTTGTATGCAGACAGTAAAATTATTTGGGTGCATTTCTCTAAACATTCTTCTAAGAATAAGAAAAATGTCCTTATTCAAAAATTTTACTATAGAGTATGGCTAAATAGGCTTTTTATTGACTAATCTGGGATCCTAACCACTATTAATTATGTATTTCTGGGTGAAAATTTTTTCTGTGTTACAAAAAGTTACAAATTTAAAAAAAGCTTGATACAAAACTCATTCCAAAATTGAGAACAAATTTTATTTTAAGTGTTCCTCCAGAAATTACATATTGAATAATTTTTATTTTGTGCTTGAGGGCTATTACTAACCAGTCTCTTTAAATATGTAATGTTCAGTAACATTTAATGTTTCTTACATTTATTCT
This sequence comes from Eidolon dupreanum, assembly GCA_028627145.1. Lineage (NCBI taxonomy): Eukaryota > Metazoa > Chordata > Mammalia > Chiroptera > Pteropodidae > Eidolon > Eidolon dupreanum. Next base: position 108,823,145 of record CM053507.1, read on the forward strand.
TAGAATTTAAGTTCTCTTTAAAATTAAAAAATAAGTCTAGATTTCTAATTAAGTTGCTATATTTTATCTATCCTTCTATTTGCCAGGAATGTGACTAAGGGGGAAGAATCCTTTTAATTATATTATCATGGTAAAATTGTTTCTGTGCTTTGGAATAATCCACCAAAAAGATAAAGCACATAAACTGATAATCATCCAGCAACAAAATCTTTTCCTCTCTACTCCACAAACCTGAACAAAGAGCTAATGGATGTATGCTGCTTTTGTCAAACTTTATCAACTGCCATTGAAAAAAGATGCAATTGTAGAGTCGATACTTATAAAAGAGAAGACCCAGAAGATCTATCTGATATGATTTCACTGCTGCTACTGAAAAACTAAAATGTTTGTGTTTTTATTCTAGTGACATTGTATGCCTCCTGTATTCTCCTGGGAGTGTTCTTGAATAGCAGCATACCTATATTTTTTGAGCTTTTTGTGGAAACTGTCTACCCAGTTCCAGAAGGGATTACTTGTGGAGTTGTCACTTTTTTAAGTAATATGTTCATGGGAGTACTTTTATTTTTTCTCACATTTTATCACACAGGTAAGAAATCTGACTTTTTGTTTACTACCTAAATGTGTTATGAGAGAGGTTTGTGGCACTGCTATACAGGGAATTTATATGGAGAATTCTCAGTAAGGCAAAGTACTTTATTTAAGTTTTCACATTGCCAATAAATGAAAATACCTTCAGTTATTATTATTTTTTTTTTTTGAGCTGCCTCATCTAATGCACCCTCACTCCCTAGAATTTCTGATTTAATAAACTTGGACTGGAGCCCAGCATTTATTTATTTATTTTTTTGTAAAGCTCCCCAGGTGATTCTAATATGCAGGTTTTCATTGAGAACCCCTGGCATATTGATTTAAAAAAAAAACAAAACTTAAAATCTACTTTCTTAACTATGGTATAGATTAATGTAAAGGGTACATAGTTTAAAGCCTTAGGAATAAATGAGAGGTCACCTAAATAGTATATAGAGTGTATAGAACAACAGTGTCCAATGGAACTTTTTATGATAATGGAAATGTTCTTTATCTGTCCAGTACAGTAGCTGCTGGCCACTTGAAGCTAGTGCAGCTAAGGAACTGGGTTTTTTATTTTATTTCATTTTCATTAATTTAAGTTTACATTTAAATAGCTACATGTGGTCAGTGCAGGTATAAAGTGAAAGGAAGGTTGAAGTTAGAACCAAGGGGTACACTTTGAAGAAAAGGGAGATCTTTTACAAAAGAAGGGATGGGGTCTTAACCCCAAGTGGAAGAGTTTGCCATGGACAAAAGGAGATAGGAGAGAAGGCAGAGTCAGCGGACACAGAGGCAGGGATACCTTTGCTGGGCAGTTCTTTTTTTTTTTATTTTTTTAGTGGAATGGCATTTTTTTTTCCAATCATTCTTATCTTTTTTTTTTTTTTTACATTTTATTTTTTAATTTTTTCCCCCTCCCCTCTGGTAACTGTTCATTGTCTGGGCAGTTCTTGATGGCACCACTTTTTTATTTAGAAGCCAGTTCATCTTTCAAGAGTTAGTGGGAAGAAAATAGAGAAAGAGCTTAAGGAGAGAATGAAACTTTAAAATAGCCTTTGAAGGGGTGAGAGGAGACACTGTAGGGAGAGCTGGGAGATTGCTGAACATGTGGAAGGCAAGCCTGTCTGGTGTTGGGGTCCATGGGTTTACAGTGGCTCCATTTTGCACAGTTGTTTGATTTTCTCTGATAGTCTCTCTTCTGTGATCCAAATTCTGTCTTACTATTTCAGAAAATTTGGGCATAATCATCTAGGATTTTTTTGCATGTTCAAATAAGAATTTATACTTATGATTCTTGAATGTAAAGTTTTTATTAATTTCTCCTAGGTTTATATCCCATTTTGTGCCCTCATCTTAAACAGTCTAATATTATTACCTTTGTTTCCCCTGGTTACTGTTCTCCTAATTACACATCAAAGTCCAGTAAATTTGGATAATTTATACATGGAAGAATCTAATTTATATGATTTAAATGTAAGAAATGCTCTAAAATGTAATGCTCCAAGAGGCCTGATTGTTTATAGGAAATTTTCTGATGGTAACCTCCTTGACTGGGAAATAAATATTTAAAACTTTAACCTTGATAAAACAGAATCTGCCCTGAATTTTGGACAACTTTTGGCATAGCACTTTCATTTAACAGGAAAAAGCATCCAAATGATATATTTATTTCTTAATATAATTAACAACAAACCGGATTATTTCTATCAGTCAGTAATACAGATAAGGTACGTGTTAGCTTTGCTAAATTTGATGCGAGTTTGGTTTATCATATGAAAGTCAGTGATATTAGTGATATTAAATGATGTCAGACCACTCTTTACTGTCTTTTCATCAAGGAAAATGCCATCACTAGGTGTTGGACTAAGATCTTTGCTTCCAGTGAGTTTTTTGAGCAGAATCACCCGACAATCATATATGAGCCTTAATCCACTCAGTTATGTTACAGTTGCAATTTAAAGGCTCAGTGCCTCTCTTTTGCTTGGTAAAGTATTAGATATGGCTGTGTTGCCCCTTCAGGTGATAGAAACAGTTTTCTAGCTCATAGGCACAGGTTTGCTAAGTGATCCTTGCAGCCTAGTAGAGTGTGGTGTTTCCTGTCTTCTGGAAATAGTGTTGTCCTCCCAGTATTTAAAGACAATAGATGACAGATAATGTTATCCCCAATAAACCTCTTGCCTGTGGTCTCTAGAATATCACACGTATTTACTGATCAGTTTAGAGCCCAGTGCAGTCCTGACCATTTCACTTGACCACTTGAGTATCTCTGTTACTGTCCTAGATCCAGTGGCAGCTTTCAATTTCTTCAAAAGAGCCTGGCATCTGGCGTGAATTAACTGGAACTGACAGCAGTCAGTGCTCACTTCTCATTTTGCAGATGTAGAATGACCAGATACAAGCAGATATTTTTGTTTCTTTGGCATAGGTGGCAGAAGAAACACTTAGCACCATTTCTGATACTTCCTGTCTCACTGACTATAATCAAGGATTTATGTAGCTGAGGGAAAAAAGCTTCCCTCTTTTTGGTTGTTTTCTGATCATATGTTCTTATATCTATCTGTATAGATGTTAAAGGTTTCTGCCCAAACTCCATGAATATTGTGAAAAATGAAACTTTAAATAATAATTCATTTTAATTGCACAAGGCGATTTTCAGGAGAAAAAAACTCAACACATTTTGACATTTTAGAGAGTTAATGAGAAGATATGTGTGAAAGAGCCTACCCCAGGGCATAACTGGCACTCACCAAATGTTTATTTTGTTTTCTTCTTGATAATTAGCTGGTTGGTATTAAGAATTTAAATGTCTAGGTTTATATTTAAAGAAATACTTTTATATGTTTATTTGTGAGTGTGTCTAATGAATACACACAAACATATCTTGCATCTCTCTAAGGCTAAGATTACTAGAACTATGAAAACGGTGTTGTGTTTCTTTCATGTATGATTAATCGATGTTGCCCCAAAGTCCTACAGCCAAAGTCCACATGTCTCATATCTGAAGTACGATGGTATATAAATTGCAAACTGGAAAATTCTGTAAAATTATTTCCTAAAAATAACCTTTAGTTCCACAGCCTAGTACCCTAAACATTTTTTTATGATAAATTGGATTCCCTTCCATTAGAGCCAGTGTTCAAATGTTGTAATTTAGTCATTTTAAAACTTGAAAAACTCAGAGGATAAATTATATGTCATAATTCAACTATTACTTACATGATTGGAAGGCCTGATTTTTAATCATTATTAAGGACTGTGGTTTTTTTAGGTCACTTCTCAAAGAAATACTAATCTTCCTGTCTAGAGTTTTTATTTCCCCACAATGTGCTATCTAGTAGGTGATTGTATCAGAGACAGTTTTTCAGGGCTGTACAAACTAACCTCAAAATAACCACATTAGATTGGCTTGCCTAGCAAGAAAGACTCCAGTGGTGATTTGCTTGCAGATTATGGCCGTCACCATCATTGATAGCGAATGTCACACAGGCCTCTCTCTCTACCAATGCCACTGTCTTTTTTAGAGCCCTGGGTCCCATGTCCTGTTTTGATTCTGCTTTGGGTACTTGGGACAGTATCAGAAGTTTCTTAGATTTCTGATTTGAGTTTTTCATGGTCACTTTCAAAAGAAATTATTACTTGCTCCCTAATATAAGCATATTTGTAAGACTGAGTTGCTTCTTATGTTTGCTTTGAGAATCTCAGTGAGTTATTTCAGACAGCAGAGCGGTTTTACTCAAATAACTTCACATATGAAACCAATTTGGGAATGCTGATTTATTTTTATATGCTTTGAAATGTATTCTAATGTTCTATTTTATAGTTTGTAACTTATTTCGAAGTTTGTATTATCTGGGGTTTTGTTTTTCTAGAAAGTTTGCAGCAGGTTTTGGCGAAAATCATTAATTTTTTTACCTCAGTCCTTTCATTTTGAAGGAGCTAACCATGGATTTGAGGCAACATTGTGGGTCAAGAGATTGAGATGCCTGGCTGAGATGGGAGGCATTGACTAGTAGTTACCAGAACAGGTTTAACAGATGTGGACTACTGAGAAGTAATTTTACCTGTGAAATCATGTCAGCTGGCTCCCCTTGAGTGAAAATGGAAAACATTTGTTAAATCATAATAATTCTGGTTAAAGCACCAAAGAAATTAGAAGTTTAGTTCTGGTGGGGCGGTATCTGGAACCAGACAAGTACTTAAAGGTGAGAAACTGAAAGCATGGCATCATCAAGGGAAAAGAGGAGGTGAAAAGTATAATAGTGCTTCTGGAAGAAAAGAGAAGAGGATAAACAAAATACTAATTAGTTCAGTCGCAACAGAGCATCACTATTTGGTGCGGAGCCCACTTCACAGAGTAAAATATAGCACCTGTCTTAAGCTGTAAATTGGCATAGAGCATACTAAGGCTATAGTAGATATAATAAATGATAGATAATCATCAGAAATATAGAGGCAAATTGTGGAAGCTTGATATATGGATTTATATTTACTCTAGCTGAGGACAAAGGAATGTTAGAAAACTGCTCGCTTTAAAAGATTTAAATGCTAAGAATAAGAACATTTCAGTGGGTCAGGACCCAGTTGGTTCAGTTATGTCATATGACACTGGGCTCAGAAAGGACAGCAGTTTACTTTGCTACTGCTAAGTCTAATGAAACTATTAGACAAGCCATTTCCTGCTTATTAGAGCACCTAAGCTGTGGCTGATGTGAATGGTCTTCAGTGTGAAGATGTAGAGGTTCCGTCTCTGACCTTTTGCTTTCTGAACAAGGCAAAACATTTCAAAGAACACTTGTAGTTGACTGAGCCAAGTGAACTTACTGAAAGATGGATTTGACTTTTCAGGGAGAGGCATAATAGTAAAAATGACACTAGAGAACAATTATGAGGCATTTTTAAAGATTTCATCTGTAGCGAGGTAGAAGGAATAATTTTACAACTGTGATAAAAATAATAGGTCTGCTTTGGCAAAGTTGGCTAAGTTTCACTTAGTACTGACAAAGTTTTGCTTTGGCAAAAATTTGACTATGCTTAGGAAGAGCAAGGACAAGCCGATCGTTGCTTCATGTATATTATTATAGCCCCCCATAAAATACAGTCTCTAAGTTTAGAAAATGTCATTGTAGACCATTTTGTCAAGTACTCTACTTTCTTTAAAGCTTTTACTTAAAATTTGACCTTAAAGTCAACATATGCACTACAAAGGTATGCGGTTGTCATTGTTTTTGCTGCTTTTTCCCTTCTTATTTTTTTCACTGCTTCCTTTTGCCTTTTAAAATTATCATCAGAAATCCAGAAAGCTATATGGTTAATATAAAAGCAGAAAACACCTGGTGTGTCATTTCATGGAATATCAGAATAACAACAAGATCCCAGAGGTTACAGACTTTCTTGGTGTTCAGATTATATTCAATCCAAGTAAAGCACGGAAAACAGCTTTGCATGAAAATACCATTGAAATATATGTCTTTGTTACATGCCATGTAATAGCATGTCTGACTTTTAAAATGTGGAAATTGAGAGGTGGAGAGGTGGCTTTTGTGAGCATGTTACAGAAAGGGGGTATTTCAGCACCTTTTCTTACCTGTGGTTTTTGAATTTCCATTCCTGAGCATAAATTGCTCTTTTAGCCATATAAATTATGGATTAAAACTAAAGCAGTAGTGTGGAAATCTTCAGGATTATTTTTGAAGATTAAGGCAGTGTTAGCATTCTGTAGAAGTACAAAGGGAAAGTATAAACCTATAAGAGTGCCCAAAGGAAAAAAAAATGTACCAGGGAACTTGTTTACTGCATTTTTTTTTATTGAAACTGATAAATTATTAAACTAGAGAAATTATCCCCCATCTTAACCACCACCAGCACCACCAACTTCTTTATGCGAAGAAACTGCTCACTTCTGCACTCAAAGCCTCAGGATTGACTGGCGAGGGGGGCTGGGATAGAGGGAAGCTGAACAGATGCATGTCTCAGGGTCACTGAAGCTGGAAGGAGCAGCCGCAGTTGGCCAATGAGTATTAGTAGCAAGAGGCCCAGAACTGGCCTGTTGGAGGGTCGTGAATTCATGAGCAAGCCTTTTTTTTAAAGAAGGAGCATGTTCTTAATTCCATTAAATTAGATCACAACAAAATTGCCTATTTAGATGATTCTTATAGGTTTTCTGGTAATTGGGATCATATATAACTATTATGACAGTAGGAAAAAAAGACTTAGAAAGAAATAAACCAAAATATTCAAAGTAGTTTTTCTGAGAGTAGAATTAAGATTAATTTTTTATGTTTTACTTTATTTTTTAATATATTTTTCACCTGTTCTACAAAGATTACTATTCGATGTTTTTGCTGAGAATTAGATGTCTTTATCCAAGAAAAAATATATAAAAATGCTATCTCCAAATTCAGGTGATTTTTTTTATTTGTCTTTCTAATCCATCAGATATTTCTAAACAAGGACAAGAGTGATGGTGATAGAGGGCCCTTAAAAAATAATTAACGAACAAACATTTAAAGCTGATTGATTTTTTTCTTTGAAGTAATAGATTTTTTTTGCCACCAAAGTCAAGGTGGATTAAATTGATGAAAAGTTATTAACAATATTGATTTAAAATATTCCACATGAAAGCCCTGTAATATATTACATGCATCACTTAGACTCCAGATTGTCACTGTTTATTGAAAGCCAGTTTTCAGGCCTTCCAGGGTGCATTGATTATAAATGCTTTTGAATTCAGAGCAGATTGCTTTCGGCATACAGGTGGTGTTCTGCTGGTGACACATGAATGCTTACGAATGCATGTTTTTGTCTTACAGAGTTGTCTTGGTTCAACTGGTGCCTTCCCGGGTCGTGTTTGCTCAGTCTCCTCCTCATTCTGTGCTTCAGGGAATCCTATGACAGACTCTATCTTGATGTGGTTGTCTCAGTCTAATAGCACAAACTCGAAGGAGTTTAAAAAGAGACTGGAAATCAATACTGCATACTGCACATTTGCTCGGAATTGCTATCTAACAGGAAAAAAAGAGAAGAGAGAAACTTCACTCAGAGGTTTTGTTAGGTTATAGATGATCACATTAATTGAATTACTGTTAGGTAATAATAATGTGGGACTTGAGTGGTAATAGAGTATTTAAAAACTATAAATGGCTTACCTGTGCCCAGTTCTGGGGTTGGGAGTGTGATGTCTTATACACAAAGCACTACCTAAATAATTCCCTCTATGTTTTGCGTCAGTGCTAAACTACTGATTGGTTAATTGTAATTATGAAAAGAAATAAAGGGTGTCTATCACATGAAGATAATTCCTTCCCTAAGTCACATATTGAAATAGGAAGAAATGCCACTAACTTCTAAAGAAATTTAAACCCTGTATCCGATTTTATTATAAAATAGCCAAGAGGTATATCGATGATAGAAGTTAACCACATGTACACTACATTTTTGGTAATAAAGCCATTTCTTATATGACTCCTTATTTTTAATTAGGTCAGAAACCTTTGGCTATCTTTATTATGGTGGTCAAGTGCTTCCCAGTGACTTTAGAGCACATACTTTGTGTCTCAATCTTAACTTATCCTTGTTTCTGTGAAATACAGTTTCATCTACTTGGCTCTTAAATAATTACATTAAAGGTGACTAAATGTTTAATATGTTCTCATTAAATATTGTATGAAAAACGTAATTCCGTTCTGATTTAGCACTTTGTTAAAAATGAAATGACAAATCACATAGAACATTCTGTGTCTTCACTATATATATGTGTATACATATATAGTGACATATATGTGTGTGTGTGTGTATACACACACACACACACACACACACAGCGACATGGGATATAAATCCAGCACCAGCTATTATTTACTGGGGTTACATTTTATTAAATGACCCTTGTTTGAAAATAACAATTTATAACATTAAAACTTTCAGATCTGTTGAATGATTTCTAATCACATTCTTGGGTTTTGATTCTGGTTGTAAAATGTTCAATTCTGTATGGAGTCAATATATTTGAGAGGGCAGTATTTTGCCAGTACCGGTTTTCTTTCTATGGATGATAGCTTTGTAAAAAATAACAGTTACAACTCATCGGACAGCTCTCAGACATGTATTTCGCTATGACATAAAGCATGCTCTGGTGGGATTATGACATTACCACTAGTCGCATTTACGTAATTCCTGTCACAGAGAAAAACCATTTTCCCCAAAAGTCAAGAATAATACCTTGCTTTCATTACTCTCAGCTTTCTGTACCCCCCTCTCCGTTTTTCCTCACTTGAAATTGTGTCTTCAATGTCAGCTGTATATATACATACACTTTGTCTTTTTTGACAGACAGAGTACAAGGCAGCTCCTTTTCTATTAGCCAAGGTGGTGAAGAATGGTTAAGGAGAGCTGGTCAGCACTTAATTCTCCTCATCTCTACATGGGTGCATACACCATCACACACACTCATGTAGTCCCAAATACCCTTCATTGCCCCCTTAATAAGTTCAGGGCTATTGATGAACTCACCTTGGTCCTAGAGGAAGATTCTATTACTGCTGAGCCTTCTAAGATAGTAAATTGTGCAACTTGGAAAGTAAGAAAACCCTCAAATTTAACATGTCTTCAGTCACCTTTAAATCATCTTCCTTTTATAACCACTCTGCTGACTTAGAACCAAAAGAAGTAAGGAAGTTGCTAACAAGAAGAAAACCTATGAAAGCTAGGCTTAGTTCCAATTAACTCTGTCATTCTTCTTAAATAAAAATAAAATGAAAGGGAAGCAGAATTCTTGAAGATGATTGAAAGTCAGCCACTAAGGATATCAGTAGTTCATGACCCAGATGCTAAAATAACCTCCAGCCCTTTCAATTTAGAAAGAAGATAGAAAGTAAAGGGAAGAATTAGGAAGTATTTGGTTTTAATCAGAATGATTGTGTTTGAGTGTGTTACTGTATAAAATTCTGTTGTAATAAGGCTATTGATATAAAGCATTTTAGTTATAGTTAATTCTAGTTTTAACATAAAGTAGAGAATAACACTAAAAATATTATCTAAATAACTAATTAGTTCAGAAACATCCCAAGTATGTAGTGATTAAAAAATTCCTGCATGTACCAGACACCAACCAATGATTTTAGCATACCTAAGATGAGTCCCTCTCTCATTTAGATCCACTTACCCACCAGTTCTAATCACAAATTGCAGCTATTTTAAGTGATCAAAATTTCATATACCAAACCTGACAGAAAGAGAACCAAAAGGTTTCAGGGTGTGGGAGGATTACACACTATTCACCTGAATATTTCATATCATATTTTTTATTTCTAGCATGCATCAAAATAGACCAGCTGCTATCTTTGCACCTTCTAACCAAACATTATAGAGTCCTAAGAAAATTTTATAACATAAAGAAATCTTAACTCTCCACTAATCCAAGCCCTCATTTTAGAATTTATGGAAACAGTGCCAGAGAGGTAAAGGATCATGCCAAAGGTCACAAGCCTAGTTAGTGACAAAAGTAGAACTAACTAAAACACACATCTTCTGGCTCCCAAAACAGTATTTTTTCCCACCTCACAGAATTGTCACTTAATTTGGACATCGTGTAGTGTTCATGAATACTTTTCCATGTTCAAAAGCAATGAGGCTAAATAATGCCATTATTTTGTGTGGAAAGTACAGGGATTAAATTGAGGTGATCGTTTGGTTTTTAAGTAAAGTTGTTCTACTTTCTTCATCACTATCCTGTTGGTGCTCTAATATCTCTGAGTCTTAGCTCAAAGTGACATGATACAAAAAAGATTCTAATGAATAATTCAATCCTCATAAGCCAAGTCAACAGCATTATTAATTGGTAAGGACATGTTATAGTCTAAACTCCCTGTGGCTTATCAATGAATACTTTATACCTATGGAGAGAAGCATTTTTTAATATGGTCCATGGTGGAGGGATAGGAACAAGACAATTACATACACAGATACATTTCACTGGAGGTTGGAGCTAATAAAAGGGACTCAAGTACAATTTTGATATTTAAGCATAAATAGCCTAAGGGCCAAATTTTATCCTATATCACATATTCATATTTAATTATTGAGAATATTTACAACATGTTTTTTATGAAGCTCTTCTAATGGAGGATTCAAGATAAGAGGTTTTAAATTGAAAAGCTTTAATGCCCATCTATCTTTTAATTAGGTTTTGTACTGTTATTTTTACTAACATCTAGGCATTCATCTTGCTGTTTGCATAAGTACAAGCTTCATTTTAAACTCAGGATTAAATATAAATGCATAGTAAATTTGCTTTAAATTAATGTTTTAAAAAAATCACATTAATTCTACATTCATCCCTGAAATAATGAGTACAGGAATTACTATGATTATACCATGTTGTAAAGCAAATGCAAAAGCTGTGATATGAAGAAAAGTGCTATATTAAAAAAGAAATATCTAGAAAAATGAGAAAATTTTATCAGACCTATTTTATAAACATAGGAAAAGTAGAATTTCACTCTAATTTGGAATTATATAGAAAGGGACAAGATAAAAATTAATTTACATACTATTAAACAGTTTGCTAGTCTGTTAGGAAATATTAGCAATATTTTGGGGGTGGAGGCAATTGGATCATCCTAGAGGAACAAAACTTGATAAACTGAGTACTTTCTTACTGAGTACTTTGTGCTCAATAAAGGTGAGTTGTCTGCTTAGTAAGCAGACATCATCTTGGCAATCCCGAGCACTCATTTCCTTTCAAGTGTTCTCCCGGCTCAGTTGGAACTTGAAAGTTAGGAGATGAACTAATACCAAGGCCCTTGAAAGTGTCATCTCTGGCCGGGAAATGGGAATAACAGGCTTCAGGCAGAGAATACAGGGAAAATTTCTTTTCCCCTGAAGCACGCTTGTTTTCATAAACAATTTAAGTTTGTTCTGGTCAGGACTGAAACAACATTAGCCCCTTGTTTCACTTAACAGTTTTCTAAGGCTCTCACTTGTCCTTGTTGCCTGGTACGTCAGTTTTCTGAAACCTTGCATGAATCTGACATTAGCTCCAACCCCAAGGCTCTCTTAGTCCCCACTTCCTTGAACTGACTTCCTGGCACAGTCCTCACCCCCTCAACCTCTCCTGAAGCAGTGAGGCTGAAAACCCAGTTCATTCCTGAACAGTAGTAATGCCATATGCCTAGGCCTCCCTCTCCTGACCAGGACACTAACATAATCAGAAAATAAGTATATCTAGATACTCTAGAAAGATGTAACAGTTCTTCTCACAGCCAAGTCTTATGTAAGTTTGAGTATTACAAAGGTCTCTAACAAGTTTCTATAGTTGTTATTTGTTGCATTTTAGAATATGGACTGATTAAATTGCCTTATGTTGTCTTTCTGTTGTGCCTTGGAACCTGGTAGGCCTCAAACAATAACTTTTCATCTCAGCCCACACTGAAAAAGAGAGCAAAAAGTTATTCTACCATGGCCACTCTGCTCATTTAACAGGGAGAATTAAATTTTTTTTAAACAACTAAAAAAAATAAAAATGAAAGCACAGAATTCATTTCAGCAACTTTGTAAAGTAGTTTTTAAACATGCACACACATCCAACCATTTTAGCTCTAAACGTGTTGAACTTGGTACATTACATAGCTCCCAAGGGCTTGCCAGGCCAACCCCACATCACGGCACACTCGGTGTGCCCTCCAGGCTCTTCTGGTTTAAAGGGAGGCTTCTGCAGTGTAGACCAAAATGGCCAGGATGACTTGGAGACATTTTTAATTTGCCTTAATATTAGGAAATGATACCTCTTTAAGAAACTACAATTTAATTTAGGCTTCCTGTAATTCAGATTGGCTTTCTTCCCATGTACCCAGAAGGATCATAGCATCAAAGAGATGATCTAATTCAACCACATCATTTTACAGATAAGTAGGTAGAGACCCTTTTAGGTTAAATGACACAGCTAGGATTTAGCAGGTCATCCAACTCTGGACCAGCATTCTTTCCACAAAAAACCAATGTGTTAGCCAGGAATTAATTATTTTAAGTAAATTTTCTTTCATTTCTTTTAAATTTTTGAAAATTAAAGAAATACATGAATGTGTACCAATCATAAAATACCCACTACAGAAGTATAAAGTGTAGTCTACCTCCATACAGACGTGCTGGCTAATTCATTCTCCTTTCCAGAGGTAATCCCTATATAACCTTTCAGAAAATGTTCTATGCATTTACATATATATATATATATATACACAAAAACTTAGAGGAGATTAGAGAACTGTTTCTTACACCACGTTGGCATTAATTTTTGGAGCAGAAGCAAGAGTTTTTGAGATCCTTATTTCTCTCCCCGACAAGTCTATATCAAATGTAGCAGTAGTTAATAGAGACATTTCACAGACCTGCTTATGTACTATCAAGCTCTATCATATTCTAAAGTTAAAGGTGAATTCCAACATGCAATGTTCTGTTTTTCATTTTGGAAATATAGTTTCTATTTTTATGGCACCAGCTACGGCTTCTGTACTGTGAGAGAAGAGAATGAATGATCCATCCCCCAAAATCCAAATAGATTTTCTTGACAGGGCTTCCTTGGCTCTCCAGGTCTCAGCAGAGACACACAATATAGCAGAAAGCAGAAAGTTGAAAACAAGCGCTGGCGTGATTCCATTTTTAAAAAATAATAGCTAACGAAGATTCTGGTGATAATCCTTACTATTTTCCTGGCCAACTTTCTTAGCTATCCTATCTTTCAGGCCACCAGTAAAACTGATGAACTGCAGAAGGACAAGAACTTAGCTTTGTCTGATCACTTCTTCCTGTTCTGCCCTCCTTACTATTCAGCTTTCCCTTTCTAGCTGTATCTTCTTACTTATTTCTGACTATGCTTGCAAGAAAGTTGTGTGAAACTTTGATTTTCTGAGTTGCCAGCATCCAATTGGAAAGCTGGCCAGGCAGTTTCTTCATGAACTAGCCAAGAGAAGGCACAAAGAGAACACCCTGGCCTAGAAGCCTCAGTGCCCCAGCTGAGTGTCTTCAGCTGTTTGACCTTGAGCAAATCTCATTTATCCATATCTCTGAAGTAAGGAAGTGAACAAAGACGTTCCCTAAAGTCTTTCCAGCTCAGAAATTCAGCTCCACTCTTATTTAAGTATTAGAAAATGACCAAAGTGCATGCAAATCTATAAAACTACAGAGCCTCCTAGCACTTCACATTACTGTCTGTGCAGTAGCCCTCCTACCATGCATTCCAATATGTGAACACATGGACTATTCCATTGCACTTACATTCATCAAGAAGAAATAGCTTTTTCATTGTCCGTGGTAGGAAATAAGCTACAGGTGCTGTTCACTTCCCCGAAGGACTTTATATATGAAATGGAGGGTTTATTAACTTTACCATATGCAATAAGAGAAAATCTGCCATCTGATGTTGAGACAGCATTCTGAGAGCTGGGAACTACATTTGCTCACCAGAATCAGGCCAAACCAGAAACCCATTCTTTGGTTTGGTTTAATTCATTGTGAGTCTGTACCTGCAGAAATCAAATTGTCAGATCAGATAGTAAAGCTGATCCTCGAACTTTATCTCTAAATTAATGGCACCAAAGAATTGTAAGTTGCTTTGCAACAACATCTTCCCTACATGGCCAAATTCTGCCAGCAGAACTGTACAGATATTTTACAGAGAGCAGAAGTCCAGCATGTCAAGGTCTGATCTATACACGGGTGTTAGTAAACAAGGCTTTATTGAGACTAATTAGGGGAAAAAAAAACTGTCACAGAAATCAAAAAAAGACGAGCCTGAAAGTCGTGGGTCTCTGTCTCTGTCTCCAGTGCCCCTGCTGAGCATCTTTGGGGCCTTGGGCAAGTCACCTGTTCTCTCTGGACTTCAGCTTCCTCACCTCTCAAATAGGAGTAGGACGGTCAAAGTGATCACACAGCAGAAAGTAGAAGACAACATGAGGTAATACCTTTCTATCAGTACTTCCAGTTATACATTATCTTTTCAAACAAATGAGTAACTTGTACAAGGCCCTGTTAGTTGATACGTTAGTTATATGTTATAGGTGCCAAGTAGTTATGGGAAGTCTCAGACTGTCATCAAATCCATTTATTCCTTTGTTCATTCATCTTTTTATTCATTCTGTATACAGAGTAATTATACGTGTGCAATATGTGCCTGTGAGAGAATCAAAAACAAAAGATGTTTCTACCCTTCAGATTTTAAAAAAACAAATACTCCCCTGAACTAACAAAAGTAACAATGACAGTTTCCCAAATACCTAATTATGCATAGCAGGAACCCAAATGTTTTTCTTATACCATCATTAACTGATTTCAAGGAAAGGATATTGCGTTCCATTGAAATTTCCATCATAAACAGAGCATGTATCTTGAGAGTATAGAATCAATTTTGAGAAATCCTAAACCCTACCATCATTCCTTGGCTGAGGAATGGGTTCCTATTCCTTTGGGAAGGTGGGGATACTGTTGGCTCCTCCAACTTTCTCTGAAGACAGAATTTTAACAAATGCATGTGCACTCAGATACACATAAGGCCTTGTGAGTCACCTTTCTAAAAGAAATTTTAATTTTAACAAAGAACAAAGGCTAGACACCAAAAGGAAGGATTCCTAATGATAGAACTTGGGATATCAGCCAGCCAGATAGAGAAGGGCTACTTGGCAGGGGCTGGAGACATTCTGGAAGCTCTTCAGAATGTGAGTCAGCCTAAGCCACACCGGATGCATCCCCAGTGAAGTCCTGGCCTCCCTAAGCCTTTGCGGAAACCCAAGGAATACTACAAGGACAGGTTTTAGTCCTATAGATGATTTTATTTACTACAAATGTCCAAATTTACTTCCATTCTTGCCAGAAATATATCATTTTTGGAAATTAAGTGTTAGGAACATTCTGCCTCCAGTCTACTAAATTGCCTCTGCAAGTCCCAAACAAAATCACTTTCTTGATGTACACGCATATTTCTGTTTAGGTCTGTGACTCAGAGAAAGTGCCTGGAAGAAGTCATAAGAGGTGACTGATCTCACCTCACCTGCCATTGGTCAGAATGGGGCCTGCCCAGTGGAATCTAGCCCTAACCGAGGTTGTGTGTTGGAGCCGTCTCTTTCTTCTTAGTCCTTCTCTGAACTCATTAATCCATGCTCCACTGCTTTTCCCAATCAATCAGTTATTGCTGAGAAAATCGTTTTAGTGAGTGATGTAAATGTCTCCAGGGGAGCCTTCCCCCTTCTCCACTGTCCTTCGGCTTGTGCCCCAGAATCCTTGCTCCATGTTCCAAAGAAACGCAGTTACCTTTGTCCTCTTCAGGAGAAAAAAAAAATCAGTTAATATCTTTTTTCTAACAGTTTACCCTCTTCTATCTCAGAATAAAGAAGCCTCCCCATATTTGTTGCCTTTTTTACTTGAGCTTAATAGACCCACGGTGTCCCAGGCACGGGCAACTTCGTGCTGCATTCTGTTGCCTGTAATTGTCCTGCCATCTAAATGGGGGAAAGGTTACTCTAATGAACTAACTAATTCCCTTACCTATTCACCCTTTTATCAATATTCCTTTACCAGTAAGTTCTCTGTTATCTAGGTCCTGACATTTATTTCATTTTTTTTTAACTTTAATTTTTGCTTACAAAATTGCTTCTTTTATCTTAAAGCAGACTGTGATCTTTTCTCTTCTCTGTACTGTATAATAAAATTTGAACAGAACAGAACATTCTAAAATAGTCAGGTGGGGATTTCATCAAAGCCAATATTAAGTGCTGGGAGAGGCAGGTCATATTTAAAAAAAAACAACAACGACAACAACAACTGGAATGGAGGAAGCTCCATCTCATAATTCAACCAGTATATTCGGCTCCTGCTGCATGCTGAGCACTGAGCTAGGCACTGTGGATACAGAAACAAATAAGACAGTGTCCTGACCCTCAGAGAGATTCGTATTCTGATGAGTCCATTCATAAATACTATGATTCAAGACTAGCAACACCACCAGAATGCTGTTGGAAGCCTCGTAGTGTTTTTCTCCAGTTGTCTATGGGGTCTTACCCTTTGTGGAAAAATATGTTTTAAATCCCCTTTTCTTAGGCTGTTAAAAATCTGTGCTTGTCCCTAATCAATGTATAGTTAGTTATGTGCAACCTTCATAGAGTAAAAAATGCCCCCAGGATAGCCTTTGAAGGTGAAAGGCAGAGAAATCTGTTTTCATGGCTTGAAAAGGAGTGGAAAGGTTTTAGGGAAAGCTAAAATGCTTCCAAAGATTTCGGATCTGCTAGTGTTCATTCAGACATGGGATTAGGCAGAGGGGAGACAGGGTAATGGAAGGAGGCCCACGATACCCTGTGGAAGACTTAGTGAGAGATTGGCCAGGCCTGTAGCCTCTGTTAATATGTCTGCTGAGAAAAAGTGGAGAAGGAGGTTTGGAGGCAGGGAGTGTGGTGGAAGCAGGTTCTGGAAAACAGAACCCTAAAAATGTCTCATTCTCACCGAGTTATCTGGCCCAGCCTCCTGCCTGCAGCATGTCTGGCCAACTACTTTTTCAGATCCTGCAGGATAGAGATTGCACAACCTCCTTGTCACCTGTTCCAGCGCCAGCCAGCCCCCACGCACTCAGGAGTTCTTTCAAAGAATGGAAGCAGGAGAGACGTGGTCAAGAAATAGAGTGACAGAGGGGATGGGAGACAAGCAAAATAAATCAGGGCAGAGAACCCCAGATGAAGAGGAATTGCGGTGGAGCTAGAGGTAGGGAAGAGTCTCTACATTTCACACTTCTTCACACTCCAAGGCATGTGGGAATGCTAGAAGGCAGAGCCAGCCTTCTGGGAACCCTGCCCTCACAGATGCCCTGTCTGGCACAGTGGAGGTTCCTGTTCTGCTCTGAGAAAGCAGTGGGAATCTAGACACCCACCACCTCCCAAGAGGATCTGTATTTTATTCAAAAGTCTAAGTTTCACAATCCCCACACCCTTCCATCCTCAAAGGAATGTTCTGTAATTGAAGGCATGCCTTCAATTCCCCATTATGTTTCATGAACTCTGCAAGAGAGTAATTACTTACATACCAGTTTGTGGATGCAAAGAAATTCTGGGTAGTCCAAGTGAACTTTGATCCAAGTAAGTTACCATCGTACTCCATTCAGATTTTTCCATCTGCCTCCACCCTCTCAGTCATACTCCTAGAGGCAAATCAGAAAGCCTGTGCAACCAAAATCACTATCGGAAAGCCCAAGCACGTTGTTGTTCTTCGTTATGTTCTCAAGCCATGGTGTATTTGGTCTGTTTTTCATTATCTGGCCTTCAAGGGTGGCTTTACACTACAGGACAGTCAGATTAGAAGGGCAAGCCGAGGCCGGGGCAGCCAGAGGAAAGAAGTAGATGTGAGATGGCAGCAGTAACAGACCAGAGCAGCTCCTCCTGCAGGAGCCTGCATTCCTCCCATGCCCGCCACTATCCACCATCTCCAGCCATTCCAAACAGGTTCCCCCACCCCCATCCCATTCCCCAGGAGTCCTGGAAGTGACTCTTCCCTCAGCCTTGGGCCTCCCTCTTGGCTTTGAGTGTCATTCCAGTTCTTGCCCTCCCCTGTTCCCTCTTCCCTGTCCCAGACTGCCCTGAAGCCCCTGAGATCTTTTAAGTCTGTGAAAGAACAAAGTCCTTTCCTGTTGGGATCCAGGTCCATCCTGGGAGTGATTTTGGCTAAAGTAGCTACAGTGGAACACGAGAAGTTCTGCCTGCCAGAGTGAAATAGAACTCCAGCGAGCCGCCCAGACACCTGCCTCTGGGGCTCTAAGCAAGGGAACTAGTCAGGACTGTCCCAGAGGACTGAGGATAGAGCACATGATCTCTTGCGATTCCACCCAGCTCCATGAGCTGATTTTTAAATAACACCTCTAAGATCCAGATGGTGTACAGGCTCCGTGACAGCAGGTGCTCCTCTGCCTGTGAGTCCCTGTGTGCCTAGGCAAACTTTCTCCTCCTGGCAGGAGACATGGTGCAAATAGCAATGGGTGCAGGGAGGGGGCTTAAAGTCTGCCCACGCTGAGATAACGCTGGGGGTGCGTGCAGATCTGCCAGCCCAGGTTTGAGACCTGGTGTGTCTATGCAAATGTAAAAACACAAATGTGTGTGATGAATTCCCCTAGACGCTCATCACAACTTATGAAGTGTCCTGTGCATTTTAAAATAATTCTTATCATGGAAAGGTTGTATTACATTTTAATAAAAGGAATTGTTTTTGCATTTACTTTTTTAGTATTTGGGGTTTCTAGATTTTTAATTTATGGCCAAGTATAATTTTGTAAGGAAATGTTGAAGTCTTGAGTATTTTTATTCTCTTAAAACTACAGTTAATGTCAACTGTAAGCACTGATAAATATTATTCATATGCAATTTTCCTTCCTTCCCATTGGGTCTTTTTAAGAAACTGTGTTTTGGCATAGCATTTTATTTAAAACTCTACTTCATTTTACACATTGTGAATACCGAAGATTCTGAAAAATAAGATGCATTTAAAATCTCTGTGCTGTTACATTGTAGAACTGGTAATGTGAATTGCTTTGCCAAAGTGGTAATTAAATGTTTAACGGTTTAGAACTCCTAGCTCAGAATGGGGGTTCTAGTCATTATTCGCAGTGTGGGAGCTTCCATATAAGCCTCCACTTTTTTTTTGGAGAATTCACATTAGAATGACAATCTCCTGTTCAGTTTGGAAATATGGTTCTGTGTACAGTATAGTTACTGTGCTGTGCTTTTGCAATAAACGTGTATTGAAAGCACTTGTGATAACGTGGTCCACATTTTGTTTTTAATCAAACTCCAAATGGCAGTAGAAGTGGAGCCAAAGCTCCCTAAGCATTTGGGCAGCAAGATGTGATGGGAAAAACACGAGCTTGGGAGCGAGAGGCTGGGCCAAGGCCTGCTCCTCCACCAAGGAGCCCTGGGAACTCCACCTCTTTTTTGAGATCCTGTATTCTCATCCATTAAAAATATATAATTAAAATAAAGGAAGGGGCAAAGAACAACAAGTGTTGGTGAGAATGAGGAGAAAAGAGAACCCTCAAACATTGTTGTGGGGATTGTAAATTGGTATAGCCGCTATGGAAAACAGTCTGGAGGTTTCTCAAAAAATTAAAAATGGATATACCTTTGACCCAACAATTGCACTTCTGGGTATTCATCCAAAGAAAACCCAAACAATAATTCATAAAGATCTATGCACCCCAATATTCATGGCAGCACAGTTTACAATAGCCAAGATATGGAAGCAACCGAAATACCTATCAACAAATGATTGGATAAAGAAGTTATGGTTCATATATACAATGAAATGTTACTCAGCCATTAAAAAAAATGAAATCCTACCATTTTCAATGATATGTATGGACCTAGAGCTTATTATGCTGAGTGAAATAAGTCAGACAGAGAAAGATAAATACCACATGATTTCACTTATATGTGGAATCTAAAGAAGAAAAAGTACAAACTAATGAAAAACTGACTCACAAATATAGAGGACAGTTTAGTGACAGACAGAGGGGAGGAGGGAGCTTGGGGGACTGGGAAAATGGGGTGAAGGGTTAAAGAAGTACAAATTATTATTTGATAGATGGTCATAAGGATGGGGAGCACAGCATAGAGAATGCAGTTAGCATTGATGTAATGGCTAGGTGGAAAAGCAGAGGAGAGAAGGAGCAATTAGTGGGATCTTTTTATACCAGTGTACAGTATACTTGAAACTAAAAAAAAAAAAAAAAAAGCCAAATAAATAAATAAATAAAGGAGGGGAATATTTATACTTCCCTCACATATATTTTGATGGTGGAATAATCAACATAAAGCACCTGGCACATTTGGGTTGCCTGATAAAGGTTATTTATTCCTTCTTGTATCCCTCCCAAAATCTTCATTTTTATTTTTATTTGTTTAATATTCAAGTTAAAATGCATTGACCTTCTGAGTAAGGAGCTAGTTATTGAATGTTTACATTTTTAACACTGCTTCTAAATTGAAACACTAAGATGTGATCACAGCTGGATTGAAAGAATATTTGGGAAATGGAGCTATGTTGTTAATGTAAGTAGACCACCTTATAAATCTACTGGCAATCCAAAAGGATTTGCCATGTGGAATTTGAAACAAAACAACAAGCAGCAAAAGCTATTGAGTTAGATCCAGACCCATAGCTAAAACATGGAAGCACTTCCTTTTTTAATTAGAGTGCAAGCACATCCACGATTAAGGGGTAAGGTGGGGAGGGGAGGGGCGGGGCTGGGCGGGAGAGCGGTGGAAAGCACAGTCTTGGAAAAATTGGAGGAACATTTTTAACCTTCCTGGATTCGTCTTGTTCTCCTCTTGAAGGTTCCTAAGTCTTCACTTTTAAAAATACAGAAAAATATAATACTTTCTTTACTTCTAGCTGTGAACAGTTTTAACATAGATCATCACTGTATTTTTGTTTTATACTTTTAACATTATATCATGAACATTTTCCTATAACAAGAGAATCTTTAAAATTTAAAGTATTTCATTTTACTGTTGGACATTAAGGCTGTTTCTGGGGAGATGTATTCTGGGGAATATATTGTATTATCTTTATCTTTGTCCTAGTTTATGATTTTCTTTTTTTGAGAAAAGATACAAGAATGAGAAACACTTGGTTCAAGTGTGAAGATGTTTAGTTCCTGACAGGTACCCCCATATTAATTAAATTATTTATCCAGCCTAAATGGAGAATATTGGTTCTTCTCTCCACTCAGTACAGGCATATCTCAGGGATATTGTGGGTTCAGTTCCAGATCATTGCAATAAATCAAGTATCACAAAAAAGTGAGTCACACAGGTTTTGGGGTTTCCCAGAGCATATAAAAGTTATAAATTATACTATAGCCTATCAAGTGTGTAATAGCAATATGTCTAAAAAAAGCAATGTACACACCTTAATTAAAAAATGCTTTATTTCTAGAAAACGCTAGCCATCATCTGAGCCTTCAGCAAATTGAACTCTTTTTGCTGGTGGAGGATCTTACCTTTAATATGTAAAAAGTGTAATACCCATGAAGTGCTGTAAAGCAATGCTTAATAAAACAAGATGGGCCTGTACTCACTTCTGACACTGCATGTGTGGGGTTTTCCACCCATAACAATTCTCCAGTTCTCAGCAGACACCAGCAATTTAACTCCGTTCTAACACTAACTGCCGGGAGTTAGAGTAGACCCCACAGGTTAAGGGCTCAGCTCCACAGGATTACTCCCCCAGTCCCTTGACTACAGAAGGCAATTCCAAGTCCAAGTTGTCACCTGTGCTTCTGGGTTCTCATGACCCCCTCCGCAGGTTTGAGAATTTTTTAGAATGACTCACAGAACTCAGGAAAACACTTTATGTACTAGATCACCAGTTTATTATAAAAAGATACAACTCAGGTACAGCCAGATGGAAGAGATGACTAGGTCAAGGTATGGCGGTGGGGGTGGGGAGGGGCACAGAGCTTCCATGCCCTTTCCCATCGCATCACTCTCTCAGTACCTCCATGTTCGCCAACCCAGAAGCTCAGCTCTCCGAAGCCCTTCGGTTAGGGCTTTTATAGACTTCATTACATAGCCACGATTGATTAAATCATTAGCTATTAGTAATTAACTCAACCTCCAGTACCTCTACCCTTCCAAGAGGTTGCGGGGTAAGACTGAAGTTCTAACCCTCCAATCACAGAGGTTGGTTCCCCTGGCAACCAGCCCCCTTACAGAGGCTGTCCAGGAGCTCCCAGCACCGACTCATCTCATTAGCATACAAAAAGACACTTCACTTAAGAGATTCCCCCTGGTTGTTATGCCGGAGCCAGCCGGGCAGAGTCGAACAGTCCTGAGTGGGGGAGCGAGGGTTAGGAAAAAAAGACAGAGAAGAGAGAAAGATCTCGGGAGGGCATACAGTCAAAGCTGCAGCCTCGAGTTTATTTAGCACCGTATACTTATACAGCTTGAGTACGTGACAAACTGCTCGTAACAAAGTAACAAACTGCTCAAAACAAA
>CM053507.1:108846227-108877378 GCA_028627145.1 Eidolon dupreanum
TTGCCCTCACAGCAAACCCAGAAAACGTTCTATTATTAGCTTCATTTTGCATAAGAAGAACAAATTGCCCAAAGCCAAATAGCTGAAGAACAGCGCTGCTGGTTTGAGCCCTGGGTTTGTGGATGCAGAGCCTGACTCCAACCTGGAGGCAATAGGTGCTGGATAATGTTTTCTCTCTATGTGAAGCTCTGTTCCATAAAAGTTACTCTTCACAAATGTTCTGTGAGGTAGGTGTCACTGTTCCCACTTCACACATTGCTCAGCTGGTAAATGGTGGATCTAGAATTCAAAAGTCCAAGGTCATCCCTTTGCGTCAGGGGCCTTCAGATCAGGGCAAGTGAGTGCAAAACGTCCACAGTGCGGTAGATCTAAGGAAACCAAGTACTACCTTTCCTAAAATCTAAAAAGTTGGCTCCTGCTGACTGAAGGTCGAGGCTGGCTTCTGCTTTCCCACTTCTCCTTTCATATTTGTCCTTTTTCCACTTTACAAATGAAAGGCATAGCTCTCACACTTAGCGAGGTCCTGGGATGTGAAAACCTCCCACTGCCCAAAAAAGCAGGGAGAAGGAGGAACGATTAGAAATACATGTGTCCACAATGCCTCTTACAACAAGTTATCATGATTCAGGGTAGGGCTTCACATCTATCCCTTTCTTACACATATTCCTGTCACAGACAATGTGGCATTATAAATGGGTACCCTGACTTACGTTGAAATGCTCAGAATTCAGATGTAGCATAGAGTGGGGAAGCAGGAAGGATGACAACTGTTGTTTAATCACTATGTCTTTCCTATCCTCCAACTACTGTCAAAGATTGCCAAATTCCTGAGGGAGCAAGGGAGTGTTCCAGGAAAGCTAAGTGAGGATAACATCAGTGAGAAGTGGTAAAAGGCGGCAGAATTTAACTCTACCATGGGACACACCCATATCAAGGCCTTATCTAACTCAATCTGTCTTAGGATATTCAAGCTGGAATAAAGCAGGCTTCTGAAGCTCGCCCTCTCTGCCTCTTCCTCATTCCCTAACTCGAAGTGCTCTGAGTGTGCTCTCCTTAACTCAGGCCTCTGTGTCCCAGGGGCACGCTTAGAGTATTTCAAAGACCAGGAGGAAGAAAGTTCCCTATCTACTTCAGACAGATAAATAGTATGCTTTCAAGTAAAGAAAACATTTTAAGAGCTAAATTAGTATTTTATATTATCTTGGACATTTATTTATACTGTTTTAACAGCTCTATTTGAGTATAATTGCCTAACATATTTAAAGTGTGCAATATAAGTTTTGATGCATACATATCCATGAAACCATAATGACCATCAGGGTAAGTGGACATATCTATCACCCTCTTTAATATCCCTCCTCCACTTCTCCTGTCACCATACCCTATCCTTAGGCAATCACTGATCTGCTTTCAGCCGCTATAGATTGGTCTTCATTTTCTAGAATTGTATATAAATGGAAAAATACAGTACAGTATGTACTCTTTATTTTTTGTCTGGCTTTTTTCACAGCATAATTATTTTGATATTTATTCAAGTTGCTACAGGTATCAATAGTTTGTTTCTTTTTATTGCTGAGTAGTATTCTACTGTATGGATATACCACATTTTTATTCAATCACCCAGTGATGGTCATTTGGGTTGTGTCCAATCTGGAGCTCTTACAAATAAAACTGCTCTTTTTTTTCTCTTTATGTGGACATATACTTTCTTTTCTCTTGGGTAAATACTCAGGAGTCGAATAGCTGGATCGTATAGTAAATGCATGCTTAACTATTTTAAAAACTGCCAAACTGTTTTCTGAAGTGATTGTTCCATTTTACATTCTTGCCAGCAGTATAAGAGAATTCCAGCTGTCCACATCCCCACCGCATTTGGTATGACCAACTTTTTCTATTTTAGTCATTTTGATAGTGTGTTGTGGTATCTTGTGGTTTTAATTTGCATTTTTCTAGTGATGAATTAGCTTTCCACATATTTGCCATTCATAAATCTTCTTTGGTGAAGGGTCTCTTCAGACATTTTGCCTCTTTATTACTGGGTTATTTGTTTTTTTTTTTATAATTGGTCTTATATCATTCTTTATATATTCATGATTTGCCAGTATTTTCTTCTAACCTGAGGCTTATTTTTTTAAATTCTTTTAACAATGTCTTTCAAAGAGCAGAAGTTCTTAATTTTGACAAAGCACGATTTGTCAATATTTTCTTTTATTTTATCAATATTCTATTTTATGTGCTTTGAGCGTCACATCATATCCTAACCTAACCCAGCTCATAAAGATTTTCTCCTATTATTTTCTTCTAAAAGTTTTATCATTTTTATAAAATTTTGTCAAGAGATTATCAAATACTACAAATCCATATTTATCTTTTACTTGGGTACGAATCTTCTCATTATCATTATCACCTTGTTCTCTGTTGTTTTTAATTCCTACCATAGATTTCATTGTCCCCTCCCTAGCAGGAGTACATCGTGGATTCTCCTGTAAATAACATACTTGACAACAAGCATTAATACATGTTTCGCAAGTCCTAAAACTGACCCTCTCTCCCCACCCCCCATTTCTCCTGTTAATCTTTCTCATTCTAGTAATAACATTTATCCTAAACCATTGCTCTCTAAAATTTTACTTTACATTTAATATTTGTCAAAATTCAAATATCTCTACAATGTTTTGTTAATATGATTATGATATCTCAATCCAAAATAATTTTTAATTTAAATCTCATAGGAATTTTTTTAAATTAACATTATAATTCATATACATATTTTAGTTGCAGAGCAGTATATTAGTGTGAACAATAAAAGACTTTTGGCTTAAAAATATATTATATTCAGATAAAATTTTATGGGGGAAGTGGAATGATATACATAATCAAATGGTGAAAGGAAAAATCCGAATTTCCAATTGTTATAGTAGAATTCTTCTTGTATTTTTTTAAATGCTGTGCTTTTTAGATTCTATTAGTTACATTTAAAAGAAGAGTTTTGTTTTTAAATGTCAGTATTTATAATATGCCAGAAATTACATTCTTTGTAGCTCTTTAAACTATGATGAAAATTCTAGATGTCAGTGTAAAATTCTGATGATGTAACTAAATTTTTCAAAATTCTTTCAGAAAATAAAGTAAAAAATAAAGTAATAATAATAATAGCCTTTGCCTTACCCTACAGTATCTCACATAAAAGAACTAGCAGGTGCCTGTGTGGCGACGGCTGAGTGCTGAGAATGCTCCTCAGAGGAGGTAGATAAGGTGTTCAAGGAACTGGGTTTACCTGAACACATAGACTGTTTCTGGTTGTGGCCTGGGCAAACAAACATGAACACATTAAATTCTGCTTTTCTCTGAAAGGTAATTTAAAGGTAAAGATCATAAGCCAAGTCAACCTTAAACCCTGCGGTTGGAGAATCTCCTTGGCAGGATATTCAGGTAGAGGGAGAAGGTGGAAGAGAATGTGGTCCAGGAGAGTGAGTTCTGAGCCACACCCAAGGTTGCCATGAGATACTATGTTCCTGTGGTTACAAGAATCACAGTTACTTCAGCTGTGTTAGCAAGGTGAGATGAATAAGTATGGTGGCTGGAGTCAAGAGAAGGGGCAGCTACCTTTCCCCTTATCTCCTTTAGCCAGCCTAGTCTCTCTCTCTCTCTCTGTGGAGGTTCTGTGTGTCTACTCCACTCTTCTTTTGCCACTGGCCAATCTTCATTCTTTAGTCCAAATCCCACAGCAATCCAATCTGATTGGCTTAGCTGATTTTCCTCTAGGCTTCAGGACAGAATCTTTCATGCAGGCCACCCTATGGCAGATGGAGCCAATCACTATCCATCCATGTTCAAAGACAAGCCTAAGGTTACTTTTCTGATGGGAGGAGGACAGGTGTGAGGGCGGGGGCTGTTTTAGAGCTCTGGGAATAACGGATTTGACAGGACCATGACTGATTCATTCATTTGCATGTCATTCTCTGGGGTTGAGATGGAAGTCTGTTTTCCTCATGTTTCTTTGTCCCAAGCCCCTGCCTCAAATCAAGCTAAAATAATGGCCTTTATTTCACTATTTAGAGACCTAGGTCCTATACAGACATTAAGATGAAGATTGATTGAGAGAACATAGGAACTTTCTGAATCCAAAAAGATGCCCTAAGCAGCCAGAGGGCCCCAGTCCTTTCCCAGATGAAAGTGAGAGAAGTAGAGGGTCAGAAGAGAGCCACAGAGGAATTCCAGGAACCTCAGGCCTTTTTCCAACTCCTGAAATATGGAGGGGGGGCAGACAAAAGGAAGGTCACAGTGTCTCTGGCAGCTTTGATGTAGAGGGCTCTGGCAACTCCTCTGCCCAAATGGTCTCACCTGCCAGGCACAGTACTTGAAAGTCCCAGCATCAGTTACTGCTTTGAGGTTAGGCCTAGAAAGCCTTTTATTATGCTGCACTGTCAACCAGTCACACTGAAGCTGGAATCTTCTTATCCAATTAGTATTTTAGAAAACAGGGTCCTAGAAAACCTAGGACATCACACAGACAGGGTTGATTGCAAAAGAACAGGTGTGGTAGAGCCCTCAAGGGGGTCTGACCAGGTGCCTGGGGACCAGGGCCATGAGGGGGAAGAAGGGAGCTCCTTGGAGATGGCAGGACACAGAAATCACCTTGACTGGCTGACTCTCTTTTCCCAGAATAAGCCCTACCACTAAAACTGGAGAATTACCAATGAAAGAGAGAGACATATAAAACTAGGTGTGATGTGATGTTACAGTAAGTAAATTTAAATTTAAAATGTATATACTCTGAATAATTCATTCTGCCATTATAGTTACATACATACAAGGACAGTCTTTGCAACATTGCTTTGTAACAAAAGACTAAAAACATCCTTAAGGTCCCTCAGTAGGGGGTTAGTTAAATAATAGTGGTGTAATTATTATGAAGAAAGCCATTGGAGTGCTCTGCAGGAAGAATGCTGAGTGGGCAGGCTGGCGCTGAGCAGTGTACCAGGCGGGCTTGAACACACACTGGAGCAAATATTACAATCAGTATTGGATTAAAGCTGAGGCCAGAGACAGAGATCACCATCTAAGAACAAAACTTCTGGGATGCAAGAATTAATCTGAAATTTTGTCCCAAAGAATGAAATTATTCTTATAACTTTACTATTAAAATTGCTAATATCAAACGTTAAGTTTGACATTACGGTGTAGGAACAGTAATTGCTCAGCTCGGTCAGCTGCAGTTTTGTGATAATAAGTAGAATGCTCACTTCACTGAGAACAGTAAAGAAGCCAGATTTTTTTTTCTTTTCTTCATTCTCTCATGATCTTTATTATGTCTAGGTCAAAAGTGATTTATCATGGATATTGTACATGATTTGGTCATTTTTTCTGCTTATGAAATGTTGAAGTAGAAAAGAAGACTTTCTTTTTTTTTTAAATTCATTTTTATAAGATGTGAATTCCCGAGTAGAATTTATTCTTGAAAGACTCATAACCTAAATGGAATACCCCCAAATTAAACAATGTTTAAAGACCATTTTGTTTCATAGAATAAATGCTAGGTAGATTCCAAACCAGTTGACAAATATTAGAATTATGATTTAATCACATCTCTATTATTCTGTATTATTTTGAATTGTTTAACATTTGTTGGCTCACAAAAAACTATAATGTTCTTCCTAAATTTATATAGCTAACATTCTCTCACAACATTCTTTCAACTCTCAGTCTTTTCTCCTATTTATTTGTTTTTTTAAAATGTTTAATTGTGTTTGAGCATAAATTAGCAGCTTTTACAGTCATCATTAATGTAGTATTTTACGTTTACAATACTATATATATATGTGTGTGTGTGTATACACACACACACACACACACACACACACACACACATAGTTCCACTGACTGATAGAATTTTAACATATGAAGCACAAAGAAATTCATCTAGACATTTATAGCAAGCACTATATATTAACAATAAATCTAAATGATGTGCCCTGTGTATACAGCTAGAGCTGGCATACTGATTCGGTATGATGGTAACCTATGTATCCATGTATCCATGCCTGTAGATTAGGCGCAAGCTCAGAAGTCTATAAATGATGATGAAGTACACATTCAGCAATTTAGAAATCCAAAAGCTAAGGCAAAATGTGAATTCTTAGATTTTTGGCTGAATACCTAGGTCAAAGCCAAATTTTGGTACATTTTATGTACATGCACATAAACATCCACATATGCATATATATCCATTGTCCACCTCTATTTGTCTCTGAGAAAGGGAGCATCAGACCCAGGAATCAAGGATGGGAGACTCACTTTCCACCGGATACCCTTTTATAGTGTTTGATTTTTTTTTTTTTTACCCCATATGTGTATTCTTTTTAAAAAGCCGCTATGCTCATTAAAGAAATTCATTTAAAAAAATGTATATTGAAGGAAAGTTTGATCCTGCCTACAAGAAATGCTGTTGGTGAAGGCTGCAGATGTCAAGCAGGAATCTGACACACCCGGTTATATCTAGGAGAGCTGAGTGACAAGATCTACTTGGGGCCTGCACCCTTAGGAATCTCATAAGGGAGATTTACTGGGATGAGGGACATAAACTCTTTGTGTTTGAAAATGCACAATGCTAGGCAGAGTTGATTAGGAAGGCCCCAAGTATGGCGGGGTCCTGTGTCCCATCAGTCCCCAGACACTAGGGCACAGTACTAGGGATTTTCCCTTTAATGGTTATTGGGACTACATGAGTAGGGATGAATTCTCCAATGACTTTCAGACCCTGAGGTCGGAGCCCCTACTGTGGTCATGAGCACAGCCAACACAGCCAGGGAATTAGATGCCCAGCCCCTGAAAGCACTGAGCGAGTGTCCTGTTGGCAGCTTAGGATGAGGAGAGAGGCTTTGCCTGAGTGTGTGTCTGGCTGGACTGCAGGGGTTCTTCAATGAATCTTCAGGGGTGACCGAGCAGTGCAGCTGGAAGCCGCAGAGGTACCTCAGCAGAGGGCCAGACTAGACAGAAGCAGCTGGGCCCAGTGGAAAGCCCAGGGATATAAAGATCTGAGTCATATGGAATCAGTTGAAAGACTCTCCTTTAGGACAGTAATGGTTCTTAGGAACTCAGCGCACTGGACCAAGACTAGTGAGCCATTGTTCGATGTTAATGGCTGGGTGTCCCTTCTCTACTGGAAGCCCTCCTTTTAGAATGTTGCAATTTGGGGAGATAATACTCCTTCAGTTAGCTCTCTGAGGAAAACATTTCCTCAGGTTTCTGTGTGGGGACAGTGGATTCAGGGTGCCTGAATTCCCCAGAAGATGACCCAGACCTTGATAGCACAGCAGACTCTGAGACAAGTCACTGGTGACAAAGAAAGGTCCAATGCTGTAGCAACACCAGAGCTCTGAGAATCATAGTACTTGACAGGGACCCTGGGCCCAACCCTGCCAGTACATAGGACAGAAAACAGAAACCCAAAGAGGGGAAGAGATTTGCTGAGGTCACATAGCTGGTGAGTTAAAGATAGAGATTCTGAACTCTAATATTCTGTCCCATATCCATTCTCCCACACAACAAATAATCAGAACAGATAGTATGGGACAGATACCTGACCATTGCCAGCTGTCAAAGCAAGTTTGGGTCAATATCTCTGTTCCCAGATGACATGTACCAACTCAGACTAAATTCTAATTTTGAATAGCCTTGAATTGTGTTTTCTGCCTTTGGACGCAGAACTTGGAATCCAACATCTAGTCAGAGAAAATCCACCCCTCGCCCAGATGTACCACTTCCTCTCAATAGCCCCTCCCGACTTTGTGTGGAAATGATCATCATCATCAATGGCTTCTAACCTTGGATGCTTGAGGGGAACATTTAACTTGCTCAGAGACACAGCTTGTGGTCAAGGGTGCCCTGTACTCTGAGTGTGAATAACTATACACCACTGTGGACAATCTCTGCCACCCTCTTGGAAGCCCCGGTTTTTGTTTCTCATCCAAACCTCACTTGTCCTGATAGGTAGAAGGGGCCCAGCTATGTTTCCTTCTCCTAGAGAAATGAGCCTCTGCACCCACAGCCTGTTCCTTTCCTCACTCTTAGGCATCTGCTTCCTCTGGTGAGCATAAGGATGGGAGCTCACCAGCGTCAACTTCCAAACTGATGGTTCCCCAGCCTGGGCCCTGTCTTTACTTGTTTAAGGTAACTGCCCCCATGCAGGGTATACAGGAGAGAAATGTGTCCCCTAAAGTCTGTGTACCTGAGATTCATGGTGGTGATGGCGAGAAGGCTTGTTACTTCAGTCACTCATGCAAAATAATTGCAATTTTCATTTAAAAAAAATCAATAGTTCTGACTATGTAAGAAATCCAAATAACTGTGTTTCAAAACAGGCATAGGATCAATTAGAGAAATATTTAAATCCTTTTGAACAAGAATTAATACCTTTTATACAAGAGTTCCTAAAAAGGAATAGGGAAAAGATGACTACCTAAGAGAAAAGATACAGAACATTCCCCTTAAAAGAAAAAATGCAAATGGCCAGTATGTTTAGGGGGGGAAATGGTTACTTACTAAATATTTAAAAATGAAATTTTAAACAATTGTGCTTTAAAAAAAAAACTATCAAATTGATAACAAGCACATGGGCTGCTTGGGTTGAAATTCTGGCTCCCTCGCTGACTAGCTTTGTGACTTTGGGCAATTAAATTTATTAAACCTCAGTTTCATCATCTGTAAATTGGGCATAATAATAGTACTTTCTTCTTAGGATTGAGTGAAAACTGAGTAAGGCGTCAATGCACAGCACTTGGTACAGTGCTTGGAGGGGATAGTACTTATCAGTGTTAGCTATTAGGGTAATAAAAAGAGAATACACTGCTAGTGGGATGTATTCCCACAAGCAAGAGACCTGGCCATAGACTTTAAATTCTAGAATTTATCCTAAGGACATGGTCAGAGATATAGATACAAAGGCCCATAATAACATTCTTTGGTAAAGAAAATTTTGAAATGAATGAGAGTGGTTTAAATTATGATAAATTTATGTAATAGAATTATACATTTATATAATAGAGTTGAATATATTTACATAATAGAATAGATAAGTCTATGTAATAAAAAGAGGATTTATATAATAGAATGTTTTAGGTCAGGATTTTTCAACCATTTTGCAAACTTTTTCAAAGTAAATCTTCCTCAGTGGTGTAAACAAACTAAGTATATAAAAATTGAACTTTCTCTTATTCAGGTGGTGGATTTGGGGGTGTGTTACCTGTGGAGCTCTACAAACGAGGCCCTGTCTCTCCCTCTTTGGCCCACTCTTAGGACAGCCATTAAAGGGGGTCCTGAGTCTCACTGAATGTTTTACGATGTAGGGAAATGCTGATATAATGTTATGTGTTAAAATCAAAATCAAAATCATTTACATAGTATGTCTTAATTTTATAAAACACTCTCAAACCCACACAGCCATAGAAAAATGCCTAGAGGAGAACATATAAAATAATGATGGTTGTCTCCAGGTTGGATTTTAAGGCATTTATAGTTTCTTTTTATAAGCTTTTTTTTTTTAATTTCTCTAATAAACATATACTATAGTTGTAATCAGGAAAAAGAATCATTTAAAAGAAGTTTTTATTCCTTTCTTTCCCAATATTCACTCCAACATTCAATAGGCACCACAAGCTCCAAGGTTTGTCTCTGCATAAAAAGAAATAAAAAATAAAAAATAATTGTAATATATCTGTATTACAAGTTATGCTTCAGTTCATGCACAGTGTTTTAATTATTATGATTATATTAATATGGTTGCCCTAAGTGGTAACTAATGATTACATTTATTTTCCTGTGTTCTTTCGCTTTTCCTGGTGTTAATAATTATTTCATTATTGGAGAGAGGGGTCTGTGACAGGGATGGTACAGAAGAAAGGGATCCTGAGTGTTTGTCAAAGTTCTATTTGACCCAGATGGTCATTACAAAGGTGTTTGCTATCCTCCTACAATAATCTATATTGTTGCTCTCCAGGCCTGTTATCTGTCAGCCTAATATCTCCCCTCACTCCCTTCCCATGTTAGATCCCCTTTCTTTTGGATCCACATTTTCTTTATTTACTTTTTAGTTTTAATGAAACAAGGGCACATGTGAGATACATTTTTTTGAGACTCTGCATATCTGAAAAATGTTTTTATTCTACTCTCATATGACTCATAGTTTGGTCAAGTATAAAATTCACAATCAAACATTATTTTACTTCAGAATTTTGAGAATAATTTCCACTGTAGTCTAACTTTAAATCTCGTTAGGAAGAGGTTTATTCCATTTGTATTCCTAACTTTTTTGTCTGCTGTTAGGCTGATGTTTTCAAATGTCAGGTTTATGGGCCTCAGGGTAAATCCTTCTCAGCTAGGTTCAGGATGGGCTCTTTGATCTGGAGACCTCTTCCTTTGGTTCTGGCAAAATTTCCCATATACTTTCTCTGATATTTTCCTCTTCTTAGTTTTTTAATAGGCTGTTAGAACCCTTGGATTGATCCTCTAATTTTATTTTTTCTCTATTTTCTATCTCTTTGACTTTTTGTTTGACTTTCTGGGAAATTTTCTTTATCTTTAATTTTTTTCTGCTATCAGTTTTTTTTTTTAATTACAGTAGCTTTAATTTATCCTTTTTATTGCATCCTGTGGGATTTCATGAATGCAATATCTTCACTTATTTCGAAGAATTATGGTGTCTTTTAAATGTTCTTCTCTTTATATACCATCTCTATTTTAATTGAATTCCTCTTTGTCTGTTTACTTGTTTTGGTCTTTATTTCATGTTGGTGCTTTTAATGATGTCCGTGCCCATTCCTATTTAAGAGTGAAACTGCGTAGTTGGGCACGGCTTGTTAATGAGTGTACTTCCCTGTAGGACTATTACGTGGATGACTAGCTGGCTTATTCTTTCAGAATCCGTAGGCTTGATTTGTTTCTTTAAAGAATCATCTTCCAATCTCCTGCCTGGAGTAGGTGAGGGAGAAGCCTGGGTGCCAGAGTCCTGAGTTAGCTGGAAAAGGCAACCGCTGAGTCCCATTGATAATCATATAGTCCATTGAAAATCATATAGTCCTCAGTTGTCCAAACAAGCTATCACCATACACTTGCCTCTGTGCCTGGTATCCTCATGTCCAGGGCCTCTCTGGCTCAGTGTCTCAAGCAAACATACATATTGACCCTTGTAGAGACAGAGGAATGGTGACCTAGCTGCAAGAGTTGGGAGTAAAGACACTTGATGGACTAGCTGAAGTTTACACACAGATTTTCAACCAACCCCTCTTTCACACTCCCACCTTAACCCTACCTTCCCTAATACTTGGTTCTTCTAACTATTGATTCTTTGTGACATTGCTCGGGTACTTAGGTTTGACTCACATCCACTCTACCAGATGATTGCAGTTCCTCCATCAGCTTTCCATCTTCATGTATTAGGATTTGAAATTACAGATACTCCCTGTTTTTACTGAAAACAGTGACAGAGCTCTTTTTCTTTCTTTCTTTCCTTTTTTTTTTTTTTTATAGTGTCATTGAGAGAAATGGGAACAAATGTCTTCACACCGGCATTTAAATCTCTAAGTCTCTGCCTTGGTTTTTAATATAACTATGATTATAATTTTGGTTTCTTGTATCCTCTAAATTTTCTGCAATAGACATGTATCACTTTAATAATATGAACACACACAGGTACACACATACAGAGTTGTTTAAAGATAAGAAGGCCCAGGAAGGCCTGGGGCACCCAACTCTGTATCTTCCTCCCCTTTTTGCTGAGCCAGCTGGGCCCATGAAGCCCCCTTATCTTTCACACTTCAGCTTCTCGACACCACGCCTCAAACACCTGCCAGAAAGCACCAAATCTTCCTTCCAAGGAGCACATTCCTAGCTTCCTCATCTCTGAGCCAGGGCTGATTATGAAGTAGCCTTTGCCAACCATGCAAGCTAATTTCATGCAGTATGAATTCCTTCATGTATTCTGAATGGTCATGCCTCCAAAACCACAAGTTTTTATAAAAAGAGAATTCAGTGCATATGTGTGTGTGTGTGTGTGTGTGTGTGTGTGTGTGTGTACATGTGTGTGGTATGTTTTGTCATGGCACCCATGGTTTTCTTCCCACTGATGCCATTCCAGTCAATGGGAATTTTTCATGACTACTTCCTACAGACATTTCTAGTCCCTTCAGTTGGACAGACATGAGTAGCCTTTGGGAAGCAGGCACACTGGGCCCTCAAACATTCTTGAACTTCACTGGCTGTACTAAGTTCAAGATGCCCAAATCTAAAATATCCCCACAGGCTTCCACAAGCGCTGGACTCATGTGGCTAACAGGAACCCAGTGAGAAACCCCAAAGCTGCAGAAATATTCCTATGAACCCTGAGCTCTCTCTGACTGGGCTCCACGTTGGCCTGAGGACACTGCTATTTCAGGGCATGGGGTTTCCAGGACATGGGATCTAGGAATACTCTTTTCCTCTTCCTCTACCACTAGGATCACAAGCTTTATAGCTTGACCTACAAGTGGACTTTGCTAGGAATCTTATGAGAATTGATCCAGCTAATTAAGTCAGGAAATTGCTCTCTAAATTTAACATGTCCATCATTCTTATTCCAAATAACAGCATTGACTTGGTGGGCTGAGGCTTCAAGGTTATTTTTATTTAATCCAGCAAAAACTGTATTGGGCTTCCACCACCTCACAGGTTTACTCATTTCTCAGTCCATTTTGATTTTATTAAACTCAGTATTGGAAGAACCTCATTTAAAAAAAAAAAACAAAAACCCTCATCAATACTCCCCTGCTGGATTCACACATTTCCACTCTGGAGCTGTTGCCTGGAGGAGCTGCTAAGGGAGCAGGCAGAAATCTCTCCTATTGTGTTGTCTTTGGTGTACTTTGTGCTCCTACTTTTGGACTTGCTTGTCCTTCATCTCATTTCCAAAAAGCGTTTAGGGCAACGTGTGTATAAACATAGATTCACAAATGGAAGTATATCCTCTATCAAGGTCATATTCTACTCGGGTCATTTCCTCCACCCTGAGAAGACCATCTGTCACCCTAGTGCATTGCTGTGATTGACTAGACCATGCCAAGAGGAACCCACGCGCACATGCATGAAGACAAAGTTACATTTGGAGACTGAGTATCATCTTTAATTAATAATGCCACAGCCCAACATCTTTTTTGTTGCTGTAGCAGGTTGTGATTGTGTGTGTGTGTGTGTTCCTGAACAGATGAGGGGCCAGCAGAGGCTCCCGAGCAGGTCTCAGCCAACAGCTCTTTTGAGCAGCAACTGGAAGACAGTCTCCATAGTGGCACGGAGGCTGGACTCCTGCCTCCCTTTCTTCTGGGCCACCCTTCGTGCATTCTGGGGGCAAGGCTGAGTCCTGTGCCAGCCCAGATTAAAGGGCTTCTCAGCAAAGATCGGTCTTCAGTTCCTCAAGTCCTCACTGCCTCTGACTAGAGGGATGTCCCTGGGCAATGTACACACTGCTAGGTACAGGTGGAGAACCTAGTTTGGTCTTGGTCCCTCTGTCACACTGGGGGAGCACCAC
This sequence comes from Eidolon dupreanum, assembly GCA_028627145.1. Taxonomy (NCBI): domain Eukaryota; kingdom Metazoa; phylum Chordata; class Mammalia; order Chiroptera; family Pteropodidae; genus Eidolon; species Eidolon dupreanum. The sequence continues at coordinate 108,859,783 of CM053507.1, forward strand.
AATGGCCCAGCCCTGGGCAAAGAATCCAGAGCTTCTGGGGCCATCTGATTAGTTCCTTTCAGAGATAATCGAGATGTAGCCCAGGCCCTTCCTGGGACCAGCCAGAGAGAAGCAGACTTGGCCCGTGATGGCCACACAGTTGTCATTTCCAACCCAAACCTAAAAGCCAGCTTTCCTGTCATCTCTACTCTCCAATTCCTCACATGCCCAGTAGGTCCATAGCCCAGACATGGCAGGGAAGGTTAGCATGATGGTGAGTTGAAAGGAGGCCATGAAGAGACCTAGGCTGAGCTGGAACTGCAGCCATGTGCCAGCCTGAAGGCCAGCCCTCTCTCCCATGGTCACTGCCAGCCAGAGCTCTTTGAAGCCGGATGGGACCCCACAAGACAACGCAGCAAGTTCTTGGCCAAGTGCAGAAGGAGAAAACCAAACTGGCTCCATGGTCCCATCTCCACCTGCTCTATGCCTTAGGAAGGCAAGGAGCCCAAGTCCTTGAGACAGTAGTATCAGCTGTTGGGGAAGCACCGTTGTCCAGGTGATGCCTCAGAGCGGAAGCTGTGTTTGTTGAGTGGGCTGGGGTAGTACGTGGTCGTGTACACATTGGTCTGCTGCAATGGGTAGAAGCTGGCTTTGTCATCGGGGATCAGGTTATTCTTGTTCAGAGTCTGGGAGAAGGAAGGAACCAGAGAAGAAGGGGTGAAAGGAGAGATGGGGAGAGCGCAGGCCAGGGCAAGGAGATCAGGAGCCAGGCAATGAAAGAATATTCTAACTACTGACGGTGTTCTGTTTACAACACCACTGCTTCCTCCCAAGTACCGAGCCCAGTATGCCCCACTTAGGGCCAGAACCAATCCACCTGTCACCCTGCTCTCTGTTTCCACAGAAAGGCTCTCACCTTGAACTCCATGGGTGTGTACTTCTCATTCTTGGGGGTGCCCCCACCCTTGTAGTGCAGGTGGTTGGGGGTGGCAGGATGGACGAGTGTGGACTCTTGGGACTGGCGCTGGCAGTGCTGGCAGGACAGGTACACTGCCAAGGTCAGCAGCCCAGAGCCCAGGAAGCAGGAGATGCCCGTAGCCACCAGGTGGATGAGACTGAACCCTGGGAGAGAGAAAGGCAAGTGGTAAGGAAAGGGCCACTGTGCAGAGGAAAGCCTCCTGACCACTTCCCAATAGGAGGCTCTGAGACATAGAGGAAGGGGCTTTGCGACCAGAGACAATGGAAATAGGGAGGCTAGGCAGCCCCTCACCAGGGGCCTCTCTCACAGGGCTACCTGGGTCAGAGGAGGCAACCACAGGATGTGGAATTGGGTGACTCTTCTTGATTATACACTCAATGACTGCCTCCTAAGTGGGGGACATGGATGGAACTGCCCAGAGCCCCCTCCACATGGTCTAAAGTACTGGGGGACCTCCACTAGTTTTGTCTGTCTGGAGTAGGAGGTGAAGAGACTCCAGATTTCGTAGTAGGGTGGGTCTCCTCCTTGAGGAGGAGGGGTAGAAAGACAGAGTCATGAGGGAAGGGAAGGTTCCTTTTACCTCCACAGCCGGTGGCCTCCTCCACACTGGAGGCAGGCAGGATCACTGCAAGAAAGACAAGTGGGGAGGGTGTTGGGGCAGGGAGGAGAGGGGAGGGGTCCCTCTGGGGCTAGGTGTGTCTCTGGGAGGACCCCTGGGTCAGCACAGAGCTGTGGGATGGACCTGGGAGCTGTCATTTCCCTCTGTCCCCACCCAGACCCCACCTCTAAGAAGGACTAGCCCATTCACTAGATGAGGCTTAGCAGAGGCCCAAAGTGGGTGTGCCTGTCACCCTGGTGTTTCATCCTGCACCTCCCAGGATACAAACTTCAGAAGAGGAAGGGAGCTGGGGGCTCAGTGGGAAGAAGGGCTGGTGTGAAGGTGGTGGCTTGAGGACCTACCGGGAATCTCATTGTAGGGGCAGGGGCGGCTCTGGCTGCTGTTTCCAGCACAGGTGCTGGGCCCTGGGACCAGCTCCTCACAGCGCCGGCTGCGGGTCTGGGCTCCATCTTCAGTGCATGCACTCCACTCAGACCACTGCGACCAGCCTTCTGTGGGTTGTGGGTTGGGACGAGGTTAACTGCCCCGGGACCCTCTGGTGGGGATTGGAGAGTTCCATGGTGCTCCCCAGCCCCGGTCAGATGTACTCAGTACCTGGGCAGGCTTGTGTGGCACACAGTGCCTCCTCTGTGTGCAGCCCCAGACAGATGTCCTCGCCTGGGGAGGGCGCGGGGCTGGTACAAGAACGGGTGCGTTGATAATGGCCACCACCACAGGAGGCTGAGCATGTGGACCACGAGGTCCAGCAGGACCAGGCACCACGTACTGCAAGGAGATGGGATATGTGAGGGGGTCTGTAGTGCTGGCAGGGCCGGAGACAGTCTTTTACCCCATCCCAGGCAAGGCCACTCTGTCCTGAGCCACACTGACCTCAATGCCCTCCCTCCCCGCCCCTCATATCATAGAGAGTGGCCTTCCCCTTCAGAGTGATAGGAGGGAAATGCAGGCTGCAGAGGAGTCATCAAAAACCACCTCAAAACTGGCTAACTCACTAGAGAGAAAAAAGTGACAGAGAGGGTGTGGAAAGGCCCTGCTCCATGGAAGTAGCTGCTGCGTCCATGTTTAGGGCAAGATATTGCTCTGGGGGCCCCTTGTACAGACTTGGCAGGGAGAAGAGGTCACCTGAGCATAAAGCATGTTCTGGGTAGACCTGGGGGTCTCCCAGTTGGGGGTTCTCTGGGCGGAGATTTCCCTAGGCTGGGGTCTCCCTGGGCCAAGATTCATTAGGGCAGGGTTACCTGGACAAGCCTGGGGGTTGCAGTCCTGGTACTCGGCGGCGTCGCCCACGCAGGGCAGGCCCCCGTTGCGCGGCTCGGGGTTCGTGCATGTCCTCTTGCGGACGCGGAAGCCCAGCTCACAGTCCCGGGAGCAGGACGACCACGGGCCCCAGGCTGCCCAGCCCCCGCTCACCGTGTTCTGGCCGGTGCCCACGCTGCGCAGGAGATCCTCCACCAGGGCTGGGGGAAGGCGGACTGGCCTCAATGACAAGGGCTTCTTCCAAACCCTATGTTGCGCCCAACCTGAGCTCCCGCGCCCGGGCACCCCCTCCCTTGCTCTATCTCTCTGGGCCTGGGAGGGAGGGTGGAGGGTGGTGAGGGCGTGGGACTGTACCGTCGGTGTCGCAGGTTCCCGAGCCGTCCGCAGGACAAGTTCGGGTCTCCATCCTCCTCCTGCCAAACTGCAGGCCGTGGGGGTCCGGCAGAGGCGCGCGGCACGTGAAGCGGAATCGCTGCTCCTGTCGCGCCCCGCCCTGAGTCACGTTCACCGGTAGCCACGGCGTCCACGGTGTGTTGCGCCGCACTTCGGGGCAGCCCTCAGGGTTGCAGGTCTTGAACTCCTTCGGGATGGGAGCTGGGTTGTTTCATAGCATCGCAGCCTCCAGACCTGGCCCGGCCTGCCCTCCCCTTGGCTACAGGTCTGAGACCCAGTCCCGCCCGCGTCCAGCCCGCGCCCTCACCACGCTGCAGCCAGGGCAGGAGTTGCCGTTCTCGCAGGCCCGACGCCGCGATTGCACGCCGCCCCCACAGTTGCTGCTGCACTTATTCCAGGAGCCCCAGGATGCCCAGAAGATAGGCACCGGGCAAGGCGTGTTTTCGTTACAGAACCTGAGGGGTATGAAAGGAGGGAGAGGGGTCATCGTTCTAGGGAGCAGACGCCCTCTTCCCTTAATGAGAGCCCACTGGGCATGCAACTGGGAAGGATGAGAGTCCATTTGATCACCCAGAAAAATCCTGGCCACTTTCTGGGACCTGAGGGCTAGTTAGCTTCTCTCTGTCTTAGAAACCCCCAGCCATAGCCTAGCTCACCGCTCCTCCCGACTCTTGCCCACGCAGATGCGGCCCCCGTGGCGGGGAGCAGGGTTGCTGCAACTTCGCTGGCGGACCTGGAATCCCATCCCACAGGTCGTGCTGCACAGGGCCCACGATGACCACGCGGTCCACGCCCCATTCCTAGTGGGGTCGGAGGGGACAAACAGATGACCTCTGAGCCCTAGCTTCTCAGATCTAGTCTACATCTGGGAAGATGGATTTTGTTGTTGTCAAGAAGTGCCAGACAGTGACACAGAAAATATTAGCTCCTAACCAGGTCATTTCAGGCACATTTCATTCATTCATTCATTCATTCATTCATTCATTCTTCAACATATATTGAGAGCCTTCTTGCATAGGACTTAGGACTGTGCTTAGGACTAAAAGTACAGACGTAGAATATGGTCTCTACTCACAGGGGGAAAAGGACACATTCTCTAGAGAAGGCCCCAGTCGCCTTTCCAATCTGCAACCTTCCTTTCAACCCTTGCAGTCAAATCCATGCTCCCTCCCCTCTTCTACCACTGCACATGCCTTGCTCCAACCTCAGATAGCACTCACTCTTGTCTACTTGGACTTCTATTTTCAAATGCTTGCTCTACCATTTACTGGCTGTATAAGTCTGGGCAAGTTACTGAAATTCTCTGTGCCTCATTGTACTACTATCTTTAAAGTAAGGATAATGATTGTATTCCTACCCCCATGAAGTTGTCGTGACAGTTAAACGAATAAATTTATATAGAATTAAGTTATTTTAAGAGTGTCCAGAGTTATAGGTTAGTTGTTATAACCACTTGAAGGAGTCCCAGGTATTAGGCAGTGTGCAAGCACTTTATATACATTATCTCATTTAACCCTACCAACAACCCTCTGGTGGGGACTGCAACCCTCACTTACAGAAGCTCAGAGTGGTTAGGCAGCTTGAATAAGGTCCTACCTCCAGAGAGTGGCAATCCAGGATGGGCACCAGGTTTGCCTGCCTTATCATGATCCCATGCTGTCCCTGGTATTTGGGACAGTAAGGCTTATTAATGCTAAGGTCTGTCTAGGGGTGATTCTAATGCCTGTTTGTCCTTCTTCTTTGTATTAAGAGCCCCCACAAGGCAACGCTTATCTCACATTTCTGCTGCCCTAAAGTGACTTCTGTCCCTTAGTGCAAACACTCGGTGGGGATTCCCCACTCAGGTCCAAGGCAGCTGCTGTGCAAGCCCTGTATCCTCACACACCTGGAACAGTTGGCAATGTGGATGGCTGGCCCCAGGCAGTCGCGGCCACCGCAGCGGGGTCGGGGGGAATCACAGGCTCGGGCCCGACACAAGCAAGAGCCTGAGTTGTCCCCATCTAAGTGCTCACATGGTTGCCATGGTGACCACGGGCCAAAGCCCCCATCCCGAGTCACATTCCGCACCTGCAGGCAAATATCCGGCACAGGGCCCAGTTACATGAGGCAGGGGTAGGGAAGACATAAGATCCCAGGGGATATGGGGATACTGATGGGGAGTCACAGCCTGAATTAGGTATAGAGGTCCTGAGTGGGGGACACAAAGGGGTTCTCACAGGACATGCTGTGATGTTCTGGGTCCAGAGGCTCATGTTGGAGCTGTCCTCCAGCGTGCTGCAACGTTGCTGCTTCCCGTCCCAGCCGCAGTATGGGTCCCGTGCCCCCAGGCATGCCCTGCCAGACAGAGGTCCTCAGACTCAAGCCCACTGGCCTCCCAGCCTCACCTGCATCCCAAGAACACACCTGGCCACTTCCCGCTAGGCACCCCTTTCCATCCAACTGCCCTCCACGATAATAAGTTCATTGAACATTTACTGTGCCAGGCATCATTTTAAGTGCTTTGCAAGAATAAAATAATTTAATACAACAGCCCAATGAGGAAGGTACTCTTATAATCCCCATGCAACATGGAGGAAACCCAGAGAGCTGACCAAGGGCTCAAATCCTTGCCCTCCAGAGCCCACACATGTAACCTTGCCTTCCCCAGGCTGGGATGTCCCACACTCCTCATCCAAGGCCACAGGAGAAGAGGTGGTGAACAGAAATCCAAAGAGATGGTACCTCTCTGTCAGATGCTATGATGATAGAGTCAGAAAACATGATGGAACGGATCATAGAAGATGACCTGGCCCAGTGGTTCTCAACCATGGCTGCACATTATAACACTAAAGGAGCTTCTAAAAAATACTTATACCCAGGCCCACCCCAGACAAGAATCTCTGGGCATGGTGAAGTTTTTAAAAACTCTTAGATGATCCTAACAGGAGCCAGGTTGAGCATCACTGGGATCCACAATACAAAATTTTTGTTGTACAAAGGAAGAAACAGTCACAGAAAAGGGAAGAGGAGTTTCCCCAAATCCTACAAATTGTACATGGCAGTGACAGTGGTAGAATCTAGATTTCCTTACCATGCTTTTCCCCTCATACCTCTGCCTCCTAACCAGAGGGTGTCTCTGACTTCACACACTGAGGGAACATGCACCCAGGCCTGGAAACCCAGGCACAGGGTCATGGGGCACCTGGACGTAGTCCAAGGTCGCTTAGGTTATCCACATGCTTGTGTGCTCAGGGGCAGGAACCTGAAACTAAACTGTGAGCATCACTAGCACAGGCTGACAAGGGAAGGGTCACATCCCCTGCCCACCTTTGCAGGCCCTCAGGACTGGTCTCTCTCTGCAGTGACTCAGAAAAGGTAATGTCCCCACACTGATGCATACCCAGATACTTCCACTTATATTCTAGGGCTTCTCTCTTCCCTTTTTCTTTTTGACCTATTCATTGTATCCTTTACCATTTTTAACAACAACAGAATAAATCTCTACTAATAAGACCTCAAGGAGGAGAAAGAGTATGGGAATTATGGATTTGTTGTCCATTGCTAAGTAAATAGAATTTAAATTCTGGAGCCTGAAGGAAGTTCCCTCCAACACCCAGAGAGCTCACTGTCAACCCCAGGGGACACATACTCTGAGTCCCTTCTGCCTCCTTTCCCCAACTTTCACCCCCTGTCCAGGCTTGCTGCCTGCTGGAGAGAGAGCACTGAGAACGGGGCCAAACTGGAGGTTAGAAAGCGGAAGAGGCTTTGGGTAAAGGAGGTGCAAAGAAGGTGGGGGATATATGCTATGATATGAGTCTGGGGAGAGATTTTCACTGGCCAAAGGGATACAAAAGAGTCAAAGGGTTGCCCTTTCTGATGTCTCCAGGATAGAATCTTTCTTTTCTCTTGAAGCTTCAGGGAGGGTCAGCTGTCAGGTGAGTTCTTTATTTTCAGTGAGTTCAACAGACCACTATGTCTCCCATCCAGGATCCAGAGAAAAAGAGGTTTTATGAGAAATCTTAGGGAGAAGAGGGTTGGACTTGCCCTTGTTGTCAGAGAAGGTTGAAGAAGACAATGCTATCCCCTGCTCGGGCAACCTATGACCTCATACAAGGGAGGCGATGCTTGGGGCTTCAGTGGCTAAGGGCCTCGCTGGACCCCGGTAAACATACTCTGGCCCACTGGGGAATCCAGAACACTCATCTGGTGCTCAAGAATCTGTTTCCACTTTATTCACTCAAGGACAATTTGTGTAAGTTGCGGAGTATAAGTATGCTCACGTTTTCATCTGGGATCAATGGTTCAGTTTGAGAGTGTTTCACCAACAAAATGCATCAAATTAGACATCACAGGACGAAATATAATACATGTGCAAACGCAGTCCCAGCAACCTGTGGTTTTGAGATTCTGTTCATTGGCTAACATTTGGACCAAATTGGCTGCTAGCAAATTCAACCAATCAGAACTCAGTAAAGCTCACGCCCAAGTTTATTTCCCTCAGCTCTCAGAAAGGGGTACCAGACTCTAGAAGCAGCTGATAGTGCTCTTTTTAAGCAACATAAGTTAAATTTTAAAAAGAATTAGCCATGACTAGTGATTAATAATAATATTAATAAGGTTCTACCCGTAAAAAATTAATGTCTGTCAGTAGAGAAAATGGATATGAGCAGAAAAGTTGAATCAGTTTATACAAGATAAAAGCAGAAGATTCTAGAGTAATGAATTTTGCCTCATGCTACTTCTTTCATCTAGGGCCTAGCCAGTTCTAAAACAGTTGTTTCCAATCTTGACTGTAAATTAGAATCTCTTAGGGATCTTTAAAAAATGCTTAAGCAAACAAAACAAAAAATGTGCCTTTATCTGGGCCTTTGGACTGGAGTAGGCCCAGGCACTGGACTCTTTGAAGCACTCCCCAGGTGATTCTAATGAATAGCAATGTTTGAGACCTGCTATTTCAAAGCCACTGTTGTCAATGTCCTAAGCAAAGAGATGAAGTGCCTTGTCTCTCCAACCCATAACAATAAGAAAAGAAAGAAGAAAAACCACAGAGTAGATGCTGACCCTAGGCCCTCTACACCCAATCAGGCTTCCTCGCCCTCTCAGACTCTCCTATTCCAAAGACAGGCCAGCCCTGCCCTGGCCCTGGCTGCCTGAGGGGGCCTGAGGGACTTCCTCGCGGCCAGTGCCTGAGCTCTTTTGTCCACACTCGCTGCTTTGCCAAAGTCTTCTCCATAGCTTACAAGGCAGGGAAGAGTTAAAGTGTGTCTCTGACCATAGGATTGGGCAGTTTAGAGTTTCTTTCATAAAAGCAGCCATCAGACTAATAACATATCACCATGTCTTTTTTACTGCAATGTCTCAAGCAGCCATTATAGAAGGGAACAGGTTCATTCCCTGGGCTCAGAGGCAGGACATAGATGGATGGTGGAAGTTGGAAGCAGGCATGTAGCAAGTCACTAAATGGGAGCTGTCCAGGGTAGAAATGGTGTCCCAGGAGCTTGGGAGCATGTGGCTATTACATAGATAACAGCAGAGGCAGCCCAACGACCGCTGCTAGGGAGAGAGGTTGCACGGAGATACTCTTGAGTCTTCCTTTTGAGAGAGCTGGTGTAGAGGGGACCACCCCCCCACCTCCCCACCCCCACTTTGGTGCATCCTGAAAGGCATGCTGGAAGCTTTTCAGGCATAAAACACCTGCTTTCTAGAGCCAGTCAGAGTTCGTTCCCTCTACATCTCCTTCTGGGAGCCCTGGTCTCTCTCTGGCCAGGCCAGGGTCCTGGGCATGCCCCATGGACCCTGAGATTTGCCTGAGTGAAAAGAGGAGGTTGGAGATAAGCCCCTGGATCCCAGAGGAGAGGGCCCAAAGGGGCTCTGCTTACCCACCTTCATGCTCTTGCCAGCTTTAGAAGGAGGAAAAAAGCATGCAATTCCTATCCTAGGACACAATAAAACCCTGTGACCACCCACACCACAATAGCACAAATTCTGATATTGTATGATAGGCTGTTGACTCCAGGACTCTGGAGTACACAGCTTGGTGGCTGCATGGGTTTACTCTGATCATTTTACTAACATTGCAATAGTGAGACATCACATTTTACATTTTCACATTGTCTATAGCTTTATGGCAGGATTTTCATTGTACACATCAAGGGCTCTTATCTCAAACTCAGGAAGCAAGTGAGATGAAAGTTTCAGAATCCAAAACTGACCTCTTTTTACCTTACTGTCCCAAATGGCCACACTATGCAAACTCCTTGTCCCCTCTTGTGCAGTGCCATGTGAATGGGGACATGTCCTGTCATCTTGCTTCCTCTCTTTCCACTGTAGACCCCACTACATCATATCTGGCTAGAGGCACACTTGCTCATGTTGGCTGACCATCTGCTTTTCTACAGTGGGGCCCACCATTGTTTGATTGATCTTTGTAAAACCCTTATTCATGCTGCCTGTTGCTCTGCTCAAAGACCACTTCAGCATCCACAGTCACAAGATTCAAATCGAAATCTTTCCTTGGCATTCTCAGTTGGCCTTAATCCACTTCCAGTCCCATTCCTCAGTTCTCCCCTGCATCAACCTCTTAGGCCCAATCATCAATTAACTGAAGAAGGATCAATCATGTGTAGAAAGCTGCTTTGTGCCTTGGGCTGGGCATGGCCCCTGATGGAATATAAAAACTACTGTGACACTAAGTTAGCCTTCTAGGATTTACAACCTCTTAAAGAAGACATATGTGAAAATTTAACAACACAAGTTATGGGGGAATGCATCAGTAGGTAATCCATGATTCATTACCAGGCAGTGCTCTCTGTATCCAAGGTTACAGATTCTAGACTCCAGAGAGCTCGGGAGGCTGGAGGGCCCTTAAATGCGTGCATGGAGGTTAAAAAAAGAATAAGGACAGGACAACATCGCTTATGACTTGCTGAACCAGGCACTTCATGAATATTATTCCCAATCCTTACAATGACTCAGCCAAAATGAAATATCATTGGCTCTATCAGAATTTCCCAAGGAGAAAGCTGAAGCTCAAAAGGTTAAGTAACATGCTCAAGATCGTATAGCTGGTAGATGATGGAGTTGAGACAGAATCCCAGGTGTGTCTAATTCCAGCAATCGAGTCCCTCCCACTATGCCCCTGTCTCCGCTCACACATCAGATACAGGCCAATGTGTCTCTCCCTGACCGCACCCAGAGCTCTCAGAGAAATGAGAGAGTTCTAGGCCTATTTCATCGTGCCTCCCTCCTCTTATACTGACAGCCCTGCAAAGTGCTCTGAGCATGGTAGGGCTGAGTGAATATTTGGTGTTTTGCTGATAGAGTCATGTGTTGGGGCTGAGGAGAGCTTGAGTGTCTACCTACTGCCCTCCCCACCTCTCCCTAGCTGCCATATCGAGACCACCCAGCCTCTTCCCCTGCCCTCCAGGCCTCTGCCCAACTCCCAGCACACCCTACTGGGGCTGGAGAACAACTCTCAGCAGCAGGGATACCATTCTTCTCCCAACTCTCAAGGACAGATGGGCACAGCCAGGAGTTCTCTGTGGTACAAAGTCCACAGGATTCTAGCTAAAGGCAGCTTTTGATTAGCTCAAGAATGAGAAGATGCAGCTTGGAGGAGGCCCACATGGTCAGAGTCTGAGCTACATTTCCCTTTGGCATTGGAATAAGCTTTGTATCTCCCTTAAATGCCAGTGTCACTGTTGTTAAATTTGTGAAGCCTGTTGTAGCTAAGGTATGCAGAAGTGATCTCCACATGGTTCCTCACCTCCACCCAACCCAAGCCAGTCCTCTCTGTATCTTCTAAAGAAGGAAGGAAGAGGAGCAAAGATGCGGGGAGAGGCTGGCTCAAAGCATCGTCTCCCATCTGTCCCCACGTCTGGGGTAACCAGGGCTGTGTCTCCAAAGATAAAGATCACTCTCTGAACAGAAGGGACTGAGAAGAAATCAAGTGGGCTAGAATGGCCCATAGGCCCTAACCATGGGGCTGACAACAGGGATAACAGCCATCACATCCTTTGCTAAATATATCCTTTCCCCAGAAAGTGATGTGTTTTACACAGATTATTCCAATTAATCTTCACAAAAACCCTGAAGAGGTTTTGTGAGGAGGAAACCAATGTTCAGAGAGGTTAAGTGACTCGTCCAAAGGCACACAGCTGGAAACTGTGCCAGGATGCCATCCCAGGTCCACTGACCCCATAGTGCCTCCTCTTAAGCACCAACTCCCAAGTGCGATTGGTGGAGATAAGCCTGGGAGGCCCACCCTCCAAACCGCTTACCCTTGGCTCCGGTAGGCGGTGCACCTCTCCAGCGGGAGGCGCAGCACGCCGTCACTCAGCCCCACGAAGAGCGCGCGAGCGCTGTGCAGGATGCGCAGGCTGCGCAGGGGCTCGCGGCGCCCAGGGGGCAGCACGTGCAGCTCTTCCAGGTAGCAGCCGCGGAGGCTGCGGCTCGTCGTGGACAGTGCCTTCAGGATGGTCCCCGACTCTGGAGGGACCAGATGGGGTGGCCTTGAATGGCCCAGAACCTCGCAGCCAGCTCCGCCCCTCAACCTCCTCCCACTCAGAGCTCAGATTGGGCGGGGCCGGCTCACCGGTGCCGATGTAGAGCACGTGGTAGAGCGTATCTTTGGCCTGCACAAGGTCCACCACGAGGTGTGAGAAGCGCACGCTGTCCTGGGTGACACAAGGCTCAGGTGTCACTGGCTGCACGGCCTCGCTCATCAGGAACAGGCGCTGAGCATCCTGCAGGCTGCGCTCCGTCAGGTTCTCATTGGGGCCCACCTCAGGCAGGGTGCCACACTGCCGCGGAAAGAAGGGTCATATGTGTTCAGCCACCCGGGCTGCCGTGATGCTCTATCCCCCACCTTCTTCACCGTAACCCAGGTGGCCACTGGCAGACCCTGATTCTCCAATCCACCCCACCCCCCAACATCCCTGCCGGGTCCCCTGCAACCCCTCAAGGAAGAGCTGCCTCTTCTTTGGGAACTAAGGAAACTGAGTCTGGTAAGATTGGGGAGGAGGAACCTGCAAGGGCTGGGGAAGAGAAAAGGAAGTGCAAAGGGGATTGGATTATCTAAAAATGGATTATTTGAGTGTGGATAACAAATGTCCTGTGATTTTATGCTGTTGCTGTAGGTGCCCCCTCATGTTGAGCCAAACCCTGCCTTCCCTGTCCTGTGACCCTACCAGCTCAAGTTCTTATGTCTTCCAAACCAAAACTGAAAAGCAACTATCATTATTGGGGCACTTACTACATTCTAGGCACCGTTTCAGGTGCAGGTCAACCCTCACACATATCTGTGAGGTCAGTGGAATTATCTCTACATGCCGGATAAAGAAAAAGTAACTAAAGAGGTTGGGTGACTTGCCCAAGGTCACACAGAGAGAGGGGTATACCTGGGTCAGGGCAAAGCCTGAGGGCTTTCCCTGCTCCATACTGGCCCTGGGCCAGAAGTTAGGTGGATATGAAACTCTACCATAAGTAGCTTCTTCTGCTCCATGGCTTGCTCTGCTTCTCTGTCACAGTGCTGGGGATGCTCATACTACCCAGGGCACCCAGTGACCCTACCACTGCTGGCACTCAGCAACCCTCCAGGCATTAATACCCATGCTGGATAGCCTGCAAGCAAACTCCAGCTAAAATCCTCTAATTCTGGCCAGATAGCTCATTCTTGCTCTCCAGGTCTACTACACTTAGTAGAGCTGAGGTCCCACCTCCCTGGAGGAGGGTCACATTTAGAGATGGTTCGGAGCATGCTCCCTTGCTCTATGTCCCTCCCACTCTCCACTTCTTGCTGTACAGACTTAGAGGTTACCACCCTCTTAGGGTACCATTGCAGACCCCTCAGATGAGCAGAGACTAGCAGAGACAGGTTTGGTGTTTGCACTAAGGCAGTTGGGAATCAGCTTGTGGTGTGTAGTCTGGGGGAAGTTCATGTGTACGGAGAGGGGAAGGGAGGAGAAGCTGTACCTGGAAATTGGGGATGGGATTGGCGATGGGGAGCCAGGCAGCCCTGGGGTTCTCCTGGTAGCGGAATGGGCCATTGAAAGCCTGGGAGATAGCACTGAGGTTGAAGGCGCAGACAGCAGAAGCGGCAATGCTGTTTCTGAAAGGCAAGAGATAGCCAATAGTGTCCTACCTTCCTCCCTCAAATAGGCCTCATCACCCTCCTTAAACCCACAACCAGCTGTCAAGGCATGGCCTGGCACAGCTCCAAGGCCAATTAAGCACCTATGATGAGCCTGGTGCCTTCCTCATGATGGGAGTGTCACAGAAGGACCATAGTCCTCATGCTCTGGAAACCCTCTGGGAAAGCAAGACCCACTGATGAGAAGTACTGGTGGGTTCCTCTGTGTTACTTCCTCATCCCCTTCCCCTCTCCCATGGGAGGGTCAAATAAAGTCAGTGTTGTTAGATATTTTATCCATGGCCACTGTAAGAAATATATTTTATATTACAACTCAGTATAACACACATATATGCACACACACATCTGCAATGAATTTTCATGAAATAATACTTAGCCTTACTAAATATATTATAGTCTGATATTTTTATTCCAGTCTATTCTGTTTCATTTATTTTACTTTTTTTTTTTTTAAAGAGCTGGTTACCAAACTTATCAAACCACTGATTTATGCCACAGCCTGCTACTCCCTGAGTCAGATGACTTGAATGACCCCTTCAGTCACAAAGCCTGACATATCTCTGAGTTGATGTGAACAGTTGAGAGGTGATACCACTACACCTAGTGTTTCCAGTTCTATTCTCTGCATTCAGTCCCTCTCCCAGATATGTCATTTCTCTCCCCATCTTCCTGGTCTCAGCCCCTTTGTCTTTCCTGGATGCTGCACTGTCCTCCTGGCTGGCATCCCTGCAGCCTGTCTAGTCTCCTGTAATCCATTCTCCACACAGCAGCCAAAGTGTGTGTTTCAAAATGCATATCTGAGCTAGTCTCTGGCCTCTTTTAAGCCCTTAAATGGCTTCTTGCTCTTAGGATAAAGATCAAAACCCATAAAGCAAACTACAAGGCTTTCAGGACATGATCCTCCCTGTCCCCACCCTTCAGCCTTTTCTCCTGTCTTTCTCTTCTTCGCCCTCTGGACTTCTTTCACACTGGTCTGGCTCAGGTCCTAAAACATTTATTTCTTCTGACCCAAAAGCTTTGCATGTGTTGCTCTCCAAGGCTGGACCTGTCCTTTCCCCTAGTTAATTCCTATTCATCCTGCGGACATCACTTCCTACAGGAAGCCTTCCCTTATCACCACCATCCCCCATACTGTTATAGGTTTTCCTGCATGCTTCCCTTTCCCTTCATAGCATTTATCTATCACTATATGTGTAATAACCACCCTCTCTAGAATGTGAGCTCAAGGGCAGAGCCAGGTTTGCTCTTACTCTCTGGTACTCCCCACCTCCACTGCCCAACAAGCACCTGGCATGGAGAAAGCACACGATGCATAAGCTATTTACATTTTACACTAATGTCGTCATTTCCCCTTAATGCCTCTCCAGTGGCTCCTGCCCTTTGCTCACCTTCTGGTGCTGATTGCTAAGCCGGCCACTAAGTCCCAGCTGTCTGGTCTGTGCTTCTGGTCTGTGTGAGCTATGCTGCATGTCTGTCCTCCTGTCTTGGATGGGCTCTCTGTTCCTGCTTCCCAGATTTACCCCTCATCCCTTTTAGACTGGCCTTCCTGTACCTAGCCTGGCCCTCAACCAGTGCCTGTTACCTGGGGCCCAAGGTAGGCAGTCTCTATGGCTCGTGTGTTTCTGATGTTCTTAGAAACCCTGCATAGCATCCTGTATAACAAATGCTTTTTTTGTCTCTGCTGCCCATTCAGCATTTTCTATGTGAAAATCACCTGATCGGGTCAGCCTTGCCACAGACGGAGGAAGCAGGAGGAGGGCTCATGATCTCCGTGAGGGCTACCCTTCCTTACACCTAGGAAACAAAAGGGCTCTAATTCCCTGCCTGTGTCCTCCAGTGCAGTCAGGATTGTCAGAAGACTGCTGTTTAGGTTTAGCAGGATCATGGAGTCCTGAGGTTGGAAGGGACAGTAAGGAACACCCCCTGAATCTCCCCGATAGGCTGCTGCCAAACCCTCCCAGCCAGGGCTGCCATCCCCTCATCTGGGGCAGGCTATTTCACTTTCATCACCAGCAAGTTCTTCTTCATGGAGCCACAATCCACCTCCTTTTATTTCTTCCTATCTGGCCTAAGCCTGCACTTCCAGCAACCCAGAATAAATGCTGACCACTGCAGAGACAACAAGTCACAAAATCCTCAGATGACCCAGTACAGAAGACACGACAACCCCATTTTATAGAAAGAGAAACAAGGGCTCAGAGAGGAACTTGCCCAAGCCCACCAGGCTGCTAGGCCAGATCAGAGCATGTCCCCAACATCACAGGGAAGGGGTGGCAGAGGGCAGGTACTCACACGTTGGTAGTGAAGACCCCGTAGATGAGGTCCTGTTCCGGCAGGTGAAAGGCACTCTGCAGCTCGTTATAGTAGAAGGGGACCTCGCCTGGGCGGGAGCAGTTGAGCCTTGCCTTCATGAACGTGGTCCATGTGTCCTCCAGCAGGAAGCGGCCCCCCACGTCGTTCTTGCACACACGGGCCACCCGAGAGTACACCGTGCGTCCGCAGTCATGCTCTACCGCATTCTCCCGCAGAAAGAAGTATGCAAACAGCCCAATATCGTAGGCTGCCACAAAGTTTGGCTCTGAGGGGCAGAGGGAAACCAGGGGTGGATCGGGCCAGCAGGGAGGAAGGGAGCAGAGTCGGAAGAGAACAGAGTCAGGAGTACCTGACTACCTCCATTTTCTCAGATAGGCATCTGACAACCTTCTGCCAGCTTGGTGACCTGGGGGCTCTAACTGGCCCTGTTCCCACCTCCAGTACAAAGTACAATTATAATAATAGCGTGCATTACCGAGCACTCACTGTGTACCAGACACTACTTCGAGTACTTTATGTGGATCTGATCCTCTTGACAACCTATAACTAAGTACTACAATTAGCTCCTTATCACACATGAGAACGTTGTGGCACAGAAAGGTCAGTACTTGCTGAAGGTCACACGGCCAGTCAGTAGCGAATCAGGGATTTTACTCCGAGGGGCAGGGAACTCATACCACCTGCCCCCCATCTCTTCTTTCCTGTAACCTTTCCTCCAAATCAATTCCTAACCCTTTCTCTCTCCTCGAGCTTGCCCTCCATCTGTTCTGGGTACTCAGGACATCTGTGATTTCATTCCGAGTTTCTCTCTGACATGCGATGTTCCTCGGGCAAACACACATCCTGCTCTGGGCCTCTTGATAAAGTGAGTGTGAGCCTTTTCAAAGACTGGGCAGGAAGGAGGATTGATGGGGGTGAGGGTGGGCTGCTGGGTCAGAACCAGGGCAACTCCATCCTTGGGGCCGTGCCCCTTACCATTGAGCCACTTGGAGTTATACTGGGCAGTTCGAAGGGGCGGCCCACTACCCAGGCTTCGGTAGATGGCGGGGTCCCGGCCCGAGAAGTCGATGACTGTAGCTGCATAGAGCTCCCCCTGGGAGGAGATGACAGCTGTGGAGTTGTGGCGAGGGTCATAGGGGCAGCGGGCCACACCGTTGATCTTCTCCATAGTCCGGCTGAGGTTCCCCACCTGGGGACGATGGAGAGATGGTAGCACTTTTCCCTGAGACCCAGGGGTTGCCTGTTCTTTCCACCCCAGAGCTGTTTCCTCCTGGGCCCCTGGTCTCTGTGGGCCTCTCCCTCTCTCCAGACCCTTACTCACTGCCCACCCCCACAGTCCCTCGGAGGGAGTAGCTGCCATGGAGAAGGAGGTTGTGCCAGGAGCTTCATCTGCCTCTAGCCCCTACACCCCAGTCAGGATCCTCCAAGGTAAGGTTGACTGACAAAATACAGGAGGCCTGGTTAAATTTGAATTTCGATGAACAACGAATATTTTTTTTAGTATAAGGATGGGACATCCTTATACTAAAATATCATTTGTTGTTTATCTGAAGTTAAATTTAAATGGGCATCCTTTCTTGGTTTGAGGTTTTTGTTATTGTCGTTTGCTAAATCTGGCAACCCCACTCCAAGACTGCGTGCCTGGGTGAGAGAACCTCTTGGTGTCCCCTTACGACTGCCTCACCCCATAGCGCCCCACACCTGTCTGCTGGAGCATACTGGGGAAAAGGCATTGGTCCCACACATGAACACTTTCCGGCCAGCGACAATCAGGACTCGCACGTAGTTCTGACACTCCTCCTAAAGTAGGAAAGGGAAGTAATAGAGAGACAAACGCTCCAGGCATGGTGCTGGGTTTCTTTCCCTCACACCACCATACCACAAATATTCCAAAGCACTCTTCTGTGTCCCAGCTCTACCACGCTCC
>CM053507.1:108877878-108926407 GCA_028627145.1 Eidolon dupreanum
ATTTGGGGCTCCTTGTTTATATTTGAAAATAAATCACTAACCATTTCACACTAAAAGGGACAAAGACTTCTTAAAGAAATGGTTAATTCCAAGTCTGGGGTTAGGAAAGTACAAGGTGGGCCTGAAACATTTCCTTACACAAAATAGCAAGGATATAATCCAAGGTAACTAGTGTCATCATGTCAAAGAACCCAGGAACCAACTTGAAGAAGTCCCCAACTGGCAAAAGATGGGGTAGTCATAAAAGATAACTGCAATGATAGATAATAACAATGTTTTAAAACCATAAGTCTATAATAATAAAAATAATAAAAGAATAAAATTATTTGGTCACCATTGATAGATACTAACAAACCAGCTCATTATTTGAAAACTGAGTATCATTTATCCTGCCTTTTTTATATGACTGTATCATTGGGTAACTAAATAGTGGATGAGAAGTTTCTCTTTGCAGGAGTAGTCCAGCTAATACACCTAAAGAATTATTAATCTGGGAAACAATCATCAATGGCTGCTAACTACCCCCACTCCAAAAAAAAAAAAAAAAAAAACAGAGAAAATCAGATAGTATGTACTGCTAAAGGTGGAAAATTTTCAAGTGAGCCAACTAGCTAAGTCAGCTACAGGGAAGAAATATCTTTAAATACCAGAAGTCGTCCTGCTTGCTTGGGTGTGGTTTTAGGAGAGGTATAAGATATGAAGATGGTCAGTGTCTGCTTCTGTAATCTGCTTACTTATGTAATGTTAATCAGGATGTGATACTAGGAGACACATTGTGCAAAGATATGCTATCAGCCAACCTCTGCTTCTGTAATCTGCTTACTTGTTTAATGTTAACCAGAGTGTGGTACTAGGTGATGTATTGTGCTAATGGCCAACTTCTGCTTCTGTAATCTGCTTGCTTGTTTGATGTGGTTTTAGGCTTTATAAGCTGCCTCTTTTGGGAGTTCAGGACTGATCTCTAACTCTGCATGGTAAAGAGTCAGTCCCCGGCCAGCTAATAAAGGCTCACAATTCATCTCAATTGGCTCCGTGGGTCTTAGATTCAGTTGCGCCACAACAGTATCTCCATTAAAAAGTATACAATAACACCTATAAAGTAATCTTGCTGGAATCTAAACTAAATAAAGTATTTAGATCTAACAATCAATTTACAGATGATACAGAGAACAGAGGAAAATGTTAAGTTATACCACTTGACTTGCAATCAGGAAAATCTAGACTGTGGGAAACTCTATAAGATAAATAAACAGATTTCTTCCATAAATAAATTGCACAGAGAAAGGAGGAGAAACATTTTTCTAGCCTAGACCCCATCAGTGCCCCCACCTTTCCTGTACCTTCCAAATCTGGAGCCTTGCCAGTTGGGTTTTTAAAGAAAAGGTCTTAGTCTCCCTTTGTGGTGGGAGGGGTAAAATGGAGGAAGGGATCACTGTGTGGGATGGGACAGGAGACCTGGGTTCTAACTTCTCAGTTTAGATTATTTCAACCATTTTCCCCTTTTAGCATTGTACCTCATTCTCACATTCCATAATACTCAACACCCCAATTTCTGAGCCATCTGGGGGATCCGCTTGCTTCTCTGTCATATCCCCCTCTATAAGCTGTTTCACTTTGCTAAAGCAGTTAATGGCTCTATCCCCTCTCTCTCTCTCCCCAGAATGTATTTAATCTTTTCTTCACTGATGTCTCTTTTGTTCTCTCTGTCATTGTGCATCTGTACCATTTAATATTTCTCACTGTCCTTTTAGCAGGGTTTTGTGAAGGAGTGGAGATAGACATGTATGATCAATATGCCACATGTAATGCTTTACACTAGGACTGCCCCAGAAATTCCAGGAAGGCAAACTCTAGTAACAGAGTAATTGTAGTTTTTGGCTGTGGAAGAAAGCAGGTGAGACAGCCGGATAATCTCCTTGTAGACTCAGCAATAACTTTAGATACCAGAGACAATGGCTGAACATTAAAACCGTCTGAGCATTAAGTCCACCGCTTAGCAGAGTTCAGATTTCAGACAACTCCAGAACTGCCAGACTAACTTGGAGAATGTGGTCACAAGTAGAAGAGAGCTCAGAATCACCCTCAGCGTCTGCCCAGGTCCAGATAAAGCCCCATGTGCATTCTGCTGCATGTGTGCACAACTGCCCCCATTTCTGCACTTTCTGGACATCTGGCAGCCCAAGATCATAAATCCATTGCAGTTAGGCCTCCAGCCACGTCACCTCCTGGCTGCCCACCAGCTCCTAATTGCCAAATCTGAGTTCTGGGGCCATGTGGGAGGATCAGTGGAGGACCAGCCAGCTGTAATGGAGAGTGACACTGAGCCTGCCCCCAGGCAGTGTGGAGGGTAAAGGCAGCTGAGCTGGGGTGGGGGCACGGTCCTCCACTGGCAAACTGGTGCAGCTCATTTAAACTCCATTTGCTACTCTGTTTGCTATGAGTCACTTGTGATAGCAGATGTTGAAGACTGAAAGGACCTGAAGCTCCAGATAGGGCAGTGGAGGGGCACTTGCTAAATGAAGTTGGGCTTTTACCATCAAAAGTCAGGACATTCTCACCAGGTCTGACAACAGACCAGGGGACCAGAGGCTGGGGTCTGCCACCAGCCTAGTCGAGGGAATGCCGGACAGCCCACTTCAACTTCTCTCCCAGTCTTTCCCCTTTGTGGCCAGATGGGACCCACTATGGGGGGGATGTGGACATGCAATGTATTTCTCTCCGTAGTTCTGTTACAAAGAATTCAGTCTGAACTCCAGAGGTCAGGCCCCATAAAGACACCCTGGGAAAGTCAAACCAATTCCTGGTGCACTGTGGCTGATTTGCAGAGCCCTTCAGAGAACCCCTTGAAGTGGAGCCCCTGCCCCAAGCTATGGGGCTCACATAAGATATCTTCCCATGGCTGAAACCAGATCAACATGGAGCTGGATGAACCAAACACACCAGGTTTCTCATCAAGCTGATGAGTCTTATCATCTGATAAGCACCTGTGGGCCAACTGTCAAGGATGCCAGTTGGGCAGCATCTATAGAAAAGGCCCTCTCGACATCCTAAATTTGGGTGCACACTGGAAACCACCAGGGAGCTTTTAAAAATCCCAGTGCCCAGCTGAACCAGAGACCAATTAAGTCCGAATCTCTGAAGGTGAGACCCAGGAATCAGTGTTTTTCGAAGGTCCCCTGATGATCCTGGTGGGCAGCCAAGGGAGAAGCACTTTCTAGAGTCAGGCTAACTCGATTCCCATCCTGATCTATGCTACCCAACTATGCAAACCAGAAACCTGGATTGCACCATTGTGCTAAGCCCTCCAGGGCTGCCAGCTTCCCCAACCCTAGGGGTCATTTTCATGCAGAAGAGAGTATGCTTGGTGCTCCATCGAGCTGTGTGGTACAGTGATCCTGTGTGATTCTGCCACCTAAAGACCTCTTCCTCTCTTTTCTCTCCATCTCCACATCATTGCCTTAGTTCAACTCTCACCATCACTAGCCTGGGTATTGCATTTGTCTCCTAACTGGCTTCTCCAACAATCCATTTTCTGTACTGGGCTAGGTGATCTAAACACCAAATCTGTTCATGCCACTTCCCTGCTTAAAACCCTTTAAGGAACCCCCACTGCCTTCAAAATAAAACACGGACCCCTCTGTCAGCAATGAAGACCCTCTACGCTGTGGTTTCTCTCTCTCTCTCGCCTCGTTTCTCACCCTTATTCCACTTACACCTTGTTTCCTCTACACTGGGCCCCTTGGTGCTCCATGCTATTTTACACATCTGTGTCTCTACCTTATCTGCCTGGCCAACCCCCAACCTTTAAGCTCCAGCCCCAGGGCCACTTCCGGGAAGCCTTGCAGACCCTGCTGAGCCTAATGTGCTTCTGGGTCCACATGCATGTTTCCCACAGCACTGCCATTATTTCTGCTTCTGTCTTGCTATCCCTTTTTGGACTCTTTGCTGCTCCCAGAAGGCCTTCTTTTGAGATCATGGGAACCTAATAAAAAGCCAGCTGCTTGAGCTCAGGACAGAACCCCTGGATCCACTTTCTCCCACCCACTTTGAATTGCCTCTGTGCACACTTCCCCAGACCCTGATCTGCTGGGTTTGCTTCTTGGTTTCATTTCTATAGTCTCTGGACAGGCTGTTTGTTACTGAGCTGGCAAGCCATCAGATTTCCTCTGCCTTGCTCTAGCCCAGGCCCCAGGAACATACCACATGGGTCCTATCCAGAAAAGGAAATCATTTGTGATCTCTTATGTACTTATTCTTTGAAGCAAGGGACAGGGCCTGATTCACTTTTGGATCTCAAACGCTTCAACGAATGTTTATTAGGGGGTGGTTGAATGTATGAATGGGTGGGCTGGCTGGTAAGTGTATGGATAGAGGGATAGACAGACTGATAAATGAATGAATCACATTTTCTTTCAGTTTATTCTAGTTCTTTCTGATGGGCACACTTTGTCTGCTCCCTTAAACCTCCTCTCTGGAAACCAGCTGCAATAGGCCCTGGGGTATAGACCCAGGTGAGACTAGAAGGAACCAGACCAAGATGTCACCCCAGCTTGCCCAACTGCCCTTTACAGTGAAACCCTATGCCGAATAACCCAGCATCTGACTAACTCCTTGTGCTTGTGTGGTTCTCTAGTTAGTTATACGTATCACTTATCATCTTTTCCTGGCTACACTGTGAGCCTTGCAGGTTGAACACTCTGCTTGTGTTATCGCCCCTCTGCCCCCAGCTCAGTTCAGATACACAATGAGTGCTCAATGAACGCCTGATCACTGGGAGACCAGCAGGCCTCCCAGACATGAGGACTGAGGCTCTGCCCTCACTGAAGAAGAAAAGATGGCCTTCCTTTCTCTGGACTGTTCAGCCTCTGCAGAGATGGTTTAGCATTTGTTTCTCAGTCTGGAACAAATGTTCTGGATCTAGGAGTCCCATTAGAATGCCTCCCAGAGCATTTAGGGAATCATGCTTGGGGAGTCCTTCTGGCAGCAGATACATCAATCACAGCTCAGTGAAAATGCTGAGTTAGAAGCAGATTACTCAGCCAGGCTAAGAAAGCAATAGGGACACCCTGTTCCTTGAGGCCCAAACTCAGAGACCTTTCTATTGATTGAGGTGCTGGTCTCAGAATGACCAGCCACTCCAGTTTGCCCAGTACTGTCCCAGTTTTAGCACTAGAAGTCCTGCATCCTGAGATCCCTCAGTCCTAGGCAGACAGGGACTGAGGGGTCGCACTAACTCCAGCACTCTTTTCCTCTCTTCCTTGGCAGCTCTTTTGCACAATGCGGGAGCCTCGTGTGTGCCTCCATGTTTATGTGGCCACACTCCCACTTCCAAGTATCTTCCCACTGGTCACCTCAATAACCAGTGAGGGTCCACAGCTAGTGAAAAGAGGCTGGGGCTCCTGTTTTCAACCCTAGGGAGTGAATTCCAGATCTTGCTCCTTATGCTGCCCCGGTTGCCTCCCAAATACCAGGGAAATGACTGGGAAGGGAAGCAAATGTACCTGAAGGAGGGAGACATTGGCAAGGCTGAGTCGGAAGAGGTAGTTCCTGTGAAAACAAAAATGGAAATCATAAGTCAAGCTGGTTCTACAGACAGTTCCCCAGGAAGCAGTTCCTTGGCTCCTGCCTCACGGGGTGCCAGGACCAAGTGCCGACTACAGCGTGCCTACAGTGGGCTGACCCCCAGGGAGAGCTTTACCTCTGTTAGCTCATTTAATCTTCATAGCAACCCTGGAAGTAGAGAGAGAAAACTCCATTTTGCAGATAAGGAAACAGCTTGAGTAAAAGTCACAGAGATAGTAAGTGGAAGAGTTAAAACCCAGACAGTGTAAGTGGAGGGATTAAAACCTAGACTTGTCTACTCCTGTATCCCACACTGTCTCTGCTTCCTGGCCATCCTGGCAGGCGCAGGGAGGAACCCCCACCACCTTTTCTAACCATGGAACCTGTTTCTATGAAACTTAAAGTCTCCTGGAGCTCTTGCAGAAACCCAGACGGGCCATTTTCCTCCTGCCCTCACCCACCTCCCTGACCCATTCCCTTCCTCATAAAGGCCAGCCATCTCTTGGCCTCACGCTGTGGGCCCCTGAAGTCCTGTGTGCTTCCTCATGTTCTTCAATCCTACCCACAGTCAGTGACTCTAGACACCTGTCCACCTCCCTGGACCACCTGTCTTCTCTTGCTCAAATTGACCCCTCTGCCACCTCACGATTCCTCTTCCCCAGAGCCCAGCCAATACAGGGCTGCCAGACTCAAATTCCTCAAGTACCGTTTTCATCATATCAGCCTGTTGCTCAGAAACCTTAAATAAGGAAACTTATGTCCACACAAAAACCTGGATATGGACGTTTATAGCAGCTTTATTCAGTAATTGCCAAAACTTGGAAGCAGCCAAGATGTCCTTCGGTAGGTGACTAGATAAATAAACTATGGTCCATCCAGGCAATGGAACATTACTGAGTGTTAAAAGGAAATGAGCTGTCAAGCCATGACATTAGAGGCATCTTAAATGCATATTACTAAGAAAAAGAAGTCAGTCTGAAAGGGCTACATATTGTATGATTCCAACTATATGACTTTCTGGAAAAAGACAAAACTATGGAGACAGTTAAACTGGAGCAGTATTTGCCAGGGGTTGGTGGTAGGAGGGAATAGATGAATAGGCAGAACACAGAGGATTTTTAAGACAGTGAAAATACTCTGTGTGATGCCATAATAATGGGTACACGTCATTATAAATTTGTCCAAACCCATAGGATGCACACCATCGAGAGCAAACCATAACAAAAGCTATGGACTTTGGGTGATAATGACGTGTCAGTGCAGGTTCTTCAACTGTAATAAATACACCACTCTGGTGGCCGATGTTAATGGTGGGGTAGATGACATGTGTGGGGCAACAGGTATTTGGGAATTCTCTGTACCTTCCCATCAGTTTTGCTGTGAACCTAAAACTGCTCTAAACAAATAAAGTCTGAATTTTAAAAATTCTTAAATAATAACGACAATACTATCACCGCTACTACTACTATCAGTCGCTTCTTGAGCACTCACAGTGGCGGGCACTGCTGGAATCGCTTTGCCTGGACTCTGGAGCCACAAGGCCACTATGCTGGGACTCGAGGGTGGCAGAACCACCACACGAAAGTGACTGCAGGATCACAGAGTAGACCCTGTGACTCTCCCAGAGAAGGGAGAATTCCAGTTCAGCCATTTGCTAGGCGCCTTCTGAGCAGCTCTGAGTCTCCATCTGTAAAGTGGATGCGCCTGTCTTTCTAATGCCTGTCTTTCTTATTTCACAGGGCCGTGGAGACAGGGGAATAGTGTGATGCATGTTAAAACGCTTCATTAATGTCAAGCAGATGTAAAATTTGGGTTTTCCCAAAGAGTTTTCTTTCCTTCTTACATCTTCCTTGGGTCATTCTTCTATTCGTTCCTGAAGTTTTCAGGAATAATTGCTTTAGAAAGTTCTGGCCTACCTCAGCTGTGCTGAGAAGAGAAATGATGGGAAAGGTTGTGGAATGGACCAGAAAGAGAAGGAGGGGCCCTGCTGAATGAATCCAGGGGCCTGAAGGAGACATCTCAGGCTGGAGACTCCTATTCTCCAACTCTGGCTCCAGGTCCAGGCCCCACTCAGCTTCTTTGCTCTCCTGGTAGACCTCACGGAATGACCTTGGCTCCAGACTTCTGCTATCCCTCCCCAGCTCCTTGCCCTGAAGAGCTTCCCTACCCCCACCTTCCTGGCCAAGAGACAGATGGGATCCCGCTGATGGCTCTGACCCAGCTGTCTGCTCAGGTAACATAGGCATCTGCTCACAGCTTTAAAAAATTAGGGGAAACATTGCATCACTTTATTCATTTTTATCCCATCAAAAATCATTCATTACAACCTCTCAGTCTGCTCTTCTGGGAGATGAGAACAGAGAAAAATCTCTGTAGCCTGAACTGCCTTAACCCCTTATGGAACAAGGTGGGGTACAAAGGAATAAAAAAAGTCCCCTATCCTGAATTCCAGAGGCCCAGAAGGTCAGAAAAAAAGGAGAAAATCTGACTGGCAGAAGAGAAAGAGGAAGGAAAGTGACCTAGAGAAGAAAAGAGAGAAAAAATTGAGGACCCACTTCATTTGCTCCAAGGGGTGCAAGAGGCCAAGTCCAGGACTGATTTCCCCCCTGTTCTCTGGGGGCATAGCGAGGCTTAAGGACCCAGCAAAAAATATGTCTCCACCTATGTGGGGGAAGCCCCAGAATGGGTCAGAAAGAGCAGTGAGACCACAGGCAGAAAATCTATCCTTCTGGGCATCAGTTTCCTTGTCCAGTAACCCGGTTACTGGAGGTTATTGTGAAGATTAGATGATTTGTTGCCTGATTGACTACATGTTTTAGATGCTTTACTACATACATGGTACATAAAATGGTGCCTGGCACATGGCAGGTGCAGAATGAATGCCAGCTTTTGAAATGCTTCCACAAGTTCAGAAGGAGGCATCAGGATTTTTAAAACTACGTGCGCAAAGTAGGTGGAATCTGAATATGGGAGAAGGATCTTACCAATGTCAGCTTCCTGATTGTAATTTTGTACTATTGTTATACAAGACGTTATCATTGGGGGAACCTGGGTTGATGGTATATGGATTGGATCTCACTGTATTATTTTTTACAACTACATATAAATCTATGATTATTTCAAAATACAAAGTAAAACACTTAGTCTCTTAGCTGGGAAAATTAAGACCATATTCTTGCAGACCTTCATATGTACAAGTTACCTCTGGGAGGACACACAAACTCGTCATATGGCGAGCCTCCAAGGAAGGGTCTTGCTTCAAGTGTGAAGGGGTGGCCCTGCTTTTCACTGTATACCTTCTGAGTGTTATACCAGAACACGTATAACTAGTTAATATAAAATAAATAAATAAATAAATAAATAAATAAATAAATAAATGCCTTCGGTCCAGCTTCATCATAACTTTTTGAGGTTACCAGCCTAGAGACAGTAATCCAGTCCTTACAGATGAGGAAACTCAAAGATGAAGATCACCTGAGACAAAAATCAAGCTCGTCTGGTCCTAGTCCAGAGTTCTGTCCTTGACTTCCCTCCTTTTCATGCCACAAATGAGGGAGTAGGGACACTCAGGAAAGCCCAGAGGTCAAGGATCATCAGCTCTCTAGTGTAACTGAGAGGTGCCCAATCTAGTAGTCACCCTCCCCCATCCCCAGGCCAGCAGAATCCGAAGCTCTGAAGTTGGGATCATCTGAAAAACATCACTGCAGTAGGAGGTGATAACATGGACTGGCAGAACAAACTAGTCCTGGGCTTAGAAAACCTGAGTTCTAGTCCTCATACTTGTTGTGATCTTGCTATGTGATCTTGGGACATTTACCTTCCCCTATTCAGCCCTCTGCCTCTTCATGTTTAAATTAAGGCAGTTGGATCAGACCAGCGATTCTCAAACCTAAGACTCACCTGGAGGGGCTGCTGAATTGCAGCTTGCTGGGCCCACCTTGAGCTTCTGATTCAGCAGGTCTGGGATGGAGCCCAAGTACTTGCCTTTGTAACAAGTTTCCAGGTGCTGCTGGTGCTGCTGGTCTAGGGACCATTCTTTGAGACCCACTGAAGTCAGCCATCTCTAAGCTCCCTTCCCTACCAGAGCTGATGGTCTATGATTTTGTGAGAATTACCTCCTCCTACTCCACCCCATAGAGTCCCCACAAGTCCTCCCTAGAGCATATTATCCTTTGGATGCCAGACTTGGACAGTGGGGCTAAAGGAGGTCAGGCAGCAAGGAAGTGAGGTCCTGCAAAGAAGCCCGTGGCCTGCATCTGGTTGCAGCTGCAGGTGGCCAGATGGCCAGTAGGGGGCTCCTGAGCACCTTCTCTACACAGAGCTCCCAGGGAGGACGCCAGATAGGTACTGGCTTGCTGAGATTCGGAGGTCTGGAGGTCTAGAATGTCTGTGGGGAACAGACATTCAGATACAGCGAGGGCTTGGCAGGGAGGAACAGGGGCCCAGGTTGTGAGAATACCCACAGTAGCCTCATCTCAGATAATATTCTGCACTCCATTCTAAGCACCTGCTCTTCTGGCCCAGACCCGCCTGTGCCTCATTACCTGGCTCCCACGATGAGCTGGTTCCTGGAGGGATCCAGAGCGAGCTGGGAGAAATCTCGGGCTCCAGGATAGGTGAAGTTAGAGACCCAGGGCTTCAGGTCTGGGGGAGGGAGAGGCAAACATCCAGTTACTGTTGAACCAGGGGCTGGCTCCCAGCTGCACAACCAGCGTGGGGCAGAAGAATGGAAGGGCTGCAGTTAAGGTGAAGTCAGGGTGCGGTGGGACCTGTGGACAGCCAACTAGGGGGTGGGGATGGGGGTGTTGTTACTGTTCTTGCTGTGTTCCCTACCTCAGAGGGGGCCACACCTGCTCCCAGCTGCCCCAAAGGAGACCTGTAATTACCCTTGACTCCCTCAGCCCCTCATTGGCTGCATCAAACACACTGACAAATCCTGTCTACAACCAGCTGTCTCTGAAATCCATTCATCTTGCCCCCTACACCCCATTGCCCATCCAAGCCACCAGCATCTCTTGCCTGCACTGGTGCCAACAGCCCCCTAAATGGCCTGGCTTCCACTCCTGCCCCTCCGGTTCATTTCCAACAAGGCAACCAGAGTGATCTTTCTAAAATGCAAACCCGTTTATGTTACCCTCCAGCTTAGAGCTTTTTAAAAGCTCCCAGTTGCCCTGATGAAATGTCTCAACTCCTGCGAAGGCCTTCGGGTTGCAACCCAACTGTCCTCCCAAATCGTATGCCTGGAACATTAATTACTTAGTGACCCATGGAAAGAATGATGCTTCAACTTTTACATCCCCCTGAGACTCTCCACCCTGGCCCCACTAAACTAGACCACTGTGCACTTCTCCAGATCTATTCTATAAGAGCCTGCAAACTTTTACACTTCTGTTCTCCCTCAGTGGAACAGTTCCTGTTCACCCCATCCCCACCCTGCCTCCTCTAGGAAGCCTTCCCTGATTTCCCAAGCCAGGGGGAAGGGCTCCCACAGACATCTATACTACTGCCATAAAAGCCCCCATCAGCTGGGTGTCTACCCCAGTGGTTTGCCCTGGGGGCCAGGGAAGATCTTGCTTCTTGGATCTCCAGGCCTGGCCCAGCACCTGGAAGTATTTGAATGAATATAGAACCCTCATCTCCCTTCCATACAGGAAGAATCGGGTTATCAGACAAGGCTCCAGGGAGGGTGAGTGGTCAGTGACCATCCCCATCTGCAAGGAAGGATCTTCCCAGCCCAGGCCAAAGCCTCTCATGGGCATTGGGTGGGCAGAAGGAGAGCTCGCAGCCCTCTGGATGGGTCAGCAGTGGTCTGGGGAGAGTATGCCCGGGAAACAGTACCCAGATGACTTTCCTCTTTCCCTTCCTCTAGAGACCCACTCCCTACGTCTTTGTGCACAGCCCTTTAATGGCTCTCCCTCACAGATGGCTCATTGATGGGAGGGAACTGAGCAGTAATAAGAGAGCCTCAGGTAGAGGAACATCCATGCTAATGGGAATGAAGATGAGGGGGAAATGTGAGACCCTGTGCCTTTCTGCATAGTGCATTAGCGACTGGCTCACAGAAAGGCCCAGAGGAGAGAGAGAGAGAGAGAGAGAGAGAGAGAGAGAGAGAGAGAGAGCGAGAGAGTGTGTGTGATCCAAAGGAAATAAATCATTGCTCATTATCCCTCTACTGCAGAGTAAAAGCACCCCTTCATTTCTGCATGACAGGCAAACACTTAATCGCTCGCTAGAGAACTGGAGGTTTTGTGAGTTGGATGGTTTTCAGAAAACTGTAATATGCACAATTAAAAAGAAAAAGGAAGAAATTCTGCAGCAAAATGAAGTGAACCCCTTGGATGTGCCTCTGCCCCCAGCAGGTGACTATGGGTTGACAACAATTGTCACATAGGTGCAATGACATTTGGGCAATACCAGTATAAGGAGTAGATCTGGAGTCAGGTAGCCTGGGTTATTAGCTGACCTCAGAGCCACTCTCAGAAATCCTGGTGAGATATTATACTACCTTAGAAACTAAGCCAGCCAAAGGTCCTCTTCCTCCAGGAAGCTTTCCTGGGTTATGACCTCTCCAACTGATCTTTTGTTCCACATTTTCTCTACCTTTTCTGTTCCATTTACATTGTATATAGTTGTCACTCCACATGTGTGTAAGTGTATTTTCTGTGGGGGGTGCAGAGGGAATGTGAGGGGCTTGCTTGTCCCCATTAGACTGGGTGCTCCCCAACAGTAGCAATGGAGTCACACTTTAATTTCCTTCTTCCCTTCCAACAGAGGTATTCCAGATGTAGGCGGCTGAACAGGGGAAGAGGTGGCATGACTGGTCTGCAGCTAACCAGGAGAAACTCCGTCTGGGGGACTTCTCAGCTCCGTCTTCACTCAGGCTCTTCTTCGGGGAGGAGGGGAGAGGGAGAGGAAACAGGAGCTGGGATGATAGTAGGGAGGTGGGAGTGGGGGAGTAGATGGTGGTGGCCCCTTCCAGTTTCTGTCCCTCTCTCCTACCGTGGAAGGGACCAACATGGGCAAAAGGGAAAGGGAGAGAAGGGGGAGATGTGCAGCCCAGTGATCCTGGGGGAACTATCTTGGGAAGGGAGCCAGCTTCCTCTGATTAAATAGGCAAAGAGGACCAGAGGGAAGGCTGTCTTTAAAACACCAAGCACGTTCTGAGCTCCGTGTGCAGCGAAGGCTTTGGACGGCATCTTTAAGAGAAAAATGACATTCTCCATGACGCGCCTGTGATTTTAATTATGTATAGTCGATTCAATTACCCACTTTGTGGATTAACCACTGTCAGTGCTAACTCCATATTTTCAGGTGTCTATCTGCTGCCTAGAAAGGCCATGCTATGGTGAAAGGAATGACGTGCAAGCCAAAGAGAAACACAGGAGGATCCCACTTAAAAGAAACCCCTAGCAGAAAATTTAACCTTACAAAACAGGAAAATGTCAGATTCTGCAACTGGCAGCTCCTCTAGGATACTTAGATCAGTCAGATGTTGGGGGAGAGGAAAACTCATAGCTACAGGGTTGTAAACCTATAGATCGGTCAGAAATAAGGTGTAACACACGGGGGGAAACCAGAAGGTAGGGATTGGTGCTGGGCTGGATTATGGCAACTTCTCCAGAACACAGAACATAGTCAATCATCCAACATGAATAGAGTCTCTACTCAGTGGCACTAAAGGGTGTAGGGAGACCAGGGAACTGGTCCTGGTCCAGGACCAACTGTGCTTAGGACCAAAGGGAGTGACTTTTAAGGAACAATAAGAGATACTCGAGTACTCAAAAGAAACTTGTTCACCTCTGAGGCCCCACAGTGTCCAGCTCGGTGCTTGGCGACAAGCAGGGCCCAATAAAAATTTGGCAAATGAATAGGAAAACCCAAGCCATCAGAATGGGGAAGGAGGTGAGTTGCTGGAGGCCAGGAGGCTGGGCAGGAAAGTCAGAGATGATGTTACTCTCCAGGGCAGTCAGTCTAGGATGACTGACCATCTCCGCTTGCCCAGGACTACAGGTATTCCTTGGTGACCTTATGTCAATCACCTATGTTAACCTAAGCCTCATTTCTTCATTCTGAAAGGTGGTGGGTGGCAAGTCAGTTTCATTCAAGTAATTTACATGTGAAGATCAAAAATAATGTCAAGGAAGCCAGGCACCCAAGGATCACATCTCCCGCATCTCCACCCATTGCCCCGCCTCTCAATTTATACCAGTATGGACCAGCCTGACAGGAGAAGAGATTCCCCAGTTCTCTTTCCATCATCCTTGTCCTGAGAGTCAGCCAGGCCAATAACGTTTTGGGCAAAGCCCACGAAATGTTTCATTAGGAGCTGCCACAGTGGCCCCCAATGTAAGGATAACCCTCGGCGCTCAACATCCAGCTCCTCTGTCCCCTGCTTGGTCCTTCCCTTCAGTGACAACCACCATTAGCACCTAAGGAGCCATCAGAAGTCTGAGGGTATACACCACACGTTTTGTAGGCTTAAAGACATTGCTAATTTACTTTAATCCACTTAAGCCTTCAAAGACTGACTGTCAGCTCAAACAAATCAGCACAGAGAAAACAGTGGAAGCCTTCCCCTCTGAGACAGGAGACAGGAGACAGCCCACAGCTGGGAATTTCACACTTCTAAACACCCCAAGTCGCCCACCTCACAGCCCCCAACTCCTATCCATACCGGTTCCCCTTGGCCCCCAAATCTCATGCCAGCTTCAAACTCATGGATTTATTTTCCTACTGTTTTCTGTCTTGACCCTCTTGACAGTCTGTGGGAATCCCAGAGGCCTGGTTGGACAGCCTCCTACCTAGGACACCTGATCCGTCTGTCATGGGGAGTGAGTCAGGAGGCTCTGACACGTCTCCCCAACCTCTACACCTCAGCCCCAACCCCATTCGTAAATGGAGGTGATAGCCTTGTCCTGTCTCTCTGCCAGGGTTATTATGAAGGGGAAATAGGACTGGTGTTTATCAACTCAAGAACCTGGGGACCCCTGAGACTACATTTGTAAATCCCAGTGTGAGCTGCCACATAGGCAATGAATCCTGAAGTGTTGATGTGATCGTAACATCATCAGGGACCCCCAGACTGGCAAGCAGATCATGGGAGAACATCCAGGAAGTTCCAGTATTTGTGTTTTGTTTTCCTTTTAGATTATCATCAAGTGCATTTACTAATTTTAGAAATTCTTATTAAGAACTTATGGACCCTTCAGAATATGTTCAGTAATTCACAAATCCCAGTTTGGGAAACACTTTAATAGGACACTCTTCTGACCTCCCTTGACAGACAGAAGGAGTTATTAGTTATCAGGGTCCCTTTCCCTGGGGGCTACCAAGACCCCCCAAACAGGCATCCCTACAGCTGTCTTAGAGCAGAAGGAATATTTCCAGAGATCACTAGGCACTTCTAACGAGTGAGTCATCTTCATTCTTCCCCCCATTGGAAGCCAACAAATAGAGCCCATGCTTCCAGAAGAGCTAGAGCTGAGACAACCAATTTACCCATGGCCAGCCCACCCAGGGCGTCCACATCTCATTCTCTAGCAAAGGAATCCCAAAGAAAGACCCTTCCTCCCCAAGTAAACACAGACAAAGGGTCTGGACACACTGTCTGGAAACTAAAATCAGACCCCTCCAGCCCACAGCTGCCGTCTGTCTTAGATCTATCCCCAGAACAAGAGTCTCTGTACATTACAGGAAATGATCACCCCAGGACTGCCAACAGCCAGAGGGACCCACCTGCGGTCCCACCTAAGTCCTTCAGTACATGGTCATTGCAAAAAGGACTGAGTGGGAAATGGCTCTCACCTGCAAAGGCCACGGTGGGGTGTTCCCTCAGGGCACATGGCTGCTGCTCACTGCTGGGTTCGCTGGAGACATCCTGGGAGCTGGAGAGGTGGAACACCAGCAGTGCGAGGCTGGGTGGCAACAGGGTGATAGCCAGGGGTCCCAGAACCACCATGGTGGGCCCCTCTGCGGTCCTAGCTCCCAGCTCCAGATACAGGCTGGGGGAAGACCTGCAATGCAAACACTCAAGCTCACTACGCGCTCCGTCGTCAATGCCCACTTCTCCCAAGTTCCTCTTGGTTGTCGGCGGCCCCATAGGTTAGTTTGCTTAATAAATAATTTATATTTTATTTATGTCACTTAGGGTTTATTTTGCTCTAGTAACACAAAGTTATAGATCATATCTTGAAAGCTAATTTCCCTTGGAATGGTTTTCTACACAA
Organism: Eidolon dupreanum; assembly: GCA_028627145.1. Taxonomy (NCBI): domain Eukaryota; kingdom Metazoa; phylum Chordata; class Mammalia; order Chiroptera; family Pteropodidae; genus Eidolon; species Eidolon dupreanum. The sequence continues at coordinate 108,893,667 of CM053507.1, forward strand.
AACTGACAAATTGCAGAGCTTTTTCTATTAGGGTCCCAAATGGCTTAAAATTAGTTTTAATGATAAAAATGGTATCTTAAGATTTTAATAAATGGACCTAGGACAAATGAATAGCCATTTGTTAAAAAAAATAAATTTGGATCCATTACTCACACTTTACAAATTCCAACTAGATAAAAGATTAAATACTAAGAATAAAATCATCAAAATACTAGAAGAAATGTTGGCAGAATTCTTTATAACCTTGGAGTGGAGAACCATGACTCAAAATCTGGAAGCTATTAAAGAAAGGATTGACAAATTTAACTACATAAAAATCACAAACTTCTGTTTCCTTTTCTCTCCCCCTTCCCCTCCATTCCGCCCCCACCCCCAAAAATCAAACAAAATCAAAAGGCAAATGACAAACTGGAAAAAAATATTTGCAAATCATATTACAGAACAGGGGTTAATATTCCTAATATGTAAGGAACTCCTGGGAATCAAGAAAAAATCAACAATCCAGTAGAAAAATGGGCAAGGAATATAAATGTAAATAGGCTTAAAAACATGAATAGCACTTATTCTCACTTATAATAGGAGCAATGCAAATTAAAACTTAGACTGAGATACCTCTGATCACCTATCAGTTCAGCAAAATTCCGAGTTAGATAATACACTCTTGGTGAGGCTGTGGGAAAGAGGGGCACTCTCATATACTGCTGGTGGGTGCACAAAATGGTACAACTCATGGAGGGGGATCTGACAATATTTGACAAAACAAGAGTCATTTATCCTTTGACCTAATTTCTGAGAGTCTACACCAGTGCTACTCAAAGTATGGTCCACGCACCAGCGTGGATCCACAAACTATAATGACTCTAGGGCAAGATAAATGTAGAATTTTGAGAGTAAATGTTTAAAAACAAATTATAATAATTTGTGAGTAATTTTTATGTCTATTAGATCTAATAACAAAATATTTGGGCTTGTATATCACATAGTTTTTTCTTTCGATTTACTTCTCTAGTGATTCACGTTTATTAAATTTTGCATAAGTATCCACCTGCGACAGACTGTAAATTGAAAAGTAAAACCTGCTCCTTCATCTCAGATAATTGAGAAGCAAAAATAGACTTCAGAGGCACCTGCACGTGTGCAAGGTGACTTATGCACGAGATTACTCCTGAGGCACTCTTTTAAATAACAGAAAACATGAAACATCTGAATACTTATCAACGGAAAACTGCTTAAATAAGCTAAGGTATATATTTGTAATGGAATACTATGCAGCTCTAGAAAAGAATAAGGATTTTTCTCTAGATTTTTGATGTGAAGAAATCTCCAGAGATTTTAAGTGAGAAAAGCAAGGTGCAAAGCAGTATAATAATATGTTACTTTTTTGTGTAAAAAAGAGGGTAGAAATAAGAATATCTACTTATGTTTTCCCATCTTAGAATTAACATACACTGGAAAAAATAAACCAAACTGATAAATTAAAAAGTTTGTCTATAATTCACAAAATGATGAGTTAGGCTTCTCAATATATACCTTTTTATATTATTTTCATCTTTGAACATTGAATATGTTTAATATTACCTAGTCCATAAAAATTTTTTAAATCTTTTTTAAAACTAGTTTTAGTTCCTTAAAACTTCTACTATGGAACAAACCAAAAGTTACCCTGGAGGCCTGACTCGTACGCTCTGAATCAGCTCCTACCTCTCTCCTGGGACCCATCCACTGTGTCACCAAGCCCTGCTGACCCCACTTCCCTCACAGGTCCCTGACCCACCACTGACTGACCTCCCTGGTATCACTTTCCTCATCTGTGAAATGAAAGGCTGAACTGCTTAGGGACTCCAGGGGAGTGAGCAAGTCAAAATCACTTCTACTGGAGGCAGACACCTGGGGCCAGCAAGTAAGTGATCCTAAGGGTGATTCTGCCAGTCCTCCTGAGGACTAGAGGCCCCTGGGCTTCCAACCCTCTCTAAGACCCTTTGCTCATAAACCCTCCTCTCTTCCCTCCCTGCTGCCACTACCTTACCTCAGGTCTGGAAAATTACAGTAGGATGATTTACTTTCTGCTCAAGTTTCCTCACATGTGTGTGAACGGGATAACAAAAAAAATCACTGCATTGCTGCAGTGACCACATAGTGTATGTGCCCAGCAGAGCCCCTTTCTTCCTTACCCTGCCCCATCCCACACCCCATGGGCCAGTAGTCCCTAGAATAACTCTTTGATCCCTTCACCCAAGAGCCTGGCCATCCTTCTTAGCAGAGACCCTCTGAGAGGGAAGTTTGGCCCAAACTTACTCCCTGGAGAGGTGTTTCACACTGTTGCTCACGAGTAGTTATTCCTCAGTGGTAAGCTGGGTCCTTCCTGCTGCCTGGGGCTTGGCACTGCAGTCCTGTCCCTGGTGCTCACCATCTCCTTTCTCTGACACTGATCCCTGGACTCAGGAGAGTGGGGAATCAAAGGGCAGGGCCAACCATGTGGAGCTCGTCAACCTGGGTTCAAATCCCAGCTCTTCTTACCAGCTGACTCTGGGAAAAATACTTAACTTATGCCTGCCTTAGTTTCCCTAGATTGGGAGTGACTGACAATAGCAAAATTAACTCCTTCAGCAGATATAAGTATTAAAGGAGTTACTATCTTTAAAAGGCCTGGAGTAGTGTGTGGCAGACAATGAGCATCCATTAATGAGAGCTATGTTGGTGCCTTGGGTAGGGGATGCGGGGCAGTGTAGGGAGGGGTGGAGCGGTGGACTGGGGGATTTCCTTTTGTTGACACCTGTGCTGGACACTTTCTATTTGCCCCTCCACTCTCTCCTCTGCTCCTGCTCTGTGCCTAGGCTGTATCCAGGGACTCCTACCCTCTGTTTGGCCAAGTGTGTGTGTGTGTGTGTGTGTGGCAGGGCACTGGTAGAAGACAGGAGAAGGGAGGAGAGAGGAGGCAGCAGAGTGAGCTCCAGTTCTACAAGCTCCTCTGCCTCCAGGTTGCAGCCATCCCCTCTCCCCTTCCCCTGCCTCCTTTCCCCCTTTAGGTCTAGGAGTGCTGCCCCTCCTTGCCAGCCTCAGTGAGCCCACAGTGAGCAGACTCATATGGTTCCCAAATCCCTTCCCACAGCTTTGTAAATAGTTCCTTTATTAAACTGCCCTCCCATTTCCCAATTTGAATGTGCCATCTGTTTCCTGGGGGGAACCCTGGCTGATATAACACCTAATTGGTGATATTCAACGCATACGCAAATATCATCTTTTAGACATGAGCTGGCCTTTTCCTCTACCAGCAACTCAGGACATCTAAGGTGTAGGACAACTGCTCTCCCCTCATTATTCCCAACCCTCCCCCTGCCTCCAATTCCCCAAGGCCTTCTTGCCTCCCCACCCTGGGTCTGTGTGGCCAGATCCTGAGCTTTGGAACCTAAATTAGGAGCACATATTGGGCCTCTTCCCCTCCCCCAGGCCCCTGGCCTTAAAGTACCTAATTTCCAAAGCAGAAATTCCACTCACTTACGGTTTTTATATAAATTGTTTGCCAAGTCCCTCTTGAGTCAATAATTGCTAAATTAACACCACTTCTTCCACCTGGGCTCCAGCACAACCCCGTGTCTGCTGTTCGAGGAGAAGGGAAGGGAACATAGCACATAAATGAGGGCGGGAGAGGACTGAGGGCAGGACCCGGATTCCTATCTCCTCTTCTCAGGTGAGGGAGAAGAAAAAGAGGAGGAGAGAGCCAGAGCAGCAGATGGATGAGCACTCTACACACAGACCAGTCGCCGAGAGACAGACAGGCTGGACACTAATCAGGGAGGAGACAGGTAAATCCTTTTGTTTTTCAGATGAACATTCCAAACCTTAGGAGTGCAAGTGTAGGCCAAGGGGCTGACTTCTGAAATCCCACAGGAGCTCACACACAGGCCTGCCTTGCCATCACCTGCAAGGACCTCCTTTTCCCTTGGCAAGGAAGCTGGTAGGCCCTAAGAGGGGTGCAAAGGAGGGACAGAAGGAGAAGGGCAGTGAGGAATGAGGCTGGAGTGTGGGGTGCTGATGGTCGGGACGGGGCTCAATGAACCAGGGCTTGCAGCTCTGCAAATGCCAGCAGAACAAGGAGTGCCACACTGAAAAAAGAAGCGTAGCCAATTCCTACATCAACAAGACTGTTACAGGGTCTGACTTTTTAAGCAGACTTCTAGGTAATTGGCAGGGGGTGGTAGAGTGAATTCCCAACTTTCAAGAATTCCCAATCTTTGAAAATTCTCTCCTCTCCATCCATGGGTCAAAGGGGTAGGCCTCCAGCAGCCTCATATATACATCTTATCCCCACTCCATCACAGCTGCTCGCACCAAAGATAGTCACGTGGTCAAAACAGACCAATCAGATGTTCTCCTGTGGCAAATTGGGTCTGTAACATCTCTTCCCCCTCCCCACTGGGTCAAGTCAGTCTTTGGAGAGGACTAGGAATTTGCAGTGTGGGCCCAGTGGGGTGGCCATCTTCTACCTATCTCTTCTGCTGAAGAGAGGAGCAGAGATGATCTGAAGACAGAGACCAGCAACGAGAAAGAAGAGAAACTCTCTCAGACAGTCTTCCCATTCCCAGGTCCAGCCTTTTCCTGAGGTCTGACTATATTCTACTCCATGAGCCTCCCCCTCCTGGATCCTTGTGATACAATTGCCCATTTTTGCTTAAGCCAGTCAGAGTTGTGTCAGACCAGGAGTGGCCTACATAGGATTGCCTCCTCACGTCCATTTCTACCTTCCTCCTTCCTGAAGGTGCCTCTGCATCAGTGTGGGTTGGAGGACAATGTGCCCTGCTCAAAGTGTTCCTAGCCTTGCAGACAGGGGTGGCCAGTGAGAGGCATGAGGAAGTCATCATCAATGGAGCTTGTGGAGAAGCACTGTAAAAGGGTTTTTCTTTTCCTGCCTGGCCTACAGATAGGATGGATGGTGCTACATTAACCTCCATGGCCTTAAGTGACCGTTAGCCAAGCAATAAGGAGTGTGGTGCAGAAAGATAGGTGGCACCTGGGATGTTGAGGGCAGAACCTGCCCTGGTCTGCCTACCTCCAGACTTCTTTCCCATGTTTGACCATCCCAGTTCTGTGCCTGTATCGTTGTCTGTAAAATGAGGAGAATAATAACACCTACCTCACAGAGCTATTGCAAAGATTGGATGAGTTACTTTGCCTAACAGGCTTAGACCAGCACATGCCACAAAGTAGGCGCTGTATAAGGGCTGGCTATTTATTGTTATTATTATTGAATAATTCACTCCTAATTTATTTAAGCTCTTGTTTTTCAAGTTTCAGTTATCATTAGCCAAGTACCATTCCTGTCCTATACAGTTTGGTTTGTTATACTTAAAACAAATACGCCTACGACAAACAGAAATTTTTATTTCTAATATATTTATCTGATCTGATGTTAAAATAACCCTAGAATTTCTCCACTGGCAGTGAATAGCAGAGGCAGCGAGAGCTTCCTGAGGGTTGTGGAGGACTGTGGAAAATGCCTAACTTGGGAGGCTGCCAGACCTGGGTGTAGAACATCTGGTATAGACTAGGCCCTTCATGAAATCCATTTGTATACATATACATATACGCATATACATAAAATATTCAACTAGTTACCCAAGTGTCTGACCCAGGTTCATTGTTCATTCATTTATACAAAACTTCACTGAGCATTTACTGAATACCTACTATGTGCTGGGTCCTGTACAGATAGGGCAAGTCAGGGAGGGGAGAGGCCCAGGTGACAAAAGAATGGCCCCTGCCTTCAAGGAGCTTACAGTTAATTGGGGAGATGTTTCTCCAAGAAACAATATATTACAAGGCAGAGCCAGTGACCGACTGGGGCCTGGGATTTGGATGGGTAAGGGGGTGCAGAAAGTCTGTGTTTTGCCCTGTCTCAGGGCTGCTTGCGACTGACACTATGGCAGGGTGCTTGCCTTAGGAGTGGGGGGAAGGGAGGCACAGTACCAGCTGACTCCTGCTATTTTGGGAAACCTCCAGTGATAAGGAAAGCATTTTCCCAAATCGTCAGCCAGAGCCTCTATTGCCTTCTCTCCCGCTGCTGCCCCAATTCCCTACAGTCCTCGATATGGGGTCAGTCTAATGATGCCTGGAGGCGTGTGAATGCATGTGCATGTATGTGCAAGAGAATGCACACCCACGCAAGCACCCCCTTGAGGACGTCTCGCCTTCTATGGAATTTCTCCGGGACTCACTTTCCCAGCATAGATAGTGGGAGAAGGATTAGTTGAAACTATAGGAGGGGATGAAATTGCTGAATGAGAGAGAAGGGCAGGGGGCCAAGACCAGAGCTGTTGGAAGGCCCACAGTTATAGAGGGACCTTTGCTCTTCTCTCTGGGGTAAAAATGAGGGGGACAGGGGCAGTAGTGGGGAGAGAAAGACAGTGTACTCTGAATACCTCAGAGCCCAAACTGGCCTCCCAAAAGGCTCCCCCTGCATAACCATGCCCTCCCTTGCTTGCTAGTGAGCCCACTGCCCAGACCTTCCTACGGTGGGGAGTGGCTGAACTGCCACACTGAGGACCACCAAATCTTGTATCCTCCACTCAGCATGAAGATGAATAAGGGAGTCTCAGCCCTCCAGCCAGTTCCAGTTCTACAAAGGAGATGGAAACATGGGTAGATGAGGAAGCAGATTATGAGGGGGTCTGAAGAGAGGTGCTAGATACTCCAGGGAAGGGAAGTGAGAGGAATGTCAGGGAGACTGACTTCTATGATGCCTCACGTAGAAGATAAAATGCAAATAGGGCCTGAAGGAAAGAAGAGGGAACTTCCCCAGCCATCAGGGCCAGAACACTCCAGACAGAGGGAAGGCAAATGGCACTGGCAAAGACCTGGCCTTGGCCTGTCCTCACATAACTCAGCGAGGGAGAAGGAGAGCAAGATGAGTCTGGGAAGGACGACTTAGGCCACATCATGGGAGACTTAACTGCAAACCTAAAGCATCAGGAGGTTTTCTTCGGCTGAAAAAAAGGACCTGTTGATGGTTCAAGGCACTAGAAGGATGTGATCAGATCTGTGCTTGGGGAAGTTAGGTGGAAGCATGCGGTGGGAGGGATGGGTGAGAGCAGGACACCTGCCTGCAGGGCAACTCTGAGAACTGGAAGTGGGTGCCTCTTCCTCCAAGAAAACCCAGCCTTACACCCAGAGCACCACCTGCACCCCATGGAGGACACGTGGCTCAACTGCAGGGGGTGGCCCTGGATAGAAGCACCAACAGACTGGAGGACCAGGTAGGAGAGCTGAACCAAGGCAGGAATACAGAGTTCTCAAATTACTGCTTCAAGGGGGTCCCCTCTAGAGCCCTCAGGGACCTCTTTTCTTCTGATTGACAAAAAGGGTGTAATCAGAAAGGAAAAGACCACCTACTACCCTAAAAGATGAGGGCTTGAATAAACACAGCTGCTGTGTATTAAGAATGTACCAGGCCCTGAGCTAAGCTCTTTCCCTGCAAGACCTCATGGCAATTTGGCAAGAAAGCTGAGAGATGCCTTTGGGATCACCATTCTCAATTGATAGGAAAAAACAAAGTTTATCGGGGCCGAGAATTGTGCCCAGGGTCCCAGCGCCAGTTAATAAAAGACGGGATCTGAACCCAAGACCATCTGCTGCAGACGCCCATGCTCTGGGCCACTACAGGCACAGCCTTCCTGGTACCTCCCATAGCCCTGGCTCCATGCACTCTCCAAGCAGCCTTAGAAGTTTAATTTGGTTTCCTGAGTTGGCTTTCTGACCAGGGAGAGTACTTTCTAGCTATAAATTATTAAACTGATTTCCTGCTGCAAATCAGTCTCCTGTGAGTTTGGGCTATGGAAGCCAGTTTTTCCAGGTCCTGAGCTGCTCTGAAGAAAGAAATTCCGGCGGCTGCTGATAGACAAGGAAGAGTCCAGAGGCTGGAGCCCACACAGACAGCGGCCTGGGAGCCTCCCCCAGCCCAGGCCCCACAGCCAGGGGCAAGGGTGGGTGGAGAGAATGAGCCACTTCCTTTTGTCCCCACCTCACACTCAGCTCTTGAGCCCTTGAGGACTCAGGGGAAAGGGGCTCAGTGGTCCTCCTTCCTGGGCCCCCTCCCTCCTTGCCTCCATTCAAAGTCTCCACTTGGCTCCCTGCCTGGGAAAGGGGGAGAAAGAGAGAAAGAAAGAAAAGAAGAGGAAATAGGGGGGAAACCAAGAGCAGGAAAGAATGTATTCTGTCCTGGGTTTAGTGAGAAGGGGAAGGCAGGAGGGCACCCCTCACTCCCCCACCCCCACCCAGAGCCACGAATGCCATCTTCCCACCCATCCATCACTCACTACTTGGGGGGCAAAGCTTAGCCAAGCTCAGCACAAAGATAAAATTGAGATGCAGATTCCTTCCCATTGCTCTGAATAGAGCAGATTGGATACGGATTTTCCTCTTTTCTTCCCATTTAGACCATCTGGGAGACTGGGACCCAGGGGGAAAGCTGGGACCAAGTAAAAGAGGGCGCAGGGGCTCAGGAAGACTGCCCAGCACTTTTCAGCCCTGGAACCTAGGGGTGAGGGTGTGGATGCCTCCTGCACCCCACACTCTTTCCCAGAGGCAAGTTCATTCCCTGCCTTTGCATCTGCTCACCCAGCTAGGCTGGGCCAGATTGGATTGGGTTCTCCTCTCCTCTCTCTGTTCCCAGCAAACTCCAAGTCATGATTTGTCAACATCAGTGTTTGGCAGTCCTTCCTACAGTCCCACCCACATCCCCCAACTGCAATTAAAAGGAAAAATGTGATCACAGAAAGTTTAACAAGATGAGCTCTTAAAAATCATTTGCTTCAACCCTGTGCATTATGGATGAGGAAACTGAGGCTTGGGGAAAAGTATCTAGCTCTAGATTGGGCAGGGAGCTAGTGGCAGAACCAAGACTAAATAACAACGACAGCAAAGACAGTGTCGTTATTTATCAGGCAATGTTCCATGCTCTTTATATTATGCCATTTAATATTCACAATAACCCTGTGAGGCAGGTACTATCATCATCCCCATTTCATGGATGGGAAAACTGAGGTACAAACCAGATAAGTCACTTGCATAAAGTCAAATGGGTAGAAGCCAGACCGAAACCCGGGCAGTGGGGCTCCAGAACCTACCGCTTGCACAATCTCAGTGCACCACACAGGAAAATGGCATCATCCGACACAGTCCTGTGAGCGAAGTCAAGCCTGGTGGGCTTCTCGCCAGGGCTAGTGGGCTGCTCCAGCAATTGTTTGCAGATGGTGAAACCTCTAAAGCATGGTCCACAACCATTCTATATTCATGATCATGGAGTCTGGACTTGCCCCTATGGATAGAGTATGTCAACAAGAGGTCAGAACTGAAAACAAGAATTAAAAGGGAAGGTTCACATCACTAGGGAAAACAAGCAAGTGTGAACCTGGTGATGGTAACTTTGTAGATGACACATGTTCAGAGGAAGATGACCAAACACATGAGGAGAGAACATCAGAGGAAGAAGCCATGGGTTGGAACCAGTACCCTGCCTCATAGCTGTAGGCAGCTGTGACTAGATAAGGTAAATCGCACATCTGGTTCATCATGCCTTGCCCAGGTGAGAGTCATGAACAGTTGTGGTCCTACAGAGTTTACAGTATGATGATGAGCAGGGATTTTTTTTTTCTGTTTTCTGTGTTACAGTATGTAATATTTTATTGTTTTTGCAATGAAAAAAGAAAACAAAGGAGACTTGCCTACTCTAATTGCTGGAATTAAATGCTCAGGACGTTGCCAAACACAAATCAAGCTTATCTAGTCAACAGAGCAGCATCCATTTTCTCCTCCACATGGGCGAGCTCTCTCTGTGGAAACATTTTGCCATCAGATATGCTGTTGTTATATAAAATAAAAACTGCATTTGAAAACATGCCTACAGCTCAAAAACAGATGGCAAATCCAGCTAAAGGATAGGCCTTTCTTAGGGTCTCAACGACAGATTCACTCGCTCAACCTAAACTTTGTGGGAGCCTCCATTTCTCTTCATGCTCCTGAGCATGGTTCCTGAACACCAGGAGAGCTAGTTCTATCATTCAAAGAGCCTCTAAAGAGAGGGACAGTGCTCATGGCTGCACAACAGTGTGAATGTCCTTAATGCCCCCAACCTGTATACTTACAAATGGTTAAAATGGGTTGGTGGGAATGTGAAATGCTACAGCTGCTATGTAAAACAGTGTGATGGTTCCCCAAGAAGTTAAAAATAGAATTTCCATATAATCCAGCAATTTCACTTCTGGGTTTATATCCAAAAGAACTGAAAGCAGGGACTCGGAAAGATATTTGTACACCCGTGTTCACAGCAGCGTTATACACAATGTCCAAAGGGGGAAGCAACCCAAGTGTCCATCCACAGATGAATGGATAAGCAAAAATGTGGTATACATACAATGGAACATTATTTGGTCTTAAAAAAGAATGAAAATCTGACTCGTGTTACAACATGGATGATCCTTGAAGACAGTATGCTGAGTAAATAAAGCCAGACGCAAAAGGACAAATATTATATAATTTCATTTACTTGAGGTACCTAAAATAGTCAAATTCATATAGACAGTAAAATGGCGGTTACCAGGGGCTGGGGGAGGGGAGAACAGGGAGTTGTTATTTAATGGGTATAGAGTTTCAGTGTGTCAGAAGGAGAGTTCTAGAGATGGATGGCGGCGATGGTTGTAAAACAATATACTCAATACTACTGAGCTATACACTTCAAAATGGTTAAGATGGTAAATTTTATGTTATGTGTATGTTACTACAATTTTTTTTTTTTTTTAAAAAAAAGCTCCTAAAATCCACTGGACTGAGGAGGATATGCTGCTGACACCCCAGAAGATGGGGTCTTCTCCTGCTCTTCCTGCAGAGTGGCGCCCCCTGCCAGTCCTTCGCTGTCCCCCAGGGCGTGCTTACCCCTGACCAGTGAGTGAAGCAAGCCCACCACTGTATTCATTTACTGTCACTGCTTTAACCGATTTCCACAGACCTAGAGGCTTCGAACAACACATTTATTCTCTTACAGTTCTGTAGGTTAGAAATCCAACACGGGCCTCAGTGGGCTAAAATCAAGATGTTGGTGGGGCCACATTCCTTTCCAGAGGCTCTTGGGGAGAATCCATTTCCATGCCTTTTCCAGCTTCTAGAGGTCACCCACATTCCCTCTTCAGGGACAGCAATACTGCCTCTCTATAACCATTCTTCTATAGTTAAATGCCCCTCTGTCGCAGCTGGAAAATGTTCTCTGCTTTTAAGGACCTGTGTGGTTACATTGGACCACCCAAATAATCCAGGATGGTCTCCCCATGTCAGGGTTCTTAACAGAATCACGTCTGCAAAGTCCCTTTTGCTGCATAAGGTAACATAGTTACGGGTTCCAGAGATGAGGACATGGATGTCTTTGGTGGGCCATTATTCTACCTGCCACACCTGCTATACACACTACTACTCAGTCGTCCACACGTGGCAAACATTTCTGGTATTGAGACTCTTCTGGGCCTGAATTTCTGAAGAAGGAAGAGCAGTAGCTGGCAGGTCATTGTCACACAGTCTTGAGGAGGAAGAAGAGACTACTGCGGAGGGGATAGTCAGGGAGCATGATGTGTGAACCCAAGGGGTTGGGGAAAGAAGGCCATCAATGGGGAGATGACATGCACGGGAGAGGGGGTGGAGCAGTGTGTCCTGTGGGAAAGAAGACAGTCACAAAATGCAAAGGGAAGATGATGGAAAAGACCTTACAGGTGAACTGCACTTCAGACAAAGAAATTCATAAACATTAGCACAAAAGTTTTACCAAAGGGTGATTATTATTCACTTCCCAAGAGGATTTTCCAAAGCATTCTTCAAGTAATGAGTTCTACTGTGTTCTTAAAATAGGATTTACACCCAATTTTTCAGCATCACATAAAGGAATGCTTGTAAATCTATTGAAATGAAGTGAGACCAGTAACATCTGCCGCCTTCTGTGCTGGTGGTGTCAGAAGGAGCTGGAAGGAAGCACTGGTGGGGGCGACAGCCTCATTCTCAGAGCCAGGGCTCAGTGAAAGCAAGCCATCCATTTAATCCTCCCAGTGACCCTTCCTCATTTGACACAGGCACAAAGCAAACGGAGTGAGGTGAGGGAAAGGAGAACAACAGGTCAGGGGCTGGCCCCAGGGCTCTCTGACCCCAAGGCTCTGTTCCTTGTGCCTTTCCCAAGAGAGGAGAGACTTTTCAGGGTGGTAAGAAGTATTGTGTCTGTGTTAGTAATAGAAGCTGTACCCCTCCAATGAAGCACTCAGGGCTTACCTAGCAGGCTATTTCTGGAATGTTGCTAAAATTTTCTATTTGGGACAAAGCCTGTCATTCTAAAGTTATTAGAGAAAAAAGTCCCAATGGCCTGAAACAGGTAAAATTGCCATGATGTAAACAATCCATTTCACGTATCTTTGGGGAGCCCGCGAACACAGGGCACCAGAGGGACCCAGGGCTTCGGCCCCATCCACCCTCCCTCTCCTGGCCACAGAGACTGTTGGAAACACCACTTGGGCTTCAAAGCAAATAATATAGAGGAGATGCCATAAAAATTCTGGACACTGTATCTATTTCTCTGCTATTACACTGTCCATGTTCCTTCCAACCTCTGAGTTGGCCTTAACTTTCAAATATGTGTTTCTCCAAGATTCTCCCAAATATGTGTTTCTCCAAGATTCTACCCCTCGATCCCTCTTCTCACTCTGACTGCTCTCAGGGTGGTCTCAGCATCCCTCCACTTCCTCGTCTCCAGGGTTTCCGCTTTCACCCTGGCTCCATTAGCTCCAGATCTCTAGCCCCTTTCTTCTGGACTCCAGACTTCATGGCCTCTACAGTGGATCCAACCCAGATGTCCTCAGGGCTGGCAGGTGACATGAGCTAAAAGCATAGGCAGGGGCAGGGGAGGAGAGGAAGACATGTGCCCCATTTGGACACGAGAGCTATTAACATAGTTCCTCTCCTCTTCTCCAGCTGACCGTTGTCTTCTCAGGACATAGGCCCAGATCTGTCCGATTTTAAAGAAAGTCTATACATCAATTTATGTAACACTCTCTTATTTCTAAATGCTGGCAATTAATTGCATTTTTTGAAATCACCAAACATGTCTCTTTGGTCACATCAGGGGCTACAGCCTCTCTCCTACTATTCTTTTTCTCTGTTCCCAATGCCGATATGTCAATATATTCACGCTCCCTCCTGGACAAGAAACCACCTCCTCAGAGCCACTTTCTCCATCTTCCCTCTGCTGGTGTCAGTCCCCACTGAACCAATGTTGGACTCTTCAGCTTTAGATTCAGGCCCTCCAGAGGGGGAGAGAATGGTGAGGGTGAAGGAGACAGAGAAAAGAAGGCTGATGCCACTCAGGGTGACAGAGCTATTAATTAACAAAGTTAAACATCTGCCATTTAATTAACACCCTCTCTCTTCTTTCATTTCCCTTTTCCCAAAGGGGCTCTGCGGTGGGTGAAACGGGCAGAAAGCTGGAGGACAGAGGTGGGAAATGGGATGAGAGGCTGAAGGTCCTGGCTGGAGGCTGAACAGAGGGGCAGAGGGACCGAGGAGTCCTCATGTGCTGAAGAGAACAGGACAAGTTAGGAAGAAGCAAGTTTATGTTTCAGGAAGAGAGACTCACACTAGTCCATAAGTTTCCTGGGCAGGAGCTGGGACAGAAGCTCAGTGCCTAGGATTGAACAAGGAAGTCCAACGCTCCCTCTGTGGCAACACCATTGGTTGCCTCCCTGATGTTCATTCCTCCATCATCCTGGATAAAAACCCTCATGTTGCAGATTGGCAATGTTCCTTACACCAGGTGACATGATTTCCCAACCTCTCAGCAGTTAGGGGTGGCCATGTGAATAGTCCTGGCCAATAACAAAAAAGCAGAAGTTGGCTACAGACTCCGGGAAAGTGCCGCCTCCCTTATAAGAGAATAGACTCAGCTGGCACCAACCATTTCTCTCCCGTCACCGTCCTGCCTTGCAGAGGAATGTGAACTACAGCAGTCATTTTGACACTATGAGGCCAGAGGCAGGAGAGCGCAGGAGGGTAACAGAATATCCTGATGATGATGAGCCAGTATGCAAAAAGCAGCAGCTGCTGCCACCTCCAAACCTCTTGTGGGTGATTAAATAAATCCAAGTTTCAAGTTATTGTAGGTGATGTTTTCTGTTACTCGCAGCCACAAGAATTCCTTAGTGATATACTCTCTCCTCTACACCCTCTTCTCTCTTCTGACCCCTTGTTTAGTTAGAGTTGAGTGAAGTCAAGAGCAAACACTGCTGCTCAGAACATTTGCCGGCCTGGACTGCCCAGGACGTGGGACTAGGGACTGGAAAATGGGCCGTGGCGTGGGCGTGAGTGCATTAAGTGGTGAGCTCCAAGGGGAGCCCTGTCATCACTGCCTCGCCAACGCCAAGCACAGAGCCTGCCATGTAGTGAGAGCTCAGCTGACACGTGTTTGTGAATGAATACATGAATGGACGGATGTACCACTGCTTGGCACGGATGTCCCAGTGATAAGCAGCTGGCAAGGAGAGAACTTGATCAAATCTCCCTGTTTGAATGCAGTTAGCATTAATATGATGGACAGGTGGAAGGCCAGGGGAGGGAGGGAGCAATTGGGAGGATCATTTTATGAACTATATAGATGTCTAACCAATGTAATATATACTTGAAATAAATAAATTAAGTTAAATAAATAAGTTAAATAAATAAATTTTTAAAAATCTCTCTGTTTGCTATACATCTGGCCCTCTAGTTAGACTGAGAACCCCTTAGGCAGATGCCACAATCCTTTTTAAGCTCCCCCAAAACCACCAGTGTCATGAACACTGAAGATAGTTGATAAATGCTTTCATATGAGGTTGATGCTTTGGAGGGATGCTAACAGACTGATGATATAAGTTACTCAGAAAAGAGCTCCCCTAAAAAGAATAGTCCCTAGATGTTTGTAGTTTTGTAGTTTGTAGTTTACTATTATACATAGACTACTTTGACTAGCTCAGTCACCTTCAGTAAAACATTTAACTACTCTGAGCAACAGTTTGTATAATGGGAATAATAATAAAACCTGTTTCATAGAGCCCATGCTGATTTGTGAGAACCAAATTAGCATGAAAGTATTTTGTAAGAATGTTTGTTAAAATCAGCCTTTAAATGTGATTAGCCTTAGAAGAATTACCCCAGCAATTATTCACTCTTGAATGTAACTTTGCAGCTCTTGGGATGGAGAACAACCTTAGCCCTCCTCCTTCCCAAACACCTCACAAATGATCTCTATACCATCTTCAGAAGTGCGTGAGGAACTTCTTGAGTTTAATTGATGTGACAATTCATAGGAGAGAAAGAGGAGAGGACAATGTGGGGGAAGAACAGCTCTGTAGCAGGTGCTTTTGGTGCCTTGCCCAGATCCCGGCATTCCTGGGCTGGTGCATCCATCTCTCATCTCCCAGCAACTTTCTCAAGAGGCTGGCCCTTAGCCTAAGGCAGTTTCCTCACCAGATACGCCTAAGAGATTACAAACCCCTCCACCCCCAACTCCAGGGTCATGAGCAATTACAGACAGATGCAGGAGCATTAAAGCCCAGGCCTCCGTCTCTGCATAACAACTTCTGTGGCACAATTCCTGCTCCAGAGCTTGCCATGGAATTAGGCAGGCTTCCCCAGAAATCACACCTTCATCTGGCTCTATCCTCCACTCGGTCCTGCTTCCTTCATGCCCTCTCAGGGGCTTCATGTGGGCAATCTCAACCAATCACCTGAACACAAACCCCAGCTCAGGCTCTGCTTGTAGGGACCTGTCCCAAGACTAGCCCTTAGGAGGCGGTTTGCAGAGGAAGGCTGACAGGGAGCTGGTATCAGGACCAAACTGCACACCTCCGGTTTGGTGCAGGGCTCTGGCCCCTCCCCCTGTATGCAAGACAAAGCGTGGGGCAGGCCCAGCCCTCAACCCCCTCCAGGGCTGGAGCCTTGACCAGAGCCGGTGTATGCACCCCATCTTCTTCTGACCTCCTCAACACCCTCCTCTCTCTCCATAGAAATGTATAAATCCTCTCTGAGGCCCCATGATATTTTCCTGGAAAGCTGTGAATCCAAAAATCAATTGGTCTCCATGTCATGAGACTATCAGGATGGGGCCCCAGGAACGTTTTGGCTCATAGGCTCACACTGCATTAGTGGAAAAAAGGCCTTGGGAGACAGTGTATCTCCCCTTTACAGTTTAATTTGGATTATACTTCTGCATCCATGCTCTCCTCTCTCATTATAATTGTAATAATTATGGTCTGCTTTAGTCTCCTCTAAACTGTTTATGCAGCTGGACAGAGTTGGAAATGCATGGATGCTAATCCCCCACGACAGGCCCTGTTTTCAGGATTGGTCTCCTCAGAAGTCATGAACCTGAGTCAGAAGGGATGGTGGTCCTGGGGGTGAAATAGGAGCAGTGGGATGGGGCAGGGATTAAAGAAACCTGAGGGGTCTAGTCCCCAGGTACTACATCTCTTAGATTGGAAGGGGAGGGTAGCTGTTGGCACTATTGTGTACCCCATCCCACCCCACATACCAACACAATTGGAAATATTTCTTTATAAAAAAAAAAAACATGAGAAAATCGGGTAAATTTGGATCTGCCTAGGTTAATCATCTGAGGTCATCCTGTCCATTCCACCGGGCTTCAGGCAAGACAACTGGATTTGGGGAGGGAGGGGCCCCTTCATGTCGACCATGCCTCTTAGTGACCTCATCAACATCTGGTACCCCTCACTGTCGGGACACTCTTGAATCTTTTCTGCTCCGCAAACCAACATTTATCAAGGGCCCTAATAAATTCAATGGGCCTCAAGTACTAGAGAAGACACTGTCTCTCCCCTAGGGGAGCCTCTCTTCTGAGAATTCCAAGGTCTCCCGCTCATCTATTAATGCTCACCTCTGATTCTGTTTTCCTCACCAATGATCCCAACTTGCCAAATCCCAGATGCCAGGTCTTCCAATGAAAATGCATGGGTTCTGCTCTCTAATAATTATATCTAAGCTTTACTGTGTTCTTTATCGTATGACAGACAGTGTGTTGATTGTTTTCCAAATGTTGTTTCATTTTTATCCTCACCATATGCCTATAAAACGGGCTTTATTGCCTTTTGATAGGTGAGAAAAATGAGAGGTCAGGTTGCTTGCCCAGAGTCACACAGGAAGTGGCCAAGGCAGGATCTGACCTCAAGTCCACTCAGTGCCAAAGCCCAGGCTCTTAGCCAGCCTGCTTCTCACCTCCATACGAGGCTGCAATAGAGATGAGTTCCCTCAGAAAGGACGTGGGTGCTGGGTGCTCTCTCCTGCTGTGAGGATGCAGAGAAGGGTATCTTCCCGGGCCTCCTCACCCCTGTACCCAAGGTTGACTCCTCAGCTTAGTTCCTCTCCCACTGTCCAGAGCTTCCTGCCTACACCCCGTTTCGTGCTGGGTTTCTAATCCATTCCTTCATCTCTCCTGGCTGGGAGTGCTGCTGCTGTCACAGCCTTCAATCATGATTCTCTGTTCCAGCCTTTGCAATGAGAGCTCCCAGCTCCTCTTCCATCCTGCCCTACTCTCCCCACCACCCCCTAGACATCCCAGCCTTGAATCCTCCTGGTCTTCCTGGAGCCCACCTATACCTATATTTCTAGGGTAAGTGAGCCCTCTGTGCCCTGCTGAGCTGCTCACTTCTGCAAAAGCTAGAGCCACTGGTCCCTTCTGCTCCCTCACGTTAGCCATCCCTTTCCAGTCACTGCTCATCAGCTGGGCCAACAGCGGGGGTGGCAGGGAGCAGCGAGGCAGATAATCCAAGGTAGCGGGAATGTAAAAATCATCTCTATTTGGCTGTGGAAGGTATTTTTGGACAGAGAGTTGAATGTGGGTGTGTGTGATGTGCTGGAAATTCACAACACTTCAAACCAAATCCTAAAGAGAAACCAGCAGGACCTGACTGCTGGTTTTAGGAATTAGAAAACCGTCTACCCTGTTCCTCTTTCCTGCTGAGCCAGGTGGCTGAGCATCTCACATTGACTGAGCTGTCCCCTCTCTAGAAGTCAGACCCACACAGTCCCCTGACCTAGAGCCCTGGCTGCAAAAGCAGATGCTAACAGGGGCTGGGCAGCCAAGTGAGGCCAGCTGGTGAAACACAGAGAGAGTGGCAAAGTGAAGACTATCACTCCTTTAGAAGGGCATAGTCACTCCTCTGGGGCAGCTGCTACTCAGCTCCAGCTGATGACAGAAGCCAAACAATACACATCTGTGAAAGAGTCTGG
The DNA here is from genome assembly GCA_028627145.1 of Eidolon dupreanum. Taxonomy (NCBI): domain Eukaryota; kingdom Metazoa; phylum Chordata; class Mammalia; order Chiroptera; family Pteropodidae; genus Eidolon; species Eidolon dupreanum. The sequence continues at coordinate 108,911,961 of CM053507.1, forward strand.
CCCACTGACAACCAGTTTGCAATCTCTAGCCCAGTGGTTTTCACACTTAAGCATACATCAGCATCTCCTGGAGGGCTTGTTAAAATAGATGGCTGGGCCACATCCCTAGATTTTCTGATGCAGTTGTTCCCAGGTGGAGCCCAATAATTTGCATTTCTAACAAGTTCCCAGATGATGCTGAGTCCAGGACCATACTTCGGGGAACCACTGTTCTAGCCTAGTGGCTATACAATTGGGGAACCTGATACTTCCTTACCTTTTAATATTTGCTAGTCTTTTTCCAGTGTCAGTTCAAGAGGTAATCAGGTTCTTAAGCAGTAGAAAGTCAGATGTACACTGAAGGAAGTGTGGGCATGCCTTTATTACATGTCAACTATGCGTCAGACGGTTTCATGAATACCTGATTTAATCATTGCAGCATCCCTGCAATGATTAAATTGTTATTATTGTCCCCACTTTACTGATGGAGATCTAAGGCACAGAGATGTTCCTAACTTGTTTAAGTCACACAGCTAGTAAGTGACAGTTCTGCAACTGGAATGCACATCAGCCTAACTCCAGTGCCCCTTTTCCCAAGCCATCAAACTCCATGGAGAAATAAGTCCCCTCTCCAAAATACACCCCTTTTTGGGGGGTTAAGCAGAGTGGTCTCCTCTTTAGAGTTCTTTTAAGTACCCATCAGGGCAACTCTCACAAGAAAAGCTGAATCAAGAGCCAGGAAACCTGAAAAGTTATAGGTATCTTTTATCTCCTTCCAAAAGGGAGGGTTAACCAAGACCTGGTCCTTGGACACTTCCCAGTGGTCTGTAATTCCCAGAAGAGAGAATGGGCCGACTCCGGGGCAGCATAGGGCCCTAGGAATGCCATGCCTGAGGATGCTACCCCCGAACAAAGCACCTTAGTCCTTGGGAATACATCAGCAGGGTGGGGGAATGATTGTAAACTCCTAAGGGCAGGAACCATGTCTGTTTTGCTCGGACCATATCCCTAGCTCCTAACACAACACCTGACATGTAGTAGACGCTGAATTATTTGTTAAATGAGAGAATGACTAAATAGTGAAACAAGGGGTAGAGAATCTTTGCTCTTAGCCAAGAGGACTTTGGATAATGTGCCCACTCATGGTTGAAAGTATAGACATTCATAAGCGGCCAGCCTTAGAATGAAGATGGGGGCAGGTAATAATTCTGCTCAAGGTAATTGATCATAAGTGTTTTCCAAATCCAGCATGGGCTGAGAAGCAAAGATATTAACAGATCTGCTGAGAGCCAACAAGAACATATTCACCTCTGAATCCCCAGCCACTATGTCTGTTTGATGAATGAATGTGAGTCTCCCATGCTGAGAGCCCAAAGGGGAAGGTGTTCACACACTGCGGCATGGGTGGTGGCATGTCTCTGCACAGCAAGGCCTCCCCAAGGCCTTCGGGAAGGCGGGTGGGGCACAGCAAGAAGAGTGTGAACTTGGAGTGGAAAGCCCTGTCTCTCTCCCTGAACTAGTCAACAGACACAGTCCTAGTGGGAGCAGCGCCAGGCACTGCACTGTTAATCATTGGGCCCCGCTGCCTTCTTTCTCTTTAAAAGAGGGATAATGACAATAACAACTACTTCATAGATTTGTCATGAAGATGAAATGCTTGTGAAAGTGGTGACACAAGCACTCAACAAACGCCTGTTGGAATGCCCACCCTGGCTGGATGGGTTTTAAAAGGGTCCCTAATCTCTCCAGAAAATTCTTCCTCCTACTGCACTTACTCCACTGTCCACGGTGACAGGGAATAGGACAGGTGGCGGGACGTTTCTACAATGCTGGTTCTCCAGTATTTCCAGGAAACCAGCAGTAACAGACACTTGGAGGCATGCACCAATGTTGTGAAGACTGTGCATTGACTTAACGTATGATATGCCCAATCAACTCAGCTCCAAACCACATGTTAACACATGGAGTTCTGCTGCCACGGATGGAGCATGCCAGCCTTTTTCCCTGCCATCCAGCATACTCTTGATCTCTCCCTTCAACCAGCTGAGTGCGTGTGCAAAACTCAGCCTGGACCAGTCACCCCCAGAACTTGAGCCAAATAACAGTTATCCTTGGATTACACACTGGTTTGCATTACCTGTGCTCTGGTTTGACTTTATTCAGCACTGTGTTTAATCTACTAGTTCCAGTTGATCCCACTGACGCTCTTGGGCAAATAGGCCAACACCAGGGAGAGAGGTCCCAGGAGTCAGTGAGCATAGTTAAGATGCTGGGCTGGGTACAGCTGAAATGACTCAGCAGAAATTCAGTTAGTGTCAGGGATCACACATATCCCCTTCCCTTTGATGGATTCTGCTGTTCTTCACATCTCGGACCCAGTCAAATCCTCTGTGAGGTCTGCATTCCACTTAGCAGAGGAGAAGTCGAAGGCCCTGAGAGCAGCCGTAGATCCAAACACTTGGAGTGGGACATCAACCCAGATCTGTCCTCCCCTCCCAACACCCACCTCCCCACCCGCAGCTCCTGAATAGTCTCTTTCTCCCCAAGTCAGGTCTTGATGTCCCCATTGGATATGGCTCCCAGCAACTTGGGGCTGGAAGCCTGAAACCGAGAGGCCTACTGAAAAATGACAAGTCATTCAGGGTGGCTACATATCTTGTTTCAGAAGTCTGAGAGCTAAAAATGACTGAATCCCCAGGTCCCCAGAAAAATCATTCTTAACACCCTCTTTGAGGAACGAGCAGTACTGAGATGACTACAGGAAAGAAAAACAATGGGTACTCCTCCCAGTCTGGGTCCCTGGCCCCCTGACTTCAGCCTGCTACGTTACTGTCCTCCTTTCCCTTCCCACCCCCAGCTTTCTAGTCAGGGGTGCCGGGCAGGCCTGGGTCTGCAGATCCCTAAATGTAGCCAGCGGATGAGCTCTCAAGCCCCGGGTACATGAATTAGTTCAACTCAGCTTCTGAGAGGCAGCCAGCAGAGGATGGCACTCCAAACCCCTGTGCTGCAGGTGAGTATCCTCCCCAACCCAAGGAGACGGGGCAGAGCTTGGCAGGCTGTGGAAGTTGCTGGAGCCTGTCCCCTTCCCTCCTATAGAGAGGAAGAAATAAAAAGAGTGGAGAGTGGCCAAGGAGGAAGGAAGGCACAGGACTAGAAGGGAACAAAGAAAATAGAACAGTTCATCTGTGAGGTGGAGGGAGTTTTTTTTCTTTTGGTTTATGTTACTGCTGTTATGATGGTGTTTGTGTAATAAATAATACAGTGAAAGGATGAGAGCTGGAGTCTGTGCTGGAGTTGTGTGGTGCTGCAAACTGGGCAGGCTGCAGATTCCCAGGGAGGGCAGACAGTGTCGGGGAGAGAGGATGATTCTGGATTCCTCAAGCCCTTCAGGGCTTCCTCCTGGAGGGCTGAGAGTTTTCTGCACCAGGCTCAGTTCCTGGAGATCTGGGTCCTGCCAGCGCAGACTCTGGAGCTTCTAAAACATGACAGTCCCAACTCATGGGACAAGGCCATGGGCAGGCTGGGACCTGGCTACCATCCCCCAAGCATGCCCTGTCAGCACCCAGACCCATCTGGCAGCAAATGGTTGGTGGAGGGAAGCCATGAGAAACAGCCCAGGTACACCATTCCCCATCTGCTCCCCACATATGCCACACACTGCAGCCTGGGGGGGCAGAAGGCCCACAGGTGGTTGGCTGATGGGGAGGGGAGGCTGGGACAGGGAGCAGGACACATGCAGCCCCACTGTCCAGTTCCAGCAAGAAGCCTTTCCCGGGAACTGCTCCCATCCCCCTCCCTTGCCAGGTAGGCCCCATCCCTCCTGCACAGACAGGTGAAACACCAGTCTAAGTGAAGGCCAGGCCTGGGACTACACCATCACCACTGCCTAAACACACCCCTCAACATTAAATGTGCACATGGGTGCACACATACCTGTGCACATGTACACACACTCAGATGCCCGAGATCCAGACTCATTCTTACAAGGTACAATAATGTAGCCTTCCTGCTGCCCCAGCCATTGGCACCTACAAGCAGGTAACTGGTCCTTCTAGTTTGGAGGTGAGAGGAGGGCAAGGCACGCTGGAAGACCTCTCAGGAGGACAGTGTTTAGGAGGTGAGCAAGCCTTGGGGCTTGGTGGGGGCAGGGTAGAGAGTTTCAGCCCTGGGCCAGGGAATGGGAGGAGAGGAGGGGGTCTTTAAAAGAGTACAGTGAGCTCTTTCTGACCCAGTATAAAAGCAACTCTTCTTACAGACAGAAAGATGATCAAGATCTGACAAAGCCCTTCCAGTGCTTAATGAATGTCTCTCTTTAAACCTGGTCATTGGTGCCAAAGCCCCTTAAGCTCCACATTCATAGATCCCAGTTATAATAAAAACAACAGCTAACAGGCTTACTATTTGCAGGCACTTTTCTATAAGGACTTTATCTATTACCCTGTAGGTCTGCCTCACACCCCCAATCTCTTTTTCCATAATGGAGCCGCCTGGTAGAGAGTAGTCATGATAGGGGCCTGTTAGAGAGGCATCTGAAGTGCAAGAATTCTGGGGAGGTGCCTAGAAGTGTCCTCTGCTCAGGCTCAAGGAAAGCAGGGACAGAGAAGGGATTGGGAAGCGGTGTTATTTTTCTCCTAGAAGCTTTAGTCAAGTGCCTGCAGGTGTGGTCTGTAGACAGCTGTGGGGAGCGCTGGACAGGGAGGGACAGAGAGTAGAGGATGGACATAGTGGGGTCAGTGCGGGGGCGGGGGGTAGAGGAGAGGCACAGCTGAGCCCCTGCCTGCCAGGAAAGCAGCCGCTGTCAGCTGGTGGGGAAGGAAAGCGATGGAGGCTCCTCTGTCCAGCTGTGCCTCTTCTGGCTCAGGCCTGAGCCTTGGCAGGGAAGGACCATGAGACCTCGAGCCAGGGAACACTGATGACTGCCTGTGGGTGTTAGGACCAAGGCAGAAACCTGCCGGCCTCCTCTTCCTCCCCACCACCCTCCCTGTCTTTGTGTGAGCACTCCCACGAATGCATGGCCTTGGATTCAAATCCCAGCCTTGGCATTCCTTAACTTTTCTGAGTCAGTTTCCTCATCTGTGAGACCATGCAGGGCAGCTGTGAAGATGAAAAAAGACAATGTTTGCAATAGCACTGGCTTGCACCTAGAAAGCACTGGATGAATGTCAGCCATTATTTTGTCATCATTATTAGTGTTGTGATTATGTGGACCCTTCATGGCACTCACTCCAGACACTCAATCCGTCCTCACTGAGCTGCCAGAACAACAGTCTACGGCAATGGCAATAATTTGGTTACATTATTCTGCTGCTAATAAACCTCCACCAGCTCCCCACTGCCTACATGATAAAATGCAAATGCTCTTTCCATCTGGCACAAACTATCTTCCTGCCTCTTCTCTGGCTGTTCCCTCTCCATCCTCACCTCCTCATCTCCTCCCAAGTCATGCACTTGCCCACCTCCAGCTTTGTTGCTACTACTCCCTCTAGGCACAATGCCCTTTCCTCTATTGAAACCTCCCCATCTTTCAAGGCTCAAACAAATGCCTGCTCTTCTGTAAAACCTATTCTGACCCTCACATAGCTCACAGCTTCCTCTGCTGACAGATGCAGCATGTGGTTTATACTGCTCTTAGCAGCAATCCACCCTGTGTTTGGCTGTGTATATCTGGGCAGTGCTTCTCAAAGTGTGGTCCCTGGACCAGCAGCATCTTCATCTCCTGGAAACTTGTCAGACAAGCTAATCCTCAGGCCCCGCCCAGGGCCTACTGGATAAGAAAGTCAGGGCATGAGCCCCAGTAATCTGTTTTGACCAGCCTTCTAGACTCTGATGCATTATCAGTTGGGGAACCACTGATATAGGGTAACCGCACCTTAAAAAGAAGCTGAAAAGATACTGCTGCCTGGGCCTCACCTGCAGAGATTCTGATTTAATTGGTCTGGAGTGGGACCTGTGCAGCCATGTTTATCCCTCCCAACCTTTTAGGAATATTTTCAAACATATGAAGCTGTTAAAAGATTATACAGTGAACACCTGCATACCCACCACCAAGATACTACCATCAACATTTTGCTGTTTGCTTTAACATGTATCTATCCATCATCCCTCTACCTATGCGGTCATCGATTTTATTTTTTGATATATGTCAAAGTTGCAGATATCATACACATCACCCAGACACATGTGAGTGATTTAAAAACCCTCCACACGTTTCCACTGTGCAGCCAGGGCTACTCTGATATCAGCTGGGAGGTTCTGACAGACTGCAAGCCTCGGTTCCCACTGTGAAGTGCAGATGATGATGACGAGGACCACGACGACGACGCCTGCTCTGCCTTCCCACAGCCGCAAGGATGGAATGAAATCACACCTGAGAAAACCCTTTGTAAAGGTCTTTGCTATTAATAGGAAATAATCACTGACTCCAGGCTAGAAAGAAAAGTGTCCAGAGCTGTCACAGAGCTGCCAGATAAAATTCAGGAGACTCAGTGAAATTTGAATTGCAGATAAATGACAAATAATTCTTTAGTACAAGTATATCTGAAATATTGCATACTTATACTAAACAAGGCATACTTATACTAAAACAAGTTTCACTGCTTATCTGAAATTCAAATTTCAAATTTCACTATGTGCGCATCTTGTATTTTTATTTGCTAAGTCCAGCAATAGGAGCTAAGCCCTGTCTTGTGGAGGGCAGCAGGATCAGGATCCTCCACCCAGAGAAGAATCAGAGCTGGACTATAGCTACTACTGCTCTGCCCGGCAAGCCCCTCCAGTGTCTTGGAGCATGTGCCTGTAGGCAATGTGTGTGTGTGTGTGTGTGTGTGTGTGTGTGTGTGTGTGTGTGTGTAGATAGATAAATGATAGATAGATAGATAGATAGATAGATATAGATAGATATAGATATAGATATAGATATAGATATAGATATAGATATAGATATAGATATAGATAGATAACTTTACAAAATTGGCTCATGTGATTACGGAGGCTGGCAAGTCCAAAATCTGCAGGGTGGGCTTGTAGGCTAAAGACCTGGGGGGAGACAGATGTTGCCATTTGAGTCTGAAGAGTGTCTGTCAGTAGAATTCCCTCTCACTTGGTGGGGGCAGAGGGGGTGTTCAGTCTTCGTTCTATTCAGATCTTCAACTGATCGGATGAGGTCTACCCACATTATAGAGGGCAATCTGCTTTATTCAAAGTTCATCAATTTAAATGCTAATCTCATCTAAAAAAACATCCTTACAGAAACATCCAGAATAATGTTTGACCAAATATCTGGGCACCATAGCTGCCCAGGAAAGTTAACACAAACTTAACCAGCAAGTCTAAAACATGAGGGCACAAAAGTATCACTTGGGGGAACCAATTAAAATGCAGATTCCCCAGGCTCTACTCAAAGATTCTGATGCGTTAAGTCTGGCATAGTGCCCAGGAGCCAGCATTTTAACCATTATTCCAGATGGTTCCAATCCAAAAGCTCCACAGGTCCACTTTGGGAAGCACTACATTTGGAGCTCAGTAAATATCTGCCTCCTAAAGGAATGCTGAAGTTAACAGTGTGGGCAGGAAGGTGCCTAAGCCAGGGTCAGGCCACCCCTGCAAGACTGTGTCCTGGGGGTTCTGGTGCAGGTGCAGTGATGGCAGACAGCGAGCCTGCCAGCTAGTCCTACTCCAGACGAAGAGCCACAGCAGTGTTTGCAGACAGACACAGGAAACAGAGGGCAAGACATGTGCCTACAACCCTGGCACTAACCTGAAGGGCAAAACCTTGACCCCACTCGGACCCTTGGGTGCCTCTCAATCTTCTGTGCGAGTCAGTGGACGTGCTTGAGCTCATGAGAGGCCGATGAGATCATGCCTCAGGAATCTGTGCAGTCGGTTGCCCCTGAAAAGAACCACTCACTCAGCTGGGGAAGCAAGCAGAGCAGCTGAATGTTCACAGGCAGGGTGGGGGTGGGGGTGCTGCGGGGACCTGCAGCATCCCAATCACCAGCCAGCCAGCATTCTTCCTTTCCTGCAGAAAGGAGGAAAATCAACTGGGGACAGTAGAAGCCCGTTATGACACAGCATGTTTTTTAATGGATTCCATAGACCGTGGGTCAATATTATGTCTCTGAAAACCTAACAGCTAACTGGGAACAGCCTTGGAGTGGTTGGTTAGGTCTGTCTCCCAGCACCAGCATCTCAGTGTAACATAGTATTCAGGGGATGGAGGCCCTGGCTAGGCAGCCCAGAGTGAAGCTCTGTGAGGCAGAGGGGAAGGACAGGAGCTGGAAGGCTCACTCATCCTCAGCACCCTGCCCTGCCTGCTGTGGACTGTGTAGGAGCACCATAAATGCATGTTGAGCTCAACTGGGCGAAGGGTGAGATAAAGCCCAGGGCAGGAGACAATGCCAATGGCTGTTTCTTCTTCCAGGCCTCTTAGGCACCTGCGATAAGTCCTGCAGCTCTGGGCTCTGTCCCCATCCCTTTTGTGTGATCTCAAAGCCACTATGCTTGCTTCACCCCAGTCATTCTGCCCAAGTCCTGGTGACCTTCAGCCAGCCCTGTGATTGCATGGAGGTTGGAAAGGGGTTTCGGAGATGGAGATGTGGGGTGCAAAGAATACCTTAAAAGGATAGAGGACTGGGAAAGGAATACAAATATCAATGGATGGGAGGTGAAGGAAAAGCCAAAATCCTCCAGGCTCTGAATGGCTATCGCCTAGAGATGATGAGAGATGCCCATCGCCCTAAGGACAAAGCAAGGCAGAGTGAGCATGAGAATATCTGAACGACAGCTGCGGGGCAGACGTGGCCCCACTGGCGTCCCAGAGGAAATGCAGTTCCGCTTGATGACACAGACGACAGGAGCAGGCCAGCAGCCCGGTATCCACTGACCACCTATTCTAGCTGTCATTATGAACATTTCCACACTCTCTCTGAGACTATTCCTATATTTAGCTTATGCCACCTCTGGGGGTTACAACGTCCATATAAGTTTACTACCCACTGTGTAAATAGCACTTACTTTCATTTGCGCTAAAGCTGTCTTTTACCAGCTTCAAGGGCTGCCTTCCACCCAACACACACACCTCATTCTGATTTCAAAGACCAGGAGATCAAGTCCCTATGTCACCTCAGCCACAGCCTTAATAGGAGAAGGGATTCGCAACTGGGATGGCCCCACCTCACTTTTTCTTTTCTTCACTGGACTCCTGGTAGATTTTGTCTCACCTCAGAAGGGCAATTCCTTAATGAATGACAACAGGCCGCATGTCCAGTTTTGCTGAGGTCAGAACCAAATGCCACATTGTTTCCAGCCTTCTCACTAAAACAACTGTTCTTTTTGGCCAAACCAATGCACTCAGCCAAAGCCATTAGCGGGACATTTCCAGCAGTTCCTTAATTTGCCGGGCTATGTCAGACCACTGGCAATTCCCAACTTATGGACATGCCTTTACTTATTTTTTTCCCCAAATGTGTGGCCTTACATATTCAGAGTAAAGTGGAGCTAACACCGTGTTGGGCCATAGATCCCAGCTGACCTGATATACCATCACTTGGAAGCTTTCGATGTCATTACATTTTCTTTTGGACACTGCTATTGGCTTCCCTCATGCAAAGGAGTATCACTTCCCTTCTGTTTTGTTCCTAAGCCCATCTCTGACTTATGACACAAAACCCCCATGTCTCAGGGTGGCTTATTGTGGTGTGGATCTAAGGAACCCAAGGAAGGTCTCTCTGCCTGGGGGTGGGGTGGTGGAAAAGGGCACGCTGGGCAGGGGGGTGGTGAATGCCATTCCACCTTCCCTAGAAAGCCTGAAGACCGAAAGCCTCAGGGCAAAGCTGATCATTCTGGCTAGCAGGGCTCTTTCTGAGACAGAATGATGGCCTAAATTACTGGGTGTTTTTTTTTTTTAATTATTGGAGTGACATTGATTACTAAAATCAAATAAATTTCAAGTGTACAATTCAACAGTATGTCGTATATACATTGCATTGTGTGTTCACCACCCAAAGTTAGATTTCCTTCCATCACCAAATATTTGACACCTTCTACCTCTACTACCTTTCCCCTCTTCCCTTTCTCTCTGGTAACCACTAACCCACCTAAATAATTATAATTTTTTTTACTGTGGTAAGATATACATGATACAAAATTTACTGTTTTAACTATTTTTAAGTATACAGTGGTATTAAATACATTCACATTGCTACCATCACCACCATCCGTCTCTAGAACTTTTTTCACCTTCCCCAACTGAAACTCTGTACCCATTAAACTCTAACTCCTTCTTCCCCACTTCCCCTAGCCTCTGGTAGCCACCATTCTACTTCTTGTCTCTATGAACGACTATTCTAGGTCCCTCATATAAGTGGGACTTGCCACACAGTAGCTGTCCTTTTGCGATTGTCTTACTTCACTCAGTATAATGTCCTAAAGGTTCATCCATGCTGTAGCATGTGTCATCAAATTATTTTTAAGGCACAACACCAGGTGACACTTTGGGGGCGTGGCGAAGAAAGAATGGATGCAGTTACTGGAGTGGCACCTACAAATGTGGACATGTGCACACACTTGGTCCATGTACGTACATGCACATGTGCTTGCACACTCCCTTCCACGTGACCTCCACGAGTCCCAGAAGGTGGCCTTCCCACCTTCTAGAAGCAGTTCTCAGACCTCCTGGTGCATTAGAAACACCTGAAGAGCTGGTCACAGTGCAGGCCTCAGGGCCCAAGGAGATGCCTTTTGGGCAGGGTGCAGCAGGTAATGCTGCAGCAGGGAACTGGGTTCCACACTTTGGAAGTCGTGCAGTCACTGAAGCTGTTCCTTGTGCAACAAAGGAAGGGCTGGACCCCAGCCTGGGTTCATGTGTAGCCAGTCTGCATTGGATGGCTTCTCTGGAAAAATCAACAGGTGAGGGAATCTGTCAGAAAATTGAGTCATCATGTCCTCAGAGTGTACCTGGCCTATGACAGTCAGCTCTAACTTCCTGCACCCTTTCCAGGGGAGGTTCTCATTCTTCTCTACTCAACTAACCCCTGGACTGTGCACAGCAAGGTCAAGCAAGATGTTCCAGGGTGTCTGAGTAGAACAAGACAAGAACACCAAGGTTGCCACGCAGGTTGACATGAGCTACGAGAGAGGCATATCGGCCAGGGCTTTTCTGAGAAGAGAGAAAGAGCACTTTTGGAGCAGGGATGGTTCCTCAAAGTAGGTGGCACTAGAGATTGACAGAATCCTGACAGTAGATACATGTCTCTACTGGCAGGAAAGTGAGGGGTGGCTTTGGGAGTCAGCCAGTATCCAGTGTGACATGGATGGATAGAAAGACTCTGAGTCAGAATTCTGGGTGCAATTCCAAATGTTCTGCATTTAGCCATGTGACTGTGGCAAGTCACCAGGCCCTGCAGGCTGTTGTTCCTCATGTCAAGAAGAGGTTGGGGCCAAGCTATGGAAGGCCTTGAGTGCATCTAATTCAGCAGGAAGCTGGGAGCCATTTAGTGTTTTAGAGTAGAGACTCTTCTCTTAGCCACAGGCTTAGTGGGGCAGAGGCTGGGGGGGCTCTCAACCTGTGCCCTTCCCATGGAGTTGGACTGGTTAGCCTGACTGACCCCTCCAACATTTTCATGTCCCACTGAGGGGATTCCCTCTTGTGAGTGCATAATTCCTGGAGGAAGGCATCCTTTGGCTCCTGGGAAGAGCTACAGCCCCTCCCAGCACTACTCACAAAATCAGGAAATGTGAACTCTAAATAATTTATAAACATGTTAAATAAGACTGGTTCTAGCCTTGATCCCTGGGGAGCTTGCTGTTAATACTTCCCTCATTTAACATCAGCCTGAGCCAGACATCATTAGGAGGGAAATCTCCTTTTCTCTCTTTTAAAAATCATGTAGCTTAAATGGTTTGGGATTATTTGCTGCTTTGAATCATTCCTGCCACTGCTCCCTCCCATTACGGGGATAATTAAGAATTGACTATGGTTGGCAAAAAGCATTCCACAGCCAACTTTGTATTTGGTTTTTCAAGTGCCCCAGTTCTCCCTGCCCACCCCCGCTTCCCAGTCTTCCTTTACTTGTCGCTGCAGCCTTGCAACCCAGGTCCCCCAGTACCCCCCCACTCCCCCCCAGCTCCAGGTCTGCTGCCTGTAAACACACTTGGGGCCCCATGGAAACCACACACTGAATGGAGGGAAAGCAGACCATTCACTTCCCTCTTATTCCACTGCCCCACTTCCTCCAGGCACCTTGCCTGGTGTCCCTTGGGCTCAGGGCCAGAGTGTGTTTGTTCGGCTGCCCTGGTCACCCGGGAATGGGGTGGGCTCAGGTCCCAGGCCTGTCCTCCAGCTGGTCATTCTTTCTTTCGAGAGTTACTCTCTCTGATGGGCTAAGGCAGGATTAGAGGCTTCAGGAGGAAGAGCATGCCTCAGATCATAAAAGGAGGGGTCACTGACACCTGGCAGATCTCCGAGGCTGACAGTCAGGGCGCTGTGGGATGACGTGCCACCTGTCCCCATCCTTCCACCCTCAACCACAGAAGCTCCTTGGTCTCCTGCTGATCAAAAAAGAGAAGGGGCTTCCAGCCAGTCTAAATCTTTGAGGGCAGCCCCATGACTGGGGTGATCGCTTTTATTTCCCTGCCCTCAACTAGAATTGCATCGAAGTCACCACAAGGATATGTTTTTTTCTGTCTCCATGTCACCGATTTCTAGTATTCTAAAATCAAAGAAATTCTTTGTGCAGTCTAACTGAAATCTTTTCCGCAGCAGGCTTGATAAATTATGGGTTGTTCTGGGTTCTGGAAGCTAAAGCCTCACCTCCTTTATATAATAAACCAGCAGGGGGGTGGGGGAAGCTATAATGACACACAAGGAAGTCAAGCTACCTTTGGGGGAGATTGGGATTAGAATGAAAAGAAGCTTCTAGAGCGAGTGAATGCTCAAGTTCCCTTTCTCCACCTGGGTGGTGGTATAAGGAGCTAACCTGAATATAACCTGTTACTAAAATGTCTATTTTGTAGTCTTCTACATTTGTCTTATAACATCCCAATTTAAAAGGAAAAAAAAAATTAAATGGAAAAACATCAACAGTGATTCTGTCAGTGCCAGTCAGTTGTGTCATCACAGGTCTCCTTTGCTATGAGCTTTTCTTTGAAACGAACAAGCCCAACTCCTTTAGTATGTCCTGCAAGATTCAGGCCCCCTGCACCAGATGGTTAGCCAAATCCTGTGACAGTTGTCTCAAGTGAGCCTTTCAGGCCAGGTGCTGCTGGACCACTTGAAAGGACAGAGAGCTCGAATTTTCTTGAGCTTCCAGAATAAGTTGTATGACTGTTTTGTGCTTGCTTAAGAATAAATATCTCTATATAGAGAGAGTTTGCCCTAGACTGCCTTTCATGGCAACCTGGTGGTGGTGGTGGGGGGGCGGCATAGCCCTTACCTACAGCTAAACGCGGGAGGGTACTGATGTTCAGCAAAATAACCTAAGAATCAGGCAGGATCTGGTTGGCCAGTGTCAGTTCATCTCAGCCTGGCACTTAGTAACTTCTCTACGTTAGCTTTGTGATTTTCTCCACTACCATCGCTGTCAAGGGGAGAGAAGCGGAGTAGCAGGGAATATGGAATGTGAAGGAAAAAGAGGAAGGAAGAGAGAGAAGCAACGGCAGGTCACTCTCAGGGTTTAGCCTTTAGTAAGACATTAATTCATCAGCTTCGTATTTGGTCCTGCCGTGAAGAGGGATAAATAAATAAACAGCTAGCAAGGCTGATGGAGGCCACCCTCACCATACTACACTGCTTTACTGCAGAAGGCTTGCCCATAATTCTCCAGCTAACCTTCCCCCTTCTCTTTTTATTGGCTGCCTCCTCCAAGTGGCCTCCTTAATTATTGTGATTTATAAGGAATATATATTTCTCATATATATTTGGCCTTCATCTACAGTTTCTAGCTCACAGCTCCCAAATCTTTGGAATTTCCTAAGTGATGACAGCATAAAGGTGTCTTTGGTTATTTAATGAGGTGACTTTTGAAAGCACCTAAAGATAGGAGTTGGTTGCCAGGGGAGCCAACCTTGTGATTAGAGGATTGGAACTTTCAGTCCCCCCCCACCTACCCACCCACTCCCAACACACAACCTTTAAGTTGAATCAGTCACCAGGGGCCAATGATTTATCAGTCATGACTATGTAATGAAGCCTCCTTAAAAACCCAAGAGGACAGAGTTTGGAGACTTCCAGGTTGGTGAACATATGGAGATTTGGGGAGAGCGGCATGCCTAGAGAGGGCATGGGAGCCCTACGCCCTTTCCCCATACCTAGCCCTGTGTATCTCTTCCATCTGGCTGTTCCTGAGTTATATCCTTTTCTAATAAAGTGGTGATATAGCAAGTAACATGGTTCTCTGAGTTCTGCGAGCCACTAGCAAATTAACTGAACATAAGGAGGGGGTCATGGGAACCTCTGATTTATACAGCCAGTC